>OV743321.1:3317500-4567500 GCA_928268935.1 Lasiommata megera
GTATTCTTGAAAATTAAAAATGATTCCGAAAATATTGTACTTGTAATGGAGACTTAGAAAACGCCTGCTATCGTATTCTGTGTCTTTTCTGATAGGTTGTCAACCTTAGTGTGTTAATTTTTGATGATTTTGTTCATCTTCTTCGGAATTATAAACTTTTTGTTTTTAAATCATCATCCTAGCAAATATAAATAGCAAACAGAAAAAGCAGGAGTTACTTGGCGGAATCCATGATATACAATGATCCTTAAGCTTAATTTTTTTTATACACTTCAAATCAGCTAACGCTAAATCGCTTGGCGACACGTCTTTGTCAGTAGGGTGGTAACTAGCCACGGCCGAAGCCAGACCAGACCAGACTCGAGCCGGGAATCGAACCCAGGACCTCCAACTTTATAATGCGATAGCGCACGCACTGCGCCGCACCAAGATCGTCAAAAACATAATATAATCCTTAAAGTTCTCATAGGCGTGTGAAGACTGCCAATCCTTACCAATACTTGGCCGGCTTGACTCAAGCCTAACCTCTTTTCATGCCAAGAGACGAATCGTGCCCAATAGTGGGCCGTTAATTGAATTATAATGACGAAGATGGTAATCTCGAAGAAATAAGCGAATTTAAGCACAGTGTTTAAAAAATTAAGATTAATCTTGTGGAATTTATTTGACATTCAGTTGGTGGAACGTTCGAGCCAGACGTAACTCTCAATGAATACGTAAGGAACGTGGCCCACCTTCGAGGAACTAAAGTGATGTGCCGTGAAGGTGGTTGCGGCGCTTGTGTGGTCACTGTCCAAGCGGCGCTACCACCGAGCAACGAGGTCAAAACCTTCGCTGTCAATTCTGTAAGCATACTTATCTAAAAGCATATTATGAATTGGCAACAAAATATTCATTTTGTAACTTCATGAACTAACCAACATTTACATATATAAAAAAAAACAGTATAATAACCGAACATGCGAGCATGTCTTGCAGACTCATAAACTCATACACACAACTCATACACCCAACTCATACACACAACTCATAAACAAAATTAGTATCGGTCGAGCTGACCGATATTAATTTTGTTTAATTTACCTCAATACGGTGATGGTTAAGAATATTACAAAAAATCGGTCGCAAAATCGAGAGAACCAATTGTCGGATTTGTATGGGAATAGAACATTAGTTTGATTGTTATGTGGCACGAGGTTCAACGGATATAAATCTCTATGTATACTACGTTTATACTGCGGAACACTGCAAAGTCTGCTTTCTCACTAAATGAAAAAGTCTCCTTGAAATTAATCCAGTATTTTTCGTGAAACTTAGCGATTGCTGTTTTAAAGGCAACCCTGTGATTCTCAAAATCAATCCTTGTGCCTGTATGTGTCGTTATGACAACTAGACGAAGTAAAAAATTTAAGTATGTCGGGTATGTTATCGTTCAATAAATGATCGTATGACTAATAAGAGATAGACAGTTTAAATATAATTTCAAACCATCTGCCTTTTATCTTACATATATAGTGCACTTTCATTTTACTAATTTCTTTAAATGGAAGAGCAATTCGGGCGCGGCGTACTTCACTGATTGTTACATTTTCATTGTTAATTGTAGTCAATTTTTAATTTCTTTGATTTGGCGAATTATGGCATGTTAAACGTAGTATTATTGAAAAAAGTAAAAACAGGCTATATTTTCCGGGTTTTCGTCAAGTAATTCATCTATTTCCAGTGTCTAGTATCAGTTTTATCTTGTCATGGATGGGAAGTAACAACCGTAGAAGGCATTGGTAACGAAAAGAATGGTTATCATGAAATACAAAAACGGCTTGCTCATTTTAATGGAACTCAATGTGGATATTGTTCGCCGGGTTTCGTGATGAGCATGTACAGGTATCTTCTTCTTCTTCTTGCCCTTATCCCACATTATGTGTGGTCGGCACAACACGTCTTCTTCTTCCACTCACTCCTACCAGCCGTCACCTCCCTACCCACACCTTTTACGCGCATATCCTCTTTTACACAATCCATCCATCTCTTCTTTGGTAAGGAAGACCTCTACTCTTTTGCCCTTCCACGTTCATATATAACATTCTTTTGGTGACATCACTTTCTTTCCTCCACATTATATGATCATACCATGCTAGCCTGTTACTCCTCATCTTTTCTGCATGTAGAGGTATATCATTCACAATTAACAACCACATTTTTCTATTTTAATGCGACTTTCTGACAAGCATTAAAAAACGTATTCTCATTTCCTCAAAATAGCACTTCGTTTATAAACAAATGATGGTGTGTTGTTTAACTAATAATTGTAAAAGTTTTGCTAATTAATTAGCTGATATTATATATTACTACTATGAGAGCAACATCAGATAGTGTTAATTTAAGACACTTCCCTAGTTATAATAGGTACCATTTAATCACTACTATGTAAATTATTGACGCGTCAAAAGTGCCTTTTAAAGGACTATTTGAATAAAGATTATTTGAATTTTGAATTTTTGTACCCCTATATATCGCCATGAAAGAACCTTAACATACACAAAACATGAAATCTTAGTTTTAATATATAGTTTTTACAGCATTTACATGTCCAAAAATAAAAATATGACGACTAAAGAAGTGGAGAATTCATTTGCAAGCAACATTTGTCGGTGTACTGGCTACCGATCAATAGCTGAAGCTTTTAAATCATTCGCAGTTGATGCTGATAAAGCATTACTTGACAAAGTTACTGATTTAGAAGATTTAGATTTATTGAATTCATGTACAAAAACTTGCTTAAAGAATTGTTCGAATAGCAATTGCACAAGCCGAAATAACTCAAATAAAAATAGTCGTATGCTTAAACACGAAGATGATAATAATTGGTGTTTCATTGAAAATCCAAACCATGAAGCGTTTGAGGTTACCAATTCAGCATATAGATGGGTCAAAGCATATTCTTTAGCTGATGTTTTTAAAGCAATGCAAAGTGATAGAAATTACAAATTGATTGCAGGAAACACTGGACAAGGTTCGTGAACATTAGTAACTTTTATAGATTTTTTTTGTAAACATGAGGAAAACGAATAATGTAAATAATTATGTTTCAGGAGTAAACCAACTTACTGATTATCCAAGAAATATAATAGATATATTTAGTGTATATGAACTTCGAGAACATGTTCTTGATGTTAATTTAATATTGGGGGCTGGTATATCTTTGTCAGAATTAATGGAAATATTTCATGACCTTTCGACATCAACTGATGATTTCAAATATCTGAAAGAACTACATGATCATTTAGATTTAGTAGCTCATGTTCCAGTACGAAATGTAAGAACAGTTTTATGGTATTAGAAATTACTGCTTATTATGTGAGAATATGGGATAATCATAATACTGTGATCTTACAGATTGGGACAATAGGTGGAAACCTAATGCTCAAACATATTAATAATGAATTTCAGTCGGATTTGTTTCTAATATTCGAAACTGTTGGCGGAATAGTTACCATAGGTAATATATTTAGATTAAAATATCAATTTGATATAATAAAATAATAGCACAAAAGAACCGGCAAAAATTTACTGTATTTCAGCTGAAGACGTGGGAAAAAATACCACGATGTCGCTTGCAGAATTTCTGAAATTTGATATGAACGGAAAAATTATTGTAAATGTGATACTTCCACCATTATCTCAATGCTGTTTTCTTAAAACCTACAAGGTAATAATTTAATAAATTGTCTATTGTTACCTGAGAAATACTTAAGAAAATAAATTACTATCAAAATACATTTTAGATTATGCCTCGAGCTCAAAACTCTCATGCCATAGTGAATGCTGGGTTTTTGTTCAAATTCCATCATAATTCTCAGCTTCTCGAAAGTGCTACTTTAGTTTATGGTGGCATATCAAAAACGTTCATACATGCGGCGACCACTGAAGCAATGTTAATTGGAAAAGATCCATATACAAATGAAACATTGCAATTAGTAATAAAGAGCCTGCAAGTAGAGATTCAGCCTGAAGAAAATCCACCAGAACCTTCGGTGGAATATAGAAAAATGCTGGCAATATGTCTGTATTACAAAGTGAGTATCCTTTTAAAGTAACTTGGTAACATAATATTTTTCAATTGTAATACACGTTGAAATAATATGTATATATTCTTTAGGCAATCCTGTACCTTTGTCCTTATAAAAAAATAAACCCACGATTCAGATCAGGGGGAAAAGTATTCAAAAGAGATACTTCTGAAGGAAGCCAAAGTTTTGAAACTGATCAAAGACTATGGCCCTTAAACCAACCTATCCCAAAATTAGAGGCAGTTGTACAATGTGCTGGTGAAGCTGAATTTTCAAATGATATTCCTGCAATGAATGATGAAGTGTTTGGTGCATTTGTGACAGCTGATGTAAATCCTGGCAATATCATTAGTAGTTTTGAAACCAATCAAGCATTTGTAAGTACCCCATGCATAATACGACAAACAATAATCAAAATGTATCTATTGCTTTTAATATGTTTTATATTTCACTTCAGAATATTTCTGGAGTGTTGGAATTTTATACTGCCAAAGATATACCAGGAAAAAATACCTTTACACCTACAAAAATTCCTATGATGGATGTCGATGAGGAAATTTTATGTTCCGGAAAAGTAATGTATTATGGGCAACCAGCCGGAATTCTAATAGCCAACCGTGAACAGACTGCTCAAAAAGCTGCAAAACTAGTCAAAATATTATACTCCTCAGTTAATATAAAGAAACCTTTGTTAACAATAGACAGTGTTCTTGAATCTCCGGAAATGAATGAAAGAATAAAAAACAATCAAACAATAGAACCACAGGATGCTGGAAATGACGTAAAATATGTACTAACAGGAGAATTAAAGTTAAGAGGTCAATATCATAATTATATGGAACTCCAGACATGTGTTGCCATCCCTACAGAAGATGGCTTAGATGTTTATTCATCATGCCAGTGGTTAGATTTGACTAGTGTTGCTATAGCTGAATGCCTTAACCTTCCAGTAAACAGGTAAAACAATATTTATTATTATTATTTATACACTTACAATATACATAGAAATATACATTTCAAACGGCCACAAAAGAACAAATTAGGAAAAATTAAACAAAATTACAAATTAAAAGAAATTAATTAAATTAAATAACAGTCTACACATTTTGAATATATTAAAATTAATAAAGCGATGGGAGAATCACCGATCATGCCATAGATGATCGATGAGTTTGTTTCTAAACAAAATATATTTTAATAGCCCTTCTAAAAACAAAAAACATTGGAAATCTTATACGAACTACATTCTAGCCTCTTGATGACATTTTTAAGCCTTTTTATGTAGTTTTTTTTATTTTCAAATGTTATTCAGTAAAGAGAAAAAGGCACAGTCATTTTAGAGTATTTTCTTTTTTAGGATTAACGTCATTGTCCGTAGGCTAGGTGGAGGGTATGGAGGCAAAATATCTCGATCCTCCCAAATAGCCTGTGCAGCAGCACTAATTGCACATTTAGAAAAGAAACCCTGTAGATTTGTCTTGCCTCTTATAACCAACATGAAATCTATTGGAAAGAGATTGCCTTTAAATAGCAAATTCGAGGTAAGTGTGTAATAAGTTTTCTTTCTGCCTAAAATGTTTCTGTTTACAAAGTACCTTTTAGTTTTTTTATTATGCCATCTATGATCAATATAAGTATAAAGTTTGCTGTTAATAGGTAGGAACCAATGAAGATGGCGTTATTCAATACCTAAAAACTACTTTCCATCAAGATCATGGATATTCGTTCAACGAAAACATATCAGGAAGAACAATTGCACACTTTTATAGCTGTTATAATCCAAAGCGATGGAAAATTGAATCAAATAGCATTATTACTGATACCGCATCTAATACATTTTGTAGGTCACCATGTATGTATTGTTAAAATATTCTATCAATTTTAATAAGCTATATATATTACCCCGGGAACCTCGCTACTCCTGGTCTTTCATCATCATCTTTATGATCAACCCATTATCGGCTCACTAAAGAGCACGGGTCTTCTCACAATATGAGAAGGGTTTTGGCCATAGTCCACCACGCTGGCCATGTGCGGATTGGCAGACTTCACACGCCTTTGAGAACATTATGGAGAACTCCTAGGCGTGCAGGTTTCCTCACGATGTTTTCCTTCACCATTGAAGTGATATTTTAATTGCTTAAAAGCGCACATAACTCCGAAAAGTTAGAGGTGCGTGCCCGTGTTCGAACCCCCGACCTCTGATTTGGAGGCGGACGTCCTAACCACTAGGCTATCAGCTTCTAGCTCTTGATCTTTAATCTATAGTCTTATTTCTATAAATCAGATCAATATTATACGCAAGCTTCAATATATTCTTATTCCTTTCACTTTTAGCTTCTACAGAAGGAATCGCAATGATTGAAAATATAATGGAATATATAGCATATAATATTAGAAAGGATCCTATACAAGTACGTCTTTTAAACATGGAAACAGATAACAATCCTTTTCCTGATATGATCAATCAATTGAAAACTGATTCTGAATATGATAGACGAAATGAGGAAATAAAAACGTTCAATACACAAAACCGATGGATGAAAAGGGCTTTGAAATTATTGCCTATGACGTTTGAAATTTATTACTTCGGGAATTATAATTCAGTGGTTTCGATTTATCATGCCGATGCTTCGGTGGTTATTTGTCACGCTGGTATTGCTATGGGACAAGGCCTGAATACAAAAGTAGCCCAAGTGTGCGCTTTTATATTAGGAGTGCCTTTAGACAAAATTAGAATAAAACCAAGCACAAGTGTGATTTCCCCTAATGCGATGGTTACTGGAGCAAGTATCGGGAGTGAATGCGTCGCGTTTGCTACTAAAAAAGCGTGTGAAATAATTCTTGAAAGGTTGGCACCTATTAAAGCAAAAGGTACATTTTCTTGGGAGGAACTTGTTACCAAAGCATATGAGGAGGGCGTCGATTTGCAAGCTTCTTATATGTACTCTTCTAAAGATGATCTCAAACCGTATAACGTTTATGCAGTTTGTGCACTAGAGCTTGAAGTTGATATACTAACTGGAAACCACGACGTCAGAAGAGTAGACATACTTGAAGACACTGGAAGAAGTTTAAGTCCTATAATAGATGTTGGACAGGCAAGTTTTACTTTAATTCTGGTAGAATAATGTATTGTCTTTCTTAACGAGTTGTTCATCATCATCATCACTTCAACCGATAGACGTCTACTGCTGGACATAAGTCTTTTGTAGGTACTTCCAATGGCCACGGTCCTGGGCCGCTTGTATCCAGCGGCTCCCTGCGACTCGTTTGATGTCGTCTGTCCACCTTGTTAGGGGTTGACCAACGCTACGTTTACCGGTGCGGGGTCGCCATTCCAACACCTTGGGTCCCCAACGTCCATCGGTTCTCCGAGCTATGTGCCCCGCCGATTGCCACTTCAACTTCGCAACTCGTTGAGCTATGTCGGTAACTCAGGTCTTTCTACGAGTTGTTCTAAGACCTAAAATTAATACATGCTCTTGTTTTTATTGTTAATAACTTGACATTGAATCAGCCATAAATGATCCTTAGTGAAACAGGTTTTAAAAAATCTTCTTAAAGTAAGCGATCTATTTGGTATTATCTTTGTCTATACAAATAAATAAAATTGGAGTGTCTGTTTGTAATATTAAATTACCGGTTTTTACTACAGGCATATGAATATGTATACGGTACATGTACCAAAATAACATTTTTTACAATTTTTGTCTGTGTGTCTGTTTGTTCCGGCTAATCTCTGAAATGGCTGGACGGATTTTTACGGGACTTTTATTGGCAGATAGCTGATGTAATAAGGAGTAACTTAGGCTACTTTTATTTTAGAAAAAGTCTTTTATTTTAGAAAAATAAAGTAATGTTGCAATGTTCAAGCACTATCCAGTCCATGCCACCGCCTGTGCCATCACGTCTGGGGTGTCTCCCACAACTTCTCCCACCAACGAATCAATATCCGATTTCACTCATTCATTTTTTTTTTAGAAAGGAGATACTTTAATGGTTATCCTGTAATTATTTCAAGTAATTCGGGTTAGTAATCTATTGCTTCGTGATTGAAAGACAAACAAACACACTAACTCAACGCAGACGAAGTCGCGGACGTCAGCTAGTAATAACTATAAATATTAATATTTAAGGTATCACAGTGTGAGTCAGTGAGTTTTTCTTTATACAAAACTTAACGCATTTTTTTTAATAACACTCCATCTTCTTTGTTTATAGATAGAAGGTGCATTCGTGATGGGTCTAGGATATTGGACATCAGAAAACCTTATCTACGACCAATCCACAGGAGAACTGCTTACCAACCGTACATGGACGTACAAACCACCGGGTATTAAAGATATTCCGGCCGATATGAGGATTTACTTTAGCAGGAATGCTGGTAATGAACATGGACTGCTTCAGTCTAAAGGTATCTTATCTAAGTTTACTTGTTAAAAAGCCATTAAAATCAGAATATCTTGTAGTAAAATATACGCTTTTTCATTCATTTCTTAATTCTTTACCTTAAACTATTTATTTTTAACCGATGAAGATGAAAACGGAAAACTACACTTCTCAAAGACGTCGCTATCGGACTTATAGTTTAGAAATAAACAAAACTTTCATTCATTACTATTACGCAAAGATAGGAAAAGTGTAATAAATATAACTTTATATTTTCGATGGTGTAGGTCCGTCTGGCAGAAAACTATAACTTTTGAATTATTAAATAATTAACAGAGGTCATTTCAAATGTGCAAATATTGATAATTTCATGATCGGTAAGGCCAAGAAAATACAAATTATCTAAAGGGGGCTCTCGTATGGGTTGAGAGGTCAACAATTATCTTTACATTTTAACTTTAAAAATACAGACTGATTATATTTTACAGCTACAGGAGAACCAGCGTTTTGTCTTGCCACAATAATCCTACACACTTTTCGGGAGGCGATACGAAATGCGCGGCTGGAGGGAGGTTACCCGGACCAGTGGATCGAAATAGGTTTGATTTCATATCTTATCTTTTATCTCAAATCGTCATTCCCGCGTATTTCTATATACTTAATTTATTTATTAATTTATTTATTTAAAAGGAACACTAACAATATACATATCATACACTCGCCAGATAATTACACACTATTACACACACTGGTACGTATATCAATAATACACATTGTACGCAAAATTCACAATGCGCCAAGCAAACTTGGTGTTCTAGATCTCAAACATCATTCAACAATCTAAACATTTTATTTCGGCTAATAAAAATTTTCCCAACACTTTCCCTTGTACACTGTACAATAATAATATAAAAGTTTCCACCATCATCAATCCTCCAACAATGTCTTTAGAACATAAATCTATCAATAAAACTATTTGATAATTTACTATTTCATAAATAGTGTAAATTCATTATTAGTCTGGTAACAAAACTTTATGGAAGTGCATTCCATTTTCACTAAAAACATCGCGCGTTCTTTTTTATTTACGTATATTACATTCCGCCACAAACCTTCCAATAAAGTAGCATTGCTTTAAATACTTCCAAGATCAAGCCCCAGCGACCTTTTAATATCCGGAAAAAAATCAAAAATACTGTCAACGTTACATTATTTAAAACTCTAAAAAATAAACAATAAACAGCAAGTATAATTTGCTATATTCCACCGACAACAGGGAGATTTGTATAATATAACACCACACAAAATCTTCCACTGGAACCTTTACGCACGTTTCGACCCGACACCGGATCATCCTCAGGAGATGTTGACTTCACAAGCGAGAAGAGTAAAGTACTTTACTTTGTGTGGTGTTATATTATACAAATCTCCCGTTTGTCGGCGAAATATAGCAAATTATAGTTGCTGTTTATTGTTTACCATGGACTTCCGCAAAGTAACGCCTGCTTATATTCATTATCTAAAAAATAAATCGATTTATTAAAATTCGATTTTTATTGCAGGTATACCGTGTACAGCGGAAAATGTCTTCATGGCAGTAGAACATAAAGTGGAACATTTTGTACTGCTTTAATAAAATATATTCACTACTAGCTGTACCCTTTGAGACATGAATACATTGGTTGGAGAAGTAAGTGTGGCGCTGTACTGGACAGTACTTGGACATTGCAGCATCACTTTATTTTTCAAAAACAAATAAATATTGCTCAAATAAAAGTAGCCTAAATTACTCCTTATAACATCAGCTACCTGTCCATTAAAATTCCCATCAAAATCGGTCAAACCGTCAAACAAACAGACAGACAGACAAAAATTGTGAAAAATTTAATTTTGGTGTATATACCGTATTTTCATAAATATGCATGTGGTAAAAAACGGTTATTTGAATATTACAAACAGACACTCCAATTTTATTTATATGTATAGATTAGGACATTGTGATCATACCGTAGTATATTAACCAATTAGCAAGCGTAGTACCGAATTCTATCTCGGTATGTATCTCTTAAATTTTTATTTGGACCTTTTCGGAGTTATATTGAGTTAAGTTTTACTTAATTTTTAATTAAATATCGGTAGCTTTAATAGTGAGAGTAGTGGTGTTTCTGATTAGTGAATATTTATTACTTGAACGGTGAAGGAATTAGTTATTGGGTAGTGGTTTAAGAGTAAGCTATGGAAATAAATTTAAATGTAACCCATTTACCAGTATTATTTAAAAATAAAAAAAAATTATGTTGATATGTTTTGATTAATATTCAAAGCTGCACTAGCATTCTCCCGCGTTTTCGGACGCTTTAAACTTCTGTACACAATATATTTCTACCTAGCGCGTCGAATCACCCGCCTGAGAATAACTTATTTTGTTTGCTCGTCTCCCAAGAACCTCAGATAAGTCGTTCAAACAAGAAATCTTGTGACGACTTCCGTGGCGCAGTGCGTACGCTGTCGCATTACAAAGTTAGAGGTCCTGGGTTCGATTCCCAGGTCGAGTCTTGTCTGTAGGGAAGCTTTGGCCGTGGCTAGTTACACCCTACCGACAAAGACGTGTCGCCAAGCGATTGAGCGATCCGGCACGATGTCGCGTAGAAACCAATTAGGAGTGTGGGTTTACCATACCCCTAACAGGTTAGCCCATACTAGACTGCATCATCACTTACCATCAGGTGAATTAGCCGTCAAGGTAAACTTGTAGTGTATAAAAAAAGAGATAAAAATGGGAGGTAATCATGATAATGAAGTATAAAATATAAAGATAAGAATATGACTTTGCAGGAACCTAAGAGAGACATTGAAAATCATAAGATATTAAACTAAATGAACAGGCACTAGCAAAGCCAACGTTTATCCACAGTTACTTTTGTAAAATGTCCCAAATGACTGTTCTGTTCTGACTGAATTATTCATGTAACAACTTCCATTCTGTAATATATCATTATAACAGCCGGACATTATAAACGCATGCTGTTAGATCAAAGTAACATTATGTCAACAGAGTCAGGCCCATTAGCACTGACTCTCCGCTCTGCGGTTCAAATAATAATTTCGTAATTATCTAGTGGGGAATTTATATTATATTTACTTATTTACTGTACTTAATAGAGTTGTTATATAAGTATTTTAAGTTTAAAGAATCTAAATGATTAAATACTGTACAAAAAAAATTGCTGTTTTTTAAACCTTTTCTGCGTTGTTCTCAATCTTTTATAATTCTGAAAAAGTTTTCTTGATTTTTTTTATTATAATGACTAAAGTTGTTTTTAAGATCAACGGAGTTCAATATGAGGGTAAGTGAGGACCAATCCTGTTTTATTATTAAAATTAAAAATAGCTTTATGTATGTAAACCTATTACAAGCATCTATTATTATTATAAATTATTTATTCAGACAAAAATTATGGTCCATTTGGGTTAGTAACAATAAAAGCTACGTACGTACTTAGCTATATCTATTGTTAGCATACTCAGTAATTGGGTAAAAGGTATTTGATCATTAACACTGATTGGGATTCTCATTATCTTCCGCAACGCGGGTAATATAAAAACAATTAATATGACAGACAGTCTTTTTTCATTTCCGGTGCATTCGGCGATCCCTCTAAAAACAAGGTCTCGAGTTCAGTGTCTCTTTAAACGAAGGCATGGAAAGTTATAAGTGTTTTTGCATAATCTATGTACTTTGTTCAAGTGTAATAAATAATGTGTTAAACAAGTTAACGTAATTCTTTCAATTGTAATAAAATTTGTTCAGCGAGTCTTTATATTTTCTTTCACTATGAAGCGATCTTATTTTTGGCCGATTTAACAATAAAACTAGGAGGGTCCCAAACGCGCCCAGGTCTAAGATGAAGCGCAGAACAAACTTAGCCGGGTTTTTTTTTGTTACGACCATCTCACATAGTTATTGATAACAAATTAAAACTAGGTATGAAGTTAAGGCAATTCACACCCAAGCTTTTTTAATGTTTATATAAAAAATATATTTGATTGTTCATATAATTTATTATTGTTTTGGCGAACATTCACATTATAAAGTTCAAGACTGCATCATAACTTACCACCAGGGGAGATTGCCGACAAGGGCTAACTTGGAGTGAAGAATATTGAATCGCCGCTTTAGATGTTTCATAGATATTGTCCAACAACGACTCTCGTCTTTAGTACAGAGTCCCATTTTATTGTCACGTCAATCACAATTTTTTGGTCGTCTCCCGGCGTGAGAGTGACTCCATTGAGCGTCTTGTCGTGCATGGTAAGGTGGACGGTACCAGGAAGCGAGGAAGGTCACCCATGCGATGGACCGATCAGATAAAGTCCGCTGTCCTTCGTGAAGTGGTCCTTCGTACGAGTGCACCAGACTTTCGGCCAGCAGAGGGAAGTGGCGAATGCTAGTGAGGCGCGTAACATCTGGCCTCAAAGACATTGATTCGTGATGACCACGACCGCTCTGTAAAGAGTGTAACGAAGAAGAAGTAGATATTGTACAGAATCTGATACCCTTTTGCAGCTGACGGCAAGTACAGCCCAGATGTGAGTTTGAATGAATACATAAGGACAGTGGCGGATCTCCGCGGCACGAAGGTGATGTGCCACGAGGGCGGATGCGGCGCTTGCATAGTATCAGTCTCCGCAGCGTCACCGCCAACAAACGAAGTGAAGACGTTTGCTGTTAATTCTGTAAGCACGTTTCATCATGATCAACCCATTACCGGCTCACTACAGAGCACGGGCCTCCTCTCAATATGAGAAGAGTTTGGCCATAGTCCACCACGCTGGTCATGTGCGGATTGGCAGACTTCACACGCCTTTGAGAACATTATAGAGAACTCTCAGGCGTGCAGGTTTCCTTACAATGTTTTCCTTCACAAGCAAGCTTACTTTTCAGAGTTATGTGCGTTTCAAAAAAAAACATTAAAATATCACTTGCTTCAACGGTGAAGCACGTTTATTCTTCACCAATAAACAAATCTTCGTCTTGCCCTTATCCCATGCTATGTGACGTCGGCACAACACATCTTCTTCTTCCACTCACTTTTATCAACCATCACTTCACTATCCACAGCTTTTAAACGCATATCCTCTTTCACATTAACCAGTAATGTTATTAATAGCAAATCTACTTGCTTGTTGAATAAATATACGTGACGTCGGCACAACATGTCTTCTTCCACTCACTTTTATCAACTGTCACTTCTTATCCACACCTTTTATACGCATACCCTCTTTTACATAAAACAATAATGTTATTAATAGCTAATCAACTTGCTTGTTGAATAAATATACGTGACATCGGCACAACATGTCTTCTTCCACTCACTTTTATCAACCGTCACCTCACTATCCTCACCTTTTACACGCATACCCTCTTTCACATAAACCAGTAATGTTATCAATAGCTAATCTACTTGCTTTTTGAATTATACGTGACGTCGGCACAACATTTCTTCTTCCACTCACTTTTATCAACCGTCACTTCACTATCCACAGCTTTTACGCGGATATCCTCTTTCACATAAACCAATAACAGTATCAATAGCTAATCTACTTGCTTGTTGAATAAATATACGTGACGTCGGCACAACATGTCTTCTTTCATTCACTTCTATCAGCCGTCACTTCACTATCCACAGATTCTACACGCATATCCTCTTTCACATAAACCAATAATGTTATTAATAGCTAATCTACTTGCTTGTTGAATAAATATACGTGACGTCGGCACAACATGTCTTCTTCCACTCACTTTTATCAACCGTCACTTCACTATCCACAGCTTTTACACGCATATCCTCTTTCACATAAACCAGTAATGTTATTAATAGCAAATCTACTTGCTTGTTGAATAAATATACGTGACGTCGGCACAACATGTCTTCTTCCACTCACTTTTATCAACCGTCACTTCACTATCCACAGCTTTTACACGCGTATCCTCTTTCACATAAACCAGTAATGCTATCATAGCAAATCTACTTGCTTGTTGAATAAAGACCTATATTTTGGGTCTAAAATATTTTTTTTATTACACTGCAACTTTTCCCTTGATAGCTGGCTCGCTTAGTGCTAAACGATAATGCAGTTTAAGATGGCAGCGGGCTAACCTGTTAGGGGTATGGTGGACCTATACTCCTAATTAGTTTTTTACGTGCCGGAATGCGAAATCACTTGCGTCACGTCTTTAGTCAGTAGGATGGCAACTGGCCACGGCTGAAGCCTCCCACATCAGACTCGACCCGGGAATCGAACCCAAGACCCTCCAATACTATATTAAGAGTATTATATAACCACGGATATGATCAATCTTATTATTACTGAAAAAAAGTTTAGCCTAGCGTTACCTCGGAATAAAATAACTTTCTGATGCACAAAGATTATTTTTTACAGGTTGATTAGTTAAATTTAAATGCATTTAAATAATTTTAGATTTCAAAATAATTGTGATTAAATAAAATAATGAGTATTTTATTTAATGATAATATTTTTTATCTCTTCATATTTTAGGTCTTCATATTTGCATTGATCTATTTATTTCCAGTGTCTTGTGTCCGTCCTTTCTTGTCACGGTTGGGAAATAACCACTGTCGAAGGCATTGGAAACCGGACTATCGGTTATCATGAAATTCAGAGCAGATTAGCCAAGTTCAACGGCACCCAATGTGGGTACTGTACGCCGGGATGGGTCATGAATATGTATAGGTAAACACTCTTTATACGATAAACATCTAACTGTCTTACTAGTTATCTGCATTAATAAAATATTGAAGGTGTTTAACTGGCTAACTGACTGAATAATCTATCTCCTTCTATTTAGCCGACTAAATTGGTTTCGGGCTACTTTCTTAGACTAAGGCGTGTTTGGAACCCTTCATAGCCTTAGTTACGAAACTAGTTATCGTCCACTTTTCACTACAATTTGAAAAATTGTGTTTAAGACGTCTTCAAACAAGTCACTAACAATAAAAAAATCACTGTACGAAATCCATTATATTATACTTTATACATATTTACACATTTGTTTCACTATAAACCATCATCTTAAAGGCAATTATGGAACTGCTGGGTACAAATCTCGTTTCAAGAAGCCTAGGGAATCAGGATATTTGCAGGACTCACTGCTTTGCTCCAATACAAGATTCCGAATCTAGTAAATTACGTCTTGTTATAAAAAATAAAACTGTTAAAAAACTGTTTGTTTTCAGTTTCTACACAGCGAACAATAAAGATATAACCGAAGAGGAAGTTGAAAATTCATTCGCTAGCAACATATGTAGATGTACCGGTTACAGACCGATAGCAGATGCATTCAAAAGCTTTGCGAAAGACGCTAATGATAATTTGAAAAAAAAACTGATTGATGTAGAAGATATGGCTGCTTTTAAATGTTGTGGAGTGAGATGTAAAAAAAACTGTGAACATAAAAACAAAAATTATGAAATACAAAATCAAAAGTTACCCATTAAGGAAGACGGTTGGTGTGTCTTAGAAAAGAGTAATATAGACATATTGGCGATTAAAGGTGCCAATTATAACTGGTTTAAACTATTTAAATTAAACGATGTGTTCAAAACGATAGCTCAGTGTGACGATTACAAATTAATAGCGGGAAATACTGGACAAGGTATTACATAAGCTCAAATATCATAAGCAATTAACTTTGGATTAGGATATTGTTTACGTATGTTGATGTTAACTAATGAATAATTAATTTCAGGAGTGTATCACGTAACTGAATACCCGAAATACGTAATAGATATATTCAGTGTAGCAGAATTAAAAGGTCACATTATAGATGTTAATCTAATATTGGGAGCTGGTATGCCGTTGACGGAAATGATGCAAGTTTTTGAAAGGCTATCCTCGGAAAATGAAGATTTTGCTTATTTGAAAGAACTTTATAATCATTTAGATTTAGTGGCTCATATTCCGGTGAGAAACGTAAGTAACTATTATAATACTCGTAGTCCTGATCAATACTGGCAGCATGGGAAATTTCTTGGTAGGTACACGCTTTGTCTAGCAGACCGCATTGGAAATATATTGCAAAACTAAAACGATAGTAAAAATTATGCACGAAATAGTCCAAAACTAAATTTTATACGATAATGCCCGAGGTCCAACTCAAACATGGCCTAATTTTTACGCTATAAAAAATTCGCCATTTTTTTTATTTTTCAAATACCTATCTAAAACATTTGGGTTTTAAGATGAATAATAATACCATTTATGAAGATACGAGGTAATTTATAAAATTACAAACAAATATATATACATACAAGGGCCTTTAGTCAAAGATTTTCATAATAATTTAAAACTATGGAGATACTCGTACTAGGAATCTTAATATAGAAGCTTTATCACTATGGCTGACGGGTGGACAGACAGACGGCGAGAATTAAATTTTACCAAAGTTAATATCACAGATTGCCCCAAATTTCAAAAATAACATTTATGTCTAATAATTTATGACATTTAAATGTTTAATAACATTTAAATGTCATAATTCACAAAGAACAATTTTACAATAAACGAATTTAATGCTAGTGGATGCCTTTTCAAGTAGCATTTGTGTTTATTTTTTCGCTCGGGTGCCGATGATTTTTACAAAAACGATTATACAAAAAATAAAGCACGCGCTACCTAAAAATTATTATTTTAATTAAAATATATTTTCTCTTTGTAACTTTTGTTTATTTCTAAATAACGGGTCTCCGACCTCAATTATGTAATATTAGTTTTGTTTATTTATGAAAAGCTTGATAATATCGCGTAACAAAATTACAATTTTTAGGTAAGATTTATTTGATTAGTTATAAGAAACATAATAGGGTAAATCTCTCAATCTTTTATAGGTAATATTGACTGTGGGGATTACTTAGTAGCTTTCGGCTAGATAATAAAATACTGATTATTACTCTCACTTTGCTTTGCCCTCTAGCAAAAAGGCGTGTTATCAAGGCAGGTTCCTTTGAGTTTGTGTCCATTTACTGCCTAGCCCAACTCACTCCTTATAATCGTTATATTTCCTAAACTTTACACACACACACACACGCGCGCACTCACACACACATACACACACACACACTGTTGTAATAATATCATATGTCGTATTAATATGTTGTTAAATTTTAAAGGTTGCTAAAATTTCTTGGTCTCTTCATTTAAGTCTATTGTAACCTTATTTTAGCATTTTGTCTGAAATGTAAATATTGTATGAAACGCTGTTAATTACCAATAAATGATTTAAAAAACCAACAAACAAACAACAAACTTCATTAACATTTATATAACGCTTTCAGATTGGTACTATCGGAGGGAATTTATATTTAAAGCACGCGCATAACGAATTTACGTCAGATCTCTTTTTGCTTTTCGAAACCGTTGGAGGCATGATAACAATAGGTAAAGTGTTATTATCATGATCAACCCATTTCCGGCTAACTAGAGAGCACGGGTCTCCTCTCAATATGAGAAGGGTTTGGCCATTGTCCACCACGCTGGCCATATGCGGATTGGCAGACTTCACACGCCTTTGAGAACATTATGGAGAACTCTCAGGCATGCAGGTTGCCTCACGATGTTTTCCTTCACCGTTGAAGCAAGTGGTATTCTAACTGCCTAAAAACGCACATAACTCTGATAAGTTAGAGGTGCGTGCCGTGGATCATCGAACCCCGACCACTGACTGGGAGACGGACGTCTTAACCACTAGGCTATCACAGCTTTTGTGGGATTATATGCTTCATTAAAGGTCCACGATATTTAATATATTCGACATAACTGCAGTTCTAAGCGTAAGTACATCAAATAGAACGATAAAATTACGTATAAGTCGTTGCTAGTGATTAATATCAATATGAATGCTGAACATTTCGTTTATTATGTAGCATGTTAAGCCAAGAACCAGGACGTCCTGGGTACTATTTCCGGATCAGGCTAAGAATTCTTAGTTTTTCTGATAAAATTCTCATAATTCTCAGAAAGAGTGAGAAATTCGTTTGTGTTAATCCTCGAGTCAGGGAAAACATGATAAGCCCGTAATCATGGATATATGGAGGGGTTGCGTAAACACTTTTCCCAGCATGAAAAAAAAAAAGAATATTATTATTAACAAGCGATGATCAATTTTATATTTGAGCCTGCAATTTCGTTCGCGTGGATATTTCGATGTAAGAGTGTGTGCTTGATAAAAAAATTATTCCGTATATTTTACCGGGATAAAAGGGAGAAAGTGCTTTAGAAGAATAGAGTCTGATTTTTATACACTACAAGTTAACACTTGACGGCTATCTCACATGGTGGTAGCGAGCTAACCTCGTAGGGGTATGGGAAACCCACACTCCTCTTGGTTTATACGCGCCATCGTGCCGGAATGCTACATCGCTTTGCGACGCGACTTTGTCGGTAGGGTAGTAACAGCCGAAGCCACCAGACCAGACTCGAACTGGGAATTGAACCCAAGAACTCCAACTTTATAATGCGACAGCGCACGCATTGCACCACCGAGATCGTCAATCTCTGTGTAAAAAATATGCATAATAGTATAAGATGAGCGAAGGGTTGTACTGAAGAGTTTGATGATGAAAGTTACCCTCGATATGTTTCAGCTGAAGATCCGAGCAAGCACAGCACAATAACACTGCTGGATTTTCTAAAGCATGATATGAAAGGAAAAGTCATCCTAAACGTTGTGTTGCCACCAATGCCAAGTTCGTGCAGGCTCAAAACATACAAGGTAACCACTTTCTTTATTTCTAAATTGAAGTCGAAATTTCGTTTAATCAAATAGTCCGATTCCGTATGCAAATACTATTTTGAATACCAATACTTATCTTCAACATCATCGTAATCAACCCACGGCCGGCTCACAATATAGCGCGGGTCTCCTCTCAATATGAGAAGGGTTCGGCCATGGTCCACCACGCTGGCCATGTGCAGATTGGCAGACTTCACACGCCTTTGAGAACTTTATGGGGAACTCTCAGACAAGCAGGTTTCCTCACGATGTTTTCCTTAAAGTTTTAAGCAATTTATATTTTGATTGCTTAAAAACGCACATAACTCCCAGAAGTTAGAGGTGTATGCCCGGGTTCGAACCCCCGACCTCTGATTAAGAGGCGGACGTCCTAACCACTAGGCTATACTTATCTTATAATAACTAAAGTTTATACGCTTACATTGCTTGGCAGTAGAGTTTATTTATTTATTTATCCAAAGCGCCACCAACAGATTTATATGTAAAAAAAATAAACATATTAAAAACCTTAAGTGCTAGGATATACATATAAATCAATTTAGAGGTAACTACAGCATGCCTAATATAATAACTTAAGTCGACGCTAATATGTCGCTAATAATATAATATGGAACTACTAACAATTGTTAAGATAATTGAGTTGTCAATAGAACTGCCAGGAATCGAATCCGAGACCACTTATGAAACAGTTATCTCAACAGGAAGGCAAGTTAATAATGGTCACCTATCTAACCTACCTGGTATACCTTTTGCAGATTATGCCTCGCTCGCAGAACGCCCATGCAATCCTTAACGCTGGTATCCTATTCAAATTCAAACAAAATAATACAATTGAAAAAGCAAGTATAGTGTATGGCGGTATATCACCGTACTTTGTCCATGCCGTCAAAACAGAAAAAGACTTGGTCGGCAAAGATCCTTTTACCGACGAAACTTTGCAAATAGCTTTGAAAAATTTACACGATGAAATTAATCCCCTTGATGCACCACCGGAACCCTCCGCACGATACAGAAAATTGCTCGCTCTAGCTGTATATTACAAGGTTTGTTTTGTTCATTAAAATAGGATAACAGGGCATTACTAATTTTACTAAGCTAGAATATATATTAGAAAATTTCTTCTGGCAGAGCTTCTTTCCGAAGCTCGCCAAACAGCCCGGATAAGCTGTCGCAACCAAAGGGTTAGCACAGCTAATAGTCAATCCGAAAAAAAAAGAATCAAGAAAAAGATCTTCTCTTTTAAGAGCATTTTTTATTTTTATAATACTTACAATTATAATGTAATGTTTTATTTGTATGCTATTTTTTTATTCAAAATTCAATTTTTTTTTTTCTAGAACCAATGAACATTGATTTTTTTTTCTTCAAATTCAAATAAACTTTATTCAAATAGTGAAAAGGCACTTTTGACGCGTCAATAATTTAAATAGTAGTGATTTGATGGTGATAACTACATTCGTAAACTTGTTTCTTAACGTAAACATAAATAAATAAAATAACTTAAATTTCAATATATCTTACTGCAGGCTATTCTAACTTTGTGTCCTGAAGGCAAACTAAATGAGAAGTATCGCTCTGGTGGGAAGGTAATTAAACGACACACTTCTAAAGGGATGCAAACATATGATACTGATGAAACCGTATGGCCGCTGAACAAACCCGTCCCAAAATTGGAAGGATTAGCCCAGTGCAGCGGGGAGGCAACTTTCGCCAATGACCTGCCAGGCCAAACAAATGAGGTATATGGCGCATTTGTCACTGCGGATGTAACACCCGGCAGTATTTTGGCTGGTTTCGACGCTTCTGAAGCTATGGTAAGCATTGTAACTGTATGTAACTAATAGTAGATCTAAAAGCATTCACGGCTTCACCCGCATACACTTTCCCTATTTACTCAATAATTAAATAAATGGCCAGAAGCTGCGATAGCCTAGTATTAGGACGTCCGCCTCCTAATCAGAGGTCGGGGGTTCGATACCGGGCACGGGCACCTCTAACTTTTCGGAGTTATGTGCGTTTATAAGCAATTAAAATATCACTTGCTTCAACGATGAAGGAAAATATTGTGAGGAAACCTGCACGCCTGAGAGTTCTCTATAATGTTCTCAAAGGCGTGTGAAGTCTGCCAATGCGCACATGGCCAGCTTGGTGGACTATGCCCAAAACCCTTCTCATATTGAGAGGAGACCCGTGCTCTGTGGTGATACGATAATGGGTTGACATGATGAACGCGTGGCCAGTGTGCATTTTCTAGCTGTCACATAATCGATCTGTATGGAAAAAATCCCATTTTTCCTTTAGTTTCATTACCTTTGGTTGAAAGTGTAATCATAAAGTCAGTCCTCTTTGGGATCTATTCCGGATTATTGCTAATTACCTTTATCTAAAATGGCAGTGGATTTCCATTTTAATTTATACTTTTGTTGTAGAAAATTCCCGGTGTTATAGCTTTTTACACCGCCAAAGATGTACCAGGGAGCAATAGCTTTACTCCAACCGATATTCCGATCTTACAATCAATGGAAGAGATCTTGTGTTCGCGGGAAGTAAAATTTTATGGACAACCAGTTGGAATTATAGTAGCAAATAGAGAAAAGGTAGCCAACCGTGCTGCTAAACTAGTTAAAATTGAATACGAGTCAGAGTCGACGAAAGCACCTCTATTGACTGTAAAAAATGTTTTATCATCACCAGAAAAAGATGACAGAGTATCTAATGACAAAGTGGTGACACCAACTGATGTCGGGAATAATACTAAGACAGTGATTAATGATGAATTAGTTTTTGAATCTCAATATCATTATTACATGGAGCCCCAAACCTGCGTTGTGATGCCCACAGAAGATGGGCTAGACGTTTACTCGTCAACGCAATGGATTGACTTGACGAATGTTGCTGTGGCACAATGTCTAAACGTTCCTGTGAACAGGTAAATTTCAGTGAACACTCGTAGATGAAGCTATGATAGCCTAGTAGTTAGGGCGTCAGCCTCTTAATCAGAGGTCGGCGGTTCGAATCCGGGCACGCACCTCTAACTTTTTGGAGTTATGTGCATTTTTTAAACAATTAAAATATCACTTACTTCAACGGTGAAGAAAATCATCGTGAGGAAACCTGCACGCCTGAGAGATCGCCATAATGTTCTCAAAGGCGTGTGAAGTCTGCCAATCCGCACAAGGCAAGCGTGGTGGACTATGGCCAAAACCCTTCTCATATTGGGAGGAGACCCGTGCTCTGTAGTGAGCAAGTAATGGGTTGATCATGATGATGATGATGACTCGTAGATGTACACTATAAAATCAATTGATAGAAACATCACCACCATTATCCTCAGCTTACTAAAATACCACTGCTAAATATAGGCCTCCTTTCACAAAGGAGAGAGGGTTTTAGAGGTTAAACTGTATATTTCATAAAATCTAATAATAATATATGCATTATATTTTTTTTTCACTACAAGTTAGCCCTTGACGACGATCTCACCTAATGGTAAGTGGTGATGTAGTCTAAGATGGTAACGGGCTAGCCTGTTAGGGGTATGGTAAACCCACACTCCTGATTGGTTTCTACGCGACATCGTGCCGGAACGCTTAATGGCTTGGAACGAGTCTTTGTTAGTAGGGTGGTAACTAGCCACGGCCGAAGCCTCCCACCAGACAGAATTCCGCATATTGAATTTGTATTTGTATATGACAGTGCAAGCACGGTCTCAGTTTAGCAGTTTGCACATTGCTAGATGGTCCACAAGACCATATTCCCACAAGAGAAGTCAGCTATACTTCTTGTTACTTAATTCCATAGAAGACTTCAACTGCTGGTCATAAATACTACAATCATCTGCGTTTGTTTGAGCAAACCAGTCATCAGTTCTCTTCTTATGCAATATTTTACCATTCTTGATCTCCATCCGATAAAGTAGTGAAATAGATATCTAATAATCAAATACTGATGAAATAGATATTTAATACAATTTGAAAACTTTAATTAGAGGATGCTTTCCTATCGATACTGAGCCCAAAGCAATTTATTTTTTGTCTGTCTGTCTGTATCTTAGCCGCGCATCACGCCGAAACTACAGGATGGATTTGAATGAAATTTAATACAGGAGTAGCTGATACTCCGGTTCAATATATAGGATAGTTTTTATCCCAGAATTCAGCGCGTTTCCCTTGGAAGATGTCATGATAGTCAAAATGTATATTTAGTTGTAATTCATTAACGCGTACTCCGATTTCAATCATTCTTTATTATTTATTTATTTGTTATAAAGGAGTAATTATTTCAAGGTCGTCGGTTTAGTAATCCATTGCTTCGTGATTGGAAGACAAACAAACACACTTGAACACACATATACTAAACGCAGACGATGTCGCGGGCATCAGCTAGTCACATAATATAATTATAATTAATCTGTGTGCTAATAATTAAAAATTTTCATTTTTAGTGTGAATGTAATAGTTAGAAGAGTGGGCGGTGCATACGGAGGCAAAATTACCAGATCAGCTCAAATTGCTTGCGCGGCTGCATTGGTATCGCATCTGCAAGGGAAACCGTGTAGATTTATTCTGTCCATAGAAGACAACATGAGAATCGTTGGAAAAAGGGCCCCGACATATTGCAAACTTGAAGTAAGGGTAACACAAACTAAAAGATATTTATTTTAATTCCCCTAGTAATTCATTGCTCAATGAATTATATTGGTTATACAATAAATTCAAATTCAAATTCAAATAATCTTTATTCAAATAGTCCTTTAAAAGGCGCTTTTGACGCGTCAATAATTTACAAAGTAGTGATTTGATGGTGATAATTACATTCGTAAACTTAAAACTAAAGCTATGAGGGTTCCAAACGCGCCCCGGTCTAAGAAGAAGCCCACAACAAACTTAGCCAGGTAAATTTTTATTTTGTTATCACCATCTCACATGCCACTTAAAATTATATTAAGAACTATCTTATTAGAGCAGCTATCTTATTAGAGCAATACATTGGAGTAGCACTTTGTTGCAATCATACCTGATGATAAGTAGTTATGCAGCGTAAAGAGGCGTACCATTGCCTACAAGATGCTAATTCACTCTTTAATTAAACGTACCCACATGTAAATGGTGATGGGAAAACTGATGCCAGATGGGCATTTCGGATCTTTGATATGCGTATTGGTAGAATACACACGCCTTTAGTAAATATTGTTGAGATATCTTAGGCATGCAAGTTTTCTAAGAACGTTTTCGTATCAAATAAAAAAACCATACCATAAAAATTTAGAAACGTGTGTGATAAGGGTTGTCCACCCCTAACAATTTAATTTAATTTTTGGTATTTTTTTTATATATTTTATATTATATTGTGGAATTAAAAATAAAACGAACCCAAAATTATACCCTTCTTTCGCTAACCCCTATTAACAATTTAATAGTCATTTTAGTAATATTATCATTTTTTATCACGCATTTTGTGAATGTTTTTCACTCAAATTAGATTAAAATTTCCCTGAGCTTATGGCAAAGCTAAAATTTTTACCTCATCCTTACACACTTAAAATAAGTTACTTATTTTTTTCTACACGAGAAATTCCCTAGAAATAATTTATATGGCAAAACAACGTTTACCGGGTCAGCTAGTCTAATATAATAATATGTAGAATAGGATTCCGACCACTAAACATTACAAGCTCGTTTTCCTTCTATTTGTTTGTCACGGACATCTGCCAGTTGCGTTCAATGAACTGTCTGGTAAATTTTATATTTTTATTTTATATTTAAATGTAATATACGTTCATATTGGGGCTTTAGGTTGTCACAAGCATGCTACACATATTTGTTTAATGTGTTAGTATTGTTTTTGACAGGGTAGCATTGTGGTACCTATGTTATTTCTTTTCGACGCTTATTTTTGGATTATTCTAGTTGATGCTTTGTTTTATAAAGACCGATCCGTCTTTCCTGTAGTTCCCATATAGCCCCAGACTTAATATCTACAATCCTTAATCACATTTACAAATAAAACTTGTGCTACTAAACCATACTTACAAATTGCCAATGAAAGTTGATCATATAAATTTAGTAGAACTAAAATATTCTTAAATATGTTAGAAACTATTTAAATAACGTCCGTCAAATCTTTATTATAGTATGGAGAATTCTGCAATAGCTAGTATAGTTCTTGCAGGCGATAAGTATTAGACAATTGTGATGAACGTAATGTAAAAAATTGTATTGTTGACTCCCAACTATTTAAAATATGGTTACTTTCCACATAAAATAACTATGAAACATATTAATAAAATTTTAATGAACTCTGAATCTGAATGGACACAATTATTTTAAAGAAAATAATTGGTCCATCCACTAAAACCTACATTAGGTAGGTTTTTTTTTGACGACCTCTGTGGCGCAGCGCGCGCGCTGTCGCATTATGAAATTGAAGGTCTTGAGGTTCGATTCCCGGCTCGAGTCTGGTCTGCTGGGAGGCTTCGGCCGTGGCTAGTTACTACCCTACCGACGTAGACGTGTCGCCAAGCGATTTAGCGTTCCGACACGATGTCGCGTAGAAACCGATTAGGAGTATGGGTTTACCGTTACCCCTAACAGGTTAGCCTGCTACCATCTTAGATTGTATCATCACTTACCATCAGGTGAGATTGCCGTCAAGGGCTAACTTGTAGTGAATAAAAAAAAAGGTTCATGACAAACAAAAACAACCTATCACTAAGAATATTATTAAAGAAACATATGTGCCATCAAACTCACCGATTCACGTGGACAAAGGTGCTGTAGTTACAAATACAAGTATCCCTAACAGACCACATCTAAAATTTTATGACATTACATTCTCTTTTAAAAAGGCAGGTGTGAATGAAAATGGAGAAATACAGTACTTGAATAACATATACTACCAAGACAACGGTTGCTCCAACAATGAAACAATATCCCAGATAGCCGTTCTACATTTCCCTAACTGCTATGAGTCAAAACGTTGGCGTATTGAAGCTTCCAGCGTCATCACTGACACATCTTCGGCTACATGGTGTAGAGCACCAGGTTTGAATCATTATTATTTAAAAAAAAAAAACACTCTAAGTTCCCACTTCTGGATGGCCTCCTCGCTCTTATGTCCCAATAACAAACAAGTTACACAAGACTTTTATAAAAATAAGTTATTAAAAATAAGGTATAAGGTTTTTGTTACAGCATCTACCGAAGCAATAGCAATTACAGAATATTTAATGGAAAGAATTGCACATGATATCGGTAAAGACCCAATAGATGTTCGTCTGGCAAATATGGAAAAAGAGGACAACCCAATTCCAGAACTGATAGATCAATTGAAAAAAGATGCTGATTACGAAAGCAGATTGGAGGATATAAAAAAATTCAATGGTGACAATCGATGGGAAAAACGAGCCCTTAAAATAATGCCAATGACTTACGACCTCTTTTACTTCGGTCATTTTAATTCGTTGATCTCCATTTATCACGGTGATGGTACTGTAGCTGTGTCTCATGGTTGCTCCGAGATGGGGCAAGGCATAAATACGAAGGCAGCACAAGTATGCGCATATGCTCTGGGCATACCGTTAGAAAAGGTGAGTGTAAAACCCAGCACAAGTTTCACATCTCCCAATTCCATGCCAACTGGCGGCAGCATTGGGAGCGAGTGCATTGCATACGCTAGCTTAAAAGCATGTGAGATATTAATGGATCGTTTGAAACCAATACGAGAGGAATTAGGAAATCCATCTTGGGAGAAACTTGTGAGAGAAGCGTACTATCGTGGAGTGAACTTACAAGCATCCTATATGTACAATACGAATGAGCCGGTGCAAAATTATAATATTTATGGTGTTGTAGCATTAGAGATTGAAGTTGATATTTTGACTGGGAACCACGATGTGTTAAGAGTTGACCTGCTTGAAGATACTGGAAGAAGTTTGAGTCCTGAGATTGATATTGGGCAGGTAATTCAATACAAATACTTATTTAAACTAAATGCTACAAAATTTTTGTTGCTAATGACTGGAATTATTGGAAATGAATTAACACTATACAAAATCAAAAGTAAACTTGATAATATTATGTTCCCCAAAATCGGTGAACCATACTCTACTCTCTACTCCATATGTGCTGTTAACTGCCCCTTTTTTGATTAATCGATTTTTTCAGCAAAACAATGTCATAATGTCAAATTTATTCATTGTGCATAGTTAATATATATATATGATTGTCGTAAAAATTATAAATATTATTTAGTATCGTATGGACAAAAAACAAAATAATTAAAAAATACTTTAAGTGAGAAATACTCTTATGCATTTTCATGCCTATCATACGTTCTTTTATTATCTGTGTAAAAACATGCGCTCTAAAACTGCGCTCTAAAGCTAACTAGGACGATAGTGAAGATTATGAAAATAAAAAAAAATAAGCACGAATCTTTAATAAATAGACAATAAAATAAAATAGGTAAATGGCAAATAAAGTCTCCGAGACCGAAAGAGGTATGGTAAATTATGGAGTTAAAAAAATACTTAAGCTCTATTGCCGCAATCTCGCTTGAGAACTCTTATTTTCCGGAATAAATGGTGTTTCAGGATGTTTTTTTTTATACTACAAGTTAGCCCTTGACGGCTATCTCACCTGCTGGTAAGTGATGAAACTGTCTAGGATGGTAGCGGGCTTTTAGGAGTATGATAAACCCACGCTCCTACTTGGTTCAACGCGACATCGTGCCGGAACGCTAAATTGCTTGGCGACACGTATTTGTCGGTAGGATGGTAACTAGCCACGGCGTAAGCCTCCCACCAAAACCGACTCGAGACTGGAATCGAACCCAGGACCTCCAACTTTATATTGCAGCGCACGCACTGCGCCACGGAGGTCGTCAAATATATTAATATGACGCTATTATAAACGCTTCTAGATCGAAGGAGCCTTCGTAATGGGTTTGGGTTACTGAACATCGGAGAAAATTGTTTACGATGAGAGAACCGGGAAACTGCTCACTGACCGAACATGGACCTACAAACCTCCGGGGATAAAAGACATCCCCGCGGATTTCAGAATTTATTTCCGCCGGAACTCCAGCAACAAAAAGGGAGTTTTACAATCTAAAGGTAATAAGGAATTTAAATAGATCGAGATATTTCTCAGAATCTACCCTTGGTTACCTGATGCTGCTTGTTAATCTAATTATTATGATCTCGGGCTAGGAATATATAATTGGATTCTAAAGATGTTACTAACTACGAAATCTACAGCATGTTATCTATCATCATCATCATGATCAACCCATTGCCGGCTTACTACAGAGCTCTCCTACCAATATGAGAAGGGTTTGGCCATAGTCCACCACGCTGGCCGTGTGCGGATTCGCAGACTTCACACGCCTTGGAGAACATTATGGAGAACTCTCAAACATGCAGATTTCCTCGTGGTGTTTTACTTCAGCGTTGAAGCAAGTGATATTTTTATTGCTTATAAACGCACAAATTCTAATTAAAATTCAAATTCGTTTATTGCATGAAAGTGGTACATTCATATCAAGATCTTAAGATTAAAGGGTAGCCTAACACATTCTGCCTAAAAGGCGTGCAACAAAAATCTTACAACGAAAAAAACAATAATGTCAATTTAAAATTAAAATAAGAGTTATGAAATCAATTAATAAAATAAAATTAAATAGTAATAAAGATTTAAGTATTAATTTAGGCTAAAATAAATTGTACACTGATTGGGATGTCATAAACAAACACATAACATCCTTAGATTGCTTAAGCAATAAGACCGCCTTTGCATACTCATGTGTTAAGCATTCCGTGTTGTTGTTTCTTTAAAATTTTTGTGCAATAAAGATAATTTTATATTAACTCCGAAAAGTTAGAGGTGCCCGTATGCCGTGCGCGGAATCGAACCCCCGACCTCTGATTAAGAGGCGAACGACCTAACCACCAGGCTATCACAGCTATACACAATAATTATTAGCTATGATAGAGTATAAAGCTGTTTAAAACATTAAGTAGATACTTATTTATTGTCAAAGAGAGGCAATAGATATACACATTCTGTAAAAAATTTAACGCTTCACTCCAGACAACGGGCGGACGAATGGCAAAGTCTTGGTTATAAGGTCCCTTAGGCGCCCTTTAGTTACGAAACCCTATGAAACGAGAATTTTATGGACACCTTAAGCTTGTACAGAGTTGCCACTATAAAAAATGTAGTTGTTGTTCTATAAAATTGATGCGAGAGCTGCCGCGTGAAAGTACTATATTTTGTTGGTAATCATCATCATCATGTTCAACCCATTACTGCCTCACTACAGAGCACGGGTCTCCTCTTAATATGAGAAGGGTTTGGCCGTAGTCCACCACGCTGGCCATGTGCGGATTGGCAGACTTCACACGACTGAAAACATTATGGAGAACTATCAGGCGTGCAGGTTTCCGCACGATGTTTTCCTTCACCGTTGAATCATGTGACTCTCTCAAACCTTTCCCAAATTAATACATGTTAACCATTCAAAAAACTAGCCACTACACAAACGACACCAAAACTATGATGTCCACGACACAACCAACACCAATCCTTTTCAAAATTAGCCAACAACAATTAATTCAAGAAAAGCGTTAAATAACCGCACCCTCCATATACGAAGTCTCCCCCCAGGCTAAGTTAGATACTTGACTTGAATAGGGACTACAGATAAATAATTTATAGCATAGACTTAGTTTTGCTGACGCGGTAAAAAGATACGTTTTTCGGATATAAATACTTCAAAGCATTACGTCACGTGTAATTTTTTTTATAGGATAATGCTGATGGTTTTGACTCAGTTTTCGTTTTGCAAAAGAAAGCTGGTCGTGAATTGTGGGATATACAAATTAGACCCAAGAAAGGCCTAAAAAAAAGTTAAAAGCATATAAAATAATGGCATAACATAATCAATGCAATTATGTCATAAAAATGTAACTAACTTAGAATAAAAATAATTATAACACTCTAACCATTAAATTAACTTGTAGCGTCGTTTAGTTGGCTAAACAAAATAAGTAACTCATTCAAAGGAATGGTATACTATTTTGTACCGAATTTTCGACTAAAATCTTAAAAATATAACCTAAATAACTCCAAAGTTTATAAAACTTAAGCCTAGCGATATTAAGGAATACATAAACGGTGTAAATGTGTAGTGCTAACTTTATAGCTGATTATAATTACAGACAAATTACTGTGTGAGATATCGTAAAAAAAAAACAGTTAATTTACTTGTGGACTCCTCCTCCTCTTAGACCTAAGAGCGTTAAGAATCCTCTTAGCTTTAGTTTAAGTTATGGAATGTAGTTATCACCATCACATCACGAAATAAAATAATTAATAATATATTGTATGAACGAAGCAATAATAGCCTAGTGGTTAGGTCGTCAGTCTAATCAGAGGTCGACGGTTCGAATCCGGGCACGCACCTCTAACTTCTCGGAGTAATGCGCGTTTTAAAAAAAAAATATCATTTGCTGCAACGGTGAAGGAAAACATCGTGAGGAAACCTGCACGCCTGAGAGTTCTCCATAATGTTCTCAAAGGCGTGTGAAGTCTGCCAATCCGCACATGGTCTTCTCATATTGAGAAGAGACCCGTGCTCTGTAGTGAGCCGGTAATGGGTTGATCATGGTAATTTATTCCCTTATGCCTGGTAGTAGGCTAACCTTTTAGGGATGTGCATACCCCTTATAGGTTTCTGCACTCTCCACTTCACCATGGAGGTCGTCAAAATGAGATAAATAAACTAAGTCTATAAAAGTAAAACTAAACTATAAATTAACCTGATGTTTCCATAGCAACGGGGGAGCCAGCTTTCTGCCTCGCAGCTGTTGTGACGCACGCATTGCGGGAAGCAGTACGGTTGGCACGATTGGACGCCGGATATGACGACGCATGGGTACATATTGGTAAGAATAGCCAACATCAGCCTAAAAACTGAGAAATACGGCTTGTTTGTGATAATAATTAGGACTTAATCGTAGCTGTAGTAGTCCAATGGTTAAGGTTCGCTTCCTAATCGGGGGTTCGAACCCGGGCACCTCTAAGGAGTTTCGTTTCTTTCGGAGTTATAAGCGTTTTTAACCAATTAAAATATCACTTGCTTCAACCGTGACGGAAAACATCGTCCGGAAACCTGCATGCCTGCATGCCTCCATAATGTTCTCAAAGGCGTGTAAAGTCTGCCAATCCGCACATGGCCAGCGTGGTGGTAAACCCATTCTCCTAATTGGTTTCTACGCGACATCGTGCCGAAACGCTAAATCGCTTGTCTTTGTCGGTAGGGTGGTAACTAACCACGCCGAAGCCTCCACCAGACCAGACTCGAACCGGGAATCGAACCCAGGACCTCCAACTTCATAATGTAACAGCGCGCGCCACGGAGGTCGTCAAAAAGATGTTAGATTGCAGTTAAAGAGTGTTATTTTTGTATTCCAGAACATCCTTGTACCACGGAGAACATATTTATGGCAGTGGGGCACGAGCTAGAACACTTCAAGTTGAAATAAATTACTGTATTTTGTATTTTATGTGTCTTTTATGTCGGCAATAGCAGTTGTCTCACAAATATTTAACAATCAGTTTGACTTTTATTTATGTTATAGTATAGTAAGGTGTAACGTAGGCTAAAATTAAAATGTATAACTGGCAGTTACTTTTCGCGTATGGAATTTTTGTTATCCCTTACTTTATTTTACATTAAAAAAAAAGTTAGTCTTCCCTATTAATATGAAGATAGCCTAGTTCGAAAGTGCAATTTTAATTTGAATTATTGATCAACTACGTAAATAAAGTACTTATTCAAATAGTCCTTTAAAAGGCACTTTTGACTGCTCAATAATTTACATAGTAGTGATTTGATGGTGATAACTAATAAAACGAATATTCGTAAACTTAAAACTGAAGCTATGAGGGTTCCAAACGCACAGAAAGAAGAAGCCCACACTAAACTTAGCCGGGTTTTTTTTTTTTAAGACAATCAAATTGTCATCGTCAAATCCTTAAATGCTTGGGGTCCTTTGCATGAGTGCACCAGACTTTCGGCAACTGGCCGAAGTTGTGAATGCATGTGAGCCGCATAACATCTGGCCTCAAAGACATTGATTCGTGAAGACCACGACCGCTCTGCGAAGAGTGTAACGAAGAAGAAGAATAAGAATCTAAACATATAAGAATGAAAGGGTGGTCTTATCGCTAAAACGATCTGATGCAGATCTCCCAAACAATAAACTCTTTATCAAATCACACATTATTTTTTTAATCCACTTAATTAAGTATTCTAATTAGTTTTTTACGAGACAGGATTACCTAGTTTGGGTACCATCGGAATACTCTAAAATTATGCAACTGTGTTTTTGTTCAAATAAATATTTTTAATTTTTTTTCTTTGGCTTCCGCTACTCCTTTGCCATTTCACATACATATTTAACATTATTTTGGTAACATTCCTTCTTCCCTCCGCATTATATGACCAATACCATTACTAGCTATCTAGCCTATTACTCCTCATCTTTTCTGTCACTGTGTCCTTATGATCATGATCAACCCATTACCGGCTCACTACAGAGCACGGGTCTCCTCTCAATATGAGAAAGGTTTGGCCATAGTCCACCACGCTGGCCATGTGCGGATTGTCAGACTTCACAAGCCTTTGAGAACATTATGGCGAACTCTCAGGCGTGCAGGTTTCCTCACGATGTTTTCCTTTACCGTTGGAGCAAGTGATATCTTAATTGTTAAAAAACGCACATAACTCCGAAAAGTTAGAGGTACGTGCCCAGATTCGAACCGCCGACCTCTGATTAGGAGGCTGACGCCCTAACCACTAGGCTATCACCGCTTCAATACCAACACCGCTTAATACTCATTTCTTATCAATTCTTAATACTTTTAAAAGAAATCTATATTCTAAGAAATTATTTATAGTTCTGAAATAAAGAAATTGTGGGCGTTGTTGTGCCACTATTTGTTGTCTGTATAAAGACTTTAAAAACGTTATTGGAAAACAATTCGGATAAAATATTCATGATACCGCCCCGTCAGTTCCACTTGAACTTATCAAAGAATCATACCCTACACCCTACAAGTCTTTGTTAGGGAGAATGTTTTTACCGCGCTTAATATTAAGTTATTTATAGTCAAAGAGACGGAAATCTTGCATTTATTGTATGTCTAAGATCAAATCAAAATCAAAAATTGATTTATTCGAGGACTGTATTTGACGACCTCCGTGGCGCAGCGCGCGCTGTCGCTTTATAAAGTTGGAGGTCCTGGGTTCGATTCCCGGCTCGAGTCTGGTCTGGTGGGAGGCTGCGGCCGTGGCTAGTTACCACCCTCCCGACAAAGGCGTGTCGCCAAGCGATTTAGCGTTCCGGCACGATGTCGTGTAGAAACCAATTAGGAGTATGGCTTAACCATACATCTAACAGGTTAGCCATCTTAAACTGCATCATCACTTACCATCAGGTGAGATTGCGGTTAAGGGCTAACTTGTATATAAAAAAAAAACTATTCAATGGCACGTGGCCGGAGCGAAGTCTAAATGCGGTATCTGTTGGTATGGGTCAACAATAGATAACAGGGTAGTTTTAATGAGGGTCCGATTGGACTTAACAGGTTCCAAACACTTAATAAGTTAGCCCGCTACCATCTTAGACTGGATCATCACCACAAATTAAATTGGACTGTTTCAATGATAAAGTTATGATCTACCATATACCACGTCCTTAATATTTGTATGTGATGTTTAATTAAATAATTAAAATATCACTTGCTTCAACGGTGAAGGAAAACATCGTGAGGAAACCTGCACGCCTGTGAGTTCTCCATAATGTTCTCAAAGGCGTGTGAAGTCTGCCAATCCGCACATGGCCAGCGTGGTGGACTATGGCCAAACCCTTCTCATATTGAGAAGAGACCCGTGCTCTTTAGTGAGCTGAGAATGGGTTGATCATGATGATGATGATGATGATGTTTAATTAAGGAGTTCTCATTCTGTCATTCACTCATTCAATAATTAAGTTCATTCAATAACCTCTTTATGTGTTCGTCAATATTTAAAGAGGGGCTAACCCTTTCTAAATTGCTTTAAGCTTTGAAGATATAATGGGGCCACAATTAAGTATTTAATCCGATAGAGAATTAGCCCAACCGGATTGGGTTTTAGGTCTCCCTAATCGCAAATCTGGGTTATAATGAGCCCTACTCAAAGTCGTGGCAGTTGTGGTAACATTAACATAAAAAAAAAACAATCTGTCATGTTTTTTTTTTATCCACTACAAGTTAGCCCTTGACGGCAATCTCACCTAATTTAAGTGATGGTGCAGTCTAAGAAGTAAATCGCTTGGCGACACGTCTTTGTCGTTAGGGTGTTAACTAGCCACGGCTGAAGCGCCCCCAGAAAAAATCTTACGTCAGAGATGCTAAGCGTGCTTATACCTAGATCTCGGCCCTAAATGCCCAAGGACTGGGAACAGATGTCAGTGACGCTGTTTCTCCTAAATTTATAAAGCAGTATATGGTTCTTAATAAGTCTTTGCATAATATAAAAGTGACTTCGTAATTTACATAAATCAGAAAAAGAACAGAAGAGCTGCCAGCTACCTCGGAGAACGAATTAGTCTTGCAATCCAAAGGGGAAACGCTGCCAGTATCTTCGGAACCTTGCCTAAAGGGACTCCTTTTAATAATATATTTTAGTTATTATATTGTATATATATATATTTTTTTTTTTTAATTTTTAGTTTTAGGTTCAATTTAAGGTTTATTTTAAGTTGTGTTTATAATACAGTACCATAGTTTTAGTTGTTAATTATAATTGTCTAAAGTTTCGTGATAGCATAGTGATTAGGGCGTCAGCCTCCTAATCAGAGGTCGGCGGTTCGAATCCGGGCAAAACAAAACAATTAAAATATCACTTGCTTCAACGGTGAAGGAAAACATCTTAAGGACGCCTGAGAGTTCTCCATAATGTTCTCAAAGGCGTGTGAAGTCTCCCAATCCGCACATGGCCAGCGTGGTGGACTATGGCCAAACCCTTCTCATATTGAGAGGAGACCCGTGCTCTGTAGTGAGCCGGTAATGGGTTGATCATGATGATGATGATGAAAGTTTCGTTGTCTAACAAAAATCAGTAAATATACAATCATCTACTCCTTTTTATGAAATCGGTTGAAAAGAATATGACGTTTCCAATTGAAAGGCACGATATATGCCACTTGTTAAGGGGCGTGACGTGTACAATGAAGACGAAAATGTCTACGACGTTTTTTTTTTATTACTGCCCTAAAAGTTAGCCTTAGTTAAAGTTGAGTTAGTTAAAGCAAGCTTAGCTTACGTCTGAGTTAATAATCAGTTAAAACTAGTGTTGTGTTCGAAATAAGTCTCTTTTGTTTGAACTAATTTATATATTTTTTTCATACATAACAAGTTAGCCCTTGACGGCGATCTCACATGATGTAAATGATGATGAGGTCTAAAATGGTAGCGGGCTAACTTGTTATTACTATTTAAACCCACACTTCACATTGTTTCTACGCGAAATGGTGCCGGAACGCTGAACCGCTTAGCAACACGTGTTTGTCGGTAAAGTAGTAACTAGCCACGACCGATGCTTCCCAGCTGACCGGACTGGAGAAAATTTCTAAATTGTCCCTGCCGGGAATCGAACCTGGGACCTCCCATTAATAAGACCACAGCGTAAGCCTACGTATAAGAACACTGAGCGATGAAAAATCGTCGTCAAAACCATTCCTTTAACTGCTTAATAAACGAAACATCAACCGAAATTTTTCTGATATCAGCTGGTTTGTCCGTTTTTTTTAGGTTTGGCCCTGGCTTTATCCGGAACATTGCATCGGCATTTGCCTTTTTCCTGGATTAAAAGTTGTCTGTCGATCGCCAGCAACAAACTATCTCTATAAAACCAAATAAAACCTTTTCGTTCTTATACCATTACGGCATACGTTGTTCTGCCTACATTTTCTATACAAAAACAATAAAATCGCCACAACTTTTTATTTTTTTGGTAGAACACCTTTATCATTTAGAAGTATGAAAATAGTTAATTACCGAATATACATAAAAAAAACTTACAAACTAGCCAAGTCATTTCATAGGAGTTTTATTACAAACACTGTGACATGTGAATTTTGTTAGTATTTTTTTATACGCCACAAGTTAGCCCTTGACGGCATCTCACCTGGTAAGTGATGATGCAGTCTAAGATGGTAGCGGGCTCACCTGTTACCCATACTCCTAATTGGTTTCTGTGCGACATCCTGCCTGAACGCTAAATCACTTGTCGACACGTCTTTGTCTGTAGGGTGGTAACTAGCCACGGTCCAAGCCTCCCACCAGACGAGACTCGAGCCGGGAATCGAACCTAGGACCTCCAACTTTATAATGCGACACGGAGGTCGTCAAATGAATGGTATTATTATAGATTCATGACTAAGCACTTTTGGATTCAACTGTACAACCGCCGCACGCCCATATGAAAGCACCGCAGGGTTGTTCCAAGTAACTGGCCAGTTGCCGCCGTGTACACATCGCACGTATGTATATCAAACGTTTCTTGCATTTAACATCATTACAAAGGAGTTTTCAAAATTAGCGGAATATAAGTTTAGGTTTCAACACTTTATTCAAATTTTTTTTTATACACTACAAGTTAACCCTTGACGCCATCTCACCTGATGGTAAGTGATGATGCGGTCAAAGATGGTAGCGGGCTAACCTGTTAGGGTTACGGTAAACCCATACTCCTATTTGGTTTGTACAAGACATCGTGCCGGCACGCTAAATCGCTTGGCGACACGTCTTTGTCGGTAGGGTGGTAACTAGTCATTCAAATTTCAAATTCAAATAATCTTTATTCAAATAGTCCTTTAAAAGGCACTTTTGACGCGTCAATAATTTACATAGTAGTGATTTGATGGTGATAAGTACATTCGTAAACTTAAAACTAAAGCTATGAGGGTTCCAACACGCCCTGGTCTAAGAAGAAGCCCACAACAAACTAAGCCGGGTTTTTTTTTGTTGTCACCATCTCACATAGTCAATAATAAATTATAGTACAAAGTTCACGTATCACTAACTAAGTTAATAAAGGTTAGTCACAGGAGAACGAAGAGCTGCCAGGTACCTCGGACAAATAATTAGTCTAACTATTCAAAGGGGGAATGCTGGGACTCCTTTTAATAATATATTTTAGTTATTATGTTATAATGAATAGAAGCAGGCGTTACTTTGCGGAAGTCCATGATAAACAATAAACAGCAAGTATAATTTGCTACATTCCGCCGACAAATTTAAATTAATTTGTCGGCGGAATATAGCAAATTATACTTGCTGTTTATTGTTTATTATGTTATATTTTTGTGAGGTTTATATTTTAGGTTCATCATAATAAAATAAATTTATTATTTACCGCATAGTCATAGTAAAAATGTTATAATTTAAATTAGTGGCTCCATTTCTTCTTTGTCTTTTTTTGTACCTTAACTAAATTACTTTCAAATTTTGACTATATAATCTTAAATGGTTTCTAAAAATTAAAATGAACGTTCTGTTTTAATTTCTTTGGGCAGACTATTATATATTTACTAGGAATAAATCTGTAGTAAATATGCTTTATAATATGAATCATAAGGCCTAGCTATTATATCTAGCTATTTATACATGCGCATGAATATATGAATCATAAGACCTATTAACCAGTGGTGAAGTCACAAAAAACAGACCGATTTATTGTTTTAAAATTGCTTATAAATTATTTAGATTATATTAAATATCTGCCGTTCAACGGTATAAGTAATTACTTATGCCGTTGAACGGCAAGTAATTACTTATGCCGTTAGTAATAAAAATGTAAATGTAGATTTTAAATTTAAAACAAAAGCTTGGATAAACAATAAACAGGAAGTATAATTTGCTATATTCCGCTGACAACCGGGAGATTTGTATAATATTACACACAAAATCTTCCACTAGAACCTCTACGCACGTTTTTTTTTTGTGTGGTGTTATATTATACAAATCTCCCGGTTGTCGGCGGAATATAGCAAATTATACTTGCTGTTTATTGTTTATCATAGACTTCCGCAAAGTAATGCCTGCTTCTATTCATTATTTGAAAGCTTGGACGTTTTATACTTCAACGCAAAAACGACTGAATGGAGCTAGATTCAATTTTTCAGAATAATAGATAGTTTTGGGTCACAGAGGTCTGGGTTATCACAGAATACAAGCGACTCATGACTTTTTAATTTCATAACTCCATACAAAATAATTGTGTTCACTACCTTATGGACGTCAATTGGATCATAATATGATGATCATGATGACGAGTAAGAGTAGTGGACACGCGAAATATACAAATGGGTGTAGGCCAGCAATACAATAATGTCACTATTTAAATACCATACGTCAATATGCAGTGTGTTAAATATGGCAATTCGTAGTCAGTAATTAATAGCATTTAATGGTGAATTAATTGCTAGAAGCGCGTCGTGACAATAGAAAATGATACTCCCAATCCGTGTCCATAAACACTTCGCAGGTGTTTTTTGGAGTTTCAAATAAATAAATTTAAAAATACCTTATGAATCAGTAAAAAAAAAATTATGTAAGTAATTGGCTTGTTTTAAAATTGTTAGTTAACATAAAATTACTATTTTGGCTTTTTAATTAATATAACTTTATAGTTGTAGATTATTATAGTTTTTATTTTTCTTTTTAGCAAAAAATGTCTCAGTTTATGATTATTATTTTAGTTTTATATTATGCATATCAAGTTAGCCTGTAAGTGAGTATACATTGATAGTCCTAAGTATACATAATTTGTCTTAGAATATATATAAATATTTCTTTGTATACTGTTGGCTTCCTAAAAAAAAAATTAAAATTTTGTTGAGCTGCCTGGTAGTTGTTCTCCTTAGTGGGAGGTCTCCGGTTCGATCACCATGCATAAGCCACGTGCATATTTAATTTTCCGAATTTTAGTGCCACCACCAGAGATTTTTTTTTTCCAAGCTTTAGCGGGTTTAGCCAAGCGATCAAGATTCCCAATACGTCGCTACCTAGAAACCAAATTGCTATACCCCTAACAGCGTTGTGAGCTAACCTGTAAATCTATAATCAAGATGTACGTGCCATCGTTCAGGATGCTTTCGTAGGTAGTAACTAGTTAGAGCCGAATCGTCCCAATGACCAAACAATGAGAAATCTAAACGAGAACCCCCTTATAAGATCACAGCGTTCAAAACTAAGTTCTAAAACCAGGGAGATCGTTAAAGATATATTACAGCAAATTAAGTTCTTTCTTTATTATTAGCAGCACCATCAAATCACATACCAGAGCCTATTAAAAAAATGGCTTTGACATTCAACTTAATTTGTATTTAATAATGCAAATGCAAAATGAGCACTGCAATAATATGAACGTTACGTTTGTGAGAAAATGCCACGTGTCTGTGCACCCATCGATTCCTAGTTATTTCTGTAATAAGGTTATAATGGCTCAATTTGATTCATTGATCACAGGCTTAAATAAAAACTTGGAAACTTTTAATAAATTATAAATACTGTAATCCTATCAAAACCTTGAGCATCACTGGTAAAACGTCATTAATGTGGAAAAAAACCTACAGTTTTATTCTAAAACAATAAAATTCATTTAACACACATTTAATTTACAAACATCTTTTTTATGCGTTAAGATATGAATTTCATTTAGGTTCAATTTAAGCTTTATTTTAAGTTTCAGTTGTTATAAATAAATTTATTAAGATATCAATTCATTTAACACATGAATTTGCAAAAAGCTTTTTTAATTGTTACTAAACAATAGCTGTTTTATGCCAATGTTTAATCCATCCATCCAATCCAGTGGTTTGAACTCGGTTTTTAGAACTGTCAGACAATCTTTATACAGTTAAATCCAAGAAGTTAAAAGAGGGTAAACCTAAAAAGTTTTCATATAAAATTCTAGAAACGAATAATTCGTCATTTCAAACCTTGACCTTGAAATATTTCAATTTTGAATTTCTTTTTTTTTTGGTCACAGGAAAAATGCAGTTACAAAAGCATTTGAAGATCGCTGCAGGCTGTTCTGGAGCCGCTATTTTCGGCGTCCTATTTGGCTGGGTGATCTTCCCTACCATACTTAAAAGCCAGTTAAAAAAGGTAAGCGAATGTTCAAGGTGGTCTGTGTTAAAATAAATTCGTCGAGATCGGCATCTTTGGATAATCTCCTGGTCGCTGCTGCTTGAATAGCTGGCTTGTTCAGATATGGGGTTTTCTGTACCATCCATCAGTTCATAGCTCAGTATTCGAATCGACGTTGGGTTCCCAACTTACTAGAATTAGAACCCCAATTAGAATACCCTGGGAAATGAAGCGTTGATGAGCCCAGCAAGCTGGACCGACGATATCTTACACAGCTGCTAGAAACAGTTGGACCAAAACCGTGGAATTTGGAACTCACTACAAAACACCTATGGCCAGCAATGAAGGTCCATTAGTTGAAAAGATTATACTAACTATAATATTACTAGCTTAGTTTTTTGAGTAAACATTGTTTTAATATTATGAGGGCCAATGCCTGTAATAAATGTACTTTATTTTTTAATAAAGGCCGACCGTATACGCTTCTCGAAATGGATCTACGTGCAATATAAAAGGAGATAAATCCAGAGTCAATATTACCAAGTAACTTTGTTGCAGGAAATGGCCTTGTCTAAAAAGACGGACGTCCGACAGATGTGGGAGAAAATTCCATTCGCCCTTGATTTTAAAGTGTACTTATTTAACTATACCAACGCCGATGAGGTACAGAAGGGTGCTCTACCTATCGTGAAGGAGATTGGGCCGTATTATTTTGAGTATGTGTTTTTGAATCTGGCATAATTATACGCTTCATCTTATGATTGGCATATTCAGCTATGGTTCACGTAGTCCTACCTTCGAGCCTATGAGTCGAGCTCAGTAATGGATTTTATTATATTAAATGGTCGTCTATTCATTACCAACAAGATAATAATGTAATGTACTTTATTATTTTTATCTTTATCAGTATTTTAAAAAAAATGCTAAGTGGAACATCCTACACGAAGGATGATACTTAGGCTCAATGGAAATCACTACATAAAACTGGCTTTATTTACGGTAATAGACATTTTAACTATATGCTATCAAAAATCCTTCAGGATCTTCCGACCTCCTTGCGCTAAATTGTCATGTGCTAAAGATGAATAGCTATATATTTATAATAAAGTGTAAAAGCCATTTCTTATCCAAAACATAGCAAACGGCCGTGAACCGTTGTTTTATTTCGGTATTTTTGATTACATCATGATCATCATCATGATCAACCCATTACCAGCTCACTACAGAGCACGGGTCTCCTCTCAATATGAGAAGGGTTTGGCCATAGTCCACCACGCTGGCCATGTGCGGATTGGCAGGCTTCACACACCTTTGAGAACATTATGGAAAACTCTCAGGCGTGCAGGTTTCCTCACAATGTTTTCCTTCACCGTTGAAGCAAGTGATATTTTAATTGTTTAAAACTTTTTGATTATTATTCTTCATAATTTTAACTTGTTTATTCATTGTGAAATATTATTAAGGCGAACACGCCGTCCATAAAAGCATAGTTTCGGGAGGATGGTTAAATTTAAAATTAAAATGTGTTTCTCTTGTATCTTGAACAATAAATATAAAAAAAGACGTACGAGCTCGGTTTATGATAGGATGATGTAATAAGGTAGAACCCTTAGAAATAGGCAGTTTATGTAAAAACCTTTGTACAAACATTAAAAAAGTATTTTATATTAAATGGAAGGTATCAATTTAGTTCCAATGTTTCGCAACGATATTATAACCTACTATTAGGTTTACTGCCGCTTCTCTATAGTTAAAGAGCCGAGGTTTCATTCTTTCAAACCTATTATTTACGGCAATCAATAAAATACTAGATACATGTTTTAAAATGACGTGGCAGAAAAATTACGAACTGTTAGACTCTGGCAGTTGGTTAATATAAAAAAAATACATATCACAAGCAATATTTATCAGGAATAAAAAGCCTATATGCTATTGCATACAATTCAAATTGAAAATTATCTGTGTTCAAGTTGGCCTTAAAAGGTGCTTTAGATGCGTACTAAATATTTTTTTTACTTTATCGTGTTAACTAAATATGTAAACTTAAAAATAAAGCAATGCTAATTTTGAAAGATCTCTGTGGCGCAGCGCGAGTGCATAATTATAAAGTTTGTGTGGTGTGAGGCATCGGCAGTGGCTAGTTACCACTCCACTACTGTCGCCAAGCGATTTCCGGCACGATGTCATGTAGAAACCCATTAGACTGCATCATCACTTACCACTTGGTGAAATTGCCGTCAAGGGTGCAGCCTGTGCCTGCAATCGAATAAAAAAACAACCCGAAACTATAATCACACACACACACACACACACACAAGCACTCACACATAAGCGCGCGCGCTCGCTCGCACAATTTTCTATATACTTTTTGTTTATTGTTATATAGTAGAAGGACATTAAATTATTAATATAAGGTTCGGAGGTGGGGGGCGGCTCATGCAACACAGTTTATACTAATACAGGGCCTTTTGCCATTTTTCTGTATGACTCAAGTGTTCTCTCAATAAAGTTTTTTTTTTTTTAATCGATCTCTGTGCTTAATTTCATCAAGACTTATCGCTATTCAGCGATAAGTTAACGATATCAGACTTATCGCTTAAGAGTGAACTCTTTCACACATCCTTCAGGGAAATATGAATGTACAGTACATTACAAACGTAAATGCTAGTAATTAAATAAACTAACAAATATAATATACAGAGTATATTGTGTGTAACATATAATATGTTTCTATATTAGGGAATGGAAAGAAAAAGTTGAAATACAAGACCAGGATGACACCGACACGATTAACTACAAAAAGCTGGACGCCTTCTATTTCAAAAAGGAGCTTTCTGGTCCGGGTCTCACTGGAGAAGAAGTGATCACTATGCCAGATCCATTTTTGATCGTAAGAACTATTCCAATAAATTGTGGCAAAATCAAGCTGGACTCTAATGTGTACAATCAGAGTTTACGGTAGCTTAAATTACTTTTTCCACAAACCGGTGCAATTTGTCATCGGTCGTTTTGTACCCCACCTTCTTAAGCTTTTAATTATCTAATTGACCGTCCGACCCCCCCCCCCCCCCCCCCCCCCGTTATCCCAAACGTCGCTTAAACCGAGGTTCGGCCTCATAGGAGGCGCCCTTAGGCAGACGTTCCCTTAGTTTCTTCGAGCCCTAGAGCTCAAAATTTCTTCTGGCAGAGCTTCGGAAACAACCCGGTTACGCTGTGGCAACCAATAGGTTTAGCACAGCTAATAGACAGTTTGGAAAAAAAAGATTATCTAACACCGTGCCTCAGACAGCGAGATAGCCAGGTAAGCCGTCCCGGTTGTTTTGATTAAAATTTTAAATGCCCATTAATTTGTATAGGCCTCGGATCCTCTATCAGTCTTATTTCTAATTTGCACTACTCGTAATGGATGTATACTCAAAATCTCTCTCTTGTGATAGAAGAGGTCTTTAATCTACAGTGGGCATAGTAACGGCACCATCGGCTTAATGTGCTCTCCATTTTAAATTACTAATGTTTCATCATCATGATCAACCCATTAGCGGCTCACTACAGAGCACGGGTCAATATGAGAAGGGTTCGGCCATAGTCCACCACGCTGGCCGTGTGCGGATTGGCAGACTTCACACGCCTTTGAAAACATTATGGAGAACTCTCAGGCGTGCAGGTTTCCTCACGATGTTTTCCTTCACCGTTGAAGCAAGTGATATTTTTTTTAAACGCACATAACTCCGAAAAGAGGTGCGTGCCCGGATTCGAACCGCTGACCTCCGATTAGGAGGCTGACACCCCAACCACTAGGCTATCACCGCTTCCTAATTCCTTCCTAATGTTTATAACGGGTTATTATTTATCCAGGGCATGGTGAACCTCATTAACCGTGATAAGCCTGCAATGCTGAAAATGATCGGCAAAGCCATCAACGGCATCTTCGACAATCCACAAGACGTGTTCATACGCGCTCCAGTTATGGACCTGTTGTTTAGGGGGGTAATTATTAATTGCGCGAGAACGGAGTTCGCCCCTAAAGCTGTTTGTACCGCGCTCAAGATGGAAGCTGCTGAACGGCTTATATTTGAACCTAACAACCAGTTTAGGTTTTCTTTCTTTGGAATGGTAAAATCCCATTTGTTTAAACACTAACGTCCGCTTTTTTAACGGGGTGATGGTGGTATTGTAATTAGAATACTTAACGTGGTGAGTAGAGAGTTCAAATAATTTAAAGAATATCGCTTTATGGCCATATAACCTATCGTAAGATATTCTAAAGATAGGTACTGCTTTAAAAATTTAGCTGTTAAATAGTAACGCATCAGTCTGTAAACGAAATATTTATATTAGTGACTAATTAGTTGATTGGTACACCTACTAATACAAGTCCCTATCAAAAATGACTTCACGTTTTACGCAGTTAATTTTTTTAGTATTAAAATAACCTATACCTTAACTTCTTATGTTCTTAGAGTGCTAATTTAAAAATCTGAAATGAATTTAATGGAGTTAGCGTAACTTTTTTTGTTAGAAAACCTTACATAAAGCATCAAACATTCGTTTACATGTATATATCTTTTTCACATAACCTTATAGTCAACTCGCGTTAAGAAAATAGTAATCACACACTCTTACATAAGTATAGTAAAGATTTTTTTTTTAATTAAGCTTATAAATGTAAGTATATATGTATAAGTGTTGCGATTTCCCGTCTTTTATTACTGTCGGCTTCTTTCAAAAAGGTGGCCTGGAAGAGATCGCTTTTAGTAATAATGTCGCCATTTGCTTTAAATTTTTATAAATAAATAACATGAATAATAAAATATGCTAACATGATTATCTACAATTTTAGTAAATTTATAGATGATGTAATTTTTATTTATATATATTTATCAGCACCAACGGAAATTGTTGATTCACTATTTTCTTAACGCGAAAGAACTTAGGTTGTATCGTCTAAAACGAAAGTATGTATGTATTACATACGTACTGCTTGACTTGATACGCACTCGGCATTTATTTTTAGTTCATTATTGCTTCATTATTTTCGGTCAGCTTATGAGCCCGATGCTGGCGAAATGCTTTTGATTGTTAATAAGTAATAATAAAAATTATAAGAGTTCGCTGAACAGAATTAATACGTTTTGTTTGAGCTTAAAGGCTCAACCAACAAACACGATCTTTTGAACCTTTAAAATTCACAAAGTTATTTAAAGCTGGGCAGCCATGTGTAACAACGGAATCGGAACGCCTGACGAATCTGTATTTTTTAATACTAAAATAGATCAAATGTAGTATGCACATAAAATTCATTAGTTTTGAAATTATTCAAATTAAAATTAAAATAATCTTTATTCAAATAGTCCTTTAAAAGGCGCTTTTGACGCGTCAATAATTTACATAGTAGTGATTTGATGGTGATAACTACATTCGTAAACTTAAAAGTAAAGCTATGAGGGTTCCAAACGCGCCCCGGTCTAAGAAGAAGCCCACAACAAACTTAGCCAGGTAAGTTTTCTTTTTGTTATCACCATCTCACATGCCACTTAAAATTATATTAAGAGCTATGTTATTAGAGCAATATTTCACACCCATGCTTGTTTATCATTTACACTATAGTATCCTTCTCACTATAGTAGGACTTTTCTACAAGCTTACGCTTATATTATTTGTTGTTTCAAAAAGTTTTCGAGCGTAGCGTGAAGGGAGAGTGAAATTGTAAAGACCCGTCACGTCATTGTTCGTTACATGAGAGAGAAGAATGATATAACTCAAAGAGAGAGAGAGAAAGTGTGATATACATTGTGAGTGACGCGATTTATACGTACAACTCCGACGCCGCGGCTTTGAAGCAAAAGTTAGACTTAACGAGTGTCATCAAAACAAAACGATCATCATCATCATGATCAACCCATTGTCGGCTCACCACTTGACTTGAGAGGAGAACCTTGCTCTGAATGAGAAGGGTTTGGTCATAGTCCACCACGCTGGTCATGTGCGGATTGGCAGACTTCACACGCCTTTGATAACATTTTGGAGAACTCTCAGGCATGCTGGTTTCCTCACGATGTTTTCCTTCACCGTTGAAGCAAGTGATATTTTAATTGCTTAAAGACGCACATAACTCCGAAAGGTTATAGGTGCGTTGCCCGGGTTCGAACTCCCGACCAAGCTAACAAAGCGATAGAATAAAATAATTCACACTCCATACATGTTCAATAGTGATATCACAGTGTATAATAAGTAAGGTAGGACTGTCCATCTCCCGGATTTATGTACTTCTCGTTGCTTGCAATCTCGCTGCTGCAAAATTTTTAATTTCTGACACTGAAAACGTAAATTAGTCCTCTATTCTCAGAAATGAAAATGTAATGCTCAAAGTTTCCATCATCAAAACACTGTAGTGTGCTGATTAGAAAACTCTGCGGCTGTAACGTTCTGTAATCCACTATGTTGAAGTTTCATACGGAAATTATAGTATACTAGTATTTTCTACAATCATCATCATCATCATGATCAACCCATTACCGGCTCACTACAGAGCATGAGTCTCCTCTCAATATTAGAAGGGTTTGGCCATAGTCCACCACGCTGGCCATGTGCGGATTGGCAGACTTCACACGCCTTTAAGAACGTTATGGAGAACTTTCAGGCGTGCAGGTTTCCTCACGATGTTTTCCTTCACCGTTGAAGCAAGTGATATTTTTTTTTTTTAATAAACGCACATAAACTTTAACTCCGAAAAGTTAGAGGTGCGTGCCCGGATTCGAACCGCCAACCTCTGATTATGAGGCTAACTCCCTAACCACTAGGCTATCACCGCTTTCTACAATACTTGTACAATATTCTCAAAGTTTATAATCAGTTATCACCAGATTTCATACCTTTACGATGCGTATTGCAGTCACATCTCAACACAATTACACGTATATGTTTGTACGTGTGAACGTATTTATAAATTATTTCTACCCTACCAACAAAGACGTGTGGCTAAGCGATTAAGCGTTCCAGTACGATGTCGCGTAGAGACCAATTAGGAGTGAGGGTTTATATACCCCTAACAGGTAAGCCCGCTACCATTCTAGACTGCGTCATCACTTACCATCAGGTGAGGTTGTTATCAAGGGCTAACTTGTAGTGGATTAAAAAAAGACAAAGACGTGTCGCTAAGCGATTTAGCGTTCCAGCACGATGTCGCGTAGAAATTAGGAGTGTGGGTTTATTTATTTATTTATTTATTTATTTATTTATTTATTTGCAAGTAATCAACAGCGTTATAATTCATTGGTATACAATTAAGAAAAAACATAAAATAAGGCCAAAGAGATTACACAATATATACAAAATACGTTAAATAGGTAAAAATTTAAAAATTAAAATGCAACTTAGTGAAACTGAGTAAGGTGAACAAGTTAACAAGTAAGTGGGTGTGCATGTGTAATTGTGAGTGTGTAAGTTAGTGAGTGAGTTTGTTTGTGTGTGTGTGTGTGTGTGTGTGTGTGTGTGTATGTATGTATGGGCACGTGTTGAAAGGGGTAAAAACATTACTATTTAGGCAGATTTAGTATTTCTTTTTTTAGCTGCAGTTTAGTTGAGTGAAATAGGTCTAAATTGTAATAAGATTTATTGTAGGTGCTAGCCAGACGTATAAGAACTGAGTTTTGAGCATAGTTTGTGTGTGCTTTAGGTACAGTCAAAAGGCGTTTTTGTCGAGGTCTAAGAGATGAGCTGGTATTCAGTGAGGGGACATTTAGTGAGAAGCTTGCCAGCAAAGCGGGACAGTCAATTTTACCAGATACGATAGCTTGCAGAAGCAACATATCACTTAGGTTCCTACGCTTCTCTAACGTGTCAATTCTATAGTGTTTGCAAGCTTCCTCATAGCATGAGAAGTTTTTATATTCTTTGAACGCTAGATAATTTAGAAACTGTCTTTGAATAGACTCAATCCTTTGTGAATAAATTGTATAGAAGGGTGACCAGATATTACAGGCGTACTCAAGTACACTACGAACATAGGTAAAATAGAGTGATTTTATGCACTGTATGTTATTAAAATTTCGAGTTACACGCTTAATGAAACCTAGTTGCCTGTACGCTTTATCTGCAACAATATCAATATGGTCATTCATAGAAAGCTTAGTATCAATTTTGATGCCTAAGTCTCTTACGGTATTCACTTTTGATACTAGTATACCGTTTATCCTGTAATCGAATACTATTGACTTTAATTTGCGAGTCAGGGTAATATGGTGACATTTTTTGACATTGATGACAATCCTATTCCTAATGTAATATTCCGTTAAAGCATTAAGGTCTTCTTGTAACTTTTGGCAATCATCATTGTTACATATTTTGAGGAAGATTTTTTTGTCATCTGCGAACATTAGATGTTGAGCATGAGAAAGACAGCTTCCTATGTCGAATAAATAGGCGTTGTACAAAAGAGGGCCTAAGATAGACCCTTGCGGTACTCCCGATGGTATAGGTACAAAATTACTTCTGGCGCTTCCCGTTACAACTGCTTGCATACGATTTTTGATGTACGAGGTGAACCATCGATGTAAGTTTCCACTTATTCCCAGTGTATTTAATTTCTGGAGTAAGATTACGTGATCCACACGGTCAAAGGCCTTTCCGAAATCTGTATAGATCACATCCACCTGACATCTTTCATCCATAGTCTTTAGCACGTAATCCGTGAATACTGCTAAGTTAGTGACAGTGGAGCGATTCTTTACAAAGCCATGCTGCTCGTTGGGTATAGATCTTGTAATAAACGGGCTTATGCGTCTAAAGACAACGGTCTCAAATAGTTTGCTCATCCCGTTGAGAATTGATATTGGCCGGTAATTTTCAATTTGAGTTTTTGATCCACCTTTATGAACAGGAACAACTAATGCTTCTTTCCATTTATCCGGAAATGCGCAGAATACATTAAGAGATAAGTTGAAGATAATGGAGAGAGGCTTAGCCAAAGTAGCAGCACATTTGTTAAGAAAAATTGAGGGAATGCCATCGCTACCGGCTCCCTTATTTGTTTTTAACGCTTTAAGCAACTTACCAATTTCATCTTCTCCGATAATTAGTTTACAGATGGATTCATTATGTGCTGTATTCGAAGGGCTCGGTGCGTCATAAGAGTTCGCAGGTTTTACAAAAACACTCTGAAAATAATCACTGAAGCCGTTGCATACTGAGATATCGTCAGTGTATGTAGATTGTCCTAGTGTTAGTTTTGTAGGATACCCGTCTTTGTTGCTTCTTAATGATTTCATATAGGAGAAAAGTAGTTTAGGGTCCTTTCGGATATAGTTTTGCATACGCTGTGTGTAAGATGTAAAGCATTTCTGCTGCACACGTTTTTGCCTTGCTCTTAGTATCGCAAACTCATCATAGTCTCGAGGAATTATTGGTTTCCTTCCAGTTTCTGTGTTTTTGAAGCTTTTCATTTACTATGCGAGTCAGAGACTTCGAGTACCATACAGGGAAGTTTGATTTAGACTTAGATTTTACGGGGATGTAGTTGTCTATACTTTCTTTTATCAAGGAGTAAAAAGTATCTATTACGTCATTAATTGAATCTGCAACTAATACCTCATCCCACTCAATAGTGGACAAAAATTCGTTTATTTTACTGTAGTCTCCTTTGAAGAAGTTAGGGCGTTTAATCGGCTTATATTGCGTGTTACGGACTAACAAGCTAGAAAAATTGAATTCTAGACAAGGATGGTATACATCTTCAGGGACGAGGGGCAAAGAACAGTGGTGAACATCAAAATCAATATTACTAAAAATTAGGTCCAACGTATTTTGTTTAGTGTTTTTTATTATATTCTGCTGTTTTAGACCAGACAGATTGCAAACATCGTTAAGGTTCAAAAAAGCATTTTGTAGTTCCACTGAGCCCTTTTTGAGTATTACAGGTCCAGAGTCCGACCATATGATGTTAGGTAGGTTAAAGTCCCCAGCCAGAAGGATAAAATCATTAGGATTTAACGCAATTATTTCAGCGAGACGAGTAGTTATTGATTCAATTCGAGTTGGTAACAGATTGTCAGGCGGTGCATAAATTAACCCAATGTGGACATTGCGCCTACCATGGATGTGTAGAGTTTCTGCTGGTATGGTCGCCCACAGAGACTCCATGCCAGGACATATCCAATTGCGTTGATGCTGGATTTGCAATTTCTTAGAGGCACATAGTAGCACTCCACCTCCTAGCTTCTTTGTTGACGTTGCAGTGTTACGATCACAGCGTAAGATATCGTATCTGTTATCGCAGATTTCACGATCGTAAATCCCACTCGTTAACCAGGACTCTGTGATTAAAATTAAATCAAAGTCGTGGTTTTGTATATTTTGCCGAATGTCGCTGGTCTTAGTACGTAGCCCACGCACATTCTGATAAACGATACTTATGGGGCTAGCGCCTGTGAGAGATATATGAAAGTACCAATATAATGAGATCAAAATATAATTTTGCAAGTAGCGTGCGTGAAATACATGAACAAACGAGAATGACAGTCAAAATTATGTGATTCATAACCCAGGAAAAAATTGAGTGGCCCTTAGATTTTAAGATATGATTGCTCAGTCTGGCAGATGTGTACAGTGCGTGTAATGAGGAAGGAGGTTGTAGAATACAAATTGAGATATGTTGTGTGTTAGTGTTGGTTTTTGTGATAGATGTTAGTACAGTTTCAGTCATATGGCAAGAAATCACTTTAATTTTTCCAGATCTTTCTCCGTGCGTATGCTTAAAGCCGGTGATTCTTCGTTTTTCCGTAAAAAAATGTTGCAATTTCTAACCCAGACAAATTTAAAAGCCTTTTCATGTGCAAGAGATTTAACTTTTTTGAGAAGCTGCTTGTTCTCGGGTGTAAGATGCTCGTTAACAAAAAATTTTTTCTCCATTCCATTGATGCCTATATCCTTCGTGCAAATGCCCTTTTTTCTTTTTAAACCTGAAAGTACTTTGTCTTTACACATTCGGTCTCGCAACTTTACAACAATGGGTTTGGGTCTTCCCGCTATGGTCTTTTGGGGCTGGACACGATGTGCGAATTCAATGTCGTCCTGCCTTATTTCCACGCCGGCATACTCGGCGATTTTTATAACGAGGTCAGCAGGTGATTCACTTTTAGTCTCGGGAAGTCCCACGATCTCTAAATTATTAATTCTGCCTTGCTGCTGCTGTCTACTGAACTGGGAGCGGAGTTCCGAGAGCTGATCCTCAGATACAGTGACACGCTCTTGCAACGTGCATAAGTTATTTTTGAGTTGGTCATTTTCTAACTGTAGTTGGTTATGAGAGGCCTGTAATTGTGATAATTCTGACGTTACAGAAACTATTTCACTTTTTAATTCCGTGAAGATAGTCGATTTCAGTTGTTCCACAATTTCATTTTTAATTGTTTTTAGTTTAGCGTCTAGGATGCTCTCAAAGCGATTTATTAACGTAGTATTATCAGTAGGCATTCTTAAATCGTCACAATCGGCCGGTTCGGCAGAATCGGCACCGGCCGAGCGCGGCAGTTTACTCAATTTCTCCACGCGTACTGGGGTATTAGAATTGTCCCCGCCTTTCCTAGCAGCCGCCACACAGTTTGGACACTTCCATTGCGTTCTAGGTGATGTGGAGTCCCCAGTAAATCCGACACACTCCGAGTGATACAAGCAACTACATTGTGTGCATTTTACACGTTTTACAGTTACGCTAATGTGCCCCCTGCACGCACCACAAGTGCCTACCATGGTGAATTAGTATTCGGTGTCGAGTATTACTTTATAAATCAATCCAAGTTAAAAAATTGAAAATAGAAAAAGTTCTTGTTGGTCGTCCGGTGGTAGGATTCGAACCAGGGGGTGCTGCGAATTCGAGTGGCGTTTTTGAGAATGCGCCACGGAATCGTTGATCACAGCGGCGTAATTGTTGATCTGAATGTAATTGCGTGAGGTAGATTGATGTTAGCTATTATGAATTTTTTAAGAAAGTACCCACTTTAAAATAAAATTAAACGTTTTATTATAGATTCACTCTGAGGCAATAAATTCACTTTTAGCACTTATATCAGGGGGCAGAGAAAGACAGGAGGTGTACGTAAACACTGCACAGTGACCGAAAAACTTCTGCTTACGATGTATTTACGTTTTTACGTTTCGACAAGGCACAGGAACTGTTACTCAACTGCCACTTTTTGGAACACTATTTTGTTACCAAATACTAATCAGCAGCCCTTGCGAACGTTTACACTTTACTACTGCACTGATATTAGCTTGCTAAACTGTTTTATTTGTAAATTTTATCATTAGTACCAACCGCCCGCAACCGCCGACCGAACCGCCGACCTCTGATTAGGAGGCTGACGCCCTAACCACTGGGCTATCACCGATTCATTTATAATATTACTATGATTTTGTCTGGATTTCTTAGTACAAAGTATTTCAATGGATTCAAAGAAGTAAAACTTTATAAGATTTCAACCAACATGAACCCCGGTATTAACCCCTTTGCGGCGGATTTTCACAAATTATTAGCGGATGTCTACGCCTAAGCAGGGCCTAACTTCCAAATTCCTTTTCATTCTTTATGTTTCCACTTTCAATGTGTGATTTTGTAAAAGAGCTTCTACCTACATGTCTTAGTAATGCTCTAATTGCCGATTTTCATTTCTCTAATTCCAAAAACTCAGAACTTACATGTAATCTTCCAAACCCTCACCCCTCTTACCCCTTTTGGGATGGATTTTTGTAGTTAGTACTGAGTGCACAGGTTTTTATTATTAAAATCAAATTACCTAAATGGCAATTTTTATGTCCCTAACTTCGAAAACTTAGAATCCTCATATAAACTTCCAACCCTCATTTTATCCTCTTTGGGGTAGATTTTCGTAACATTGATTAAACACATCTATATTATTTATAATTAAAAACTTAGTTCCCAACTTTCATGTCTCTAACTTCAAAAATATAGGACTTTCATATAAACTTCCACCCCCATTGCTACCCCTTAGCGGTGGATTCTAGTAATATTGCATGTACAGGTTTTTATTATTTAAAACAAATCACCTAAATGCCAAATTTCATGTCCCTAACTTCGAAAACTTAGAATCCTCATGAAATCTTCCTACCCCCATTTCACCCCCCTTGGGGTAGATTTTCGTAACATTGAATATACAGATCTTTATCATTTATAATAAAAAACTTAGTTGCCAATATTCATGTCTCTAACTTCAAAAATATAGGACTTTCATACAAACTTCCAACCCCCATTTCTACCCCTTAGGGGTAGATTTTCTCGAAACCGTTTCTTAGCTGACCTATACTTTATAAAAGGAATCTACCTTCCGAATTTAAAGATCGTATGTTTTATAGTTCCTGAGATATCGTGATCATCAGTCAGTCAGTCAGTCAGTCAGTGGTATTTCGCTTTTATATATATAGATTAGTTTAACGTAAGAGTAGCTTTGGTCTTAAAGTGGGATATAAATTTTTATTTGAGATTTTTTTGGGGTAGTTTTAGTTAAGTAGGATCAGTTGTTAAGGTAAGCTAATAAGTACTAAAATAGCTTAAGTAATTGTTTATTGTCTCAATACACGCAATATTATGGGTAATGTTTATGCCTGAAAAAAATTCATATGAATATCACAAACTAATTCATAAACAACTTTAACTTTAATAGAAGACTTATACAAGTTATTTATAACATCTGAAACTTACATTAAACCTTATATTGAACCTAAAACTAAAAATCTGAATAATTATTAAAATATATTATTAAAAGGAGTCCCTTTAGGCAAGGTTCCGAAGATACTGGCAGCGTTCCCCCAGTTAAAAAAATATTTATTTATTAAAACTGAGCCGATGATGGTAGAATATTTTACCTAGAAGCTACCCAGAAAATCAGCAAGACTATGAAAGTTACACCAATGTTTAACCCATCAAAAAAACGTGTTCGAATGCACATGTGTATCTTGTCACTTGGAGGGGTAACTTGTAAATGAATAAGTGGAGTATATTTCTTTTAGCGTAACGCAACTGTCGACAAACATGTGATAACCGTACTGAGAGGCATGAAAAATGTCATGGATGTTGGCAAAGTTGTAGCTGTTGATGATAAAATGGAACAGACCATTTGGAGCGACAAATGCAACGAGTATGGTGGCACCGACGGAACCGTATTTCCACCATTTCTCACTGAATCCGATCGGCTAGAGTCTTTCTCTGGAGACTTGTGCAGGTAAACCAAAAGTCAGTACTGTGTACATTAGTCAGATAAAAACTGTCAGATCCCTTTGATCCAAGAAAATTTACGTAAAAATCAGACTAAAGAACAAAGGTCAAATATATAGTACTAACAAGGTAAGTTAAAGAACTGTAAAAAAAAAATACCAGCCAAATTCCCATCTAAACAACTTTGGCATCTACAAATAATGAATAGAAGCAGGCGTTACTTTGCGGAAGTCCATGACAAACAATAAACAAAAAGTATAATTTGCTATATTCCCCCGACAACCGGGAGATTAGTATAGTATAACACCACACAAAATCCTCCACTAGAACCTCTACGCACGTTTCGACCCGACACCGGATCATCCTCAGGAGATGTTGACTTCACAACGCTTACGTTACGTTTACGTGCGTAGAGGTTCTAGTGGAGGATTTTGTGTGGTGTTATACTATACTAATCTCCCGGTTGTCGGCGGAATATAGCAAATTATACTTTTTGTTTATTGTTTGGCATCTACATCGCTTACATTCTTGACTAAAGAAGTAGAAGAAGAGTGTGCTTGGCCAAGCCGTTACAAGGTATGTACATTTATTGAAAGTTAAGCAACTCAACCTGTATACAACTTCAGAAAAAAGTTGACCTGAAGGTAAGATAAAGGATACATTAAATTTGCAATATAAACAATATATAAAAAACCCAACTTGCTGTTTCAGCCATAAATAGTTTTTGACCAAAGTAGAGTAGTATGTGGCAAAAGTCCATTTCGGTTTAATACACCCTTAGAAACAAGCAGCCCCGAATATTGTATCAAAGATCCGAAAAAAGACAGTGTATTATTTTAGGTAAAGATCAAAATCAAAAATAGCTTTATTCACATAAACCTATTACAGGCACCTATGAATCGTTCATTTCATTATTTCTATTCGTGAAGTGATGGTGATAACTACAATCGACAACATTAAACTAAAGCTAAGAGGTTTCAAATCTTCAAATCACGTCCTGGTCTAAGAAGAAACCTACAACAAACTAAGGCGGGTAAAGTAGGGTATTAAGTACGAATAAAACAGCATGTCTTTTTGTTTTTTGTTTGTCTGGTGGGAGGCTGCGGCCGTGGCTAGTTACCACCCTACCGACAAAGGCGTGTCGCCAAGCGATTTAGCGTTCCGGCACGATGTCGTGTAGAAACCAATGAGGAGTATGGCTTTATCATACCCCTAACAGGTTAGCCCGCTACCATCTTAGACTGCATCATCACTTACCATCAGGTGAGATTTCCGTCAAGGGCTAACTTGTAGTGGATATAAAAAAAAATTTTGGTTAAGTGATTTTGACGGGGTTTGTGTCTCCGAAACTCCCGCCTAGCCTAAGGCCTAGTTCGCTAGTCTATAGAAAATTTGTTGTAATAATATTGCATTTCCAGAACATTCAGACCCTGGTATCAAAGGAAAAGCTCTTACAAAGGTATTATGACTAATCGCTATATCGCCAACATCGGAGACTTTGCCAATGATCCGGAATTGCAATGCTTCTGCGATAAACCAGACCAATGTCCTCCTAAAGGACTCATGGATTTAAGCAAGTGTCTTGGGGTGCCTATGTATGCTTCATTGCCTCATTTTTATGACAGCGACCCTGAGCTGGCGAAGAATATAAAGGGACTAAGCCCTGATGTGAATGAACACGAAATTGCTATTGACTTTGAACCAGTAAGTGCATAAAATTTAATTGAAAGTTCCATCTTTGATCTAATATTTTATTCCCACATCATAGACTTGTGTAAAAATATTGATTTGATTATTATTAGTATAGTGCTCACTTTATTTTATTTGTTTCGTTATATAAACATAGTCTTTGCATTACTTTGTAATATGAACTATAAAGTATGCTTTACAAATAATACGATAACCAAGATATAACCTTTAAAATGATGTTAAAAACATAATTTTTTCTATAATTAAATTAGCGTTAATCTGTATATCATATTTGTATGGATTTGTAAAATAATGATATTTGGTCCGCTCAAAATGACACTAAGCTATCATTATTCTTATAACAATGTACTGTGCGCATAAACAAGACAAATGAATATGACATCATAGTAAATACATAACACACACACACACACCCACACACACACACATCCACATACTTACATACACTCACTCACACATACTTAATTACTCTCATTGTTTGTTTTAGTTATTATAAGATAATTTTATCAAGGAATGTATTGTATCCCAAAAGGATCAATCTTCTGCAATACAGATTTTCCTAGTGCACAGGGTAGGGAAAACTGCATATTGTAAAAATCTTCTGAAACAATAAATCTTATCTTATCATAGTTTTGGTTAATTCTATTGATATATGTATCAGGTTAACAGGTCAGGTTCGTCAATCTTTTTTACAAAGCTGAAGAATATTTCTTTATGTTTTTTTTTCTTGCCCTTACCCTACATAGTGTGTGGTCGGCACAACACGTCTTCTTCTTCCACTCACTTCTATTAGCCATCACCTCACTACCCACTACTTTTTTGAGTGCATTTATTTTCTTACAGGTCCTATTTCAAACAATAATTCGCGTTAGGTACACCATTTATTATAAGCACGAGACATAATTATTTACTACTACTTATAACTAAAATTTCAGATAACAGGAACCCCTTTGGTTGCTAAACAGCGAGTGCAATTTAATATGATGCTCTTGAAGACGGACAAGATTGAACTCTGCAAGGACTTACCTATGGTCATAGCGCCTCTATTTTGGATAGAAGAGGTAAGTCTTATGTTTAAGTATCTGGTGGGAGGCTACGGCCGTGGCTAGTTACCACCCTACCGACAAAGACATGTCGCCAAGCGATTTAGCGTTCCAGCACGATGTCGCGTAGAAACCAATTAGGGGCGTGGGTTTACCATAGTCCTAACAGGTCAGCCCGCTACCATCCTAGACAGCATCATCACTTACCACCAGGTGAGATAGCAGTCAAGGGCTAACTTGTAGTGTGTAAAAAAAACGTTTTCTAGTCAACGAACGAGATAGCGTTATGAAAGCATCAAATATGTATTAAGCTGTCATATCATAAGGTCAATTCGTCTACGTTAGTTTTCAAATCAATTCTGCCGATTATATTGTTAACTAAAAAAATACGTGCATAAAAGACATTGGACTTGTGAAAAACAATACAGCAAAATAGGAACAGAAATCCTGTATCTATCTATAAGTGATAGATACGAAACAGTAGTATTATACTGAAAAAGATTTAAATAGCATCGTAACATGCGCTTTTGAAACGTATTTTTTTTTTATTTGCTAACAATGACAGTAGTAAATAATTTTATGTTCTCCCACTTTATAAACTAGTATATACTAATTTATTAACGCATAGATTGTCATAAAAACTAGTCATGGAATCTATTTCGATGACTCCTATTCCTGAAAAAATTCAGCGACATAAATGGAACTGCAATATCCACTCTTTTAAGGCTGGAAATCCTTTACCCTACCATTCTAATGATTACCTTATCATTCTAATGATAACTCGGAGACGTAAGCGAAAAGAGTGGAATCTGTATCTAGAAGCGGGTGAAGACAACAAATAATTTTATTATCTTATCAGTCATAAGATCGGGGTATTAGGCGAGAGTCTCCTTAATGCCGTCAGATCACGCTTCTTTATGATTGAAAGCCTTGCCCACCTTTTGTGAAAATTCACTTTATTGGCTATTCTGGTCGCCAGTCTGGCCGCCGGGGAGTCCCACATACCCCGTCAGAAGCTGCGCAGTCTTGCCTGCATCGCTTCCGGGGATGCGTAAACGCATTTCCCAGCGGAAAAAAAATGTTTTAATGATAATCAACGGAATGCTAAAAATTTATATAAATTAAGTCATTATATTACAAAAGGACCTGATAACGACGTAATTAGTAGATTATTTAGTAGAAGAATTATTTTCTAGGAGTTCAAAGTAATTGCTCGACTCTTACACGGCTGGGGTATAATGTACTATGCCTTTGGTCATAATGAATCTGAACTTGGCAAATTACAACCCAATAGATCATTTGCTTGGGAACTGTGACACGTGTTGTCAATCATGGTTTCAAGGTCAAACGCGTTTGGCCACATGAAGTGCTAATTTACCTACTTACCAATCACAGGCCTCGCTCAAAGTGGTGTCTTGTGATTGGTTGTTTTTTTTTTTTATCCACTACAAGTTAGCCTTTGACGGCAATCTCACCTGATGGTAAGTGATCATACAGTCTAAGATGGTAGCGGGCTAACCCTTTAGGGATATGGTAAAGCCATACTCCTAATTGGTTTCTACACGACATCGTGCCGGAACGCTAAATTGCTTGGCGACACGCCTTTGTCGGTAGGGTGGTAACTAGCCACGGCCGCAGCCTCCCACCAGACCAGACTCGAGCCGGGAATCGAACCCAGGACCTCCAACTTTATAATGCAACAGCGCGCGCGCTGCGCCACGGAGGTCGTCAAAAAAGCTTAGACGTCACCGTGAATGCAGATTTGACGTCTCAGGTTGACCGTTTCCATAATTTTACAAAGGATAAAATGGTGACCCAACCTTCAACGTCTAACTTAAGGCAGTGCATGTACCTTTCTTTGTTAAAATTTTAGTTTTTTATGGATTATTAATGAGTTTCACAAATAAAGGCCACATAAACTACTGAGCTTTGATAAGATTTTGCACATATATATGACTCGTTATAATTTACTAATATCACGAGTAGTTAAGTTGGTTTATCAAAATAAATCTTATTACGTGTTCTACTTATTTTAAGCCCTTAGTCATTAGACATAAGTCATAACAAATTGAATGCTGGGAGAAGCCAACACATTAATCATTATTCAGGGTCTAGCGCTGAACAAGACCTTCGTTAACATGCTGAAGCACCAGCTCTTCATCCCCAAGCGTATTGTCGGCGTGGTGCGTTGGCTGCTTGTATCCGGAGGGATAGTAGGAGTTCTCGCGTGCTTACTGTTTCACTTCAAAGGTACTATTCATCATCATCATGATCAACCCATTACCGGCCCACTACAGAGCACGGGTCTCCTCTCGATATGAGAAGGGTTTGGCCATAGTCCACCACGCTGGCCATGTGCGGATTGGCAGACTTCACACGCCTTTGAGAACATTGTGGAGAACTCTCAGGCGTGCAGGTTTCCTCACGATGTTTTCCTTCACCGTTGAAGCAGGCAATATTTTTATTGTTTTTAAAAACGCACATAACTCCGAAAAGTTAGAGGTGCGTGCCCGGATTCGAACCGCCGACCTCTGATTAGGAGGCTGACGCCCTAACCACTGAGCTATCACCGCTTCAAGGTACTATTAACGTTGTCAATATCTAGAGACAGAGAAATGGCATTTCATACGTTGTCCCGACCGGCCGTCTGTCAATCTGTTGTCTGTCCATTTTTCAACGCAATCATTTCACACCTTCCAGGTCAAACGTTCGCATGAAGTAGCATGAAAAGTTGGACCCCAATTAATGTCAAACCCAAAAAACATTACAGTTGGAGGTCCTGGGTTCGATTCCCGGCTGGAGTCTGGTCTGGTGGGAGGCTTCGGCCGTGGCTAATTACCACCCTACCGACAAAGACGTGTCGCCAAGCGATTTAGCGTTCCGGCACGATGTTGTGTAGAAACCAATTAGGAGTATGGGTTTTCCATACCCCTAACAGGTTAGCCCGCTACCATCTTGACTGCATCATCACTTACAATCAGGCGAGATGCAGTCAAGGGCTAACTTGTGGTGAATAAAAAAAAAAGTTATAATTCTTTGGCATAATTAAAAAAATGTTTTTACTTGCTTGAAAATAATTAATTAAAATCAATTAATAAAAGGACTCCATTCCATTCCACTCAATAAAGTTCAGTTTAAATTTGAATTTAGTATTAATTATATTAAAAAAGAGTATTTTAATTTATAATATATAAGTAAATAATACATACGCATAGTTAACCTCAATTATATTGGAGCACTTGAAAAGTATATAAGCACAATTTTTTTCGCTAATATATACGGATAATCACGGATTAATCAAAATATTCAATTTTAATCACTACTGAATATGATTTATCAGCACAAATATTGGTCTATTGTTTTCATTTTTCAGACCACATAATTCGCTTCGCCGTGAAGCCAGACTCCGCGAATGTTACGAAGGTCACGCCTGAGGATGGTGATTCCGAGCAGAAAATCGGAACAATAAGTGCAGGGGGAATGCTCCCTTAGATAGATATGTAATTTTAGCTTTCCTGTCATCATCATCATCATCATCACCATGATCGCAGGGACCGATGGACGTGTACTGCAGGATATTTCTGTAGGGAATCTCAAATTCCACTGTGAGCAGTGAATCTCTGCGACACTTGTTGATGTCTGTCTGTCTACTGAGGACTTCACTGATAGACTACCTTTCAGGAGTAGCCACTACAGCAACTTGGGAGTCCAACGGCCAAACGTCCCGCGTTCTTAATGTTTAGTAATTTATTTATTTAAAAATTTTCGCTTAAAATAATGGAAAGTGGTGTTTTGCTATAAACTATAGTATAGATTTAATTTAAAATAAAGCTTTCATCTTTATGATTTGCCGAAATAAAACTCTTTTTATTTATTAATAATATTTCGACGACCTCTGAGGCGCAGCGTGCGCTCTGCCGCATTATAAAGTTGGAGGTCCTGGGTTCGATTCCCGGCTCGAGTCTGGTCTGGTGGGAGGCTTCGGCCGTGGCTAGTTACCACCCTACCGACAAAGACGTGTCGCCAAGCGATTTAGTGTTCCGGCACGATGTCGCGTAGAAACCAATTAGGAGTGTAAGTTTAACATACTCCTAAAAGGTAAGCCGGATACCATCTTAGACTGCATCATTACCAGGTGAGATTGCCGTCAAGGGCTAACTTGTAGTGTATAAAAAAAAACTACGTACATTTGGAGTTAGGGATTAGCAAGCTGGAGTGGTTTGGTGATTCCAAAAAAAAATTATAGTTGGCTCACTACAGAGCACGGGTTTCCTCTCAATATGAGAAGGGTTAGGCCAAAGTCCACTACGCTGGCCTTGCGCGGATTGGCAGACTTTACACGCCTTTGAGAACATTATGGAGAACTCTCGGGCGTGCAGGTTTCCTCACGATGTTTTCTTTCACGGTTGAAGCAAATGATATTTTTTTTTTTTTTAAACGCACATAACTCCGAAAAGTTAGAGGATTCGAACCGCCGACCTCTGTTTAGGAGGCTGACGCCCTAACCACTAGGCTATCACAGCTTCGGCTACCATTATAGACATCGTTAATTACCACCGGGCGATTTACGATGTACGATTGTAGTCAAGGGCACGGTAATATTATAGTATACATAATATAGTATACAGTATTGTAACTCGGGCTTACCTTTGAATTAAATACCTACAGCCGCGTGGCATCTAAACATGCGATAGGGCTGCCCGCCTCCAGCATTTTAATTACATTTGCCTACTTTGTGTTCAAATTTCAACTATCAAGTGACAGATAGACGGTCAAATTTATTTTTTCTGGTATTATTCATGTAAACAGTACAATAAACAACTATTATTAATACAACCAAAAAGTGCACAATAAATCTTTCACGTCATATTAAAAATATAATTGAAGTAATTTTAAGTGAAAAATAACGCGGTTATTGTTTAAAAAAACAAAACACCGTCCGTTCGTCACTGCGGCACGAGTCGAGACTGTCTGCATCCCGAGCGCACCCCGAGATCGAGGCGCGTAGGCATAGCCCGCGTTTCGTCCGTTTGTATGAAGTTGGAATACTGTATACATAATTACTATCTTGTATTCAAGGATTTAGGTATATCAATGTAACTTCATTAAAAACTTCAACGAAAAGCAAACTCGACAATTGCGCGCGTTTCCCAAGACTCTCAAAAGTAAAGCTTGCGGTACATTCCCAGTGTAAATATAATAAAATTCTTCGTCGGAAATTGTAACGATAAGTGAACTACGCGACTTTCGCTCGGGGCAAGAGTTTATTATTAATTTCCCAGCATCACCCCCTGCCCTCGCTTACGTAACAATTCTTGACGACCTCCGTGGCGCAGTGTCACATTATAAACTCGGAGGTACTGGGTTCGATTTCCGGCTCGAGTCTGGTCTGGTGGGAGGCTTCGGCTGTGGCTAGTTACACAAAGACGTGCCGCTAAGCGATTTAGCGTTCCGGCACGATGTCGCGTACAGACCAATTAGGAGTGTGGGCTTACATACCCCTTACAGGTTAGCCCGTCGCCATCCTAGACTGCATCGTCACTTACCATCAGGTGAGATTGCCGTAAAGCTAATTTGTAGAGGATAAATAAATAAATTGCCCAAATATATTAATATATCGAATTTACCGTGTTTTATTTCGGCCGTTATTTTTTGACACAATGATTTGTAATTAACCCTCATTTTATGATTGAAATTGGTTCATGTTAAGAAAATGACTCGTCCGGTATCGAGACCGGTGCATCGACACACAAATATAAATTTTTCACACTGCAAATTCGTATTTGCCACGATGAAGTTAGGTAAAAAATATTTGCATAAGTGTAGTACAGTTTTTATTTTTGTAAAAAAAATAAATTTCTATATCTTAAAAAAAATCATATTTTATTGCGTACCACGAGTCGATATGGATCTATGACTCACTATTTTCTTAACGCGAACGTATTATGAGTATTTATTTTTTTGTTTTATTAGAACCACCCACAGATTTATACATATTATTTTTCTACATCATTTAGGCCTTAGGTGCTAGGTCAACCTATTATTCCACTTCTAGGAGGCTACAGCATGCAGATTTAGACTTATAAGTCATGCGAAGGAACTTAACTAAAAGTATACAAAATTAACTACTTAATTGTGAGTTGAAATACCTTGTTTACGTAGCTGTTGATTTATGGACAGATGTTTCAATATGAACAACTTGACTGTACCCGACACGGGGATCCAACCCCACGTGTTCATTAGTTGGACACGGGGTGTCGGGGTACCCGTGTCACATTCGTTACTAATCGTTAAAACTCATCGAGTTTCAAAAATTTTCAGCTGTGTCTAGGCTTTCAACTCTCTTATTTTAAATGGTGGTGAGAAATTAGTTTAAAAAAAAAAAATTACTTGCTTCAACGGTGAAGGAAAACATCGTGAGGAAACCTGCTCGCCTGAGAGTTCTCCATAATGTTCTCAAAGGCGTGTGAAATCTGCCAATCCGCACATGGCCAGCGTGGTGGACTATGGCCAAACCCTTCTAATATTCAGAGGAGACCCGTGCTCTGTAGTGAGGTAATGGGTTGATCATGATGATGATGATGATGATGAGAAATTAGTTCTTCACCTTGAAAGTTTATGTACAGGAAATCTGCCAAACTTATTAGTCAGCTACGTTATCTAAAGATTTAAAAAGCCTAAATAATTGTTATAAAACCTTGCTTTCTATATTAAACAAATCAAATGAAATCAAAAATAGCTTTATTAACATAAACCTATTACAGCCATCTATGAATAGTTCATTTCAATATTTCAATTCGTGAAGTGATGGTGATAACTACACTCGACAACTTAAAACTAAAGCTTAGAGGATTCAAACATGTCAATTAAGTTTTTTAATAACTAATTAAACCATATCAAACCCCTATCCCTATCCCTTGAACAGATTTTGATAGAATTAGGCAAGGAGATTCCTGATTTGAGATAATCTCTGAACAAAGATGAATTTTGATTTTGTAAAATTTTTGATTTCAGAAAATTAATTCAAGTGTTTTGACCAGAATTTTTAATGCCCTCACACATTTATAAACGTTGGTTCTGTCATTTGCCAGTATTTATATATGAAATGAAACGAAACCTTGTTCAGCATAATAACAGTTTTATTAGCCTAAAATTAAATATTTACAATTATTATTCACTAAAGTTTGTCATCACAATAAAAAAATATCTTAGATAGAGTCACGCTCGTTACTACAAACATTAATTTTATTGAGTATCGATTATTAAAAACCGACCAGTTGTGAGTTAGACTCGCGTATCGAGGGTTCCGTATCTTAAATATGTTTGACATATACAAACAATTTGACAACTATAAATCTTTGTCTGTTTAGATCATAGCTAGCATATTTTTGATGTGAAAACTTCTTTAGCGGCGTTGAGCACTTTTTCTGTAATGGGTATAAAATCTTAAACTCGCGTCAGGACACGTGACCTGATCGAAAAAGCGTAAGACGGATGGAGAGTAGACAGCTATCCCCTCTCTACGCTATGCCTGGGCCTACTGTTTCGTTTAGGCAGCGCAGGGCGCTTGCGCGAATGTTCGTGTATGTTACAGCGTGCCACGCGCATCCATGGATGGTGACAGCTGATGGCTCGACCGTCTGTGTAGTGATCACATTGTTGTGTATTCGTAAAATTCGTGAATGTAAAGTGCTTAAAATATGGAAATTGATATAGATAAACTTTTTAATGTAAAATAATTGTAATAGCTTTAAAGTGTTAAATTTTTAATGTAATATAAATTGTCATGTTTGTGTACGATAGCGCAATAAATGAATATTGTATTCTACCACATAAATGATAGTACTTTTATACTGATAAAGCAATTGGTGCAAAATTATTCCTTAACCATTCCTAAATATCAAACATGCTCAACGTTAATAATCAAGTTTTCACTTCTGCCGGCACTCCCGGAGTGCAACCCGTCTTTTTTTTTTTAATTATTTGTTGTTAAGATTATAGAAGATTATATACGAGTGTATTAAATGGAAGATAAGAATATGTATATTACATATAAAACAGACGTATCTACATACTTTTGCTTTATTGGGATTTATATATATTTTCTAAATTAAGTTACTGACAACATTGTTTATTTTTTCCGACTAGCTTTGCTTTATGATTTACACTTTAAAATGCTTTCTTTAAGACTCAAACCTGTTTGTTTTTTCCTTGTTTATGTTTTTGTTAGATGTTATAAAGCTTTTCTAAATTCTTACCTATTTTAGTTTTTCTCGGAACGTCCTTAACTAACTCTTTGAAGCTAAACAATAAAATTTTGTACTCAACCTAAAGACTTTTGGACATATCATTTTCTAAGATAAGAACAGTATAGGATTTTTTACGAGGTACTTTTGGGTAACACATTCGGGTAATTTTCTGTTCACAGAATATCTAAAGTCAAGTCTGTAACTAACTATGAGTTATAGATCTTTATCTTCGTCTGGATAGATAGACAGACGACATGCTCCTTTTCAGAGTACCTTTAGGGTAACCCTCTTTAGTACCTGGTACGTTTATACCTCAATCATATGAGAATCTGGAACCCACACTTTTAGCCAGAATGCTCTGAGAATTCATAGTAATGTTTGTTTACACGAGTGGTAATCTCTTACGGTAACTTTTATGGTAACTAAAAAATGTATCACTTAGTTTGGTATTTATAACTTCTTTTTCTTTGTTAACGACGATTGGTCTATTAGTTTCGTCGATTTCTTGAACAGATCGCTTGACTTGTCAATCAAGTGATCCATGCGTTTACTTTGTACGTAATCGACTAGGCATTTGAAACTCAGTCTTACCACATACGTCATAAGAGCGTAAGCTGTTATCAACGTAATTAGGAAAGCCAATGCTACATCCAACATGTAATATTGGAAGAAATTCAAATCCTTAGCCGGCGATAGCAAATGATAAGCCCCTTTATGCCTCATCACGTACTCGGTCCAATAAATAGCCCTTTCTAAAGGAGTTTCTTTCTGATCTCTCAGAAGTACCTGCCTATTTTTAACTTGTATTTTGTATTTGGGCTCGTTTATTACTTCTTTTATAGCTTTGTACAATCTGTCTGATGTTAAATATTGAAGGTCGAGTTTTTTCGCGTAACCGTCCAGTTCTGCTTTGGCGGCGTTAGAGTCGTGGTCACAGAAGACCGGTATACTTATGACTGGAACTGCGTGGTACACCGTTTCGAACATGCTGAGGAGACCTCCGTGGGTGATGAATACTTTGATTTTGGGGTGACCTGAAAATATCAAGTAAATATTACATCATCTTTCATATAATTTCTGCGGTTACTGTGAGTATTTCTGGGTTATCTTAAAAATAACCTTAACTTAACTGATCATCTAAAGGCATCCGATTGTAACACAAACTTAACAAATTCACGATGAGTTGATATTTCATAGGAAATACGAACCCTTATTTTGCAACTTAAGTGTCAGAGAAAAGCAAGAGACAGTAGAAACTAAAGTTTGAGCAAAGTAAAAGTACGCTATAGAGATCATTTCTAGATCGACATAAGATTACCTATCTACTTTATAAAAATAACAAGTTAATCTAGCTAATCATTCCCTTAACAATGCATCATCATCATCAGCCAACATTAATCCACTGCTGGACATAGGCCTCTTTGAAGTAGCGCCAACTCATCCTGTCTCCGGCTTTTCGCATCAAGTCGATGCCTGCCACTTTTCGGAGGTAATCACTCCACCTGGCCGGAGGACGGCCCACACACCGTTTGCCGAGACGTGGTCTCCACTCGAGGACCCTCCGACTCCAACGTCCGTCGGTTCTCCGAAAAACGTGAGCAGCCCACTGCCACTTCAGCGTGCAAGCCCTTCGAGCTATGTCGGTTACCTTCGTTTTTTGCCAAATCACCTTGTTACGGACTTTATCTCTCAAAGAGATTCCAAGCTTAGCTATTTCCATAGCACGCTGAGCGACTTAAAGTTTGTGGACTAGTGTTTGATAATGTAGGAAGACAAAAAATTCGAGAAAGAATTACCAGATCAATGATCGAGATAAACCTACCTAGTAAATCTTGTTGTGGCAACCACTTGTAAAGGCGTATATTCGACGGGATGTCAGTCAAGTTCTGCACTCCATCCTGTTTCCACAACACCCTCTGCGGTAATCTCCCTAAAGCATCGACGAAGAGACGATGAGCGGATAGAGGCATTTTGTTAGTCTTCACTGAAGATCCCATTGAAACGTATACAAATCCCGCGTCTCCTGCACCGGATATCCAATCTTCAAGGTCCTGGAAAAAATAATAGATTTATGCAATTTTATGACTACTGGTATTTCATCTTCAGCCAATAGACGTACCACTGGTGAGGAAAGGTCTTTTCTCTCATAAAGGAGAGGGGTTAAGAAGCACTGATACTATGCCTTTACCGCCGAACTTATCTAGAGTGGTTGACGTGTTTACGACTATTATTAAGTTTGTCATACTCGGGACCGAAAACATAATGTGTTCTCCCAGGCAGTGTACAATGCGAATTTCTTATCCGGAGACAACTGATACTGTCAATTTCTACGCAAAAAGCTCAATATAACACAGAAATTATATGTTGTTGTAAACATAATGCCCCAATAATAATATCATTGTGAAACAGCATTTTGAAGCATATTAGCTGCACAACATAAAAATTACATGAATTGAGTGTAGTGAATTTTAATATAATGGTATAACGCAAACTAACAGTCACCCTAATACCTTTTAAACTAACAGTTAGGTTACTTCGGAAGGTCAGAATTAACCAACTAAATCAAACTCAGTGTCATAAACTTTACTTACGGAATTCAACCTCTTCGACTCCTTGCAATGAATGCAGGCAACTTCAGCCACATTTGGCAAAAACGGTCTCGGGTAAGACACCGAATAATGTCCATTCTGGAGAATAAAGCTGACATTCTTCCCCATGTCGTACACGTGCGGAATTTGTGGACCGAAATGTTTTCTCAACACGCCTTGTAATATCGTCACACTTATTTTATGGCCCAGCATCGCTCCAAGATGCCACAAAGCATTCAATGTCCTATCAACAAATCCCATGTTGTCGGTGAATGCTTTGGCGAAGATTGGGGTGACGGAGTAAGGCGCAGGACTCCCAGATATGCTAGTTGGACCAGCATAAAATCCTACGGTGTTTATGTACATGAATGGGACCTTCATCCGGTAGACCAGGCCCAAAGCACATTCGGGGTAGGCGCCATCCAAAATTATCAAATCGTAGCTCCTGCCTGACCGTATAAAGGATCGGGTCTCGTAATCGCTGAGGAAGGCCTCACACGCCTGTAAGAGAACTGGTATATTATTTATTATTATTAAATTAGAATAACTGTTTTTTGTTCATCACGATGTTAGAAAAAAGTTGGCAGATGTGAAACGCCAGCACAAAGAAAATAAGATAAATACAATACATAAAACACCACAAGTCAAGGCTGCACGTGGAACAGGAATATACAACTTCATTTATTTAACAATACTAAATTTCCCGACGTTTTTCCCGTTTCCGTTCGTTCCCGTTTTTGACGACCTCCGTGGCGCTGCGCGTGCGCTGTTGCATTTTAAAGTTGGAGGTCCTGGGTTCGATTCCTGGCTCGAGTCTGGTCTGGTGGGAGGCTTCGGCCGTGGCTAGTTACCACCCTTCCGACAAAGGCGTGTCGCTAAGCGATTTAGCGTTCCGGCACGATGTCGTCTAGAAACCAATTAGGAGTATGAGTTTACTATACCCCTAACACGTTATCCCGCTACCATCTTAGACCGCATCATCACTTGCCCTCAGGTGAGATACAGTCAAGGGCTAACTTGTGGTGAATAAAAAAAAATTGTAATGCTAAAATAAATAATAAAAGTAAATCAAATAGTAGTTAGTATATAGTTAGTAACAGTGAGGAAAGAACAGTACGGTTTAATGTCACTTAAACATTATTATATCTGCATTATATAGAAAATGTCTGTGGCTTTGTCAACTATAAGTTTATAAGAGCTTAAGCACAGCATCAATATATCGTTCAAGAGTTGAGCAGTACTACCTAACATATGGTACAGCTCGAAGGAGGGTGAAATATAAATAAACGACATTTATTCTTGTTTTGTATTAGCGCAATGGTTCATTCAAAATGCTTCTGCGAAGTAAAAGATTTAATTAATAGTAGTGAACTAGTACCTCAATGACGCGCAATTCAAAACTAACTGCGTACAAACCTCGACATTCCATCAAAATTTTTAAAAACTTCTCTTTTGTATCATCATCATCATGATCCACCCATTATCGACTCATTACAACGTTATAAAAACGTCATAAACATTTTCGTCTTCACTGTACACGTCACGCCCCTTAACAAGTGGCATATATCGTACCTTTCAATTGGAAACCTCATATTCTTTTCAACCGATTTCATAAAAAGGTGTAGATGATTGTATATTTACTGATTTTTGTTAGACAACGAAACTTTCATCATCATCATCATGATCAACCCATTACCGGCTCACTACAGAGCACGGGTCCCCTCTCAATATGAGAAGGGTTTGGCCATAGTCCACCACGCTGGCCATGTGCGGATTGGCAGACTTCACACGCCTTTGAGAACATTATGGAGAGCTCTGAGGCGTGCAGGTTTCCTCACGATGTTTTCCTTCACCGTTGAACAAGAAGCTTTTTAGTATAAGCTTTCGAAATTCTGCTATTATGTGTGTTATAATTGCGATATCCTGACAGGGCCTCATGTGCCCGCTCTTATGTATCTAAATAAGTTAATTTATAACTAGCATCAATTGTTAGATTGCACAAGTATAAATATTGTACATGAATGAATACATAAATGAATAGAGTTTATGTTATCCTAGTGTAGACAGTCATAGGCGTGCCGCAAGCGTTACGCCAATAGTTTTAACAACCTTGAAGTATACAGTTCAAACTTGACAGGTTTAAGTACCTCGTAACCGTATCTTATGATATCCTTGTAAGGCAGCGGCTCTTCCCCCCTCATCCTCGCTCCAACCAGGTCAAAAGTCATGTAGCCGCGCACGAAGGAAGCCAGACCTTCCGGAGTGATTTCTTCCAAACCCTCGATGTGGAAGTCGGGAGAGAATGGACTGATGAGTGTGATATTGTGGTTCCTGCAACATTTATAAATTGACTTAATGTCGATTGTACCAAAGAGGATGTGACCAAGGAGGATTAGTAGTGCATACTGGTGCAAAGTACGCACCAGTATAAAATTATGGGAGTCAGCGAGAGATTTTGCCTGGTGGGTGGCTTCGGCCGTGGCTAGTTACCACCCTACCGACAAAGACGTGTCGCCAAGCGATTTAGCATTCCGGCACGATGTCGCGTAGAAACCAATTAGGAGTGAGGGTTTGCCATCAAGGGCTTACTTGTAGTGGATAAAATAAAAAAAGGTAATGTAATGGTAATTGCTCTTTTTTGGTCTGGTGGGAGGCTAGTTACCACCCTACCGACAAAGCTATTGAGCGTTCCTGCATAAAACCCACTAGGTGTATGGGTTTACCATACCCCTAACAGGTTTACCATACCCCTAACAGGTTAGCCCACCACCATCTTGGACTACATCTTCACTTAACATCAGATGATAGCCGTCAAGGGTTAACTTTTAGTGTACAAAAAAACTATAGCAACCTTGGAGAAGCTAAGCTCTAAATCATTTTCTCACATGAAGAAGCTATTGCAATTATAAAAGTATGAGGAAGGTGTAGATAAAAAGCTAGAATCCTAGTACCTCTTAATAAGACCTCTGGCCAGCTCGAGAAATGGTATCTTGTGTGACTTGGTGCCGCCCATCGTCACCATGAGGATGTCGCTCCCGCAGGCCGAAGCTGCCAGTAGAACCGGCAGGCATACTATCGGCCACCGAGAGCCCTTCTGGAAAAGATAAAAATAAATTAATGCATACACTTTTATTGCACATCACTCAAGAGTACCTAATCAAGAAAAAAATGGACTGTAACGCACTGAACATTAAAAGTAAAAGTAAACTTGTGGTATCATTTAGTAGGCTGCAAAAAATTAGTAACTCATTCAAAGGAAATTGTATTTTATTTTATAATAAATTGATATATGACCTAAAACCTATTGATATCTTGGAGATGCCTATCAATAAGTTCAAAGTTTTTATAAAACGAAAGCTTGTAGAAAAATCATATTACGATATTAAGGGTTATATAAACGATAAAAAAGCTTGGGTGTGAATTGCTCCATCTACATAGGTACTATAATTTATTATTGTTTATGTGAGATGGTGATAACGAAAAAAAAGCCCGGCTAAGTTTGTTGTGGGCTTCTTCTTAGACCGGGGCACGTTTGGAATCCTAATAACTTTAGTTTTAAGTTTACGAATGTAGTTATCACCATCAAATCACTACTATATAAATTATTGACGCATCAAAAGTGGCTTTTAAAGGACTATTTGAATAAAGATTATTTGAATTTGAATTTATCTACTTTTAGTTGGCTAGGAAATTCGTTTACGCATCGGGGAGTATTTGGGACTCACGAGCGCCAAGCGACGACCAGAATCACCATTACAATAGCAATGTTCTTACGCGTCAAATATTGACTGGGCCACCCCAGCCAACGGTTTCTCCTCCGAGGCAGACGAAGTGAAATTATTCTATACTAGCCGATGCCTGCGACTTCGGCTGCGTTAAGTTAGTGTGTGTGAAAGTGTTTTGTTTGCCTTCCAATCACAAAGCATTGGATTACTAAACCGACGACCTTGAAATATTTAAAGGATAAATATTAAAGTATCTCCTTTCTAAACAAAAAAAAAAGAATGACTGAAAACGGAGTACGCGTTAATGAATTACAACTAAATCCACATTTTGACTTTCATCCCCTCTCCCAAGGGAAACGTGCTGAATTCCGAGATAAAAACTATCCTATATGTTGAACCGGAGTATCAGCTACTCCTATACCAAATTTCATTCAAATCCATCCAGTAGTTTCGACGTGACGCACGGCCAAGATACAGACAGACAGACTGGCGGACAGACAGACAGACAAAAAAAATGTTTTGGGCTCAGTATCGATAGTAAAGCATCCGCCAATTTAAATTTTCAAAATATATTTAATGTACAGAATTCGTCCTGTTACATTTTTATTATATTATAGATATTGTAATGATAATCTTTTATGAGGCAACATAAAATCTCATATCAATAATTCCGCCGTTAAATTGTGCCAACAATTGGTATGTATAGTTGAACAGTGACTAATTGTTTTCTTGCAATGGGCCAACACATATTTGTGCCGTGGGAACATAAAGGTTGTAGGCACCAATATCAGATAGGTTCCATGCAACTCACCTTGTCTTGTATCGCATATATAATCCAACTACCTTGCTATTTATAGGTAAGAAAATTCGTATGCGTATCATGAAGTGGGATAACAAAAACACAATTGCCCTATTTTTAACGCTGGAAAATGCGTTTACGCATCCCCGCCGGAAGCGGCGCAGTTCTGCCTGCGTCGCTGCCCGAGTATGTGGGACTCGCTCACGGCGAGATTGGCGACCAGAATACCCAATTCACAATTTCCCTACGACATATAATATAAGGATTCCGTATATAACATTTTGTCTGCTGGGAGGCTTCGGCCGTGGCTAGTTACCATACAAATTTTACAAACAAAGACGTGTCGCCAAGCGATTTAGAGTTCCGGCACGATGTCGCATAGAAACCAATAAGGAGTATGGGTTTACCATACCCCTAACAGGTTATCCCGCTAACAACTTAGACTGCTTCATCAATTACCATCAGGTAAGATTGCTGTCAAGGGTTAACATGCAGTGGATAAAAAATAAAAAATATATCCATAACATTTGCATATATAAACTATCACACATATATATACATTCATACCCACACACACATCAATATATTACATACACTTTGACACTTACATATAAACAAAAATTCACCGCATTCAATTACATACATTCATAATTTTTTCATCTTATCATTATTTACTGCCATAATTTCTCTAAATTGATTTGTTTTAGTTTTAGTTTGAAGCGGTGATAGCCTAGTGGTTAGGGCGTCAGCCTCCTAATCAGAGGTCGGCGGTTCGAACGCGGGCACGCACCTCAAAATTTTTGGAGCTTTTAAAAAAATTAAAATATCACTTGCTTCAACGAAGTTTGCCATACCGCACATGGCCAGCGTGGTGGACTATGGCCAATCCCTTCTCATATTGAGAGGAGACCCGTGCTCTGTAGTAAGCCGAGAATAGGTTGATCATAATGATGATGATGATATCCATTGCGTGGTTTTGATCCGATTAAACCAAATCAAAATCACCTAGTAATATATAGATATTAATTATTGCATCATTGTTCGATGATGCAATAGTAAATGTCTATTGCGTTTGTATTTATGTACAAATTTTTGTTATCAAAATATGACACTCGATTAATAATTAATTAGCTATGAAATTAGAACGATTAGTACGGTCATCTCTTTAACTTTTAACGTAACCCTTTATGATATGATAAGGTTTTTCTATGACCTTACGTTACATAAAAAGTTTGAATTTATTTATAGAGATATCATCATGATCAACACATTACCGGCTCACTACAGAGCACGGGTCTCCTCTCAATATGAGAAGGGTTTGGCCATAGTCCACCACGCTGGCCATGTGCGGATTGGCAGACTTCACACGCCTTTGAGAACATTATGGAGAACTCTCAGGCGTGCAGGTTTCTTCACGATGTTTTCCTTCACCGTTGAAGCAAGTGATATTTAATTTTTTTTTTTTTTAAAGGAGGCTGACGCCCTAACCACTAGGCTATCACCGCTTCGCCTTATAGAGATATATACACCTCCATTCCAATCAATTTATTATATAAATCCTTTAAAGTAAATTAGCAATTTTAATTTTTATTGTATCTATAATATTTTATGGAAACTTTTGACGTGAGACGCCTCGTGTAGGAAGAAACTTTCTACAAAAGGGTTACTTTATAGGTTATTCAATCAAAGCACAGCTAAAGCTATAATTCACTGGCTGCAATTTAGCTTTCTGAAAGATATTGAAACGTAGGCGTCCGTTAAAAAATATTTTTTACAAATTCATACCCTAAGATGGTAAAATTCAACTTGATGGTAGCGTTAGAAGTGTGTATGAATGGCTGTATGTTTAAAAGTTAGACAAGAATAATGCAATGTATATCTCACGTCAGTAATATAATACAAGTCGAAGCCCGCGACTTCGTCCGCTTAGGTTAGGGGTTTTTAAAAAATATGGAATAAGCTACCAAATCGAGGAAATTTCTGTGGCAAGCTGAAACTATAGTTATAGCTCGTTGACGTAAAATGGAGGAAATGTAACGGTATAATAAGTATCCTATGTCCATCTCCTGGGTCTAAGCTACCTCCTCACTGATATATAATAGAACTATAACAAAACGAATTCTGTACACTAAATATATTTTGAAAATTTTAATTGTAGGATGCTTTACTATCGATAAACATGAGCCCAAAACAATTTTTTTTTATATTTTAACGTGTACTCCGATTCCATTCATTCTTTTTTGTTAGAAAGGAGATCCTTTAATGTTTATCCTGTAATTACTTCAAAGTCGTCGGTTTAGTAATCAATTGCTTCGTGATTGACAGACAAACAAACACACTTTCACACATATTAGCTCAACGAAGACGAAGTCGCGGGCATCGGCTAGTACATTTAGCATTAAAATTTAGCACTAAAATAATGTTGGTGGTTGAAGGCAATGATGGTTAGTGATGATACAATCTAAAATTTAGCGGGACAACTTGTTAGAGATGTTGTAAACCCATACTCCTAGCAGACCAGCCTCGAGTCGGGAATCGATCCCAGGACCTCCAAATTTATAATGCCGCAGCGCACGCACACCACGGAGGTCATCCATAAGTAGTTTACCTACTGGCGGAGACATACCGCCAAGCAATTTACCGTTCCGGTTTGATGCTGAGTGAAACATAATAGGGGGATAGGTTCAGCCGATAACACATCGGTATCTCCTCTGGTGCAGCACGTGTTCATGGGCGACGGTAACCGCTTCACAACGAGGGACCATCTGGTTGTTTGCCCGCGATGTAATATAAAGAAAAGGTATACAGGTAAAGATATAGAATACCACTGATTGTCTAGAACCAATTGCAACAGCAGACTTGTGCTTAATCCGATTACAGCAACGTTTTCGTTAACTAGGCTCCCTGAAAAATGAGAATACCAAACTCTCAACCTCTCGAAGACACAACCTCTTTTTTCCGTCGTTTTTCAACCTTGGGCCATTTTAAGTGAAAAAAGCGTTGCAAAGAAATGAATGGGTAACCATAGATTGATTTATTAGGCAGTAATTTTTTAACGCGACGTTTTCTTTCGTCGCTCAGTTTTAGAGCCAGTACACACTGGGGTTTAGATGCAGCGTTTTACACGCGTTCGTAGTGAACACATCGGACGTTTATTTCAGCTAACATTTGCCATGCCGTATTGGTATGCAAACACAGAAACAGAGAAAGTAACCCTAAATCGTGTTAGAATAGAAGAGTTACAGGCTTTTCACAAGCTTGTTATAATCATCATCATGTTATAGATGGCGGTATGTGGTTATAGTCTGACACACTGGCCATGCGCAGACTTCACACGCCTTTGAGAACATTATGGGGAACTCTCCTGCATGCAGGTTCCCTCACGATTTTATCCTTCATCGTTGAAGCAAGTGATATTTTAATTGCTTACATAACTACAAAAAATAGAGGTGCTTATCCGGGATCGAACCTCCGACCTCTGGTTAGGAGGCGGACGTCTTAACCACTAGGCAGCTTGTCAGCTTGTTATCGCCTTTAGTGGAAAAGCTATTTTTGTATAAACAAACCCGCGTTCAATATAAACCAGATTCTTTTATTTGAAGTATGTATTGCGTCAATATAAATTATTTCTTATATAAATATATCTGACTTTTTATATGTATGCCTGTATCAACGTTACTCTGCATTTATTGTAACACAAACGCACTCGTTCATTCGCTGTAATATGCAACGCTTTACTTTTTTTTCGGACTGTCTATTAGCTGTGCTAACCCTACTGGTTGCCACAGCGTAACCAGGATGTTTGGCGAGTTTCGGAAAGAAGCTCGGCCAGAAGAAATTTTGAGCCCTAGGGCTCGAAGAAACTAAGGGAACGTCTGCCTAAGGGCGAACCTCGGCTTAGGTGACGTTTGGGATAACGGAGGGTCGGACTGTGTGCGTTTCGACTGTTACTCGTTTATACGATAGTAACATGCGTAGTCTACGCGTGTGAAAAAACGCCATGTGCATAGGTTCCTTAAGCCTTGACTGGCTTCCTAAAAAATCCAGCTCGTTGATTTTATTAGTTTATTTACTCTTTATCATACCCGCATACTAAGTTTATCTAAACATACGAAAAATTTATTATTTTTTCAACATCTAAATATTGTATTATCTCGTTTTTAGTTGAGTGAGTGAACGACTGGAATCGAAAACATTGAGTGCTTTTAGACCTTTCTAAAAATAGATATAACTTGTATGTGTTTGATATCACTTAGCCTTTCTTCAGTCCTTGCCCCAGGGTGAAAGACCTTTCTCCATTCATAGATAAGTACTTGGAAAGAAGTAACTTTAAACCTCTATCTAGTCTATCATTGTATTATACTATAATAATCAAAAAAAGAAACAAAATATCTTTATTCATGTAAACCTATTACAGGCATCTATGAATCGTTCATATCACATATTCAATTTTTTTTATTCGTTAAGTGATGGTAATAACTACACCAACTTAAAACTAACAGGGTACCAATCGCACCTAGTTCTAAGAAGAAGCCTTCTAACAACAAACTTAGCCGTGTTTTCTTTTGTTAGCACCATCTCACATAATCAATAATAAATTATAATTAGCTATGGAGATGCAATTGCTCCCAAGCTTTTTTAATGTTTATATAATTATTAATTTCGTAATAGAACTTTTCTATAATGAAAAATGGATTCCTTACCCAAAAATCCTTAAAATCACAAAACTAATACATAATTATTTATTTATTTATACAACTTTATTGCAAAACTTATAAAGGACATTACATAATAAATAGTAAAACATGATAATTATTTACGTTATTTAAACTTTACGGTTATTTCTTTCGTAACGCAGTCAGGATGCACAGTTTTTATTGTAAACTAGCTGTTGCCCGCTATTTTGTTGTGTTCACGAGGTTTGTAGGGCATAGCGCCACCACGCTGATTTTATGTAGATTGGCGGGCTTAAACGATTTTTGCAAATGGCTGGGTGGACATCGCCATTTGTCTCCCGATTGGTACCTGCTGCAGATTTAAACAAAAAACCCAGTAACTAACAATAATTAGCTCAAATCCGAGGTAATTAGGGAATAAACCCATCACACAGTTCAAATGTGGATTATAACGATACCGAGAACGAAGGCTTAACATGCTCTCCGAGTTATAGGTTTGGGCATGGACATTGGTTATGGGTAAATTCACTCTGGGCCACTACTAAGCTTCTAACTTTTAACAGAAATTACAATACCTAACAATTTTTGTCTCGACACGGAATCGAACCTAGGCCTTCACATGCCGCAATTGAGCTTGCCCATCACTTGACCAACAACGCGTTAGTACTGTAGTCGCTCGTTATTAAGTTTTGCATTTGCACAATTGCAATTATAATTTATAATGAGCAACAGTATGTCATGTTTATATGAAACCGTAACTCCATAAACGTCCACGAGTTATAAGCGCACCAAACATCACGTATGGTGGTCTTTTTCTATACAAATATTAATGGTTGCCATTCATTGAGATCATTGTGTCGGTAACGATTCTGTTACCGACACAATATGTAACAAACAGACTTGTGTTAAACATTACCATGAATATCATTTCAATTTGTTATAATCTGTGCAAAACAGGCAAATCTGAATGAAGAAATGTAAAATTACTTCAATCATTTTTTCACGTTTTTTTCCGACACCATTGCATTCTAAAGACCCATTAGTCACGACCCAAGACACGACCTCCGTGGCGCAGTTCGTGCGCTGTCGCATTATAAAGTTGGAGGTCCTGGGTTCGATTCATGGCTCGAGTCTGGTCTGGGGGAGGCTTCGGCCGTGGCTAGTACCACCCTATCGACAAAGACGTGTCGCCAAGCAATTTAGCGTTCCGGCACGAAGTCGCGTAGAAACCAATTAGGAGCGTGGGTTTACCATACTCGTAACAGGTTAGCCCGCTACCATCCTAGACTGTACCAGGTGAGATAGCCATCAAGGGCTAACTTGTAGTCATCATCATGATCAACCCATTACCGGCTCCGGTGATATTTTAATTGCTTAAAAACGTACATAACTCCGAAAAGTTAGAGGTGCGTGCCAGGATTTGAACCGCCGACCTCTGATATTGCTTGAATAAGCAATTGTACGCTACGAAGTTAAAGATTATGACAAATTTTTCTGTCATAGACCCACCTTACAGCGGCTCGTGTTTCCTTTCAATGTTTATTTAATCTATTAGTATGTATCTAATGAATGAAATAATAAATGTACTTTTATTGTACATTTCCGGAAATCATTCAATAATGCAAATATAGTAGAGCTGTATAGTATAAGGTACAATTTGGCGGTATTGCCGTTAGAAATCATGTTTTCTTAGTACGTCTATTGGGTTCTTCATACCTCGACAGGTTTAGGCCATGCCTCGTATTTGAGCCACCTTACCTAAGCCTGAGTTAGGGTTCAAAAGGCTTGCTAGAGGGCAAATTGTCTAACAAGTGAGAATTTCACATATTTAAGAACTTTATGTTTGATTTCAATAAGAAAATTAGAGTACCGATTAACCAACCACATATTTTACTAGTAATAAACTAAAATGATTAAAATATCCTTCGTAAAAATAATCATTTCAAAAAATTATTTGGTTAATTAAAGTATCATGGCATTACATTGACAGAAAAGATAACTTCATTTTTCTACGTTATGTGGTAAAATCATTGCTAGCAATGTATAAATAGCAATTTTTTCAGTATGGTACTCGTATATTAAATTTCACTTTTAAAACCCTTGCAAAACCCTCTTTCCTATAAGAAAAAAAAATGTATCCAGTAGTGGCACATTAAAAGGTTGACAATGATATATCTTGAGAAAAGTCATTCGTCCTTTAAGCAACCCTATAAATGTGATTAATTGGATACAATAAAGATTTACCTTCGTCAAAGAAGTATCTAGAATTAAACCACAAGACCTTATAAAAAGTAAACGCGTATAATATTATTGTTTATTTGTAAAAATTATGCATAATATAATCGAGGTCGCATATAAGTGAATGTCACTATTCGGTAAGAACTCGTTATGGGACCAGTATATAAGAAATGCTTTGATTACACGGAGCTAGTAAGAGTGCCTTACTAGCGTAAGCTATATTCATGATAGCCTAGTGGTTAGGACGCCCGCTTCGTAATCAGAACTATGGTCAAATATGGATGCCTTCTCATATGGAGAGGAGACCCGTGCTCAGTAGTGAGCCGACTTAAGGTTGATCATGATGATAACTATTGTTAAAATGTAGTTACTAATTTATAAAACAGTATTTAAATAAGAGAGATACTAGAACATTTCTTGCTATACTGAGGTTGGTATACTTAAGAATGGACTGGCTTTGGTCGTGTTAATTCAATCTTAAAAGAAGTATTCGATTTATACACGCTACCTAAAAGGAAGCGAGGTATTTAGACATTTCATCTAACATCAAACGAAAAGTTATTTTTGTAAGCCATCGATCCTGTCACTGCGACAGTTTTATATTACCCGTAACAACCAACTGCCAAAAAAGAATATTGCAATTTTGTTAATGCACCCAAGTTATTTAATGCAGGCTACTAATCCATAGTACTTTGAAGGTAGATTTGAATGTAACTATAATGTTGCATTTTCTATGAAAACACCGCCTACACGACCTAGTTTTCATTAATTCTTTGAAACTTAGAAATTGAGCAAGGCTATCTTAAACAATACATTTAAAATAATTTAATCTGACTATTTCATAGCTCAGATTGATTAATGACCGGTTGGGGGCTATAAATATTAGGTATTCAGTGTATTCAGTCCCGTTTATTATCGTATAACACATAATTATTATTGCTGAATTCCGCTTAATAACATTGGAGCAAATTGCAGAATGCAAGCTCTAAAAACCTCTTTCCTATGATAAAAAAGATCTGTGAAATATCAATAAACTGGGGATGACAGCAATGATTGTAATCGAGCTATTTAGTAAATCATAGTTAAACAACAAGTTTAAGATATTTTTAACTCTCGATTGTAATGAAGCAAAGCGCTTCTTACTTGATATGGAATTATCTATCAGTCTATAGCATGATAGTAGTCTCTTAAAAAGCTTGTAGAATAGTCCTACTATAGTGTAAAGGATTATATAAATGATAAACAAGCATATGAAATATTTCTCTTAGAAGATAGCTCTTAAATAATTTAAAGTGGCATGTGAGATGGTGACAACAATAAGAAAATTTACCTGGCTAAGTTTGTAGTGGACGCGTTTAGAACCCTCATAGCTTTAGTTTTAAGTTTACGAATGTAGTTATCACCATCAAATCACTTATCTGTAAATTATTGGCGCGTCAAAAGTACCTTTTGAAGGACTATTTGAATAAAGATTATGATTTATTGATTGATAAATGATGCCGAGTGCATAGCCTAACCTCTACCTTAAGAAACGGTTAAGCGAGACAACTTTATCTGTCCACCATAAGTCTTCTATTAACACCAACTCTGGCTTAACAAAGTTAAACTTTTTATAGAACTCAGCTTAAACATGGTAGGTCCAGTCCAGTACTGTCATGCAAGAACGAAGTGTAAACGAGCCGTTATCAGGTAACCGAATGGTAATAAGGTCCTTTAACATTGTACCATGCACAAGGTTGACCGCATGATCGGACCTCTGTGTTTCCGTAAATTATTTTTCGTAAATTAGGCCACCTCCACTTAAGGACTTAAAAACAAGGAAATGTTACTTTAACAAGGGTACTTTTATTTTGTTTTGTGTTTTATTAACTGGTATATTCAGCTTGATAACCATAATAACATAAATGGCATTTAATTCAATATTTACGTGTAACAATTTTAATGAATTTATAGTTTGTCATTTTTCAATTTAATTTGATAAATAAATATAAGGAAAGAATGTTCGAGTACGGCAATAATCAGATCTTTATAGTAATAAATGATTTAAATTCTTTTTTATACCTTCGGTTTTAATTGGTCTACTATTGTTATTTTTTAATCACTACACGTTAGCCCTTGACGACAATCTCCCTCAACCTGGTAATGATGCAGTCTAAGATGGTAGCGGGCTAAGCTATTAGGGGTATGGTAAGTCCATACTCCTATTTGGTTTCTGCGCGACATCGTGCCGGAACGATAAATCGCTTGGCGACATGTCTTTGTCGGTAGGGTGGTAACTAGCTACGGCCGAAGCCTTCCACCAGACTATACACGAGCCGGGAATCGAACCCAGGACCTCCAACTGTATAATGCAACAACTCACGCACTATGCGACGGAGATCGTAAAATTCGTCTTTAAAATAGACAGTTATCATTCTATTTTACTCAGAATTTTCTGAATCTGAAAACTTTAAATGATCAACACTTGCAAGAAATATGTATAATCTTGTTTAAAAAGTCTCACAGCAAAGCAATGATGCGATTTTATAACAACTTAAAATTACTAACACGTCACGTCATACCGGCGTCATTAGCGGCGTTTAAATTGGCGTCTGGCGTGCGACCAATCACAAGTCGCGCCCGTTCGATCAAGCCATGTGATTGGACAACCGCGGATCACAAATTTGAACGCCGCTTATGACGCCGGCAAGCGCCATGGTGCGGTTTTCTGTGAAGTCCATACCAAAACCCATACCCTACCGAATAATAACCAAAAAAATTTGTCGCCTCTTAAAAAGACGCTGACACGAAATTGTTGACCAAGTAAAGTGTACGTAATTGCTTATGTAAAGGACAGTTACACGAAAATATCATACATGGTAAACATGGTAATATATCAAGTAAATATTCAGGATACAATGCGAAATGAAGCTTAAGACGACGCACGAAGATGCTTTTTGCGACCGACACAGAATATTAAGAGAACGGTGCGGTACAATTCAATTTAAAATTAATATTAATAACTCGATCGAATTTTTTATTTGGCGGTATCCATCTGCGGGCTGATAGGGGTTTTTAATAATAAGAAAAGGTCTTCGTAATGGAATATAATAACTACTAAACCAACGATGGAGTTCAAATAGCAACCATACATTTAACCCTTCATGTGTTCTGGAAATGCTTCGTATTCCAACAAGAATTTTTCTTCTACAAAAATGATTTCGAACACACAGATTATGTCGCTGTAGAAACCAATTAGGAGTATGGATTTACCATACCACTAACAGGTTAGCCTGCGACCATCTTAGACTATATCATCTCTTACCACCAGAGATTGCAGTCAATGGCTAACGTGTAATGGAATAAAAAGAAGATATTCATCATGATCAACCCATTGCCGGCTCACTACAGAGCACGGGTCTCCTCCCAATATGAGAAGGGTTTGGCCATAGTCCAACACGCTGGCCATGTTTGGATTGGCAGATTTCACACGCCTTTGAGAACATTATGGAGAACTGTCAGGCATGCAGGTTTCCTCACGATGTTTTCGTTCACCGTTTAAACAAGTGATATTTTAATGGTTTGAAAACGCACATAACTCCGAAAAGTAAGAGGTGCAGGGGTTCGAACCCACGACTTCCGATTAGGAGACGGACGTCCTAACCACTGGGCTATCACAGCTTTAAAAAAAAGATATTATTTTATATAAAAGATATTCCGCTTAGTTTAAAATTTATATTATGTATATATCGCGTCAATCTATGTCGTACTAATCTTGAAAATATTATACAAGCGCGGTTGATGTTGGATATTATATTATATTAATTTTAGTAATTTTAAGTTTACTCTAAAATTATTTGTTAAAAAGTCATCTAAAATAATAAAGCTTAAATTATCCGACAGACACCTAGTTATCATTTCACCCATCCGTAACAATAGCAACCAAACTACTAACAAATAGTCAAAACGAGTCATCAGCACTAAAATACAGCTTTAGTAAGCTACATATACAAAACAAATACACGATTAGCTCATTAAAACATGTAATAATGTTACGTGAAACTTATATAATATTATGTTTATTAGGAAAGATAACGCTGTGAGACGTAGGTACCTCCAGATTCACCTTTCTTTTGCTCACTTCACGCCATGGTACAAGCTATGAGATGTAATATTAAGATATTTTGTTTTAGTATTAAAATAATAATAATATTTATAAAAACCGACCAAGAATTCGTGAGAGTGAAATCCACTACTAAAAGTATAATAAAAAAGCGGTGTTGCTGAACTCGGCTAGGATAGTCCGCCGGTTTCTTTTAACCTGTCGCCCTGACCCCCCGCCGTTTGGTCTCTCCTTGGTGTGTTGATTCTCCGCCCGATGCAAATATGTATTTATGTATTATGTATGAATATTTATTTAAGTATATCTCTTTTGGTTTTTATATGTAATTATTTTGCACATGTGAGAGTTAAAGTATAAAAATAATAGATGATTTATTTGCGAGAATATGATTGTGAATACAATTTTGTCAATAATTAGCCCATAATAATTATTCATGTAAATAAATAGCGTGCAAAATATAAAATATTTTTTTATTATAATTATTCTTTTTCTTTCTAGTATATCATATAAAATTATTTTGATTTTTTTTTTTATACACTACAAATTAGCCGTTAAGGGTATGGTAAACACACTCCTAATTGGTTTCTACGCGACATCGTGCCGGAACGCTAAATCGCTTTGCGACACGTCTTTGTCGGTAGGGTGGTAACTAGCCACGGCCGAAGCCTCCCACCAGACCAGACTCGAGCCGAGAATCGAACCGGGACAGGACCTCCAACATTTTAATGCGACAGCGCACGTACTGCGCCACGGAGGTCGTCGAAAATGTGACGTGACTGACTTAAAACAAAAGGTTATATAAAAATATGAAAGTCAAAATAAACAAAATTAATAAATATTCATTAAGATCAGACTAAGAGACAATTGATTGCAACAAATATAATTACTAAAAACTAAAGTCTAAGAATTGTTTGCTTGGTATTTTCGATTGGATTTTCTTTCAAAAAATAACTACCAGCCCGGAGTCTTAACTCCGAATTGTAATTACTTATAATTAGTGGTTAAAGATAAGCTTTCGGAAGCACGGTGGTGGCTGGTCTAAGTCCTCCCAGTTGCTGTCATAAAAGCCCATAAGTCCGCATTGGAACAGTATAAGGAATCCAAGCTCTAAATAACTCTAGAAAAAAACACTGAAACTATCTAATAAAACAAACCTGTCTCATAGGTTGCATGTCTGTGTCCATTAATGGGACTTCAATTAGCTATGAAGAATTAGAAATCTAGATGAAGGTTTTACGTGTATGAAAAAGCATTATGAAAAAGAACTGCTAATTTTTAGAATACATCAAAAAAAAATCTCCGTGTTGGGCAATTGTAAATTAAAATTTTGTTATGACTTTTAAAGGGTTTGTATACTGAAAAAGTTATACTTCTATTAGTTATTTAACATGATAGTGATCGTTAGTTTATTTGTTTGCTTTTCTTTAATCTTTATCTTTGCTAATAGAAAGCAGTGGGGCATTAACAGATATAGATAATGGTGATTAAGATTTTAATTGGATAGAAAACGTTCTTTTTCTTTTTCTTGCCCTTATCCCACATTATGTGGGGTCGGCACAACACGTCTTCTTCTTCCACTCACTTCTATCAGCCGTCAGCTCACTACCCACATCTTTTACCTGCATATCCTCTTTTACACAATCCATCCATCCCTTCTTTGGTCTTCCTCTACTCTTTTGCCCTTCCACATTCATATATATCATTCTTTTGCTGACATCACTTTCTTCCCTCCGCATCATATGACCACACCATGCCTAACCTGTTACTCCTCATTTTTATCTGTCCCTGGCGCTACTTTTAGACTTCCCCTTATATATTCATTTCTTTAACGTTATAGTGCAGAATTATTAACTTGTTTTTGAAAAGGTAGTATTGTTTACTTGGACTTAATATGATAGTTTCCCTCGCAATCGCTTTCGCTCGTAACTTGAGGTCCATAATAAACGATGTTCAAGTTTTAAGATAACATAGTCGACCGGTTTCTACTTTAACTCAAACGTAACGAAACACAATGAAAATGAGCAGGGTGTAGCGAGTATCTACCTTGAGTTATACCTAGGTATTACATGAAATAAGGTTTTTCGTCGACCGTAAATATTTATAAGTTATAGTAAATATTTATAGTTTATAAAATGGTTTCCCCATATTTTTATACGCTGCAGAGACATGGACTTTGCAACTTGTCAAGAAGAAGAAAATTGATGCTAGGCGTCTCATACCTTTTTTTTTTTTGTCGTGGTGGAAAAGCTTTATAGCTACCTCCGTACCCTTGGGCGGGAAAGAGGTTATGTTGGACTCCCACCCCCGAAGGGGGGTATATCCGAACTAAAAACCACCACGGCACGCAGGTTTTACTGGACACCCGGGGGACCCGTTGTATACTTCCCGGATGTGGCGTCTCATACCTAACCGAAGGACCGAATTTCGTACCAACGTATCTATACTCCAAGAACTTGGCATTAAAAAACGACTTTCCGCGTTAGTACAGTCTTTTTTTTTTATACACTACAAGTTAGCCCTTGACGGCTATCTCACCTTGTGGTAAGTGATGATGCAGTCTAGGATGGTAGCGGGCTAACCTATTACGTTACCCACACTAATTGGTTTCTACGCGACATCGTGCCGGAAAGCTAAATCGCTTTGCAACACGTCTTTGTTGGTAGGGAGGCTCTTACAGGCAATCTTCAATTGGAAAAGCCTTTTGCAAGGACCCATGCATACATTTAAATACCTATTGTTAGAAATATACCTACTTCTAAAAAAACTTGTATAGTTAAAAGCGATGTCATTAACGGATGGTTTTTTTTTTAATAACACTAGAACTGTAGCCCTTGACTGCCATCTCACCGGGTGGTAAATGATGCTGTGTAGTGGTAGCGGTCACACTTCTAATCGTTGTCTACACGAGATCGGAACGCAAGACTAAATCACTTTATCGGTTAGATGGTAACTAAACATGGCTATATGAAGCGGTGATAGCCCAGTGGTTAGGGCGTCAGCCTCCTAATCAGAAGTCGGCGGTTCGAATCCGGGCACGTACCTCTAACTTTTCGGAGTCATGTGCGTTTTAAAAAAAATTAAAAATATCACTTGCTTCAACGGTGAAGGAAAACATCGTGAGGAAACCTGCACGCCTGAGAGTTCTCCATAACGTTCTCAAAGGCGTGTGAAGTCTGCCAATCCGCACATGGCCAGCGTGGTGGGCTATGGCCAAACCCTTCTCATATTGAGAGGAGACCCGGGCTCTGTTGTGAGCCGGCAATGGGTTGATCATGATGATGATGAAACATGGCTAAAGCCTCCGACCAGACAAAATTACATTACCATTATGGTGCCGTAAAAATTAGGGATCCTTAGAAAAAAATGTTAAAGGATCATGTCATAAAAACATTGCCCCCAACCTTCGGGGACGCTGAGCTGAAAGATTTCATGGAACGGTCGACGAGTCACGTTTACCTGATGTCAGTTGTAAATAATAAATTAGTTTTGATTTCCCGTAGGCTTTTCCCGCCACGTCTAATAAGCAATAATATAATACATGTACGAGTTCGTAATACGCGGTTGTTTCGTACTCATGCGTTGAAAAAGCCTGTACCATTTCACAGACAATCTTCTTTCATAAAAAAAAATATTAGCATAGATAAAAAGAAGAAGAAATTAAAAAAAAATATTATTATTTGATCATGATCAACCCATTGCCTATACATATGCATATATTTATATATATAGATTGAAGATCTCCCAACAAATTAAGGCTCTATTATTACATCGTTACAACCATAATTAAAAACGCCCTCACGTAAATAACATTAAAGACGGTTGGGTTGACCTGTCCAATATCGGAATAAATTAACATTGAAAAGTGCCACATTCGATAATGTAAAGGGCTCTTTCACACCCTTTTATTTACGTAAAATAATAAAAAAGAACTAGAAACTTCATTGTTTTTCGCAAAATGATCAAAAACAAGAGCTTTAAGGCAAACATATAAGTTGTTTTCAATCTTTGGACCCTAGTATCCGTTACTATGTGATAGCCTAGTGTAATGTAGTTATCACCATCAAATCACTACTATGTAATTTATTGACGCGTCAAAAGCGCCTTTTAAAGGATTATTTGAAAGTTTATGATTGATTGAGTGTTTGAAATTTAAATAAATAATGAAAGATTTTAATTATTTAAATAAATCTAAACTTAAACGGAACGTTGTTAATAGTAACGAGATATAATACAGATTATCAATTTACATCGCCAGTTAGCATTATAACCGCGGATCGCTGCGCCGGTAAACCGCAAGTCTGAAACAGCTCTAAGTGCCTAATTGTAGGTTAACCGGGCTTTTAAGGCTGACCTTTATGTTTTTCATGATGAAAGTCATCGCACCCTTTAAGGTAATACACAAAAAGTACTCACAGTTAATGAATACATACTTTTCAAGGTGATAATTAAACCTGATTGTTTAACATTAAACTGCAATGCGTATTAATTTAATAAATCTACGGATACGGATCCTCTCCAAACGCAACATTAATATTGCGAGCTGTTTGTGCCCCGTTAGTTCGGCGTCGGAATTCGTATTCAAAAATCACACGAATTTTCGAAGTATCCATCTTTATTGTCTAAGCTGAATAAAAAAAACAACTGAATGTTGATAATCGAATGTTGCACATTTTTTAAAAGAAGAACTACATCGGTACCGTATGATAAAAGTTTCACTCAAAAATCTCAAACTATGAAGGTTCTATGTCAATTCGAAGTACCTATTACAATAAAACGGCAATTTCATACTTTAACCCCTAATATTATATAGATATCTCAGTGGTTAAGACACAGACTCCCGTTTTGGAGACTGAGTTAGGTCCCCGGCAGACACTTCTAACTTTGCAGATTTACGTGCGTTTATACTTTAATTTAAGCATTTTCAAATACATTTTCTGCACTAGTAAATAGTGAGTGTGTTCTAGTATAGTGGGAAGCTTCGGCCGTGGCTAGTTACCACCCTACTGACAAAGACGTGTCGCCAAGCGATTTAACGTTCCAACAGGCGTAGAAACCAATTAGGAGTATGAGTTTACCTGACCCCTAATAGGTTAGCCCGCTACCATCTTGGACTGTATCACATATACCAGGTGAGTTTGCCGTCAAGGGCTAACGATTTCCTAACTGATACAGAGATTTCCAAAAAAAAAAATACGCAAAAATTCCCCTACAGTATTCGCACATGAGATACGACATGTTTTTTTTACAGATGGTGAACAAGTTGGAAGAGACTTTTAGTATTACAAATCGACCCGGACCAAGCAAGCAAAGTTAGTTTTGAATAAAATTTCATACTTGTTTGTTAAGGGATGTATTTTAATTCGGCGCTTCAGTAAATAACTGTACCCTTTACTACAACATAAAGCTAACTTCAACGTTTATAAAACGTTTGTAATAACATGAAAGTTTTTTTTAATATACACAAAGTACTCGTATTAACAGGTATTTGTTTCTTTTATATTTAGTAAATTATTCATCGGCTTATATAGAGTTGATCGACCCATTGCCGGCTCACTACATTACGGAGAACTCTCAGGCGTGCAGGTTTCCTCACGGTGTTTCGTTGAAGCAAGTGATATTTTAACTGTTTAAAAACGCACATAACTTCGAAAAGTTAGAGGTGCGTACCCGGGTTCGAACCCCCGACCTCTGATTAGACCTGATTCCGAATAAAAACTGTCATTCAAGACAAACCAGTGCTCAATTCAAAGAAGAGACAAAAACTTCCAATGTCTAACGTAATGTGAACATAAAAAAATTATGGCGGGAAGTTTGAAAAGAGCGAATCACTTGCTTCAAAGGCGAAGGAAAACATCGAGAAACCTGCACGCTTGAGAGTTATCTGTAATGTTCTCGTAGGCGTGTGAAGTCTGCCAATTCGCACATGGACAGCGTGGTGGACTATGGCCAAACCCTTCTCATATTGAGAGGAGACCCGTGCTCTGTAGTGAGCTGATAATGGCTTCAAAAGCGTGCGTAAATACCGCCAGCCCTCTGCCTCATCAGGGGAGATCGCAGTTATGCGCAATAACCTGATATTACGTATTATGCAAGTAACGTAGGTATAATATGCAAACCATTGTTACTTGAAACCGCGACCGTGACCGTAAGAGAGAGTAACCACACTTTCGCCGCTCGCTCAACTTCCGAGCGTAAGAGCGATCGATTTCAAACTTTATCACTATGCAATTAAAGTCTATAATCTATCGGATTGACGAAACACGGATATCTCGGCACAGTTACTCAAAATTGAAACGTAAATTAATTACGTTAAAGCCTGTTTCAGTGAAAGAAAATATTGATTGTATAATAAAAACGTTCTGGTTTTTAAATTTATACTGGCATTAATTTTAAGCAAAATTCTAAGGTCACTTAATAATCAAACTACTTTAAAATTGTACCTGGACCTATCCATGATAACGACATCTTGTTTACATTGAGAGAGGATATATGTTGCGTTAAGAGTGATCTCAAGCTAAAACGCAAAAGTGAAAATAAAGCCTATTTCTCACAAAAACATTTTGGTTATTTCAATATGTTATTAACAACATGGAAATTTGGATCTGGATATGAAAACGAATATATGAATAATATTACTCGTATATCGGTTTTAGATACGGTCAATTTAAGAATATTTCGGTCCGGTTACGAATATTGAATTTTTGAGAAGTTAAAAAGAAAACAGCTCAATCATATAAATGGACACAAAAATACGACACAAGGCTTTCTAAGCTTCTGACAACACCAAGGAATATACAAACACTCAAAATAATGTAATTATTTTTTATTTTTATTTAAATGTACGTATAGAGAGAATCATTATTTCGCTCGTTAAAATTATATTTTACGAATTTACTAATTTCCAAATAAAACTATGTGTGTTCCAATCGCGACTTTTAATCCTAATTCTAATGATAGATATAGATAATTATCTTAGTTCTAGACATCAACCAAAGAAACCAAACCAAGCGGTTAATCTATTTATTTTTTACCATGGAATTTCAAGTGATTCGTCCGCATTAATGGATAAGTTAGTTTGACGTTTACACCTACTTCCAGTTACTGCAATACCGTTGATCTTGAGACGTCAATAATAATTAAAGTAAAATCCATGCTCATTTGATTAAAAACCCACACACATTCGTATTTACAATATATATAAGTATGGAATATGGCTTGAACTGTTTATTTCTTAATTCTTTTTGACGACCTCTCTCTTTCACATTATAAAGTTGGAGGTCCTGGGTTTGACTCCTGGCTCGAGTCTGGGAGGCTTCTGCCGTGGCTAGTTACCACCCTACCGACAAAGACGTGTCGCCAAGCGATTTAGCGTTCCTGCACGATGTCGAGTAGAAATCAATTAGGAGTATAGGTTTACCATAACTAACAGGTTAGCCCGCTACCATGTTAGACTGCATCATCACTTTCCATCAGGTGAGATTGCCGTCAAGGGCTAACATATAGTGGATAAAAATCTATATATATAAAAGCGAAAGGTCACATACTTACATACTTACATACTGACTTACATACATACCGATTAAACACGAGATCTCAAAAACTATTGCACGTATAAAGCTATAATTTAGCAAGTAGGTAGTTGGTAGTTAAGAGATGTCAGCTAAGAAAGGATATTTGGAAATTCCACCCCTAAGGGGGTAAGATAGGGGTTGGAAGTTTGTATGAAATTTCTTTGTTTTTAGAGTTAGAGACACAAAAATTTGCATTAAGATTAATAATAATAAATAAAAAACATGTGCATCAACTTTTTTTAAATATTACCTGTTAAGGGTGGTAAAATAGGGAATGATAGTTTTTGCTTATTTTTTTATTATGAAGTCTACAAGCGTGAAATTTTGATAATAGGTTTCTTCTAGGGCTTAAGTATAAGGTTAGAATTTTTTTTCATCCAAATCTACCCCGAAGGGGATAAAATAGGGGTTTGAAGTTTATATGAAAGTCCTATGTTTTTTTAATTTAGAAACACGAAAATCGGCAATTTGACATTTGCCTGTAGCTTTCTGAAGCAGAGCAATCACGGGAAATCAGCAATTCTACGCAGACGAAGTCGCGGGCAACAGCTAGTATATATAGATATATATATATATATATATTTACCAATGACTAGTAAATCTTGTTCACATCATACATGATCTGGGTCACTGAGTTTACTGTATGACATAAGATATGATTCACCTTTCCTTCTGGCGCCTGATATCGCTGTCTTTTTGTATTAGGTCACTCTCGTTAAAGGTGAGAGGTGGTTTTGTATTATAACTATATTGTAATCCGAACCCTCTTCAACCTGTGTTGAACTCTCTTAGCTTTAGTTTTAAGTTGGCGAGTGTAGTTATCACCATCACTGATAGAAATAGTAAAAAATGTTATATATATGAACGATTCATAGATGCCTGTAATAGGTTTATATGAATAAAGCTAATGAAGCGCCCTTAGGCAGACGATCAAAATTTCTTCTGGCAGAGCCTCTTTCCGAAGCTCGCTAAACAGCCCGGTTACGCTGTGTCTACCAATAGGGTTAGCACAGCTAAAAGAGAGTCAGAAAATATATACCTATATATATATATATATATATATACGTTGTCTACTTAAAACTCTTTTTCTCAGTCAGCTTAAATCATATTTTAAAAAGTTGCCGAGTGTAGTTATCACCATCACCGAAATGTAAATATTTAATCCAGATTTCGAATACGGTAGTTACATATTGAATGGTTTGACTTATACTCGGAAATAAAATTATGAAAAATATATTATATATGAACGATTCATAGATGCCTGTAATAGGTTAATGAATAAAGGTATTTTTGATTGCTTGCTTGATAAACATAACTGGAAGGTCAAGTGTCAGCCTAAGAATATTGGCTGTTCCGAGTTCCTACAATCTTGATATATGGCACCAAGGCACACAGATCGTTTAGCACTATTGTCGAGGAATCTATGACTTCACTGTCTACTATAATTGTACAATTATGACAAAATAAATAACTAGAAGCTGTGAGAGCCTAGTGGTTAGGGCGTCAGCCTCCTAGTCAGAGGTCGGCGGTTCGAATCCGGGCACCTCTAACTTTTCGGAGTAAAATATCATTTGCTTCAATGGTGAAGGAAAACATCGTGAGGAAACCTGCACTCCTGAGAGTTCTCCATAATGTTCTCAAAGGCGTGTGAAGTCTGCCAATCCGCACATGGCCAGCGTGGTGGACTATGGCCAAACCCTTCTCATATTGAGAGGAGACCTGTGCTCTGTAGTGAGCCAGTAATGGGTTGATCATGATGATGATGATGAAATAACTTGTCTTAGAAAACAATCCTATCACAGAATTAGGTATATAAAATTAATCTTATAAATAAGTGTCTCTAAGACGTATAGAATAAAGCTAAACAAACTTCTAAATAGGGAATACATTTCCTAAGCCATTTCTTTTATTCACTACTTGGGCTGGCGCTGGCATATCTGTTTCGGACAAAAGTCCCAAAAAACAATAGATTAAAAAAAATTGTCACTTCCGTATTCGAAATCTGGATTGAATATTTGAAAGCAATATAAAATTATCCTTTACCATTTTCCTAGTAATACGCACCCAAGCGCCAAAACTATTGGAACAATATCTCTATATTGTTCCTCTGAGCATAAGCACCCATTGTTATATCTGATTGTCTGCAACTAATGAGCTATTACAGCGTCTATGATAAGGAAACGGGTGATTAGTTCCTCGCTGGTTTGGACGCTCAAGGTGACGAATGTTTTGTTTACTTGAACGTGAAATGACTAAGCTTTAATCTATATATAGGATGAACAAGCGTGTCCGTCGGTAATTTGGGTAGACGTAGGTAGTTTCGGGCAAAGAGACCAGATACTCCTTTTTTTTTTTGTCGTGGTGGAAAAACTTTACAGCTACCTCCGTACCCTTGGGCGGGAAAGAGGTTATGTTGGACTCCCACCCCCGAAGGGGGTATACCCGAACTAAAAACTACCACGGCATGTCCCTCTCGCAGGTTTTACTGGACACCCGGGGGACCCGTTGTATACTTCCCGGATGTAGTATACTCCTAGTAGAACAGAGTTACAATTATAAGTATCGTAATTTATAACGAGCATACCACACGCTCCACCAAGTATGACTATGCACTGCCGCGTCTCGACCACGGATCCGAACCTACTGACAATGAATGCAATGGTCCGTCCCGCCGATGAGTGTATAAGAACCTGCATACGCCACTTAGTGTTGCGTAAAGAGAGGGGGCGATTCTACTCTCTTGTCTGTCGTACATGATTCTAAAAATAGATGGCGCTGCTCTCTGATTGCCGTTATTAAAATTCTCAGTTTGATTCAGTTAGAGAAATCAAATTACCCATGCTTAAGCGGGCTTAAGAGCATCAAGTATACCGATCATCAAGTTATTTTGCATTTTCAATATTCCACTACGAGGAGACCTTTGACTAAAATATCACCTAGTGGTAAGTAATGATGCAGTCTAAGATGGTAGCGGTTTAACCTGTTAGGAGTGTGGTAATTTTATTATACATATACTAGAGGTATCTTTGCAACATCATGCCGTGGTATTTAGATCGGGTATGCTCCCCTAGCAGTCCCACATAACCTCATTCTGCCCAAGGTTTATGCCAAGCTTTATGGCTACATCCGTCGATGTAACCTAAAAAAGGCTGTCCCCCTTTGAGCCAAAGTTTAACTAAACAACTAAAAATTCCATCACTAGATCCGACTTTTTAAAGTTGCGCTTCAGGCTCGGAGGTTATCGCAATTGAATTTATTAGATTTTTAATCCCTAAAACGCCTTGATCTCTCATCTGAAAATATGTATCTCGCACCGTGTTACATTACCACCGAACTTCTATATTGATATTTTTATTCATTATATTATGTATATTTACATAAAGACCGATCTCATACGAATTAAAACGTACATTATTTTTTTTATTGATTCGGAATATGTTTCGCTATACTAACCCCTGGTTACTATAAAGTAACCGGGCTGTTTGGCGAGCTTCGGATAAAAACTCTGCCAGAAGTAATTTTAACAGAGTCCTAGGGCTCGATGAATCTAAGGGAAGTCTGCCTAAGGGCACCTCTTGTAAGGCTGAACCTCGGCTTAGGCGACGTTTGGAATGACGGAGGTGTCGGGCGATGAGTGGTCCTAACGTCTCCAAGTCTGTAGATTGGGCCCACGTCCGGATGATTTTAGATAGGATTTGATGTGTTTTCATTTAATCGTCAGAGTCGTAAAGGATGTGTTTAGGTCTCCTCTTTCGGAGAAGAGCGCTTAATTTGGGGCAATTAAACATTACACAATATTAAAGCCCAAATTGAGAGGTATATAGCCTATATCTATATACTTCTCAATTTGCACTTTAATAGCGCGAGTAAAACTACTAGTGGTACCATCTATCGAAAATTATCTTGAACTAATTTAAAAAATCGTTCCAATTCCAAATATTTGAATTCGAAAATATGACCGACTTGAGGTAAAATAGTTCCACTAATTTAAGGAAACTATTCCGAACTCATTTCCTGTCCAATAGTTATATTAAAACTTTGACCGCTGGTACGTGGTATGTACCGTAATATGTACGTTTCCGCGTGGCGTAATGCAACTCGTTTTGATGGTATGTAATGTTATATAATAGTACATAGCGTTATGTATCGCGTACCGAGAGTGATCGCTCCGAATGAAAATTATTGATTCATCACCCTCTCTTAACGTCCGATAGGCACAGGTCTATCTCAGGAAAGAGGGAATTATAGCATAGACCCATAACGCTGCCCCAATGTTTGTTAGCTATTAAATGTGTTAATAGAATACTATAACGTACTCTCCCAGGCACAGAGTATGCAAGGACAACTTGCTGACTCGGGGAGTATTAAGGATTTCATAACCGGAAAACTTAATAAACAAAACCACCATCATATTTAAGTTCATTCTTTCATTATTAGCCGATAAGTCGTTATTTTCCTATTTCACTTATCAAGTTGTATCAAATAGTAGAGCCCGGACCACAACTAATACAGATTCGGCTTGTAAACGGCTAAATTCAGAACTCTAATAAAAATATGCTCCAATACATTAAAAAACAAACTACCCACCCTGAGCCCAGGATATCTCGACATCAGGAGGACTCGTAATTAACGAGGTAGCGAGCCTATTATTTCTAATCAGAATCAGTTGAATCAATAAAAAGTAATAAATTTAGAATTTAAAAGAAGTTTATATACCTACATTCAAGTGTCTACAATTGGAATTTTGAGTGTAAAACCCATTATTAGTTAGATTACATGCAATAGGTTAAGCAAGATCCGTAGGAGGACTCGTAATTAACGAGGTAGCGAGCCTATTATTTCTAATCAGAATCAGTTGAATCAATAAAAAGTAATAAATTTAGAATTTAAAAGAAGTTTATATACCTACATTCAAGTGTCTACAATTGGAATTTTGAGTGTAAAACCCATTATTAGTTAGATTACATGCAATAGGTTAAGCAAGATCCGTAGGAGGACCAGAGTTACCGACATAGCTCAGCGAGTTGCGAAGTTGAAGTGGCAATGGGCGGGGCACATAGCTCGGAGAACCGATGGACGTTGGGGTCCCAAGGTGTTGGAATGGCGACCCCGCACCGGTAAACGTAGCGTTGGTCGACCCCCAACAAGGTGGACAGACGACATCAAACGAGTCGCAGGGAGCCGCTGGATACAAGCGGCCCAGGACCGTGGCCATTGGAACTCCCTTCAAAAGACCTATGTCCAGCAGTGGACGTCTATAGGTTGAAATGATGAAGCAAGAATTTACCCGCCCTCAGTCCCGTGGTACGCGTATATAAAGTGCCTATCGAAATAGTATCGTTAAATATTAAGTACTAATATCTCAAATAAAAACCCAGTTTCTTACGAAATTGAAAATATCGAATAGTTCTTAACATTTCTTATAATTTCAATGTGTATGTAATGTACAGGATTCTTGTTATAGTCCTATAATACCATTTTTTTTTTTTTTTTTTTTGTCGTGGTGGAAAAGCTTTATAGCTACTTCCGTCCCTTGGGCAGGACGGAGGTTATGTGGGACTCCCACCCATGGGTGGTCTACCCGAACTAAAAACCACCAAGGCATGTCCCTCTCGCTGGTTTTACAGGACGCCCGGGGGACCCATTGTATACTTCCCGCTCGGGTCCTATAATACCTAAGTAACTAGGTTAGATGGAAGAGGATGTGTAACTTGTAATATTTAAATTGTTAAAAGTTAAATCTAGACTATTCCAGATAGATTTACTCATGTCGAAATCTGCGCTTGGCTTTAATCAATATTCATTGATTTCATTCTTTATTGCCAGGTTATTACTTAGGTCAAATTACAATCCTGATAATAGTTAAAGGTTAGTCGACATCACAGGAGACCGAAGATCTGCCAGCTACCTCGGACAACGAATTAGTCTTGCAATCCAAAGGGGAAACGCTGCCAGTATCTTCGGAACCTTGCCTAAAGGGACTCCTTTTAATAATATATTTTAGTTATAGTTTTAGTTTTAGGTTCAATTTAAGGTTTATTTTAAGTGTTTAAAGTTTCATTGTTTTAGTTGTTAATTATAAATACATCCTGATAATTAATCAATCAATTCGCAAAAATGTCGCAACCTAACCTAAGACATCACTTTCGGGTCATTATAACATATATGGAGTTATTAAGATTGAGATCCTAAAAGTTACCAGTTAGTGAAGTTAGTTTGGTGTTATTTTTATTTTGAGATAGGTTTGCGCTTGGCGACAATCAATACCAGAAGGCACTGATGAGGTCTAGGTTGGAGCTTGCCTAGAAAAGGCTTATTTACTCTTCCCTTGAAGGAACTAAGGTTATACGTGGCTGGAAACACAGATGCTGGAAGTGAGTTCCACACCTTAGCGGTTCGATTCAGAAACGTTGATCCAAATTATTTGTATACTAAATAATTAAGTAGAAAAAACAAAGTTATTTTGCCGTGCGAGATAAATATTCTATAGCTACTCCAATAGCTTTCTACCTATATTAAGTTTAAATACACTGTTCGGTATCTTAAACAATTAATTTTCTGCCAGCTAGGTACCTCGGACAACGAATTAGTTGCAATTCAAAGAGGGAACGCTGCCAGTATCTTCGGAACCTTGCGCAAAGGGACTCCTTTTATATATTATATTTTAGTAATTATATTATACTTTTTTAAGATTTTTAGTTTTAGGTTCAATTTAAGGTTTATTTTAAGTTTTAAATGTTATAAATAAATTGTATCAATTAAAAATATATATATATATATATTAATGATTAATATTAAAGTTGCGGGCTTCTTCTTAGACCGTTTGGAACCCTCATAGCTTTAGTTTTAAGTTTACGAATATAGTTATCACCATGAAACAACTACTATGTAAATTATTGACGCGTCAAAAGTGCCTTTTTAAGGACTATTTGAATAAAGATTATTTTGAATTTAAATTTGAATTTGAAAAAAGTTAGTTCGTAACTCACCATGATGGTAATAAAACTGTTATGAAGCTGGCAACACTGCACAATTCACTTGAGTCGGATCACACACTGTACAGTCACTATCTCACTAACACTGTCTATCTTAAGAATGCACCGCTCTCGCTGAGATCTGCAAAATAAAAAACGAATTATAACATCTAGTGAAAGCATTCGTAGCGGTGGCTGAGATAATTTTGGCAGCATATTGTTAGCTCAGTCCACAGAGGAACTGTTCGCTTTGAGACTTTTTACCTGGATAAAAGAGGTTATATTTCAATGAATTAGTTTTAAAACTTTTTAACTTGCAAAAGGAGGTTTTTATTTGAATATTCCAATGGATGGATTTGAATGATACAAATCATGCAAATGCAATAGAGAAAAACACCAAATAAAACTTTAAGAAACATAACGTACGTATATTATAATGTACAGCTTTAATTTATTTTTATCATTCCTTGTCTTAAAGCAACACACACGCATATAGGAAAATATAAAAAAAAAAAAATTAACAACCGCCAACGCAAATAAAACATTTTATTACATTTCATACCACAAAATTTTTATCAAAAATACCCACATACCCAATGTTGGATAATATTCGATCTACGGCGGTCCACGTCTAGTAAAGGGCGGCAGAGATGTTAATAAAACAGGACTTAGAATATAATATAATATGTCCAAGAAACTAGCACTAGCAATTAAAATATCCAACTCGTCCAACATTTTCCTAAAGACAGACACACACAACTTCGTAAGTTCTTCGAGGCGTGCGTGGTCGCCTTATGTACAGTTTTTTTTTGTGCAATAAAGTTTATAAAAAAAAAAGAAACAATTTGGGTGAAACTGACTAGAGCATCAAAACTTATTCTGTGGGTAACTGTGTATTTATTATAATTGTTTTTTTTCTACTAGCTTAATAAAAGCGAGCTTTTCTGACGGAGGTCTTTATTTGTGAACCAGACAGTAGTTACAGAGAAAAAGAAATTTCCAGAAACCATCCTTTAATCTCCCTTCGCGATCAAGGGTCGCCTTGTCTTGTTCACGAGACGCCACTCCGGACGGAAATGGCTCCTGCATTCGTAGTTGGTAACTTTTTACTCATAGCCAGCGGAATTTAATTAATTAAGCAGGACAAACGGACCGGAAGATATCTAGGCTTTACGACAAATAAAATTTAACTTCTTCTATTCATTTAAAGCATATACTCGTTTTAAGTTTTAAGCATATTCTTATTTTACTGGCTGGTTATTGAGATCAAGCAAAAAAATACCGAAATCGCTATAAAAAGATCCTTAAATAGAAACACTAAATAGTAAGTACCTAAGCTAGCGGAGACCTCGTCTTCGCCGGCGAAGACGGTGTGTAGCGTATGATTGTGTGACAGGTGGTACGAGTATGTTGTCAGTAGTCATCTGATCGTCAGGGTCGTGAAGGATTTGTTTAGGTCTCCTCTTTCGGAGAGGAGCGCTTATGTCGGAGTAAAAAGAAGCCGCAACTCCTCTTGGAGTGTCGGATTAATTTCTCTAAAGAGCTTTCCGGCTGATGGACAGATACCACGGTCATATACAGAGTCCCATAAGCACCCTATAATATTCTCTAGGCCCTTTTGATTTTTCTGTTGTGATTGTGATCTGTGAGCACGTTTGGTTTCAAGAATAATTACAACTGACGTAATGGTTGTCACCGCGTATTTTATTTAAGCATTGTATGGTTGTTCTATTAGGTGTCAGTAAGTAAACAGACATAACAACTCATTACTCAAAGAATCTTTGCCAGCAGGTTAGCACACGTTAAGTTCGTCAAACTCCTGAATCTAACATAAAAAATGACATAAGTTCATACCAATTTGCAACCCATACTTTCCGTTAGGGGGTGAATTTTAACAAATTGAATCCAATGTAATAGCTGAGTGAATGCCGTGATTTCGGTCTAATTCATCCATAAGTACAAAGTGTAGGAACGTATATATACGAAAACGAAAGTACACCCTTATCATGTAAAGCCCGCGGACAGACCCGTCGAATCTTAAAGACCGCATCAAATCCGTACCAAAAATTAATAATTAATTACCATTGCATCACCCCTTTAAGGCTTATATCATCTGTGCCTTTCGTTTGCACTCGCGTTAATTTGAGAAAAATCTAACAAAATATATACTATTCCAACTAAACACTTGAAGAGTGAAAGCCTAGTGGTTAGGGCGCCTCCAAAATCAGAGGTCGGGGGTTCGATCCCGGGATCCCGGACGCATCTCTAACTTTTTCTAAAGTTATGTGCGTTTTAGCAGTTAAAATATCACTAGCTTCAACGGTGAAGGTAAACATCGTTAGGAAACCTGCTTGCTTGAGAGTTCTCCATAATGTTCTCAAAGGCGTGTGAAGTGTGCCAATTCGCACATGGCCAGCGTGGTGGACTATGGCCGAACCCTTCTCATATAGAGAGGAGACCCGTGCTCTGTAGTGAGCCGGTATTGGGTTGATCATGATGAACTAGGTTATGAAACATCGTTAGGAAACCTGCTTGCTTGAGAGTTCTCCATAATGTTCTCAAATGCGTGTATTGCTTAAGCAATAAAGCCGCCTTGGAATACTTATGTATTAAATGTCCCATGTTGTTATTTATCTATAATTTGTGTACAATAAAGAATGTGTATCTATCTTCTTCAATATTGCTCTACACTTTATTTTTAAATAATAATTTATTTTTCGTTATTGAAGTAGGTCTATTATTATTTGGCATACAGATATTTTTAAGCAAACACATTTATAATATTAGTAAGGATAGCCTTCTCGATAAATTAACTTGGAAGACAAATACATTTTCGAGGAATTAGCGCGTTGAACAAACCAACAAACAATCTTTTCAGTATATTAATATGGGTATAGATTCCCTCCCTCCCTCTTATAGGAGAGAGATTCAAAGCGTAGATCCACAAAGCTCCTTCACAGGCCTCGCGAATAAACACGCTAAAGAAACCAGTTCAGATAAACGCGTATTTGTGGATGCTTAAAGTATTTGCTACTGTGCGAAAACGAGGTTAATTTTACACTTTTGTTCCTATAACCCAAATGGTTATTCACTTTCCATTTTAGGTGTTGTGTAATTATTTTAATCAAATTTCACGAAGTCATCACGACTCCGGCGCTCGTGATAACTTGTTATAGCCGTAATACGTGATATTTGAGATGCGATTCGGACGTCGTGCTCTATAATTCACAGCCAATAACTATCTAGCCGCAGAGCACACTCCCCTCTCTAAAAGGTGAGAATTAAAAAAGTAAAATAATAATCTTTTATTTCGACCATCATCATCATCATGAACAACCCATTGCCGGCTCACTACAGAGCACGGGTCTCCTCTCAATATGAGAAGGGTTTGGCCATAGTCCACCACGCTGGCCATGTGCGGATTGGCAAATTTCTCACGCCTTTCAGAACATTATGGAGAACACTCAGGCGTGCAGGTTTCCTCACAATGTTTTCCTTCACCGTTGAAGCAAGTGATATTTAAATTTTTAAAAACGCACATAACTCCGAAATGTTAGAGGTGCGTGCCCGGATTCGAACCGCCGACCTCTGATTAGGAGGCTGACGCCCTAACCACTAGGCTATCACCGCTACATCTATTCGACCATGAGGAGATCTTATTTGTTAATAAGGAAACACAATTAAACTAATGTTAGTAACCTTATAACTATTTTATCCTAGAACTATATCTAAGATACTCTTGGCTTGATTAGTCAGCATGTGCACCACATGACAATGAATTAAGAGTTATGAATTAATAAATTAAGAGTTCTAAACCTAAAAAGTGGTCTAACCTGAGTTACATAACGAGTTTGATCACGTCATTAAAAGAAGAAATATCATTGAACCGTAGTAGAATAAAATAAGGTAAGATAGTTATGATATGTGTTTGTAAAACAAATGTCCTTTAAAAAATCAACTTCCGTGGCGCAGCGTGCCCGCTGTCGCATTATAAAGTCCCGGGTTCGATTCCCGGCTCGAGTCTGTTAAAGTGGGAGGCTTCACTCAATAGCTACTAACCACCTTACCGACAAAGGCGCCAAGCGATTTAGCGTGCAAACCAATTACACGTTTTAGGTTAGGGGTATGGGTTACCCATAACCCACTATAACAGGTATGTGAAACGTTAGCCCGCTTCCATCTTAGCTGCATCACCACCAGACCAGACTCGGACTGGACTCAGCTGGGGCTCTAAGCCAAGAACTTACTTGCTTCTTCCTGTTTCTGTTTTTCTTATTATTTCTATTTTTACTTGTTGTGGTGTACAAATAAATAAGTTGGGAAAGTCTCGCTGAAAACCGAGGGGGACGCGCTTGGCTCAGCAGGCTGTCACGGATTTTGAAGATAAAAGGAGGGTGGATCTGGATGTTTACAGAGATCAAATGAAAAGTAAACCACCCTCCAATATAATCTATAATTACGTTGATGGTGCCCTATCAGGTCCTCACTGCGCGCGGTTATTTCGTGCAAAGATAGGGTACATCAACCACATCAGAGCACACGCCATTATTGAAATCTCTAAAATTAACAGAGACCCAGTCGCTGTTGCCAAAACGGTAGTGAGAAGTATCATGATCAACCCATTGCCGGCTCACTACAGAGCACGGGTCTCCTCTCAATATGAGAAGGGTTTCGCCATAGTCCACCACGCTGGCCATGTGCGGATTGGCAGACTTCACACGCATTTGAGAACATTATGGAGAACTCTCGGGCGTGCAGGTTTCCTCTCGATGTTTTCCTTCACCGTTGAAGCAAGTGATATTTTAATTGCTTAAAAACGCACATAACTCCGAAAAGCTAGAGGTGCGTGCCCGGATTCAAACCGTTGACATCTGATTAGGAGGCTGACGCCCTAAGTGAGTGAGTGAGTGAGTAAGTGAGAAGTATATATAAAATAAATAAATCAATAAATAAAAATAAACTTAATAATAATGCGCTTTCGCACAAACTGCATAACGAAGGTCGTCGAAAGAGGTTAAGGTATATTTAATTTAAAATGGCTCAAATTAAAACACACTCAAAAAAGCCTTGCGTGCCGTGGATCGAATCGATCGAGTTCGATATTTTGACCTTCCAGACTTTTTTAAAACTAAACATTCTTGTCCAAAGACAAACTACCATATTAGCGTGTTAAAGGAAGACAAACATGGCCACCTTTTTTTTTTTACACCCCACAAGTTTGCCCTTGCCATCTTACCTGATGGTAAGTGATGATGCGGTCGAAGATGGTAGCGGGCTAACCTGTTAGGGGTATAGTAATGCGGTCTAAGATGGTAGCGGGTTAACTTGCTAGGGGTATGGTAAACTCAAACTTCTAATTGGTTTCTACACGACATCGTGCCGGAACGCTAAATCGCTTGGCGACACGTCTTTGTCGGTAGGGTGGTAACTAGCCACGGCCGAAGCCTCCCACCAGACCAGACTCGAGCCGGGAATCGAATCCAGGACCTCCAACTTTATAATGCAACAGCGCGCACGCTGCGTCACGGAGATCGTCATAAATGTTTCTTAAACAAAGTTATTATTTCAAGTTTCTAATAAATAGCCTAAGTGACTAACCCAGTCCAGAATCGGAGATACAAACTCTGCCTTAACTTCATAGTAAGTGTAAGGCTAAGTACGTTTTATATATCGACCATACAATAGGACTTACTCGTAAATTAACTCAGTAATCTTCCAATCAAGTAAGTATATCATGATGATCAACCCATTGCCGGCTCACTACAGAGCACGGGTCTCCTCTCGACATGAGAAGGGTTTGGCCATAGTTCACCACGCTGGCCATGTGCGGATTGGCAGACTTCACACGCCATTGAGAACATTATGGAGAACTCTCAGGCATGCAGGTTTCCTCACGATGTTTTCCATCACCGTTGAAGCGAGTGATATTTTAATTAATTAAAAACGCACATAACTCCGAAAAGTTATAGGTGCTCGGATTCGAACCGCCGACCTCTGATTAGGAGGCGGACGCCCTAACAACTGGGCTATCACAGCTTCTAAATATATACAGTACTTCTAAGTATATACATCGTGTTAAAAAAGACAAACTCAGCCACCTTAGCCAACTCTTCTTCCAGATCAGTGTTAAACTGTGAGTAGGGCGTCAATACAACCACGAGCGAGGTGTAAATAAACCGCGTAATGTTTGACATACTGACACGGCTTTCGATTACGTATTCTGCACAAGTGTACAAGTGTGTCGACTCGCTCCAAAAGACGAAATACAGCTGAACTGTTGGCTTACCACTATCATTTTAAAAGTTACCTCCGTTTACATTTTAACGACCTCCGTGGCGCAGTGCGCTGTCGCATTACAAAGTTGGAGGTCCTGGGTTCGATTCCCAGCTCAAACATGGTCTGGGAGGCTTCGCCCGTGGCTAGTTACCTACCGACAAAGTCGTGTCAAAGCGATTTAGCTTTCCGGCACGATGTCGCGTAGAAACCAATTAGGAATGTGGGTTTAGCATACCCCTAACAGGTTAGCCCGCTACCATCCTGGACTTGCATAATCACTTACCACTAGGTGAGATAGCCGTCAAGGGTTAACTTGTAGTGTATAAAAAAAAAGTTAAGTTTGTCTTTCTCGTGCTTCTTACCTTAAAACTCACAGTCAAATCTCTTTTTTTTATAACGCTGCGAAATGCGCTTACGCATCCCCTCCGTAAATGACGGTAGTTAAAAATATTGTTTTTTAAATAGGTGAACTGATTTTGACTTGGTCTAAAGGTACCGTATCTGTAGCTGTGGTCATCGGTATATCTTAAGTCTTGGAATAATATTCAATTAATATTTTAATAAAAAAAACCCGTGCTACAAAAGGAAAAGTAAGTTTTTTATTTTTTCTTTATATTAAGTAGCACAATAACATAAGTGCAGATCTCGTTAAAACTGATACTATTGAACTAATTTTGATTTGGTCTAAAGGATGTTATCTTTAGTCGTCGGTATATCTTAAGTCTTGGAATAATCATCATGATCAACTCATTACCAGCTCACTACAGAGCACGGATCTCCTCTCAATATTAGAAGGGTTCGGCCATAGTCCACCACGCTGGCCATGTGCGGATTGGCAGACTTCACACGCCTTTGAGAACATTATGGAGAACTCTCAGGCGCGCAGGTTTCCTCACGATGTTTTCCTTCACCGTTGAAGCAAGTGTATTTTAATTGTTTAAAAACGCACATAACTCCGAAAAGTTAGAGGTGCGTGTCCGGATTCGAACCACCGACCTCTGATTAGGAGGCTGATGCCCTAACCACTAGGCTATCACCGCTACTACTAGGCTATCACTGCTTCCGAATTTGAAATCTTTGAATAATATGCAGTTAATATTTTGATACAAAAACCCGTGTTACAAAAGGAAAAGTAAGTTTTTTATTTTTTCTTTATATTAAGTAGCACAATAACATAAGTGCAGATCTCGTTAATACTGATACTATTGAACTAATTTTGATTTGGTCTAAAGGATGTTATCTTTAGTGGTCGGTATATCTTAAGTCTTGGAATAATCATCATGATCAACTCATTACCAGCACACTACAGAGCACGGATCTCCTCTCAATATGAGAAGGGTTCGGCCATAGTCCACCACGCTGGCCATGTGCGGATTGGCAGACTTCACACGCCTTTGAGAACATTATGGAGAACTCTCAGGCGCGCAGGTTTCCTCACGATGTTTTCCTTCACCGTTGAAGCAAGTGTATTTTAATTGTTTAAAAACGCACATAACTCCGAAAAGTTAGAGGTGCGTGTCCGGATTCGAACCACCGACCTCTGATTAGGAGGCTGATGCCCTAACCACTAGGCTATCACCGCTACTACTAGGCTATCACTGCTTCCGAATTTGAAATCTTTGAATAATATGCAGTTAATATTTTGATACAAAAACCCGTGTTACAAAAGGAAAAGTAAGTTTTTTATTTTTTCTTTATATTAAGTAGCACAATAACATAAGTGCAGATCTCGTTAATACTGATACTATTGAACTAATTTTGATTTGGTCTAAAGGATGTTATCTTTAGTGGTCGGTATATCTTAAGTCTTGGAATAATCATCATGATCAACTCATTACCAGCTCACTACAGAGCACGGATCTCCTCTCAATATGAGAAGGGTTCGGCCATAGTCCACCACGCTGGCCATGTGCGGATTGGCAGACTTCACACGCCTTTGAGAACATTATGGAGAACTCTCAGGCGCGCAGGTTTCCTCACGATGTTTTCCTTCACCGTTGAAGCAAGTGTATTTTAATTGTTTAAAAACGCACATAACTCCGAAAAGTTAGAGGTGCGTGTCCGGATTCGAACCACCGACCTCTGATTAGGAGGCTGATGCCACTAGGCCATCACCGCTTCTACTAGGCTATTACCGCTTCCGAATTTGAAAACTTGGAATAAAATGCAGTTAATATTTTGATACAAAAACCCGCGTTACAAAAGGAAAAGTAAGTTTTTTACTTTTTCTTTATTTTAAGCAGCAAATTTCACAATAAGTACAGATCTCGATAAACTGATAACCGAATACACTTGCCCTACAGATTTTATATTCAAATAAGCTTTCCAAGGTCTTCTCAGACGTCAAAGGGCTGTCAGTTTGCAAGCAACTACTTGTTAATGCGAGATTTATATTACAACCGGTTTAGAAAGATGATTATATCGACAGCACACAACACAAACCTTTCTAGTACAAAATGCACTTACTAAGCAAGTACCTACACGAGTTTTTTGCAATTACTTGAACTTTTAAAAAAGCTAGATTCGGTAGCTTCGGTAGGTACTCGTAGTTCGAAATGCACTTTTCTCGCCAACATTTATTACTTTTTCGCAACAAAACGGTTTAACAAAATTTGTATTTCACAATAACATTTAGTAATTTTTGCACAGACGTTTTTCACACTTTTCTATTGCTCGATTGCCACAATAAGCAGAAGACGTGTTTAGCATTCATATGTGTATATACAAAAGTAATCTGTGACTAACTGACTGATACAACAAAAACTCAATCACCGTCGAATCGCGCAATATCTTGACATATACTAATATAACATAGGCGTCTACTTAAAAGATTTTGGAAAATTCATTCCCTGAGGGTAGGTACATAATTTAAGTGAGCTTTATTATATATTTTAAGATATGATTACTGTATGTTATCCTGTAAATTTTCATAAGGAAATATCACAGTTTTCATATTTTTTGTTTATTCATAGATCGTATTTGGGTCTATAAGAAAAAAAGTAAATGAAATATGACGACCTCCATGGCGCAGCACGTGCGCTGTCGCATTATAAAGTTGGAGGTCCTGAGTTCGATTCCCAGCTCGAGTCTGGTCTGGTGGGAGGCTTCGGCTTCGTTGCTAGTTACCTACCGACAAAGACGTGTCGCAAGCAATTTAGCGTTCCAACACGATGGTCGGTAGAAACCAATTAGGATTATGGGCTAGCCATACCCCTAACAGGTTTGCCCGCTACCATCCTAGACTGCAACATCACTTACCATCAGATGCCGTCAAGGGCTAACTTATAGCATATAAAAAAAAATCCTAGTTATAATATGTTATATCTGGGTAGAAACAAGCAGAAATAGAATATTTTTTTATATAAGTTATGACAATATAATACCTACTCGAATTTCGTTAGCATAACGTTCATCGACAGACGAGTTAGCGAAGTTCTAAAAATATTGTAAATATTTAACTCAATAAATATTTGACTCGTTTCCGAGAAGAGATCGGCAAATTAACTTTGTTTGCTTACTCGGAATATTATAACAGGTTTCAAGAAATTATTGCATTGCCGAATTATTGGATTATACTCCGAAATTGGTTTGTTGTTACTATGTCACATAGCTCTATTCCATAGAGTGAACTTTCAATTTGCTTACGTAATGCTAGGCTTTTGATTATAATAATATTTGTTTAGAATATAAAGACGTATCCCACCAGGAATATGCTTAAGATGTGTTAAGGCAATCTCCACCTTATCAATAAACGTTGCAAATTGATTGTTTAGTGATACAATATTTTGTCTTCAGTCAAATATTAAATTATCGAAGACGGATGGAGAGAAAATGGTTAGTAACTATTCGCCCTCTAATCAACGTTTATTAATAAGGCCAACTAAGGTTACTAATGCTATGACTATATTAAGACTAACTAAGATAAGGAGAAATGCTCACTATTTGAGATATCTATCCACTTAAATTCTAATGCGTATTTAAACGTTAATGATATTTTTATCCACTACAAGTTAGCCCTTGACGGCTATCTCACGTGGTGTAAGTGAAGATGCAGTTTTCATACTCCCCATATTCCTTCTTTTATTGGTTTCTACGCGACATCGTTCCGGAACACTTAATCGTCTTTGTCAGTAGGGTGGTAACTAGCCATGGCCGAAGCCTCCCAACAGACCAGACCCGAGCCGGGAATCGATCCCAGGACTACCAACTTTATAATGCGAGAACGCGCGCGCTGCGCGACGGAGATCGTCATAAATGTTTCCTTAACAAAGTTATTATTTCAAGTTTTTAATAATTAGTCCAATCGACTAACTCAGACCAGAATTGGAGATACAAACTTTGTCTTGCCTTCATAGCAAAGTGTAATACGTTTTAAAGACCGACCATACAATAGGACTTACTAGTGAATTAACTCAGTACTGTACCAATCAAGTAAGTATATACAGGTGGTCTTGAAAGTGTCTTTGGCAATATATTAATGACTTGGCTACGTAATGACGAAAATTTATTGCAAAAACGTGTCCCCATAAGCAACACTATTTGAAAGCTACATCTAACGAAATTATGACCCTCCAACCAAGATATATTTAGATAGTAGATAGATTTGTAGTTTAAACCTCCAATCTGCGCCAGCGCAGGTTTGACTTTATCTATTATAGTCTTATTATGTTCCGAGGTAAGGGTCTGGAGACCACCAATTTCCTGACTCCAGATTGGTACTGATATTTTCATGCCAGAAAACCAAATACGCAACATTCGATAAATGTAGTTTCTGGTACAATGCACAGTTTTGACGACCTCCGTGAAATTCGTTGTCGTAATGGAAAATGGGACATGTTGGATTCAGCTTGAGTCTGGTCTGGTAGAAGGCTTCGGTCGCCGCTATTTAGCACCCTACCTGGATTGCTCTCAATAGTCGGTTCGATCGAGAGGTCATATCTCATTACCACCGTAGTGGTGGAGTGCCTGCCTGGCAGTCAACATCATTTTTTATAGACCATATCGGAAATGATCTTTGTATCCTAGCGAATGATGCAACCTGCAAGGTAATGAAGAAAATCCAGAAGAAGGTAATCAAGAAAGAGGCTGTTGAGTGCGATAAAAAGAAAATGGATCATGTCCAGAGATGAAAACGCTAAAGTGGTAATTTGGAGGTCATTTTATAGTCCTGAATGAAGAAGGATGTCGGGGCCATGATTGTGGGTTTTAGACGATCTCTTTTCATGTAGACACAAGAAGATACCCTTGCCTCACTCACAACAAGACGTATGCGTGATTGAGGGTAATTACTGAGCCTTCCTATTTCTCATCCTAAATACCGATAAAAAACCCAAATTTCTTACAGAACTAAACTATCTCATTTCACCTTCTATGCAGATTGTGTTATAGTGTATACTCGGTATAGTTACCTTTATGAATACAGTTTTGTAATACCTTAGTCCTAGTTAGCATACCAGTATTTTTATGTATAATATTAATATATTTTACTTTAAGTAGACATATAATTACCAAGCGGAGCTTTTAGCTCCTCATATCCTAAAAACGCTATCAAGGCCGACAGCTCTCATTAGTAGACCAAAAGTATTGCGGCTTTCCTCATGCCAAAAGCTATGTGCAATGTATTAACGCAACTTCCTCTGAGCCAAAATACTTGGCCAATATGTGAGTGTATGTGTGAGAGAGGTTTTTGTATTTTATTACTTGTTCCACGCTTATATTTCGGGTGTTTAAAATAATGCGCAAACCTTTTATTTTCCTGAGCTATCCAATGATAGTTTCTAGGATGCATAATGTTGACAGAATCAGTTAAGCTGGAAACACATCCAGGTGCTCAAGGTACACTAATACCAAATCGTTTTCCTACATGAAAAAATGTATAGGAATACATAGATAGACGTTCCTGGGCACTTCGTGGATCAAATATTACATAATTATACTTTTACTCGGTCGCGGTTACTTCTGGGATGGTATTGTCCGTCCTGGATCAATTAGTGATAGGTATCGGTATAGTGTGAACAGACACACTTTCGAATTTATTATTGTATCTATCATTTTTGTTGCTTGCACTGTGTATTTAGTAAGATTGGAGATTCCATCGAAATGCCAGTGGTTGTATTGCGAAGTATGCATTTTTTATATTACGCGTACGATCGGCGCAATAGGTCATCATCCTCGCCATATTAATACGCAGGCTGAGCGCAGTATATTTATATATCTATTTTGCACCAGAAGTGACATAATCTTGGACAAAATAACGTGCGGACAAAGCGACATATCTATCTCTATAAAGCGAAGACAACGCGGCGTCAACCTGCGTACTTGCGGTCGACCAATCAAAACACCCCAAAATAGGGCGAGGCTCGTTATTGGGCACATGCATGACGCCAATTTGACGCCACTAAGAATACGGTTGGACGCGATAGTTTGGCTATGCCTTGGTAATTCTACATCTGGAAGAAATATGTAATTGTTTAAAGAGAAGAAGAACAAGCACAAAAATAATTTACAGCATGACTAATAATGATAAAAATTAACTTAAGATAAAAGCTTACTAGTAAAATAATTTTTTTTTTTTTAATGTATTACCGAGAAACCTATCACTTACCATCAGGTGGTAGACCGTCAAGGACTAACTATATATATATATATATATATATATATATATATATATATATATATATATATAAAACGATTCACGTTTGGTTTAAAAAATTGATTAATTTTTAACATTTTTTATTTAAGGTAATCTGATTAGTACTTCAAAACTTAATTACCCGTTCATATGAAGTTTCATAATGTATATATGTATATCATACACATATACATAGTATAGTTAAACTACATTGGCTGACCCACCGCCTAGTCATAAATTATTATCATCAAATATCTACTTACAATATGTTTTTATGTCTGGTAGTCTAAAAACCGGTTTTAATTCGTCAACATACATCAATAATATTATATCCACTTTCGGAATTGAATTTATGAAGGCATAAGCAATAAGAAGTTTGAACCTGAATTTAATAAAAGTGATTAAATATGATAAAAACGAAAATGGAATGGCCAATTTTTTTTATGATCATTAATAGGAAAAACGCTAATCAATATGTTGATTACTTATGTTAATTCTTGAAAATGGAATAAAAAAAATTTAAAGTGATCACAAACACGAAAAAAAAAAATATTGTACCCATAGGTTCGTTGCTATAGGTATAATAAAAAACTTATAAGCATTTAAATTACGGTGATATTACGTCACAAATATATTGTTTATGCTATTTCTACGTAATATATATACGTAAGATACACACCGAACAGTGTGAGAAGCAAAAGCCGTGGGATGAAACTGGAATTCACGTAATATAGGATACGGTCATAAATCATCTTGGGATATTATCAAACATCTGAGCGTGTTAAAACCAAAGGTTTTATGCAACATGTTTTTTTAAACATAATTTATTTCTTATAAGATTTAGTCGGCCCAGGTAAGCTTAGTTAGAATAAAAAATGATCACCTTCTCGGTAAATTTAAATGTGGGATTATTAAAAACAAGCTGAAGCTGTGATAGCCTAGTGGTTAGGACGTCCGTCTCCTAATCTGAGGTCGGGGGTTCGAACCCGGGTACGAACCTCTAACTTTTCGGAGTTATGTGCATTTTTAAGCAATTAAAATATCACTTGCTTCAACGATGAAAGGAAAACATCGTGAAGAAACCTACATTCCTGAGAGTTCTCCATAATGTTTTCAAAGGCGTGTGAAGTCTGCAAATCCGCACATGGCCAGCGTGGTGGACCCTGACCAAACCCTTCTCATATTGAGAGGAGACCCGTACTCTGCAGTGAGCCGGCAATGGGTTGATCATGATGATGATGAAAAACAAGCACATTAAAGCTAGATGGCTAGAGCACTATTATGATCTCAACAGCAGATGCAGTAAATTCCCAAGCCCAATAATAGGTGGTAAATCTTTTAGTCCTGATTAATAGAAATCTTAACAACATGATATAATTGAACAAAGACAGATTTACTAGATGGGATAACGTAACTCCAAGAAAGAGAAAGTTACCTAAAGACGTAGGATATGAAGATCTTTAAAAGGGACGTGTTATTTGATTAATGAACGTGGAGTCAAATGCCCACGCTAGCCTATTAGAGCAAAGTTGTGGGTCTATGCTATAAAACGTCTAAAATACTATCTCCTGCATTTTGATAATAATTATGACCTATGTTGTAAAAACTAGAAATAATATCCAGTCCAATGCCGGAAACTCTTTATTTCGGTTGTTCTTATGTAAGTTTCGCAATGATCAGGTCTTTTTAGGGTTCCGCACCCAGTTACTGTAAACGGATGAATCGCCACCAAACAACACGGTCCACAGCCTATCTAACGGTCCGTTCGTGTCTGTCAGCGGGCTGTTTCTCATAAAGCGTAATAACTTTAATAACAAACTTCATAATTAAAATAATTGTAAGTGGCATGTGAGATGGTGATAACAAGAAGAAAATTTACCTGGCTAAGTTTGTTATGGGCTTAGACCAGGGCGCGCTTGGAACGCTCATAGCTCTAGTTTTAAGTTTACGAATGTAGTTATCACCATGAAATAACTACTACGTAAATTATTGACGCGTCAAAAGTGTCTTTTAAAGGACTTTTTGAATAAAGATTATGATTGATTAAAAAAACAAAAACAATTAAATACTATACATTTTTTTTTTGAAGTGAAAACTTCTTTAGCGGCGTTGAGCACTTTTTCTGTAATGGGTATAAAATCTTAAACTCGCGTCAGGACACGTGACCTGATTGAAAAAGCGTAAGACGGAAGGAGAGTAGACAGCTATCCCCTCTCTACGGCGCGGCGAAAATGTATGCCTGGGCCTACTGTTTCGTTTAGGTAGCGCAGGGCGCTTGCGCGAATGTTCGTGTATGTTACAGCGTGCCACGCGCATCCATGGATAGTTCTGGTAATGATGATGGTGAAAAAGTCGTTGAAATTATGGATGAAAGTTGATTTTTCGGAGAGATAAACTTTTTAATGTAAAATAATTGTAATAGTTTTAAAGTGTTAAATTTTTAATGTAATATAAATTGTCATGTTTGTGTACGATAGCGCAATAAATGAATATTGTATTCTACCACATAAATTATAGTACTTTTATACTGATAAAGCAATTGGTGCAAAATTATTCCCTAACCATTCCAAAATATCAAACATGCTCAACGTTAATAATCAAGTTTTCACTTCTGCCGGCACTCCCGGAGTGCAACCCGTACTTTTTTTATATTTACATCGCTGGCAAACGAGCACCTGATGTTATTCGATTACTGCCGCCTATAATCAACTGCAGCACCAGAGGAACCTACTCGATTACTACTCGGCATCATACTGGAACGCTAAATCGCTTGCGGGTCTCTCTTAGTAGGGTGGTAACTAGATTGGTAGGCGGGAAGTATACAACGGGTCCCCCGGGCGTCCAGTAAAACTTTTAGTTCGGGTAAACCCCCTTCGGGGGTGGGAGTCCCACATAACCCCATCCTGCCCAAAGGACTGAGGTATAAAGCATTTCCACCACGACAACAAAAAAAAGGGTGGTAACTAGCCGCGGCCTATGTCTTCTACCAGACCAGACTTGACCTGGGTACCCCCTACTTTATACGAATAGACGCATATACGAAAGCGTTACTCGAATAAAATAAAATATATATTATGAAGCGTTTAAATTGTGCCTTGGTAAGGAACCTCTCAACTGCGAGTATTAAACGCACTTAGCCAGTTTTTTAGATTAACAAATTATAGCCAAGAAACCCCAGATGATACCCACAGATAATGAAATATTCAAACTATGAATATTAGAGATTATTCCACATACAGCTGACGTTGCGTAATTCTTCTTATAATAATCTTGCGTAAGAGCTAAGGTTTACCGCTCTAGTACCCTAGGAAAAGGCAGGAAATCAGATGTTGACAGATCGAACTGGTTCTTATGTACCAGCGTTAGATACATTTCGTTGTTGCGATCTTAGTCGGTCTGTTTGGCACGCATTATCACCGCTTTTCCATTATAACCTCGCGTGAAACCACTTAAATTTATTAATGTATTGTGATGTGCATATTGTTCCTTCAAGACGGAATACAGGACCAATTTGGCTGGAATTTTGAATGGATATAGATTACGCCCTGGATTAACACAAACGCAACTTATTATCCCGGAAAATCAGTAGTACTGAATTTTACGACAATCTTAATAACTTTAGCTTGCATAAGCCAACTTCCTTGAAACTAGATTTTTGTGTTGGGAAAGGGAGCGTAAAAAAAAATCTGTTAAAAGTTTGATTAAAAATAAATGATGTCGTGGGTATAAGCTACTAGAACATTAAAATAAAATGAAGTGATTTAAAAATAATATGACAATGAATTTAGTTTGGTAGGTATCATTAAAACCTCCTTATAATAGTGTAAATTGTTCTCCCCTCACAGGCCGAAAACATTTAAAAAAAAAATTACAGAAATACCCTACCGCTCATCCGTGAGTTTAGATTAAGAACTTTATTTCTGTTGATGCCAGATTTATGGAGTTTATATCCTCCATAGGTAAAAACATGTCAATAATTGTAATATATTATTATTTCATTGCTAATATATGTATGGGAAAAGTTTGTTTTTAGTTTATCATTTCGTATCGCAAGAAAACAGCACAAAAATACGTGTTTTTTAAGTGTTATATTCTCGAAAAATCAGTTTTGGTTTATTGAAAATGCATGCTGGAACAAACCAGAAATATTTTTCTAATAAGATAAAGCTCTTAGTTAATTTTAAGTGGCATGTGAGATGGTAAAAACAAACAGAAAAGTTACCCGGCTAAGTTTGTTGTGGGCTTCTTCTTAGACCAGGACGCGTTTGGAACCCTCATAGCTTCAGTTAACGAATGTAGTTATTACCATCAACTCACTACTATGTAATTGACGCATCAAAAGTATATTTTAAAGGATTATTTGAATTGAGTTTATTATTGGTCTAACTTCAGCGTCTGAAATTAGTCCAATAATAAACTCAATAAATCTTCAATTAGTCCAATAATTCAACCACTTATAATTAGAATGAAAGGTTATAAGTAAGGTATTGGAATGAAATAATAGGTAGGTACTTTTCAACGACATCAATCTACTGTAATCGATAATATTAGGTTATATAAGTAAGTTTGTGATGTTTAATAGGTACTCGTAGTATTATTTTAGTATATTTTTTTTTTTTTTTTTTTTTTTTTTTTTCCGCTGGGAAATGCTTTTACGCATCCCCTCCGGAGGCGACGCAGGCAAGACTGCGCCGCTTCCGACTGGGTATGTGGGACTCCCCGGCGGCCAGGCTGGCGACCAGAATACCCACTAAAACCCAGCGATGCTCCTTCGCGTCGCCTGGTGGCTGGGTCACGGGAACACTGATGCACTCGACCGCGGCCCAGCCAGCGGCGTCCGCCGAGGCAGACCCTCCACGGGGGGCCTATATTGACCCCCGAGCTCCGTCCGAGGCGCGCCAGGACCATTGGACGCGCCTCCCGACCCGAGGATTAGGCTCGATGGGTGAGGATGCCTCTCATCCATCACCCGGAGCTCCTCGTCAGGGGGGCAGGCGGCGATCGTGCGCCCGTCGCCTGCGCCCCACCCTACGACGCCGGAGAGGGTGCGCGTCTGCGTCATTCTCCCGGCGCCGTCCTGCCGCCTCCTTCTGCATCATCACCTCCTCACAGAAGGAGGCGACAGCGGCCCAAGACGTCTCGCTGGCCACCATGGTGCGAACCACAGTGGGCAGTGAAAGGTCAGGCCCCACCTGTGCCACGAGTAAGGCTCGCTCGACCGACCACTGGACGCACGATTCCAGCGTGTGCTGCGCCGAGTCCTGAGCGTAGCCACACTCATGGCACTCCTCCGTGGGCTCCCGCCTTGCGACCCTGCACAGATACCTCCCGAAGCAACCGTGCCCCGAGAGGATCTGCACAAGGCGGAAGGACAGGGCCCCGTGCTTCCGGCCCGTCCAGAGCTCGAGGACGGGCCGGATCGCCTCGATCGTGCGGTGGCCAGCTGTCGGCGCGACAAGCTTCTCCCGCCATTATTTTAGTATATTAGGTAGTCGCGCGAATTTCATACAAGAGCGATTTACCCCGCAGGCATCTGAAGGTTTAAAATTTCGCTAATAAGCGGGTTTTTTTTTAATTTCTAGTTGTTTTTCAACGTTTATCTTGTTTAAAAAAAGGCATCGTATTTACGGTGCTTTGGATACCGCGATTTGAAACGCTATCCTAGGTTTATATCCTTATTTATTAATCTCGAATGTAGTAATTAATTTATTTTTTTCGCACTGTCTTTTAGCTGTGCTAACCCTATTGGTTGCCACGGCGTAAGCGGGCTGTTTGGCGAGCTTTGGAAAGAAACTCTGCCAGAAGACATTTTGAGCCCTAGAGCTCGAAGAATCTAAGGGAACCTAAGAAGGCGCCTTCTGTTAGGCCGAACCTCGGCTTAGGCGACGTTTGGGATAACGGGGTCAGACGGTGGTAACAATGAATAAGGTGTGATTTAAATACAAATGGATGAGCTAAAGCTAGAAAAAAGATTCTGAAAATAAGTGACGATATTTGTGGGTTGCATCTGATTAAAATCTCCGAGTTGTTTAATATGAAATGTCAAAAATGAGGCAAATGATTATATAGTGCCGAATTTAGGTAAACACCTTTAACATCTTAATTGGTTGCAAAATTTTAATTGGTTGCGGATCCGTTTAGTTTGAAAATTCTTGTCTGGGTTATGTTGTCTAACTTGACTTGGTGTTGAAAACATTAATTTCGCAACCAGTTAGTTACGGTTTATGCAACTAGTCAGATCGAAGTTGATAAAAAATATTAAGAAAGCGTCGACGAACGTTTCGCAGTAGGCACTTTAGCGTTTTTCCTTGTGGTTTTTTCCTGCTGGATATTTTAGGTTTTAAATTGGGTCTAATCTTAGTTTCGGAAACTTGTTGTGTTCTAATTTAGTTAGGTATTTTAAGAAAACTAATAGAAAAACTTTTTCGAACTTAGAAAAAAGTAGGCACTTAAAAGTTTAAATCGATTATGTTCTTAGGAAAAGTATCGGCTTTTTGATTCATCATAAAAAAACTGATATTATTTTTAATTTTTGTTACGATAGTGATTTTATGCAGGATTTTTTGTGTCGGGAATTGTAAACATAGTTGATAAAACAACCTCGTCATATCTACTGCAAAAATTTATTAATTTAATTTTAAACTATTTTTTAAAATGCTTGCTTAGAAAAATCAACTATCTTCCTCTCCTAACTTGGTTAATGTATACATAATTGGATTGTCATATTGGAGAAATAAAAAAAAAAAAAATATTATTATTTAATCCAAATATTTACTGATTATTTTACATATAACTTTATTCATCGGTTAAATTTGTACTTTAATCCGCTACAGCGTATTTTTTTAGTCAGTCTCAATATATATTATATTTAAATATTGATGCTTTATTTCAATAAAAATAATTGAATTAAATGTATTTCTTTCACTCTGGAAGTTACCTAGTTATTTATTTCTGATAATTTTTAGTTAAAAAAGCTATTAAAAACAAAACGACTTACAGATTAAATCACACAATTGCAAAAACTCACTTGAATCCACAGCGCGTCCATTCGAAAATTAAGAAAAAAAAATATCCGTTCGTAATTCAAATCGATTGCGCGTGCGGTTATCGCGCGACTCCGTTACTGACAGCAGCTTTAGGTACCACCTCTCACCACTACAGCCTGCAGTAAAACCATTACCACGTGTGGCATTGTTCGGTGTTGACAATTTTCATGCTAATTAAGCACTTTTTTGTACTGTCAAGATCATTCGAGTAGATTTATTTAAAGAACTCCATGACTCCATCGACCTATTTGGTACTGTCGCCTTATTAATGAAGGGTGATATAACCTTTATCATATTCACCTAATTAATGCGGCACTGCTAGGAAAAGACCACTTCTCTCACACGAAAAAAGAATTACTGAAATTAATTTAAATAAAAAAAATGTTTTATTAATATAATTTATATTACTATGTAAGCACTAGTACCTATAAAGGTATAAAGCGTTTATAATCATAATTATTCAGGATTCCAAATCTAAGAAGAAGAAATCATTTTAACCATATCACTATTATAATATACAAAAAAACATTAACAGTAAAAACGTTCTTTATATAAATAGGAAAGCCTACCCTTTATCTAGAGAGCTAAAACTTTGCAGAGAGAATTATTTAAACTGTAAAAATCAGATCAGACCGGACTTTTTAAAATTCAAACCCTAAGGGAATTAAATTTTAATACGGAAAACATAATTTTTGTGCACAAGGAGCATTATACTAATATATACGCTATATATGTATATATATATAATATTTGTTTGTAGATCTTCTAAAGAGCCGGTATTTAAGTATTTATGACGTCTATTTTAGTCAGGTTGAAGTTACTTCGGTGGTGATTTTTTTCCAACTTACATAATGAATACTAATTAATAATAAAACACATAATTTCAGGATAAAATTTTATTATTACTCAAAAATAGTATAGTTTTCTAATCGTGAAAGAATTTTTTTAATTTGAATCAAGAGTTTCAGTTTATATCGATAAACTCCATTTTGTTTGTTCGCTTAGAATCGTATCTTATTGGTCGCACACTTCATTACTGAAGGTCGTGTCCACATGGAAGTGCCTTCGCTAAGTTGGTAACTAATGCCTTCCACTCTGTTCGGTCCTCGGCTTTTTTGATAGCAGTTGTAAGTGGAAGGCCAGTGAGTGTTTTCACCTGATCAGTCCAGCGGCTAGGCGATCGGCCACGCGGTCGTTTCCCTTCTACCTTACCCACAACTATAAGTTTATCCAAGTTACTTGGCAGCCGTCGGGCAATATGACCAAAATAAATAAGAATCTTTTGGAAACATATGGTAGAGAGCCTGACGTCAACACGAAGCTGCTGATTGACAGGTTGGTACGCATCGCGGTCCATGGTATTCGAAGCATCCTTCTCCAACACCATAGAATCGTATAAGCGAAGCAAAAAAGAAACCAACAAAATAATACTAATATTAATTTAGATTGCTATAAATATTGTTACGTTCAAGGATTTGGAATGAGATGACTCTGTATGTATCAGCTTCAGTCCACACACATCCGTGGGTCGTAGTCGTAGTCCAGAATGGTAGTCACGAGGTCCGAGGTCACCTATATTTACACACACGATCATTTGTTTCACTGAGCTTTTTTTTTTTTTTATCCACTACAAGTTAGCCCTTGACGGCAATCTCACCTGATGGTAAGTGATGATACAGTCTAAGATGGTAGCGGGCTAACCTGTTAGGGGTATGGTAAACCCATACTCCTTTCGGTTTCTACGCGACATCGTGCCGGAATGCTAAATCACTTGGCGACACGTCTTTGTCGGTAGGGTGGTAACTAGCCACGGCCGAAGCCTCCCACCAGACAAAAACTGTATACTTATACCTACAACTTAGTTACTCACGTAGTTCGTATGACAAGCAATTATGATGTTTAAATCTATTATATCTATATATCTGGATTCATATTTCGGAAAATGTACCGTGTAAGTCACGGTCAAAATCCGGTATAATAAACAATAATTTCAATTAAAACTGGTTCCAATTAATTAATATAACCAATCGATCACTCGGGCAGGTATTAATTCAAGCAACTAATTCCTATAAACATGTTGGATGTAAGGATATTGAAACAAAATTTAAAACCACTATGTGCTCGGTAGATAGGTCAAAAATTTTGTTGCGAGGTTTCGGGTATTGGTTTAGTGACAAGATTGAGAGTGGTACCGTCATTACGACACAAGTATTCCAGTCTCGTAAAGGACGCTGTGACACCTACACAGGCTCTAACACTTTCACCTCCTCAACGTACCTCCGAAGCCTCCATCGGCCCTTCGTGCTACGTGAACATAACAACTATAGATTCGCAAATCGATAAGCTATGTTGTTGTATGTCCTTCTATGGACGTCTTTACTTCAGATTTTATAACACAGAGATACTCCAAGCATAGCCATGCTCTCGTTTTAACACTATGTTTGGCTGAGCAAAGTAAGCTCTATAGATTTGAGCCTAAATCCTTTTTTTTAACTCTGGGAAATCTTTTTACGCATCCCCTCCAGAAAGCAGACCTGGGCCGCTTCCGGTGGGGTATGTTGAATACCCACTAAAACCCAGCGGTTCTTCCTTCGCGTTGCCTGATGACTGGGTCACGTGAACGTGGGTAGTTAATATATTGGACGACCCCTAAGCATAAATTGTCATGGTGGTCTATTGATTAGCATGTATTACTAGAGCTTGAATCCCAGGTCAGGCTGGGTCGATCTTAAGTGATTAGGTATTAAGGTTTTTGTTGTATAAAACCTCAGGAATGGTGTAAGGATAATGATAATGGTACACCAACGTGCCTCTGAGAGCACTTCAAGACGATTAATTCCGTTAATTAAAAATAGATAATTAGCACTACTGTAGCAGCTTTTGAGCAGGGTAATCTCTTCTTTAAGAGTAGATAATCATGGAAACATTGACTGGCCTGAGCAGAATTTTAAAGATTCAAATAACGTTAACTAAACTTAAAGTAATTCTCACTAATTATTTCTTATTTATTTTCGTTAAGAGTCGTGAGAGTTGGTGGGCTTAATATATTAGTAATATAGAGTTATATCCTAAGCCCACCAACTCTCACAGGAACAGAATGATGAAGCGTCTCTAGAACAGGCCATCGACATTATATAGGCTGGTAGCTGGCTGACTGCCTATAGGGTATTATATAACATATTAACATAATGTGAATATGCTTACGTATGTGTATTATATATACGAAAGATGTTAGTATGTCAGTTTTTCCTTCACGAAACAAAGGAGCAACGTTTTGACATTATTGTTCACGATATTATAGGTCATTTATGGACTGAAGAAATAGGCTACTTTACATCCAGAAAAATTTACTTAAAGAACGCGACCGAAACCGCAGGCACATCTACGAGTATATTTGTAGTAATTCTTAATTCGTAGTAATTCTTGTTAAGAGATTCTAGAAACATCTAATAAGTAGGTACGATAAAAGTAGATTCTAAAGAGATCAAAATACGAGGAAAATAAAAAGTAGGTCGCGACAATAAAAACGACCTTAGACAAATTATATTAAAATGATCATAGTAAGTAATAACGAGTAAGGAGGTAAAAATTTTATGAAACCTCGTTCATTTTGGCTTTTAGTGCATAATATAACTATATAAATGTTATATAACACAAGTACGTCCAACAATAATACCAAATTCATATAATTTTACCGTTATCTTCATCATGATCAACCCATTACCGGCTCACTACAGAGCAAGGGTCTCCTCTCAATATGAGAAGGGTTTGGCCATAGTCCACCACGCTGGCCATGTGCGGATTGCGACTTCACACGCCTTTGAGAACGTTACGGAGAACTCTCAGGTGTGCAGGTTTCATCGCGATGTTTTCCTTCACCGTTGAAGCAAGTGATATTTTAACTATTTAAAAACGCACATAACTTCGAAAAGTTAGAGGTGCGTGCCATGATTCGAACCGCCGACTGGCTTAGGAGGCTGTCGCCCTAACCACTAGGCTGTCACCGCTTCCACCGTTATTTTACTCTATACTTAATGTATCTTTTGTATTCAAAGTATTAGCGAAATTATGCTGAACATTACGTTATAAATATATTATTGGAAAAGCGCATTTTGTAAACTGCGTTACTACTACTTTATGGCAGGGCGTCGGCATCGTCACTTACCATCAGGTGAAATTACAGTCAAACGATATCTTGTCATGAAACAAATGAAAATAATTACCAACATTCCGTGTTCTCCAGTCGCATTATTCGTCGCAGAAACAAATTTCATCCTCACCACCTGGATGCCTGGTCCTCTTCCAGGTCGCTGGTTTCCAGGTCATTTCTGCCACGCACCTGCAAATTGTGGAACCAGCTTCCATCTTCTGTGTTCCCTAATGGTTATAATATGGGGATCTTCAAAGGGCGGATTAACAAATTGCTCAAGGGCCAGCAACGCATTGGCGGTTCCTCTGGTGCTGCAAATGTTCATGGGCGTCGGTAATCACTTACCATCAGGTGACCCGCCTGCTCTTTTGCTGGCTATGTATATAAAAAAAAACATGGCTACCTAAAAATCGGTACTTCGCTCATGGCTACCTAAGGTTCAAACATCAGAATCATTTATAATTAAAATTTGCGGAACACGCTGCACTGTTTATTGTGCTTGGATGGGCTTGAGTCCCCCGAGAGAGCATGTTAAGCCATCGTTCCTAGTTGTTATAATTGGCATATAACATGAATGTTAAAGCCACCGGGCCTTAGAGTAGCTTATATAAGGAGGAGCTCTCATATAAGAGAGGAGGCATGGGGCCAGGATTGGGACGTCAATGTGTTGATTAAATTCAAATTCAAAATAATCTTTATTCAAATAGTCCTTAAAAAGGCACTTTTGACGCGTCAATAATTTACATAGTTATAGTTATTTCATGGTGATAACTATTTTCGTAAACTTAAAACTAAAGCTACGAGGGTTCCAAACGCGCCCCGGTCTAAGAAGAAGCCCACAACAAACTTAGCCAGGGTTATGATGATAATAATCTTTATTTCAGCTGTATATAACTTCTGTTCATGTATTATTGAATATTAATAACTCTGTATAAAAAAAGAAAGCCGGTAAGTAGTGCATACTTACCCGCTTTTAACTCCTTATTTTGTAAGAGTTCGGTAAGTAGTTGTGTTAATAAAACCATAGTAGGCAAGTATAGATAACTATGTAGGTATATTAACGGTTTTAATACACGTATATAACCTTCACTAAGAGAATTTTTGAAGTGAAAACTTCTTTAGCGGCGTTGAGCACTTTTTCTGTAATGGGTATAAAATCTTAAACTCGCGTCAGGACACGTGACCTGATCGAAAAAGCGTAAGACGGATGGAGAGTAGACAGCTATCCCCTCTCTACGGCGCGGCGAAAATGTATGCCTGGGCCTACTGTTTCGTTTAGGCAGCGCAGGGCGCTTGCGCGAATGTTCGTGTATGTTACAGCGTGCCACGCGCATCCATGGATGGTGACAGAAATAATTGTAATAGTTTTAAAGTGTTAAATTTTTAATGTAATATAAATTGTCATGTTTGTGTACGATAGCGCAATAAATGAATATTGTATTCTACCACATAAATGATAGTACTTTTATACTGATAAAGCAATTGGTGCAAAATTATTCCCTAACCATTCCAAAATATCAAACATGCTCAACGTTAATAATCAAGTTTTCACTTCTGCCGGCACTCCCGGAGTGCAACCCGTCTTTTTTTCTTTTTTAATTCTTTCGAATAATACCGATTAATAAATACATACTTTAAAGTACCATTGTAGGCAAGGTAAGGTCTTATTAGGTAGGTATACCTATCTATCTTACTAAAGTTAATACTTACATAAGTCTTAATTGTAGCAAAATTAGTGGATTGTTAAACGGACTGGAGAGAAGGTACCTACTTGATTCATAACCGACTGAGGCTCAAGGAACATTTATGATGAGGCTGTGAGAGGAGTTTCAGGTTAATATTTGTAAAAAATTATAGATAATAAACTATTGTTATTTTCTGTTTTTAAAGACTGCAAATACAGCACGTTCCTGGCCAAAGAGAATATAAACTTATTTCTACGTTTACCGCCACCAATATGATAGTTGCAGCTTCAACTTCTTGCAGATATAATTAATATTAATACAAATAATATTAATGCAAAATAAGCTGTCCATTATTCTCATTGATTTAATTTATATTTATAATATTGCCGTATATTATTAGATAATAATTACTTTCAATAATTCCTACCTTTTAGCCTACTACACTATCGAATTATCTGTAGCTTACTACACTATCGAATTATCTAATTATTTAATTATTAATCTTAGATACGTGTGTATTCTTTTTTTGTTATCAACCGTTTTGAGCACTGGCTTCCTTGTGGTTTTAGTTTACTTCATTATCCGGCAGAGTACTTTGCGCTATTATACAGATAATTTTTTGAGTTATTTTTACTTTGTTTTACCAAAGTGTAGATTTAAAACTACTTACGCGCCAATTCTCACTGTCTTTTTAATCCTACTTATTATACTAAAAAGAGTCATTTAAACTTTTACGTAAGCTCTAATGTGTTAGAAAGGTGCATTCCGTTGATTATAACGATAGCGTTCGGACGGACGTGCGGACTGCGGACGCCGCGTCGCCTTTAGTGTTATTTATTACAACTATTATTATAAAGTTTACTTTCGCCGTCGCAAGACAATTATTTAGACATAAGACAATTTATTAACCACCAAGTAGGTAACTACTTAGCTGTACCAAGTCAATATACGAGTATAATTTGGCGTTAGATTTGGTTAGATATGGCAGCTCATGTTATGGTAAATAGCATAACGTTGCCGATTTAGTTAATACGGATGAAATTGCGGCATTGATATAATTAAAAAAAAAACTTGAGAGGTGTTAAGGGACACCCGGATGGAACGAAGGTCCTTTCGATTAATTAGTGAAGGAATTGTAATAAAATTTTATTTTATTTAAGTTATAATAACATTTTTTTATTATTAACAAATATAATGTTATATAAACTTAATCAGTAGGCTCAATTTTGTACTCAGCAATATCCGGAACTTGTGCAGAAACACTGTCAGGATTCATTATTATTATTATTTTTTATTAATTATTATTTACAAAAAACCTGTACACTCAACAAAAATAATCGTCGCGGCACCACACTGTTCAATGCGAAATAGAAATGAAAATATCTGGCTTGCTTTCTATAAGAGAGAGAGAGACAAACAGAGAAACATGCGACGCCGCACAGCTTACAATAACAAAAAGTGTCGTGACAACTTTTCGTAAGAATTTTTTCCGTCTAGCCCCCTTTCACAACGCGCGATAAGGAACTTCGTTCCAAAAAACGTTAAGTAATTACGCTTTTAAGTTGTCTTCCGAATCACTTCACTTACTATTTATCAGGGTCGGTCGGTCCATGTAGCGCTTGCAATGAAATCCCTGGCGCCCTCTAGTAGGTGAACGATCGCAACTTTAACCAGTCATCGGAAATGAGCGATTGATTAATTTTAAATGATATTAGAAGCAATAGCGAGTTTGTTTCCCTTGTATTAATTACTCAGTTGGACTCAATGGTTAGACAAGCAAAAAGTTTTTTTTTTTATACACTACAAGTTAGCCCTTGACGGCTATCTCACCTGGTGGTAAGTGATGATGCTGTCTAGGATGGTAGCGGGCTAACCTGTTAAAAGTATGGTATAACCACGCTCCTAATTGGTTTCTACGCGACATCGTACCGGAACGTTAAAATCGCTTGGCGACACGTCTTTGTCGGTAGGGTGGTAACTAGCCACGGCCGAAGCCTCCCACCAGACCAGACTCGAGCCGGGAATCGAACCCAGGACCTCCAACTTTATAATGCGACAGCGCACGCACTGCGCCACGGAGGTCGTATTTTTAGAAACAATGTTAGTCCATTACTTTTAAAATAATGTAAAAATAATGTAGTTAAAAACATGAGCAGCGAGTGTTTAATACAAGTAAATAACAGCTATTCAGCGAAATACAATAAAAAATAAGTTTGAGTTATTCCATTATTTACTTTTTTCATGTTTTCCGAACATGAAGACAATACCGACCCTAAAACACATAATGAGATCACAATAGCGACTAGGTAAGGTACACAATAGCGTGTGAAAAATACACACAAAAAAGTGCGCGTGCGCAACAATGAACATGTAGCCATTGATATTTTTTTTTTTTTTCGGACTGTCTATTAGCTGTACAAACCCTATTGGTTGCCACAGCGTAACCGGGCTGTTTGGAGAGCTTTGGAAAGAAGCTCTGCCAGAAGAAATTTTGAGCCCTAGGGCTCGAAGAAACTATGGGAACGACTGCCTAAGGGCGCCTCCTTTGAGGCCGAACCTCGGCTTAGGCGACGTTTGGGATAACGGGGGGGTCGGACGGTGAGTGGTCCGTACGTCTCCGAGGCTGTGGATGGAGCCCACGTCCGGATGACGTAAGATAGCGGGGACCTCGTCTTCGCCGGCGAAGACGGTGTGTAGCGTATGATTGTGTGGTAGGTGGTACGAGTGTGTTGTCAGTAGTCATCTGATCGTCAGGGTCATGAAGGATATGTTTAGGTCTACTCTTTCGGAGAGGAGCGCTTAGGTCGGGGGAGTAAAAAGAAGCCGCAACTACGAGAGGGTTGGGGTGTCGGATTGACCATTTATATTGATAACAGGCCGGCCGGAATGCGTGGAAAAGTTGCCTCTTAATATGCCAGAAGTATTGGAAGGTGTCTCGTGTTATCGTGTTAGGTTACACTATAATATTAAGATCTTTATATGAATGTACCACTTTCCTGATGTGATACGATGATAAAGATTATTATTCTTCTTCGTATTAACACTTAACAGAAGCGGTGATAGCCTAGTGGTTAGGGCGTCAGCCTCCTAATCAGAGATCGGCGGTTCGAATCCGGGCACGCACCTCTAACTTTTCGGAGTTATGTGCGTTTTTAAATAATTAAAATATCACTTGCTTCAACGGTGAAGGAAAACATCGTGAGGAAACCTGTACGCCTGAGAGTTCTCCATAATGTTCTCAAAGGCGTGTGAAGTCTGCCAATCCGCACATGGCCAGCGTGGTGGACTATGGCCAAACCCTTCTCATATTGAGAGGAGACCCGTGCTCTGTAGCGAGCCGGTAATGGGTTGATCATGATGATGATGATGTATTAACACTTTTGACAGAGTGGTCGTGATCATCACGAAGCAATGTCTTTGGATGAGCATCCGCCGCTTCTCTCTGCTGGCCGAAAGCCTGGTGCACTCGTGCAACCCACAGCAGACTTTATCTGATCGGTCCATCGCATGGGTGACCTTCCTCAACCTCTAGTGCCCTTAGGATTATTATAGGGAACAATAAAATAAATTTGTACAAAAAGAATAGAGCTAGAGGAAAATAAAACCATTTTTTATATATGGTATATGTTTTATTTTTTTTGTATTTAAATATTAAATAACCTTATACATTTCGAACATATAACTATATATAGTTTCATATTACCTATTAAACTATAAAATAAATCAAACATTTATAAAAATATGTTATGAAATTCAACTTTTAACAATGTATGCACATTTTTTATTAAACAATAATTTAGCGTTACAATAACGCTTTCAAAAAAATCATATATGAATACCTTCACTGTGTGGAAGTATTCAATCTTTAGATGAACTTTTGGTCCTGGGTTCGATTGACTGAAAAATTTGCATTGCAGATTATGGGTGACCTCTGCCGTCAGGTCATGTTAGCTTAGCTGTGTGGACACGCCCGGACAAGGCTCACACGGCTCAGGCTCGAGACCCGAAACCACTGTCTGACCCCCTCCAGTCGGCGTAGGGTCGACAGCAAACGAGCTCTGCGAGGACACAAAGTGCTCTGAAATGTGTTGACGCAACTCGACGTTAAGGCGGAAACTCTCGGTGCATTGAGGGCATCTGGAATTTAAAAAAAATAAATTGTCTATGCATGCAAAGGTAACGAAAGCAGATAATTAATATGAACTAACTTTGAAGTTATTTGAAACGCTTTTTGTGTAATAATCTTTGCAGGCCTTGCCGTCACTTGAAATGATATGACGTTTGTTTGTGCCGTCATGCCCCCTATACATAAATGATGATTTCTGATATTTCCAATCTGCCGGGAATCTCGTGACACCACTATAAATTTGACTGCTGAATATCACCTGGTAAGAGGCCTGATGCAAGGTAGCAGGTTAGCTTAGCCTAACCGGTTAGGGGCATGGCCTTAATATCAAAATTATATCTCTTGTCAATATCAATGCGAACTGAAATCTTTATCGAAAAAGAGGTATCCAGTCAAAATTGCCGTAATTTTCTCTCCAACGTAAATAACTTAAAGGCTACTTTACATTAACTATCTCATTCCTTCGCGCGTCAATGAATATACTACCTATTATTATTTTATATTAATAGATATTATAACAAGTTACAATAATTCAGTTTTTAATAATATTTAAATATTATAATTAAATTTGTTATTTCAATGATAACTGGGGGCTATTGGCCTGTTTGATTCTTTCGTGAACTTGTACCCCTATCTCGTTATATCAGGAAGTCACAATCGCAGCTTCCATACATCACAACATATATTTCATCTCTGGACATTTTGAAGCTTGAATTTTTCTTTACATTTCTTAGGGCACATACTTAAAAAGTAAATAAACAGACATACTTGTATACTTTCTCTCCCACATGCGAGCGGCGATGTTTTATCAGATCGTTGCTCTGGGTATAGGCCCTATCACACATATCGCATTTGTATGGTTTTTCGCCAGTATGTATTCGGTAATGCCTTTTTAAATGGTCCTTGCAAGTGAACCTGTAATAAAAGTTTGAATTATAAGCTAATAAATGAGCGTTAAAACCTTGTGGTTATTAAGACAGGAAAGTGGACCAAGTTCCAGTTAGCTTGTAGTAAAGTCCTACTATACTGTAAAGGATTATGTAAATGATAAACAAGGTATGAAATATTGCTCTAATAAGATAGCTCTAACATAATTTTAAGTGACATGTGAAATGGTGATAACAAAAAGAAAATTTACCTGGCTAAGTTTGTTGTGGGCTTCTTCCTAGACCTGGGCGCGTTTAGAACCCTCATAGCTTTAGTTTCAAGTTGTAGTTATCACCATCAAATCACTACTATGTAAATTATTGACGCCTCAAAAGTGCCTTTTAAAGGACTATTTGAATAAAGATTATTTGAATTTCTTCTATCCCTGGCATGCTCCTCTAACCTCTAAATGCAAGAAACGAAATTGATGGCCTGTATAGCACCCAAAGGGCACAAACGTTTTAGTGGAAAAACAGCACAAACCCTACGCATTTTAGTTATTAAAAAACATTACTATTTCAAAGATCTGTTAAAGTATTTCCTTCCTAAATGTGCGTAATAGATTATTATCCATAATTCAGCTTCGAATGTAAGCAATGCAGCACCCATATAGCACCTAGTATAATTATCACATATTATATCAATTATATTCTACAGGAGAATGTATGGTTGTGTAAGATTGCTTATCAACGAAATAAATGAGCAACAATTGACGTTTTTCTACATGATATCATGATCAACCCATTACCGGCTCACTACAGAGCACAGGTCTCCTCTCAATATGAGAAGGGTTTGAACATAGTCCACCACGCTGGCCATGTGCGGATTGGAAGACTTCACACGCCTTTGAGAACATTATGGAGAACTCTCAGTTGGAAATAGATTGAGCCAGTAAAACTTAGATATTAACCAAAGGATAATTCATAGTCATCAACATCAGCCTTTTAACACAACTCGAGCTATTGGCATCATTTGTAGGAGATTGGGTGTTGGCCATGAAGAATACTTGTAAGTAAGAAAGTAAAAGTCAGAAAATTACCTCATTAAACATGTAGCACACTGGTGCGGCTTGAGACCTAGATGTCGTTTTTTGTGCTTGGTCAGTGAACTGCGCTTGGTGAACGTCGCTCCGCACTGGTCGCACGTGTACGAACGCTCGCCTGTGTGAGTGATAGAGTGTGATTTCAGTTCGCCTGGAATTAAAAAAAAAATATTGGAAAACTAATTTATGGCCCACAGGCACACAGAATTCTCTCAAGTGGATTTATATATTAATTTATATAAATAAATGAATGAGAGTCAATATGAGCTTGACTCTCTCTCATTCATATAAATGAATGAGAGAGAGTCAAGCTCATATTGACTCGCTCTGCATTTTCAATGCAATATGTCGCCTATATCAACATAGCTACACATCACAAAACTCTTACCATTTTCTATATTTAATCTAAAAATAATCTGTCAGCACGTGATAATAGCTACCAACAAAATACAAAGTGTAACTGATGGTCATTATGTCAACTGAGGGGTCTTAATGTACTTGAACATTGACCCCACACCAAAAGCTGTGTTGGACCAAAAGCTGTCGACACATCTAGATGGAAAACTGCAATATTGGATTCTACACAAAGCAAGCTCATAATTGAAAGAAGAATAGGGTTTACATACTTCAACAATATTCACGTGAGTTCAAAAGTTTGCAAAATAGGATAGATAGTGATTCTGCAAAGAAGAAACTCTCCTCACTATAAAATATGAAAAAACTAAATAGCATTCCTACTGAAAACACAGCTTTTAAGTTTATTCAATGCAACAATGCAGTAATGCAGTATCATCATGATCAATCCATTACTCACTACAGAGCACGGGTCTCCTCTCAATATGAGAAGGGTTTGGCTCTCAGGCGTGCAGGTTTCCTCACGATGTTTTCCTTCACCGTTGAAGCAAGTGATATTTTAAATTTAAATGTTTAAAAACGCACATAACTCCAAAAAGTTAGAGGTGCGTGCCCTGATCCGAACCGCCAACCTCTGATTAGGAGGCTGACGCCCTAACCACTAGGCTATCACCGCTTCCTGTTGCTCAATGCAGTATAAGATGTGTAAATTTGTGATGTAATATAATATCATATTATAGTTTTTATTAATGTGTTTACATTGACTGACCTTTGCTAACAAATCTTTTGGGGCACAATGTGCAAGCAAACTCTTTCAATCCAATATGCCTGGATATATGCTGATTCAAATTAGTACTGGAGTCAAACTTTTTACCGCAAGTTGGGCACAAGAACGATTTATCACGAGTATGTATTTTAATATGTGCTGTTAAAGTTGATAAATGGGAGAATTTCTTCCCACAAACGGGACATCCATGAGGTTTAACCCCTCTGTGTTTATTTACATGGTCTCTTAAAGCGTCTTCAGTTGGAAAAGATTTTGGACAAACTGTACACTTGTATGGACAGTTGATTTCGTGTTGTATTTCATGTCTTTTTAAATGACTTAGTTTTTTGAAAACCTTTTTGCATTCTTTGCATGATATGATTCTGCCCTTTTCAGTATGCTTCCTCATATGAGCTGACAGTGAGTTAGTATTCTTAAATGTCAAGAAACATTTGCTGCATCGGAATTGATCCAAATTTTGTTCACATATATTTGTATTCACATTATCTTTAGGTGTAATTATATTTAATAAATCAATAGTAGGAAAAGTATGACTGTGAATCATTCGGTGTCGTTTTAAATGGCTTTCTTTTTTGAACACTTTACTGCATTGGTCACAAGCTATTACCCAATCTTGTTCGTCATGACTTTTCAAATGAGCTGACAACAAATTCATTGATTCAAATCTGGAAGAACAAATAATACATATCAAATCTGGATTTGTTGAGTTACTTCTAACATTTAGATCTGGACTTCCTTCTGTTGGTATAGCATTTTCATTCTGTTTTGTCACAGTTCCTAGCTTACATCTACTTTTACTTAAATGTTTTTCTTCATGATGTTTCAGTTTAGAGGGCTTACTGAAATGTTTATAACAATAAAGACAATTTAAATTATTATCTGCTTTAGACTCCTCAACTTTACAAGCATTATGAAACATATTGGAATTATGTGTTTCTGAATTCTTATTCTCATCTAAACTAGCATGATTATCATAATTGTCTTCTTGAGATATCAATATGTTATCATAAATACTATTTTCAATTTTAATTTCAAATTGATCACCTTCAGAGTTATTTTGACTGAATCCATCACTATTCAACATTGCTTCTTTGAGTTTATCTTCAGCTTTCTGGGCCATATTGCAGAAGTGGGAAAAAGATACAAGGCAATTATAACAATATCTACATATTTGCTTTGGGAGGGAATCATCTTCTTGGATCTGTAAAATGAAAATATTTTTGTAGAATAACTACAAATATCTAATACAAAATTTTATTAAACATGTGTTATGTTAAAAAAAATAGATTTATTTATATTGTAAGGTTTATTTTAGAAAACAGAAATTAAACAAGTGCTTAAATAAATAACTTAAATAATAAAAAGAAGCAACTTATTTATATAATATGTGGTAATTCTTATTATTTTTTAAAAGTATTAATTATATTTTTACCAAGTAATAAATAGATACTTTACATAATTGACAAGTATAAAAAAGTTAAACTACAAAATTCTAGTATACAAATGTGGAATTGTTTGTGAATTTGTCCTTCTATATCTTCTTCTTATTATTTTATAAATTACCTATTGATATCTTACAGATAAGTTCAAAGTTTTTATAAAACGAAAGCTCATAGAAAAATTCTATTACAGTTTTAAGGATTATTATAAATGATAAAAACACTTGGGTTGAATTGCTCTATCTCCATTGGTACTACAATTTATTATTGATAATGTGAGATGGTGATAAAAAAAAATTAAACCCAGCTAAGTTTTTTGTGGGCTTCTTCTTAGACCAGGGTGTTTGGAACCCTCATAGCTTTAGTTTTAAGTTTACGAATGAAGTTATCACCATTATATCACTACTATGTAAATTATTGATGCTTCAAATGAGCTTTTAAAGGACTATTTGAATAAAGATTATTTGGAATTTGAATTTGAATTTATATCTTCTTTTTTCTTTGGCCTCGCCTTATCCCGTTACGCGGGGTCGGCTTTTTTTATCATTCGGCGCCACGTCGATATTACTTTAGTATCCTCATCATTATCACTACGTAATCGTGTTGAATTTAAATTTATATCAAATCTGCAAAACAACGGGAGGTAGCCCAACCGTTTTTTATGCCGTAATCTCGTATTTGAATGTTGTGATGCGACTAGTACTCCCATAAGAGAGCCCATAAGGCGCAACTAACGTTGAACCATTATTTTTGAAATTTCAAATATATTTATTAAGTAAACCTCAATCATTTTGTCAACTTACTTTTAATTTCGTGCATGCCACAAGTATTTCCGCTAAGTTTGAAGATTCTAACCTTTCTATGAAAAGATCAAACATCAAAGTATCTTCTTTTAAGCAAGTGCGACAACATTTCTTTTTAGTCTCAGAAGCCATTGAAGTAACTATTGTTCAACTTTTCATTGAAATTCAAAAGAAATACTTGAAGTGTTTATATATAAAAGAAACACCGTAACTATTGGTCCAAACTCCACAAAAAAAAACAAAAACGTCAGACACATAGACCAAATAATACAGTCGGCCGATTCACGTAACACGTTTAGAAATTGAATTCTAGTTCTTTAGTCTATGGTCAAATACCCATATAGGAAACTGACAAGAGATATTGAGGTTGAAGAACTCACAGGGTTGAAGTCCGGTGGATATGTCTGAGACATTTGGAGACAAATTGAAGCTCCTTTAACTTAGTAGCCACTGTTGTGCAGTGTGTGCTGTAGCGTTGTTTTGAGTGGTGTGGCCTTGACCAGCCTTGGTTGTTTAGCAGCTAGCTTTTCCATCATGGTTTGCAGTTGCTGACAATCGTTGCTGGCCATATTTAAGGAAGCTGTAGTGAGCGACACAGGCACTAGTCCACCAAACTAAATTGATTTCGCTGGTTCACCAGGGTTCAGTCATTGCGATGAGGGTTTCCGATTATCGTACAGCATCCACTTTTCATCTCAAGTTTATGATTCGATTTAAAAACCCCTTAATTATTGTGCCGGTTGATTTAACACCAGTAAACGCGCGTTTGTCGGTTTGCTGCACTCAATTCATGAGGTACCACCCTTTCCAGACTTTTTACCTTCCCAATTTACTTCAAGTTGATTAAAACGGTTTGATCACTAACACAGCGTGCAGCTAAATCGGACGTGTTTTGCGAGGGATCCGCTTCCACAATAGCCATTAATTCTTCATTATCAACTTTGGTCTCCAGCAACGGGGTCCAGAACGAAAACGTTGCAACCAAAAGTTGAATGTTTTCTTTTGCGACACCGCCGCCACACAAATCGTTAATCCTTCAAGCCGTTTCTGCAGTACTGATGCCACAATGGAACTCGTACTCGAAATATAACGCGTTATGTCATGTTTTACCTTAAGTAAACTGAGTAGCAAAGAAAAAAAACCAATAAAGGAAAATACAAATGAATTAAGGTTTCAAAACGCAAAGGCATGAAATACGAGTAAATAGCGCTGCATACATTTGAAATTGGAATTCCTAACCAAAGAGGAGATATTTGAGATTAAAGTGGCAACGACAAAACCAGTACGACAAAACGCCAATTTCATATATGTAAGGACTAAGGGCCCAATACTGTAACCAGTTACAGCGAGCTATAGTGATACAGTTGGTTAAGATCGGTTGCGGTGCACAAGAGTTATAAATAAATGCACATAAAGATGTAGATTTGTAGAGTTCGGCTTAGACTATGCTTAATTTCCTCTATGATCAGTTATTTATACAAAAGTGGTTGAATCTGGCGGGTTAGGATTTTTTACATTTTAATTTAAGGTAAGTGAATTGTTTATTTATAAATAAGTACTGATATAACGTTTTGTATTAATTAAGACTACACAAGTATTAATTTAGTTTCTTAATTGACTTGCATTCAACAATGTACGTGTGTTATTTGCGCATTATGCATTGCAACACATTGAAATAATATTCTTTTTAATTACATAATTAGCAATATAAAGAAGTATTTAAGTGCTTTTTGTCTTGTCAAATGTAAAAGGAATTACTAAGTACTTATTATATTTTTTAAATTGTAGCTCCAGATTAAAAATAGAACAATTATTGTGTGGATAGAGATTTTGGATCTCAATATTTTTTTTCTGACCCAGAAATATTTTTATTCTCAAAAAGGAACCTGACTTGTGTATTAATGAATTTTCTATGTACCTACTGAAATATGCGGTACCACTAACTTTTAGCAAAATAAATTAGTTTCTTGTTACCAGAAGAATTAAAGTTACACTTATTAACAAACTGAAGTAACTTAAATTAGAGGCCTCCTTTTCAACTACTGAGTTTTGGATACAGACAAAGATTTGTTAATTACTACTAGTGACCACAACATTGTTGAGCGTGTCAGTAACTTGGCTCACTTAGAATATTTACAAAAAAATTACAATTTTTTTTGTTTCTTTTTGTGGTGGTGTTGTAAAATACTGAATATGATATACCAATTTTTTAATGTTTTCTTTTGTCGTCAAATCAAGTTGTAAGTGTTGGAAAAAATTACCACTATACAAATTAACACAATACCACTTTTGTTAGTTTACAACCAACATCTTATCTAGTTGGTGTCCAATATTTCTACTTGTACTTGTAGTAATGAAAAAATACATATTGGCATGTTTATTTTGTCTTATTCATATAATAAATTTAAATGATTTAAAAATCACATCTACAATTTTAATAAAAATAACCCTTGCTCAAGTATCAAATAACTATATTAACATTATGAATCTCAATTGCACAAGTTCAATAAAATTCTGTGTTATCCTTTTGTTCTTTCTTTTTACTACATTATAGACTCTTTCCTCTCCTACATATATTTTACCTTTTCCTTGTATTGTTTTCTTTAAACCGGTTCTTACATTTAAACATGAGCTCAAGGCTCAAAACATTTTTATTTCCAAAGGCTAATTACATAATACCAGGGAACTAATATTTATTTGTAGTTCTTTGAACATAACAAAAGCAAGTGGTTATAAAAAACATTTTAATTAGTCTTAATTAGTTGGCGACAACTTGATTGCCATACATTTTTAGGTAATAAAATACAAAATGTAACTTTATTGTAAACAATAAGATATGTTAATACAAATAAACAATTCCAATAAGAAATCATACAAACCTATACCAGATATGTGTTATAGTAAAGTTAATTTGACAACCGCAAACCACATTACTTTTTATTTCAGTTTATAGATAGTTCTAGAAAATAGTACATTAAAAAGTTGCCAGAAGTAAGTAAAACATGATCTACTCGCTCTCACCTGGTACACAAGTGCTTAGTATTTTTTCTGTTGTTTGCGACAAAGAGTGCATGCAACAAAAAGTAAGTAGCACTAAGATTTGTTAAATGTGGGATACCACAAAGCTGCTAACTATTATCGGTAAAAATCTTCAAACTACCCACACTGTACAGAAATGAATAATTTGGAAAAGTAGTATAGAATTAGAAGTAATAATTTTAATTTTTTTTTTTTTAAAGAATAGAAGCAGGGCCCCTTTGTGGTTGCTTACTAACCCTGGTTGCGTAATCGTGTAATGCTCTAAAAAATATATTATATCAAAATTGATAGTTCCAGAGGAACATCTCTAGACTCATTTTTTACTCATTGCTAGTAAACTACTGAAGATAATGTTACATGCATGATTCCAGAGTGATCAATGTATGCCTTTATCTTCATTTAGATCAAACTAATTACATGTTAATTAAAGAACACATGTCTTTCTATTAATACATGTACCTATTCTTTAATGTGCGTCTATTTTAATAGTCAAGGTAATTTAAGTGTAATTTATAACTTTAGGATGGATTAAAATTGGAACTTTCATTATTTTATTCAGAAATTGTTTATTCATTGGCGTGGAATTTTTGAGGTGTTTGTGTCTTAGAACTAACGGTTTCTGAAAACTATGTAGCCTATGCGCTTTAAGAGATAAGTCGTAATCTGAAATGTTTATCTCTGGGTCAATGTCTTCCAGTTGTGATGTGATGTTTAACCCCCATCATATCTGTCCATCCAAACTTTCGCATTTATAATAAGATATTATATATACTAGTATTTGATGAGAATTTTAGCGAAGTTACATCTCCATAGCCGTCCCGGCTAGCGAAGCTTAGCAAAGCAGGATTACGAAACATACCTCTTGCCATTGAACTCGCTGATAAGCTTCTTTAGAGGTCGCTGTGACCTGTTTTAGTATACAAACACAAATACGTAACATAATCGTCAGTGTCGTGCCGGTCTCCGCGGAGTGCGGACGAGTTTAGTGTCGTCGCGAAAGTCTCGTAAGGTAATATTTTTTTTGTATATAAAATTACGTAAAATTGTAGTATAAATGCGTCACATTTTTCGTACATTATTTGCTATTTACAATACTGACCTTCAATGAAACTATGTAACCAAAGTTGTATTGTGACTATAGTCCATAGTCCTCTTAGGTGATGTTATCTTTACGAGACTTGTATAAATTAAGTTAATATTTATTTAGATTGAGCGTAATGATATGATTTCTTTCATATTGTTGTATAGATACTGCCATACGCAGACAAATATTATAAGGCAAGACCGTTTAATATTGCATGTATTCATATCTACGCACTTCCGATTGAATAAATGGACATTAAAATTTTATGCCGAAACCCTTAGCGTGACTTAAGGACCTAGGTATATAAATTAACATAAAACCTTGTTAAATAACATTTTAAGGAGACAAAAACACGCCGTTGTATATTAATACAACTTTTCATTAGTGGCACGTTTTTCCTCAGACTAATAAATTACATTGGTAACTGAAAACCTTAGTTTTATTCAACAACAATTTACTATGCAAATATAATGACGATTGACGCCGCAGATTTGCCATAGGAATAAAAAAAAACGGAATAAAAAAGTAAACATTGGTAATGAAAATTTATTGTAGTTATATTTATTGGAAAGTTAAGAAATATAACTACTTTAGTTAAAAGTCTCGTGTGAATAATACGTAGCTTGAGTGGCTGTGAACGATTGCTCTAACCTTTTTTATTTTATTATTATCCTCCACTACAAATTAGCCCTTGACAGCAATCTCACCTGATGGTAAGTGATGATGCAGTCTAAGATGGTAGCGGGCTAACCTGTTAGGGGTATAGTAAAATCATACTCCTAATTGGTTTCTACGAGACAGCGTGCCGGAACGCTAAATCGCTTGGCGACACGCCTTTGTGGGTAAGGTGGTAACTAGCCACGGCCGAAGCCTCCCACCACCTACCCACCCCCTAGTGCTAGATAAGGTAACACTGGAATATAAGTAATAACAATATAGTATGGCTTATTTTGATTTTGAAGTGCGAGTCTTATAGGGGCCTTTGAAATTGTCATAACTTCAGTTTAAAGTTTACAAGTGTAGTTATCTGAATCTAAAAGATTACAAAACCCCTTTCTTTTCAAATTTAAACCGTAATAAATCTACTCTTTTACCGGTAACCGTATTATTGTAAAGGTCACTCAGTTGTAAACCATTTGCTTGTCAAATATTTATGTACTAGTCAAACGGTTTGTCAGAGTTGCCCTTTCGTTCTCTGATGATGTTGAGGATATGTTAGATCTTAGAATGCTCCACCTTAGGCTGCATCATCATTTACTATCAGGTGTGATTGCAGTCTTGAGTATTTAGACTCTCATTTTGTTGGATTCCGCCGAGGTTTCCGCAAAAACTGACATACGTAAATGATAAAAACATATGTTGGAAGACATTGCTTCTTGCCAAAATTTTTGATTTCAGTTATTATAGGTTTTGAATCCCTTGCGAGCGTCACAAGATGCCATATGAAAAACGTCTGAAATTAAACAAAGATTGTCTTTTTGATATTTTAGAACAAAGATAAATAGTCACAAAAACCCTAATAAACTAGAGAAATACGAGTAAATCAGTTACGCTTATCGTGCTGCAAGTTAATCTGACCGTAACGATAATATCTATTTTTATGGTAGATACCACCATGTGCAATTATAGTAATGAGATAATGTTATAGCAGTCATAAGTGGTGCATTTACAATTTACATACAATCATACGTCTATGTAGTAACAATAGGACAATATTTACATATAACAATAGATTATGTAGGCTTTTAACAGTGACTTCTGGTATTCTTTCCCAAGTATAAGTTCTCCTATATGATCTGGTCGTCGTGATCAACCCATTACCGGCTCACTACAGAGCACGGGTCTCCTCTCAATATGAGAAGGGTTTGGCCATAGTCCACCACGCTGGCCATGTGCGGATTGGTAGACTTCACACGCCTTTGAGAACATTACGGAGAACTCTCAGGCGTGCAGGTTTCCTCACGATGTTTTCCTTCACCGTTTGATGATCTGGTATTTATCCTTAATGAAACATAAATTGTTATTGCAAAAACACTGCTTGATAAATGAATAAATTAAATATAAAGTATTAGAGTAGTAAATTATTAATTCGACGCATTATAAGAAACATCCTACAACTACTGCGACCGGTGCGGTGCGGCAGTAGTATCGAACACTTTTCCAACTTCCGGTCATTGTATTTAGCAAAAAATATTGAATGAGGTCCACAGACGCAAGCATACACACGGACACATTTACACACACGCAAACAAACACAATTTTCATCCCGAAAGTTGGAACAGGCAGGTAAAAATTAGTAAAATTTCATAGTAGATTATTTTGAGCGTTTCAACCAATAAATAAATCATAATAATTTACGTATATAGGCCATAAAGTAGGTGTAATTTTTTTTTAATTAGTGTTTGTTAATTTAGTTATTTTTCTCAATAATTTTAATAATTTGTATCAATAAAAACGCATATACACATATAGCATCTCATGAATTTCAATATATATATATATATATATTGGCTCCAATTACATAAAAGAAGTAAATTGAAATTACATTACAAACCTTGTATTTATCAACGACCTTATAAGCGAATAACCGATTATCAATACATTTTAAGCGTCTGATTGGCGGTAGCGGTAGTTCCTAATACCTAATAAGATAGTGATATAATGACATCCGGATAATTCCGAATACCTTAAATATTGATGCCGATTTTCAAAAATAAACTACGGGGAAGCCATTATTATTAAGATTTAATGTTTATTTTACAATTTTATTAAAAAAAACTTGTTACTGATTTGAGAGTTTCTGAAATGAGGGTAGGCTACAAAAAGGATAAATATGCAATATATTAAAATGTTATAGTTACATGTGTCATAAGACTGCAGGCTGGGATCAGGTCTTCTCTTTGAAGAAAAATGGTACTTTGACACGCCACGATGCTCCAAAGCATATTGGAGTGTTTCAAAGTAAGGTTATTATTATTATTTCTCTTTTTTTGGCTTTGCAGAGATTAGCCAATGTCAAGTTTATAACAATGTAGAAGTTAGGGAGAAATGGCGGGAAACTTCGCACTCCGCGAACGCAGTTCCCTCAAACCGTTCCCAAATCAATACCTGTTAACCATTCAGAAAACCAGCCACTACACAAACGAAACCAAAACTGTCCACGACACAACCAACACCAGTCCTTTTCATAATTAGCCAACAAACATTAATTCAAAAAAAGCGTGAAAAAACCGCGCCCGCCATATACGAAGTCTCCCGCCTTTCTCCAGTTAGGTTATGATTATTATAAGGTGTCAAGGATAGTGATTGGGTCTGTGGCACGAGAGCATAGGAGTGAGAGTTGCAGCCTTCATCAATTGGCATTACTTGATGCCGGCAATGCCGTAGACTTAATTCACCTGGGTTAATTCACTAGGTGATTCATTATTTATACATTACGTTGTCGGCGGAGTATAGCAAATTATACTTGCTGTTTATTGTTTAACCCATAGTGTTACTATATAACGGTCGTTTAGACTTGGCATGCAAACAAGAATAAGCATAGGTCATTTATACGGCAATAACATTTTATTTATCATCTATATAAATGAGGTTATGATTTAGAGAACGCTTAAAATAAACACTTATTTTCCTCGTGTCAATATCCCACAGCATTTTCCTGTAGGAACTTGCGTCAATGGCCTGCGTAATTCGTTCTCTAAACATAATCACTTGCCCAATTGATAAATATTGGTTGGTCGCACACAATGCCTTTTGTACCAAGGTGCGATATGAAACACTCGATAGTATTGGCATAAAGACACACAACTGAAATACCTCTCTTAAGGTACCCGTTTATGATTTTCAACTTTATTTTATTATTATTATGAACCGTCTCTGAGAACTCCCAACTCTTCTTCTTCGTCGTAACACTCTTGGCAGAGCGTCAAGAGCAATTTCCTTGAGGGCACATGTTATAGCAGAGAGAAGTGGCGAATGCTCGTGAGGCGATTCGCCACTTCTCTGTGCTGGCCGAAAGCCTGCCGCACTCGTGTAAAGGACCGCCCACAGTTTACTCAATTTGAGCGTTCCATCGCATAGGTGACCTTCCTCGCCCTCTGGTGTCCTATTCCAACTCTACCTATTACGTTTCATAAGTACAGTACGATGGCAGACAGATTGAAGGACGAAAGAACAGTGGAGATTTCGTAATATTGTTCTCATTGGCACCCTTCGGAAACAGGACGCCTCACTCATTTAGACTAACAAATAGTTTGGAACTGAATGCGAATAACCATTTGGAGGGGCCTTTTTAAACTTAAGAACTCTTGATTATGTATGTTACTTGAGCATCATTTAATTCATACAGCTTGTTTTGTTGTTAACCATTTCTCCTTTCTGGATGTGAGAGGTTGGCTAAATAAGATCGATTGGCTGTCCTCAGAACGACGACTTGGTTTTCAAGTTATGCTAATTTTTGAATCTTCAAAACAGTCTGCAGGTCAATAATCTTTTTATTAGTAAACTGGCAGTGTAGCCGGGGTTCGATGCCCGGCATTGACACACGTTACGATTAAAACTAACAAGGTCGGTTGCTTTCAAAGTTACCCTAAATCTTTTACAGTGCTTAGTTAATATTGGAACTAAAATATTATGACCAATTTTTTTTACTCTACTACAAATCAGCTCTCGACTGTAATCCCACTTGGTGGTAAGTGAAAATCTCTCTTTGTGCGTAGGGTGGTTACTGGAAGCGGTATCAACCTATACTCAGAATCAGAGACAGTTTAGAAATCCCAGCAGGATCATTAGCATTTCCTCTGCGCGGCTTAGACGTAGAAAATACTTAGCATTAAGTTCGTCTTTTTTACGTTGTTTTATTGTGCAGTAAAGTAAAAAAAAATACCTTTTTTTTTATCCACTACAAGTTAGCCCTTGACGGCAATCTCACCTGATGGTAAGTGATAATGCAGTTTGGTACTTAAGAGCTAGAATTGTTGGACATTCTTGTGATTCCATTAGAGATTGTCTAAAAATTCCACAATTGAAAGTAGCGTAACGATCGTAACAACACAAGTAATCAAATCATCGAAACTGTTTGCTTTTCTCACTAGGGTTGGCACACAAATATAATTGTCAAACAATAAGAGCATATTTTGGTGATATTGCCTGCCGCCTTCCCGTTAAGTTAGATAAAGTACTGATTGTGGGCAAGGTGCAAGGGAACGACGTTCGCCTAGTCGTTTGTCTGACTAGGTGAAGTCACTCACAGGCCTTCCACATAACACGACCATCAGAAAAGCTGAAGATCACACTGTATGGAGAGAAACAGTTCAAACCGCACCGAATGAACTTCAGTAATTAACATTAATTGTAACATTTAATTTAACAGATCAAACGCAACTATGTAGGAGGTTTTAAGCAATGCACAGACAATGTTAAGATGCAAATGTTCATTAAACATTTAGCTGATCTAAAATGAACAAATGGCACTGTTTGATTGTTTGGATTAAACAGACTGTGACAACAGCTAAGCTTCATAGGCGTTACTTTTACAGCGTGCCAAATGAATAGACATTTTTCGGTTATAGGTGTTCTATATACAATATTGATAAAGAAACAAGCGATGTCTGTTTATACAACAAATAAAATTTCCTGTTTCTATCAAAAATGCAACCTTTTATCAGTGTCAAAAGACTACCTTGTCTTATACTCCATGAACCATATACAGGCACAATTTTCTTTTTGATTTTCTACATTGGCTTGCTCTTGAAATGTTCCGTTGGCTCTATTGATTTTTATGGCTTTTTCAATTCGCTTTGACCGAAACTCCCTAACGTGCGTTCTTAAACCTCGCTCAATTCTGTTGGTAATTAAATTTAAACAAAACGAAGTTGGCTTTTATATTAAGCTATTATAAAAAGCAGTCGATTTACATGTATATATATAGATTCAATACAGAGGTAGAAGAAAAAAAAATGTCGTAGATAAGTTTATAGTAAGATAAGATAGGACTGTCATATATATTTTATTATATAATAATAAAAAAAAAAATTTGGGCTGCTCTCGAAAATGTTTTGGATTTGAGAACTCGGTAACCCTACGCCTGGTATATCAGGGGCTTCAAATGGAAAAACGTTGATTATTGCACAATCACTATTAATGTTTCCCATCAACAGTCAAGTGAGTTTCCTATTATAGTTCGTCCTTGACGGCATCTCATCTGATGGTAAGTGATGATGCGATCTAAGATGGTAGCGGGTTAACCTTTATTAGGGGTATGGTAAACCCATACTCCTAATTGGTTTCTACACAACATCGTGCCGTAACGCTAAATCGTTTGGCGACACGTCTTTGTCGGTAGGGTGGTAACTAGCCACGGCCGGAGCCTCCCACCAGACCAGACTCGAGCCGGGAATCGAACCTAGGATCTCCAAGTTTTAAAATGCAATAGCGCATGCGTTGCGACACGGAGGTCGTCAAAACCTACCTACTCTGATTTAGCAGCTGATCTTCTTGCTGGCATGTTCTTCGGCTCACGAGTCCTGGGTTCAATTTCCGTCCGGATACGGCCTAGAATAGTAAAGTATTAATTTTTCCACAACTCAGTATAATATGGGGATCTTCAAAGGGCGGATTAACAAATTGCTCAACGGCCAGCAACGCATTGGCGGTTCCTCTGGTGCTGCAAATGTTCATGGGCGGCGGTAATCACTTACCATCAGGTGACCCGCCTGCTCGTTTGCTCGCTATGTATATAAAAAAAAAACCAGCCTAAACCCTATGGCTCTTTGATTACAAGCCGTCATAATAGCGTGGTTGGTATATGTAACATGCTCTTTTCAAATAACAAACCTATGCCTAACAGAGAAACGGCGTTAGATTCACGATAAGGACTAAAAAACTTATTTAAAGTCGTATATATTGAACTGAATATATTACCTATGCACTTGCTATTTCTATTAAAAATGTTTCTATAATAAAAATAACATTGGAGTGGTTAAATTAGATGGTATCTCATATTAATTCAACTAAAAATTCAAAAGTTTGAATTATCTACGAGAGTCATCTACAGCTTCATTAACGTTAAATAGGTAGTTTTATTTACTGGTATAAACGGTTTTTAATTAACATATAAGATGACTACGGGGCGGGCTCGGTAATTTGGGTAGACGTGGGTAGTTTCGGGCAAAGAGACCAGATACTTACTGTTGGTAGAACAGAATTACGATTATTAGTATGGTAATTTATAAGGAGCAGACTATACGCTCCACCAAGTACGACTATGCACTACCGCTATGTACAAGAAGGGTTTTTTGCTTCGAATTATATAACTGCGTAGTTATTTTTGCTCAGCCTATTTTTAAATACATTCGCAACAACTATCAAATATTTCGGTTGTGATTTTGATTAGTGGTGATAATAGATAGATAGTATCTAGTCCGCGCGCGAAAACAAACAATTATCACCCGTGGGCTTAGTTAAAATATGATCGTTATTATCGTCTGTTATTTAATTCTAGTTAGAAAAAGTTCTATTTTTTACATCAGTAAAATAAAGCCAGAATTGCAGTATTTTTATGAGTAAGAAAAAACTTTTTATCCCAAAGTTACTTATTGAAGTTAATAATAATAATATAATAATAATAAATATTTATTTCAAGTAACATAGACTCATATTGTTAGTAATACAAAGCTTATATCTATGTTAGTAAATTAACCTAAAAAACACTAAGTACCTAATTATTAAGTATGTAGGTCATCGCTGCACCATTCCATTAGAAACGGCGCAGCAATGATTTACATATACACAGTCCAATCGACTGGCAATCAATTTCAGAATGCTGTTGGAACTGCTCCGCAATCTACGCACCAGGGATCCGCATCTTTTACGCATTGTCGCATAAAAACAATCAACTTGCGCCGCCGCAAACATCCCTGATGCGCTGCAATACCGGGGCAGCCCCATCAGCACCCTGAAGGCATTGTTATACTGGACACGGAGAGCGCTGTACGATTTTGTGGAGTACTTGACCCACAGGTTGCACGTGTAAAAAGATGTACAATAGGCTCTAAACAAAGTTATCTTTACATTGGTGGAACAACGTGCAAACCTGCGAGCCAGCATATTCGCTCTCACTGACACTGCTCTCCGTTCCCTCTCGATGTCAGTATCGTCTTTGAGGTCAAAGTCCGATATTATCAAACTATTGATAAGTTTTACGTCATTTTCCATCATTCTTTATTTCTTCACTCACTTCACATTTCTATACTATGTTAACTTTATGATATGAATGATGAATTTGAATCTTATTGATGATAGATTTTTAATACGTATTTGTGTGCTTTAAATGAACATTTGCGTCATTAGTCATTAGCGATAAAAAAATATTTATGCTATCGTTTGTATGAACTCAATATGATAATACTATTATATTATTTAAAAAGGAGATAATGTTTTGTTATATTTTGTATGGCTATTTCTTATCACACAATGCATCATATCTCAGCTAATAGATAGAATTATGTCGATACAAAAAAAAATTACATTCGGAGACTGGACTGGTCTTTTTTTTATTCCACTAGAAGTTAGCTTTTAACCTGTGAAAGTGGTGGGTGATAGTAACGGCGACTGGTAAACGCCAAGAGATTTAGCGTTGCGGCATGATGTTGCGTAGTAACCAATTAAGAGTACGGACTTAACATACCCCTAACCGGATAGCTTGCTACCATCTTAGACTGCATCATTACTTTTTTTTCTCTCCTTGGTGAGGAAAAAATCCCTATGGACTTCTGCCTTCTGTAGGGCATGTCCGACTTGCACGGACTAAAACAACGTCCCCCAGTTCTTCCGAGTCAGCACGGAACCGCTTTACATTACTTCATGACCATGATACATCATTACTTACCATAAAGGTAGAATGCCGTCGAAGGCTTACATGTAGTGTATAAAAAAAAGTTCAATATATATTTAAAAAAACAAAAAAAAAACATTGTTAAACATCCAATGGTATGCTTAATGAGAAATACGTATTATTTTAAAAACAAAAACAATCCAGTTAAATGTCTTCAAATAATAATGCAATGACAGTCCAAGGTCTCCCATTTTACGCTACCTTCATTAAATAAATACCTAGCCTATGAGGAGAATGAATTCTTTTCGAAACCACAAGTAAGAAGTGAGCGTTTCTCGGTTGCTAACCAACGTTTTCACTTTTTATCTGCCATATATTTTTGATGGTATTCATACAACACTTAATTAGGTCAGATCTAAAAGTAATGCAGTTATTTTCACACTTAGTATGTAAATTCCATGGAAAAGTAAGTTTAAGAAAGGTAATTCATTCATTTCTTTTGGAACGAAGTTGTGAAAGGGGGCTAGACGGAAAGAATTCTTACGAAAAGTTGTCACGACACTTTTTGTTATTGTAAGCTGTGCGGCGTCACATGTTTCTCTGTCTGTCTCTCTCTCTCTTATAGAAAGCCAGATATTTTCATTTCTATTTCGCATTGAACAGTGTGGTGTCGCGACGATTATTTTTGTTGAGTGTATACAGGTTTTTTGTAAATAATAAATAATAATGAATCCTGACAGTGTTTCTGCACAAGTTCCGGATATTGCTGATGGAGTACAAAATTGAGCCTACTGATTAAGTTTATATAACATTATATTTGTTAATAATAAAAAAAAAATTATTATAACTTAAATAAAATAAAATTTTATTACAATTCCTTCACTAATTAATCGAAAGGAACTTCGTTCCATCCGGGTGTCCCTTGACACCTCTCAAGTTTTTTTTATTGCTGTCGTGTACCTTCTACACATATAGGCATAATAAATGACTTTTTTGTTATTGTTCCATAAAGGAAAAAAATTCGACTTCAATGGAACTTGCAGGCTAGTACGTTCGCTTCCTAATCAGAGGTCGGGGGTTCGATCCCGAGCACACACTTCTAACTTTTTGAAGTTAATTATATGCATCATCATCATTATCAACCCATTACCGGCTCACTACAGAGCACGGGTCTCCTCTCAATATGAGAAGGGTTTGGCCATAGTCCACCACGCTGGCCATGTGCGGAATGGCAGACTTCACACGCCTTTGAGAACATTATGGAGAACTCTTAGGCGTGCAGGTTTCCTCATGATGTTTTCCTTCACCGTTGAAGCAAGTGATATTTTAATTTAAAAACACACAACTCCGAAAAGTTAGAGGTATAAGAATATTGAGATGAGACCCGTGCTCTGTAGTGAGCTGGCAAAGAGTTTATCATGACGATGATGATGACAGGCTTCCGGGAATTGCCTCGCGTTGTGTATAATAGTCGATCATTAACAAAACAACTTGTAATTGTATTAAATTTTTATTATTGTTTGTTTCAGATTTAATTAATCGAGCGAGACATCACGAAAAACGAACCTATAAAAATCTAGTCAAACTTTGTACATAAAGTTGTTTTCAACATGAAATAGATTACTTAATTATAGTTGTGATTAAATATCCGTCTATAGACGCCTAAAGTTAGTGTTTAATAAGTTTAATTTTATATTAAAAATTGTTGTGTTTTTCATTTTGTAAAACAAAATGCAAATTTTAAAAGCAAGATTCGCTTTGCGCGCCAGTGCTTCCCACTTTCGAGCATGGAGTTCGGCAAAATCTGCATCTACAGTAAGTATTACTTTCGCTAATTCAACACGGTCCTATGTTTTCGTCGGTTGCATAAAAGAAGGACGTACTAATAAACTCACCATTAATTAATCATCATTATCGTTATATAAACACTCCACTCCACGACCACTGCTGGACGTAGGACTTCCAAAGGCCACGCTCTGTGAGCCGCTTGGTTTCAACGACTCTCTACTCCCTCGTTGATGTCTGTCTATTTAGTGGGGGGTCGGCCAATGTTCTGATAACCGATGCGGGCCCCCGTACCAGCACCTTGGCACCTACGTTCATCGATTCTCCGAGCTATGTGCCCCGCCCATTACCACGTTAGCAATTCATTGAGCTATGTCTGTAAGTTTGTCTTCTTCGAACTCCTCATTTATAATTTAATCACGTAGCTATACTTCGAGCATTCAATTCAGCTCGGGTGGGCTGCGTTTGGGAAACTCCGTGACATATTTTCGTCCAAAATCCCTCAGTGCCTGAAGACTAATGTTTTCGAACAATGCTTGTTGCCAGTGATGACTCACGGCTCTCAAACATGGTCGCTCACTATGGGCCTCATAAGAAGGCTCAGAGTCACTCAACGGGCGATGGAGAGAGCTATGCTGGGAGTATCTCTACGTGATCAAATCAGAAATGAGGAGATCCGTAGAAGAACCAGAGTTACCGACATAGCTCAGCGAATTGCGAAGTTGAAGTGGCAATGGGCGGGGCACATAGCTCGGAGAACCGATGGACGTTGGGGTCCCAAGGTGCTGGAATGGCGACCCCGCACCGGTAAACGTAGCGTTGGTCGACCCCCAACTAGGTGGACAGACGAAATCAAACGAGTCGCAGGGAGCCGCTGGAAGCAAGCGGCCCAAGACCGTGAGCAATGGAAACTCCCTACAAAAGACCTACGTCCAGCAGTGGACGTCAATCGGTTGTTAATAATGATGATGATGATGATGATGATGATGACTTCGAGCATAGCTCTCAACATTGCACGCTGAGTGAATCTGAGCCTTTTTATGAGGCCCATAGTAAGCAACTATGCTTCACGTCAGGGTTGGCAGCGCTATCTCTTCCGTAGATTCTTGACATCCGTTGCCCCGCCGTTACCATAACAGTTGCCAGAGCTATAATTTTAATTGTTTAATAGCGTGGTTGCCGGGTACTAGGGTCTGTGGCTATAGTTCCAAAGTCACTGTTTTGGAACTTACCTTTGCGTTAAGGATAGTTAGGCCTATCTCTTGCCTTTGTTTTTGGTCATCGTTCATCGTCCTGGTATTTCTGAATACTAAACTGACATCTTAGTCTTTCATACACATTTCAAACCCGTTGTTTATGGGATGATTTTTCAACGATGCTTTCTTTATTGATGTTATACGTTAATCTCAGTGAGACAAACACTTCTTCCTTTTTAGGTATATATCATTTATAAAAGATATAAACTCTTTTATAAGGACTATATAAAGGTTTACGAATGTTATTTCATTTAACATCTACCAACATGCATTGCTTGTTAACAAACATTTACACGATTTAACGTCGTTATTACGCCACATACGAGCTGTATAAAATAGAGGTCAAGTTTAACCGGCTACACCGCTGTATTGATTTTTTGTTCATTATTAATATAATCTTTATGAAACTTACCTAAATTTTTAGTGTGAGTGAAAAAGAATCTTTTGAGTGTTTCATTATCTAGTTATGGGGAGTTTTGTACACTATTTAATCTTTCAGGAGAAGTCTGTTGAATAATACATAGAATGTACTTGAAATCAAAAACAATACATTTTGAAATCAGTAGATAGAAATAATTTAACAAATACAACCACTCGAACAAAGAGGATGGGTCTAACTTTCTAATCTCATGTAGATGCTTTAGTCTTACTTTCAAATAGTAATTTTACGTATAAATGACGCACTCCAATCGTAGTTCAATCCGCATTTTGCAAATCAGCTTCTAAATATCTTGTCAAACTGCTACATAACATCCATATAAAGAAAATCACATAAAACATGAAAATCAGAAACCTTACAGTGATTGCCAATTCCTAAAAATGTAGAAAAACTTAGTCATACTCGTAAGTTTAAAGTCACTTGCTGAAAATTATATTTCATGAAGTATATATACATTCCAGGTAAAATATCATTTCCTCTCCATCACGCAATCATCAGTAATACCATATAAATACACGTCCGTTAACACAGAGAACATCAAGAAAATGCGTGAGGGATTGTATCGAAAATTATAGCATATTTATGTGTCTAAAAATTTATCGTTTCAACTTTTTTATAAGTATATATATTAAGATATAGATTAAGATTATCAATACAGTACAAATATACACTACAATATTATTGATATAAAAAAATACCGCTCAAGATACATTTTATCTCTTTAATTGTACCGTAAAATGTATTGCAGTCCATTGCCTTTCAGGTGACCCCTAGAACATGACCCAGACATAAGCATTACCTTATCAAGTACTATCAATCTAATGTAGTTACGAGTATGATATAATCTAATCAATGTAGTTATGAACTATAGCAATTTCTTCTTGCTAACACTAAGCGGATATCCCGTCAATGTTTGCACATCGATTAAGATTTTAGAAGGAATCATACGAGTATATGTACAAAACAAATAAACAAAAAATGTCTCTTTTTTATGGATTAGCCTATAAGTGGCGTGTACGAAATAATAAAAGAATTATTAAATGTGTCCAATGTCACATACATTTAGATAATTATATGCACGCTGACTTCCTAATAAAAAAACAAATATTTTTGATATGGTGGTTTGAACACTTGAAATTCATACCGCATACGTAAGTTTTTTTGTGGGAAAAAAACAGTGTTACGTCGTAACACGTATTTATTTTTATTCTAGACTACGTTTAGCAAAATCCAACGTATATACAAATAAATGTTGAAACGAAAGTTCTATACCGTGATTTCCCTTGTAACTCTAGTTTATAATTTTGACATTCATTTATGAGTCTCTCACAACCGCCATGATGTTTCAAAATCCGTACCACTTGTGGCCAGCATTTATGACGAGTCGGTGTTTGGGTATTGTTACTGTTTTTTTTTTTTTTTGAAGCGGTGATAGCCCAGTGGTTAGGGCGTCAGCCTCCTAATCAGAGGTCGGCGGTTCGAATCCAGGCACGCACCTCTAACTTTTCGGAGTTATGTGCGTTTTTAAACAATTAAAATATCACTTGCTTCTACGGTGAAGGAAAACATCGTGAGGAAACCTGCACGCATGAGAGTTCTCCATAATGTTCTCAAAGGCGTGTGAAGTCTGCCAATCCGCACATGGCTAGCGTGGTGGACTATGGCCAAACCCTTCTCATATTGAGAGGAGACCCGTGTTCTGTAGTGAGCCGGTAATGGGTTGATTATGATGATGATGATGATGACTGTTTTTTTAACCTTTTAATTCTTTAACCCCCCAGGACTCAAAAACCGTCGACTACAAACCTATCAGAAGCGTGCTGGTAGCGAACAGGGGAGAGATCGCCATTAGGGTTTTTCGAGCATGCACGGAACTCGGCATCCGGTCTGTCGCTATATACAGCGAACAGGACCGACTTCAAATGCACAGGTACTTGAACATTTGCAGCCACTTGTGATAAAGCAGCTGTGAAGGGTTTGTGTAATAAGATATATATAACCCCGGCTAAGTTTGTTGTGAGCTTCTTCTTAGACCAGGGCGCGTTTGGAACCCTCATAGCTTTAGTTTTAAGTTTACGAATATAGTTATCACCATGAAATAACTACTATGTAAATTATTGTCGCGTCAAAAGTGCTTTTTTCAGGACTATTTGAATAAAGATTATAAAAGTGTCGCTAAAGCTCTTATAGACATGATTATAATTTAAAATAAATAAGTTTGAGGTATGGGGTCGATTTCCAACTCGACTGACTGTAGGTCATGTCTGTTACATTTTTAGTAGTCATACTTTAATTTTTGTTATATTTTTTTATAATTTTGTTTTTGTTATAAGTTTGTTTGTTATTTGTTTAGGAGATAATGGGGCTGGCACGTTCGGTTCGGACAAAAGTCCAAAAAAAAAAACTACTGTGACCTGGTTATAGGCTTCGGCCGCGTCTGTGTACCACCTTTCTGGCTAAAACATTCAGCCAAGCGATTTCGCGTTATGGTATAATGTCGTGTAGTAACCGATCAGGAGAATGGGTTCAAACTACAACCTAATAGACAACCCTAATTGTAGTGAATCGAAATCACATTTACAAGTGTATATGTATGAACGTGTGTGTGAATTATTGTCTTAATATAGTCTCAAGACCATCGCCTTTTTTCTGTGGCTGTAGTAATCCGTAACCAGTTTTGGCCTTGAATGTTAACACAGCTGATGCTATGGTTATCACCCCGTATTTTGGTTGTCAACTTTGTACAGTTATTTCTCTAAAAGTACACATGTCGAGAAAAACTTTTGAAAGAGTTTTTCACTATTAAGTTTAAACTTTTATAAATACTCTAATACTCCGAATGGTGCTGCACTGTCATTTTGCTAACAAACAACAAGCCATTCCAATTGGCCTAGTATAAGAACTTAATAGACAGGGCGCGTTTGAAACCCTCATAGCTTAAGTTTTAAGTTTACGAATGTAGTTATCACCATGAAATAACTACTATGTAAATTATTGACGCGTCAAAACTGCCTTTATAAGGACTATTTCAATGAAGATTATTTTGAATTTGAATTTAATAATAACAAACGAACGAAATAATTAAAAAGATTACTCATTAATCATTAAACATATATCTTACACTATGACAACCTAGAGAGTTTATCAAGTTTGGACTTTGTTTCCCAAACAATGTTTCCCAAACAACTCAGTGGAATTATCTTTCAGTTCACATACAAAATATATAACGGATATCCGTTTTATATTAAAAACAGAAATATTTCAGTTTTTTTTTTCTCACCTCGTTATAAAAAAGAGTATGAATGAGCACAGAATTAAAGAGCCTCATTGGTCTCGTAGTTAACATTATTGCACATACTTTAATCGAGCGTGTTAGGTCGAGCTCTAAACTCCTTTACATGAGAGACGACGCTTGTACGCAGATGTTGAACAATAATGAGCTGTGATAAAGATGACTTTTAGCAATCTATCTTTATAATTGTATTTCATTTAAACACATTTAGGATGGTAATTCTTTTATGTAAATTAATATACATGATTGTTGCAGACAAAAAGCCGACGAATCATATATAGTCGGCAAGGGCTTGCCTCCAGTGGAAGCGTACTTGAGCATTCCAGAGATCATCAGAGTAGCCAAGGAGAACGACGTAGACGCGGTGCACCCTGGATATGGATTGCTATCCGAAAGGTATACTCGGAAATGCTATACCAAATATTTATATCACTCCTAATAGGAAAAAAAAATTAAAATGAAAAATTTTTTATTCAAAAAATTACGTTTTACATAACATTTATCCGTTGTTATATGTATTAATAATCTCTACTTTGCATAAAACCGAATCCCACTTCTGATGATTCTAACTAAATTTATTTCAATTTGAGAGACATTTGTCTCAGCTAATAGCTCTAAGTAATGTAAGCAAATTTAATGGATTGCTTAGTATATTATATATTAGATTTAACACTTGACACATATATTATTTTAACATCAAAGATTTTAAAAACCATCTAGGTTTTACAATGATTACGATACCCTATATATACTTATGCTTGAAAAATTAAAAAAAAAACTATAACATTTAACTATATAAACATCTGCCGGTTCAAAAATCTAGTTAGACATTAACTGTTACTATGCGTAACAGTGCGTATGCTTGTGATTGTGGTTGATCTCTTCGACGGTTAACAATGTGGTTGCAATGTTTTCTTGTAGGTCAGACTTCGCCGAAGCGGTCATAAATGCCGGTCTTCGCTTCATCGGACCCTCACCATTTGTAGTGCAGCAAATGGGCGATAAAGTAGCAGCGAGGAAAGCCGCTATCGAAGCTAGTATGTTTGTAGCGATTATTTAAATACTCTTAAAATATCTTAATAAAAATATTTACACTCATCATTATCATCATGATCATGCCATTGCTGGCTCACTACAGAGCGCACAGGTCTCCTCTCAATAGAGAAGGGTTTGGCCATAGTCAACCACGCTAGCCATATGCGGATTGGCAGACTTCGCACGCCTTTGAGAATATTATAAACTCTCAGGCTTGCAGGTTTCCTCACGATGTTTTCCTTCACCTCAACGCAAATGATATTTTAATCGCTTAAAAATAAACATAACTTTGAAAAGTTAGAGATGCGTGCCCGGATTCGAACTACCGACCTCTGATTAGGAGGCGGACGCCAAAACCACTAGGTCATCACAGCTTCACTTTACACTCCTAATAATATATATTTAAATATGTAAATATCAGGTTATATTCGCAATAAGAATTAATTGCTGGTTTTGATTACAGAAGTGCCAATAGTTCCCGGTACGGATGGACCAATAACAACTAAGGAGGAAGCTCTAGAATTTTGTAAACAACATGGTCTTCCCGTTATATTCAAGGTAACGTTAAATGGCCTAACGCTCGAACCGTTCTCGTTAAGCCTTTTTGTGTTTTGAGCACGTAAAGCAATTGAGAACATAAGTCTATTATTCTTAATCGTAGCAGCGACATTTTTATAACAGTATAACCAGATTCTTGGTGAAAAAAGTGTGTTAAGATAAAACTAGGATTAAGAACGCACCAAGTTTGACATTGAGTTTCCAATCTATATATTTTGATCTTGAGCAGGAACTCCCAAAGCTAAAAGTTCTATAAGACTCTACCTGTTTTATTTCAAAATTAACAATCATGTCAATGTTACATAAGCATCACTGGATAGAAATTTTGCCTGCGATAAAAATAGGAACAATAAACTACGCCATTTCATATATTATATATAATTAACAAGTCTAAAGTACTTGTAGTAAGGACATATTCCCTTAGGACAAGAGTACTTAGACAAGAGTTTCTGAAAAATGGAGTACAAGTTATTTGCTTCTAATAGCTTACTCTCTGGAATTATAAAGAATGCATGATTTCGCTTCGAAGTCATAAGTTCCACTTATTCTATACAAACATCACGAATTATTAATCGAATATATAAAATACGAAAAATCAAAAGATCCATCTAATCTAAGAGTACAAGAATTTCATTAAAACTTGCATCATATTTACTAGGCCTAAAACCAATACTTTTTTTTTGCTGTAAATCTGTTTTTTGTCTTTCAGGCCGCGTATGGAGGCGGCGGCCGTGGTATGAGGGTAGTCAGAGAAATGAGCGAAGTTGCCAGTTCCTTCGAAAGGGCTTCATCAGAAGCGCTCGGTGCCTTCGGGAATGGCTCAATGTTTATAGAGCGGTTCATCGAGAGGCCAAGGCATATCGAGGTTCAGTTGCTTGGTAAGTTTAACATTTCCTTTTAAGAACAGAAATATCAGATTGTTTGCGCTGTAACTATAGAGTGCAATGAATTCATATCCATTTATAGATACCTACTGCTATGTAAAAATATTCCTGCTTCGATTGCTTCTCACTAGCGGTTTATAACTTCAGATATGGATTTATATTTCAAGAATTGTACAATTAGCATCAATTTTTTTTGCGCATTTAAGATATTCTCAACCCTATATTTTTTATCAACTTAGGAGACTGCCAGTTTATCGAATAAATAGCCTTTTCCAACTATGCACTAGTGAAATTTAATTTGTAAAATTATTAACTTACGGGTTTATCACCAAACATTGTAATTACGTCCATAAATTCATTGTAACCCTTTAATTTTAGGTGACAAAGCTGGAAATGTTGTACATTTATACGAAAGAGACTGTTCAGTGCAAAGGCGGCACCAAAAGGTTGTTGAAATTGCTCCCGCCCCAAGACTTGACCCAGAGGTAATATTTCAAATACACATTCCATATTCTGTAATAGTGAACATCATTATAAAAGCACTTGTTAACCTTTCTGTTCTCAACATGAAAGTGAAACGTTAATTTTGGTTGACACTTTCAAGGTCACAGTAGTTTATCTGCACGATAGATTTTTCTGGAAATGGATGAATGGAAATGATCGAATGAAAACTAATTCTATCATTATTAATAAAGGTTTTTATTGAAACGTCAACATTTTTGATGAGATGATTATGAGAACTTCCGCAATTTGTTTACATATTCCTAAGGGAATAACAATGTCATAAAATTCCACTAAATGCCATTTTTGTTTACCTTGCTTTAGATTCGTAATAGGATGACAGACTGTGCGATTCATTTGGCAAGACACGTTGGCTACGAAAATGCGGGTACAGTGGAATTCTTGCTGGATGATAAAGGCAATTTCTACTTTATTGAGGTCAATGCCAGGTTTGTATTTGTTAATATTTTTTATAGTATTTAAGAGAAACTTCGGCAGGAATCTTCTATACAATTCAAATTCAACAATCTGACAGTGGCATACATTTTGGTGGAAATTGGTATTATATTTAAGTAGTTATTATTGCTACTTAAGAAATATTTGCTTAATAAAGAAATATTTTTCCTGCAATCCAATCTTCTCAAATCTTGCAAAACACGTTGATAAGTTTTCAGTAGAGTTTCAATAAAACTATCTATATATTATTACACCATAACACAATGGCCATTCTTGGTACAAATTACATTCAAATATATCTAAATATTTGATCTTTGAAAGACTTGTAGGCTAAAATATGAAGAACACGTGTATAAGACAAACTATAATTTTAATGCAGTTGTACCCCAAACATAATATCACACTCGTCACCCCCTATTTCATCATCATCATCATGATCAACCCATTGCCGGCTCACTACAGAGCGCGGGTCTCCTCTCAATATGAGAAGGGTTTGGCCATAGTCCACCACGCTGGCCATGTGCGGATTGGTAGACTTCACACGCCTTTGAGAATATTATAAACTCTCAGGCGTGCAGGTTTCCTCACGATGTTTTCCTTCACCGTTAAAGCAAGTGATATTTTAATTGCTTAAAAACGCACATAACTTTGAAACGTTAGAGGTGCGTGCCCGGATTCGAACTACCGACCTCTGATTAGGATGCAAATGCCCGAACCACTAGGCCATCACAGCTACCCCCTATTTATTAAGGTTAAAATTGACATTTTATGATTAAAGATGGCCAGTGTCCCAATTGACTTTCTCATTCGTTTAGTGTGTTATATTGTAATGCATGACGATTTATGTCACAGAGATAAAGACCGACATTACAATTCCACAGGTTGCAAGTAGAACACACGGTCACAGAAGAGGTGACAGGCATAGATCTGGTCCAATCTCAGATTAGGGTGGCAGAAGGTATGACGCTACCGGAATTGGGTCTGACGCAAGACCGCATCAAGCTGCAAGGTTACGCCATCCAATGTCGGGTCACGACTGAAGATCCAGCCAACAACTTCCAGCCAAGCACTGGGCGAATTGAAGTGTTTAGGTAAGTTTTAGTTTCATTATATAGATAGGCTTTCATATACATTTATAACCCCTACTTATGATTTTAAAAATCCTTTCGGATGTCCTCAGCGGATGAGTAACAGTTATATTCCAGTGGTTTAAGGTGTGCCTTGTAAGATTATAATTTATTTTACTTATAAGAGTTTATGTTTAATGAATTTATGCGAAATTAAGGATTTCTTTGCGGATTTAAGTCTGGCAAAATTATTCGCCAAAGAACCAAAGTAATTACCCTACCCTTTAGGGCTAACATTCTAAATTGGCATTGTTTAACTTTGTTGAAAAACCAATAGACCTTAGACCCGCAAACTCCTAGAATGGTGACCACCGTTTTAGCCAACGCAGATTAGGATGTCACAATTTAGTTAGAGCAATGGTTTTCGGTCGCCGTGGATTTGATATGAAAGGCCGAACAATACCTATTATTATTGCTACTTAGAAGAGACCTAGACTCAACAGAAGTGTATTTGTACTAATAATGATATTATGAAATATGTTTATTGTAAAATTATTTATTATTATTTTAGATACTCGAAAGTGATCGAGTTTTGTTTAATAGAACTTTATTTTGCTATATAAATGAAAGATATTTGCAAACTCCGAGACCGTGACCTTGGCGTGAATTTATTTGATATGTTTCATTATTTTCTTATTAGATCCGGTGAAGGGATGGGCATACGTTTGGACTCTGCATCAACGTACGCGGGTGCTATTATCTCACCGTACTACGATTCCCTACTAGTCAAAGTAAGTTATTAAAAAATATTTGATAGATTTTTATTCATGGTTCAGTCATTAATTATAATACTTGTTGAGGTATAAACACCCAGATAGAAACATGAGGCAACCAGTGATAGAAAAACCTTCGTAACATCAAAACTCGAAACATATCGTATTGTCAGTTATTACTTACAGCTTCAAAGAAAATCAGTTAGACAGTGAGCGATGAAGGGAAATACGCAGAATCTCTACGAGATCAAATCTGAAATTAGGGGATCCCGTATTAATACTTAATACGTCCTCATACATGTCTGGTGGGAGGCTTCGGCCGTGGCTAGTTACCACCCTACCGACAGAGACGTGTCGCCAAGCGATTTAGCGTTCCGGCACGACGTCGTGTAGAAACCAATTAGGAGTATGAGTTTACTATACTCCTAACAGGTTAGCCCGCTACCATCTTAGACCACATCATCACTTGCCATCAGGTGAGTTGCAGTCAAGGGCTAACTTGTGGTGAATAAAAAAAAAACATGTATATACATAATTTAGTCTTAGTAGGAAGTCTGACAATCTGACTGGATAACTGATAACGATTATGCAATCTTATACCGTTCGTTATGTTTTGTCGTAGGTCATTTCTCATGCACAAGACTTATCAGCATCAGCCGCGAAAATGAACAGAGCACTTCGCGAATTCCGTATCAGAGGCGTCAAGACCAACATCCCATTCCTGCTCAACGTGCTAGAAAATCAGAAGTTTTTGAATGGTAAATGCATCATTTAATTTTGTTTTAATCTAGCCACAAATCACACCAATTCTCAAATTCCTTAACCTTTCTACGAGGACTTGTGGGATAAAAAATTATCTCATATAAACCATAAATTTGCAACCTTTTAACCACGTAAAATTTGACGGTTTAATTTGTCAAAAAGCCTCAGAAAGCCAGCACTATTAGATCTAAATGATCTTGGATAATTATTTAGATCTAACCGACATCTCAATTATCGAGAGTCAAATAACTCACGAGCATTAATCAATATAATAAATGTGTAAATACACCAATTAAATGTGAGACAAAAGTCTACTGCAAAAACTTTATGACGTTTTCGTTCCAAATCAGAATCATGTTCAACCCATTACCGGCTCACTACAGAGCACGGGTCTCCTCTCAATATGAGAAGGGTTTGGCCATAGTCTACCACGCTGGCCATGTGCGGATTGGCAGACTTCACACGCCTTTGAGAACATTATGGAGAACTCTCAGGCGTGCAGGTTTCCTCACGATGTTTTCCTTCACCGTTGAAGCAAGTGATATTTTTTTTTTTTTTAAACGCACATAACTCCGGAAAGTTAGAGGTGCGTGCCAGGATTCGAACCGCCGACCTCTGATTAGAGGCTGACGACCTAACCACTGGGCTATCACCTCTTCTGCTTCGCAAATCAGAATGTAACACGTAATTAATGCATAATGGTTTTATAATACTGCCTATATGTAACAATTTAACAGTCGAACTATTAAATCCTGATATTTTGAAATTGCTGTTGCCCGCGTTTTTTTCGCCTTTTTTTTCATTTAAAAAAAAAAAAACAACCATGCATAGGTCACTACCTAATAGGTAAATAATATTTAAATGGTCTTTCTCGTTGTGTATACTTCAGGAGCCGTGGACACGTACTTCATCGACGAGCATCCTCAACTATTCATGTTCAAGGCCTCCCAAAACCGGGCTCAGAAGATCCTCAACTACTTGGGCCAAGTGTTGGTCAACGGACCAGCCACACCATTAGCGACGCAAATACCGCCTTCCGATGTGAAACCTTACATTCCATCGGTGCCATTGGGTAAGTGTTCAAACATTTGCACTGATTAACAAGTTTGGCAATTTAAAAATAGACCAGTAGGGTATGAGTTTAAATAATCACGTATTGATTTTGATAGAGTTTGTTTAATATTTCATTCTTGAGCTGCCAATAGATATTTAGTTTTATTAAAACACGAACGGATTCAATTCTAGGATATTAATTATATTTCACTGATTCGATTTGACTTTAGGAGATGAGGCAAATCGATCAATAGACGTACCATTAAATTATGTATTCTCATTCTAAACTATTGACGAACTTTGTTGTTTTGTAGATTTTTTTTTACTAACTCGGCACAGAATGAAGCATACAAATACATACTTACATTAATTATTAACACATAAAGAGATTGATTTTGTGTGTGTAGGCTTTTTAACCTACCTCTAAGCGCAACCATTTCGTATAGGAGAAGAGTAATATTATAGTTAGATTCATAACTATTGTTTGTATCGTCAATCTGAAAGAGTTTAGCAATGCAAATTTTCGTAATTTACCCACTTCATAAACAAATAGAAAATGTTTATACTATCTAAACCATAGGGTATAGACGCCATAAGCAACGTCTGAAACACATCTACCACCGCAAGCCAATTACGTAACTGAAAATTGGACTGTATGAGTTTAATGTCTTTATCTATTAAAAACACTCTTTATCCTTTACTTCTATTAAAAAAAGAAAATATTCTTGGAAATGAAAATTTAAAAGGATGCAAATACTGACAGTAATTAGATTTCATTAATTTTATTATGGGCTTGGCATATAATATAAAACAATCTCTGAATATTATAGACGTTGTTTATCTGAGAGTAGAGTCCTAAAGGTTATCCTTAATTATTTGATAGTAAAGTGATTTTTTTCGACAACAATATTTCTTTACTAAATACAATAAAGTACCATACAAAACATTGTCTTATATTTCGAATAAATTTTTTTTCAGTCCGTTCGGGTTATGGTAGGTCAGATACGACATACTAAAATATCAACTTACTACGTATGACACTTCTGCAGCCTATACCAGCTTATTTTTTTTATTTATTAGAACTACACAGATTATACACGAGTCGAGAGTCATTAAGATCTATATAACTGTCTAAATGTGGGATGGTTACACTTTCATTTAAAAAAAACAAAACATACTTCATTGCCGATTCCGAAATGTGAATAACAATGCAAAACAAACATTGTGGGATATCTTGGAAATATGTGTTTGGGATTGTCCATTAATTACGTCAGAAATAAAGACGAGACAATAAAGATTAGATTTGAAAGAAATGATTTCGAGAGTACCTTACAATCACACTTTTTCTAATAGAGTTTTAAATAGAAAAAACTATAGAATTGGTTTAAGGTTTAATATTGAATTTCTGCCCATATTTCATACTAATTACAACTTTGTGGACAGTCCAAAGAACATTCAAGGGACTCGAGTATCGGACATTTGATCGGCCGATCTGGGCAGGCTCCGTAAAAAATTGGCGTAATTTATGGATGATCAGTTTTATGTCTTATACCTTCGTACATACATAAGTGTTCATTAATAGTGTTCGTGTTTCAGCGGCCGCATATCTAGTAGATTTCTAGTAACAAGTTCGCGAATCCTGTCAACACAATTAATAGTTTGACCACCCGTATTTTATTGTTGCATCTCTTTTTTTCTTATGCGCCCCTATTTGTTTTCCTTTTTTCGCGCTACTTCGGATCTCAGCTAAATTAAGCATAAAGGCCTTACAAATGAAATTGCAATAACGTCCAAGTTATGCAGTGTTTTATCACGCATTGACATTTTAAAGATGCAAATATCTCGTACTAACAGTTTCGTTGTAGGGCCAAGATTTATAAAGCGTGCTTAGGTTTTTTGTGACTTAAGAAAAAGTCAAAGCAGGAGAACGTTATGTGTACGACATAAGTCTGTCTCATTCTTACAATAATTTTATTAGGCAAGTACGCTCTGTGGATCTCTGCCTGAGAGTCTACTGGATATGTAGTCGACGATGTCTTTTCAACTAACACTTTGAAGGGACTATTATTTTATTTGCTGTTTATTTGCGGAGCGTATTCTCCGTGAATTTTCTGCTATTTTTTACTTTGCGTGGCACCTCCCATTAACATATGCACTGACCATATTTTTTTTTTTACTAATAATATTTTTCACAGACCTTTCACCTGAGGCCATAAAAAGACAGGAAATGACAGGTGAAAATACAGGTAAGACTTGTACTTGGAGTACACTATGTGTGTGATAATATGGTCCAAAAATTTAAATCTACTGATATGTCCTTGTAAACCATTCTGTTGTACACAAATCTCTAAACTAGATCGATAAGACAAAATAGTTCAACCACTATCTGGGAATATTGTGATATATCGCAATGTTTCACTAAATACTGTTTTTTGTGTCTTCCTAGTTTAATTTGATTCAAGAGATTTATGCGTGATAGAAACCTATTGAACCTTTTGAACCAATTGATATAAACGGGACAACCTGTGTATCACTTAAATTAAACATATTTTAAAACATTTTTTTAATCTATTAAATAACTTTGAGTATTCCATATTTTTTGATCAAATGACCTCTTACCTTCCATGTCTATTTTAGCCATATAATAGACTTGATGATTCACTTCTGTTGGCAAAAGCACGGTTTATGAGTTATCATTTAACTATTGCGAGGACTTATCTGAAGATTTGAATCTGGTTTCGTCAACGTTTTTGCATGAATTGGGTGTTCTTGTGTTAGTAGTGTAATCGTATATTTTTCAAAACTGTAATTGGTATTGAAATTCATTGGTACTCAATTCACTTGTGTACATAATCAAACTTCCGTATTGCGAAGTACGTTTGATTGTTCATATTCGCACAAACATTGTACTTTCGCATTTGTGTTATTTTATCACCATCAAGGATACGTAAATAACAACTGAAAGGAATCGGATAATTGCCACAAGAATAAATTCCAAATTGGTTTACGATACTAATAATTCAATTAAATATTTATAAAAAGGCGTTTGTAGTTAGTTACGCTATGGCAGTAGGAAATTCAAATTTAATTCAATAAGCTTACTTAAACGACAATTATAAACATTTACATATTTTAATATCTTTAACATTGCAATGTTTTTATTATATCAGCTCTATATAAGCTTAATAGTTTTATATAGGCAATGTTCAATTGGTTTATATTCGAGTTAAATTCTACAGTTTGTAAATATAATCCCAACAGCTGTCAAACCGCCCAAGGGCTTCAAGGAAATTCTCAAAGAAGGTGGCCCAGAGGCCTTCGCTAAAGCAGTGCGGCAGAACAAAGGGCTTCTGCTTATGGACACGACATACAGGGATGCTCACCAGTCTTTATTGGCGACGCGTGTAAGGTCACACGATCTGTTGGGCGTATCCCCTTACGTCGCACATAACTTCAGCAATCTATACTCCTTGGAGAACTGGGGTGGAGCCACTTTTGATGTCGCACTTAGGTAAGTTTTAAGAAAACATATTACCTTCCTTAACTCCTGCTTGCTTTTTAGTCACTGGATTATCACTAGATTCTACGGCTTCGGTCGCGTTACTTTCCATTTACTAAAGATAAAACCGTTTATTTATATAAGTGTAAACATGCATGTGCCACATCATTCTTATTATTTCCATACGTTTCATGTTTGCTGTTTATTGTGTTCGTAATACCATAACTGGTCATCAGGTTAGCTCGATACCGTCTTGGGCTGCACCATCATACACTTGACATGAAGTGGAATTGAAGGATAAAAATTAAGATATTTATTTAAGGTTCCTGCACGAGTGTCCTTGGGAGAGATTGGAAGATATGCGCAGGCTGATCCCTAACGTGCCATTCCAAATGTTGCTGCGCGGAGCCAACGCTGTCGGCTACACCAACTATCCTGACAATGTTGTTTACAAGTTCTGTGATATGGCGGTGAGATGTCTCTAGTTTTCTTATTATAGTTGTCTCTAATTGTCTAATGAGACATACTTAAGAATTATTGCGGAATATTTAAAAATATAGAATACCTGTCTGAATTATTTATTCGGACGTTTACAAGGGGCTTTTAAAATGTATGTGGGCTTAGGTTAGGTACAAGCGCTTTATTAAGCGTTCACATATAATTTTCTCTATGATTGTCTGGTTATGGTACTAACTACATCAAATTCATATCACTCTAGGACTTTCCACTTATAAATAATTTAGAGTATATCTGGATTTCACAGAATTCAAATTTTAACATTTTTAACTACGGTAATTCGAAAATTGTCTTAATTCAAAGTTAAACTAAATGCGATTTAACTATCAAAACTCAATAAAACAAACGTCGGACATTACTGCTGTGTTAAAACAGGATATAGACTAGACATAAAATATTTAATTAGAATAAAAAATAAACCTTCAAATATTTTACATTTCAGGTAAAATCTGGCATGGACATATTCCGAGTTTTCGATTCGTTGAACTACCTGCCAAACTTAATCCTCGGTATGGATGCGGCGGGCAAAGCCGGCGGCGTGGTCGAAGCTGCCATTTCGTACACCGGGGACGTGTCGGATCCTAACAAGAAGAAATACGACCTCAAGTATTACTTGAACCTTGCCGACGAGTTGGTGAAAGGTGGAACACACGTGCTCGCTATTAAGGACATGGCTGGTCTATTGAAGCCTCAGGCTGCCAAGTGAGTATAATAACTCTTGCTCCTTAACTCTGAGAAGTTTAATAACTCTTGCTCCTTAACTATGATTGCTTATTGTTCACTAGATCACATGTAGCTACGGCTACGACCGTGTTACGTTATCAAAGATTACCCGAAAACCGTTTATTTATATACATGGACTGAGTTTTTAACCAGCGTATGCAGATATTTGAAAATATAATAATATAAATAGTAGAAAAATCTGCTCTTAGAGTAAAAAGTGGTTTTGAGCATCTATGAAGTATGCACTAATGTGTCCCAATAGGTTATTCAATAACACCAAGACGACATAGATTTCTCTAGAACATCTTCCATTAATCCGAGAGGATCATGATGTTTGGGCTGTTTTTATGCTTTTATAAACTATACGCCTGATTACACGTACTGAATCTTAGTTAAGTAATATGTATTTGTGCCCAGGCTACTAATATCCGCAATCCGGGACAAGCATCCCACGGTACCAATCCACGTGCACACTCACGACACATCTGGCGCGGGTGTGGCCTCAATGCTTGCGTGCGCGGAAGCCGGAGCTGATGTAGTTGACGTGGCGGTAGATTCGATGTCTGGAATGACAAGCCAGCCCAGTATGGGGGCATTGGTTGCTTCACTGCAAGGCACACCTCTTGATACCGGTTTGTTTATGGTTTTATTCCTTCCGTATAACTGGATATTCGGCTTAGTGCTTAGGTATGGATTAGGAATAGAATTATGAGTTCTTCAAAAATTATAGGTATAGGATTTTTCTGTCAAGAAGTTTCAACACCAGCCCGGAGTTAGAAAATAGGTGTTGGAGTGCACTTTAAACCGTCAGTCTCATGTGTCACTTAAATGTAATAAAAACTGTCAAAGTACCCATTGGAGCACTGCGGTGGCTCAATCCCACTACTATATGCGAGGTAAGCTAAAAGCTGTGATAGCCCAGTGGTTAGGACGTCAGCCTCCTAATCAAAGGTCGGGGGTTCGAACCCGGACACGCACCTATAACTTTTCGGAGTTATGTGCGTTTTTAAACAATTAAAATATCCTTGCTTCAACGGTGAAGGAAAACATCGAGAGGAAACCTGCATGCCTCAGAGTTCTCTATAATGTTCTCAAGTGTGGCGTGTGAAGTGGCAATCTGCACATGTCCAGCGTGGTGGACTATGGCCAAACCCTTCTCATATTGAGAGGAGACCCGTGCTCTGCAGTGAGGCAGTGAGTCGAGAATGGGTTGATCATGATGAAGAGGATGATATGCGAGAAGATACGTAATCAACAGACATTTCACATTATTAGCATAATATGCTATACTCAGCATATAGTGTGGACCAAATTTGGCTCCTACTTTATTTATTTAGTTTATTTAGCTGCTCTGAGAAAGATTGTCTAATTTCATCATATATATATTTTTTGTTTAGGAATCCCACTTCAAACGGTATCTGAATACTCGGCTTACTGGGAACAAGCTCGTACCCTGTACGGTCCGTTTGAGTGCACAGCTACTATGAAGTCCGGCAATGCTGATGTATACCTCAACGAGATCCCTGGCGGCCAATACACGAACTTGCAGTTCCAAGCTTTCTCGTTAGGTCTTGGCAGCCAGTTCGAGGAAGTGAAGAAGGCGTACAGGTAAAGAAGTTTTTGCTCTCGACTTCGCATAAATACCAGTGTTTTTTTTTTATAAAAGGTACTTGTTTATATGGGATTGTGGATTACACTATTTCAAAGCTCACATTTAATGTCTTTCAGAGATGCAAACCTTCTGCTCGGGGATATAATCAAAGTGACCCCATCGTCCAAGGTTGTGGGTGATTTCGCCCAATTCATGGTGCAGAACAAACTAACAGCCGCAGAAATTGAAGCGAGAGCCGAGGAACTGTCCTTCCCCAAATCCGTTGTGGAGTTCTTCCAAGGTGCCATTGGTATACCTTATGGAGGATTCCCAGAACCTCTCAGGTAAGGTTAAGTTTTCGTTTGCTAGATTTGAAAGCACTTGATAGGACGACCTCCGGGGCGCAGTGCACGCGCTGTCGCATTATAAAGTTGGAGGTCTTGGGTTCGATTCCCGGCTCGAGTCTGGCCTGGTGGGAGGCTTCGGCCGTGGCTAGTTACCACCCTACTGACAATGACGTGTCGCCAAGCGATCGAGCGTTCCGGCACGATGTCGTGTAGAAACAAATTAGGAGTGTGGGTTTACCATACCCCTAACAGGTTAGCCCGTTTCCATCCTAGACTTGCATTATCACTTACCACCAGGTGAGATAGCCGTCAAGGGCTAAGTTGTAGTATGTAAAAAAAAAATCTTAAATTTGTAACAAACTAAAAGTTTGTACTCTGTTCAAAAATAACTATTTAAATCTTTTTAATGTAGTTGGCGAATTTAGCTCACAAATGCTATGAAATAGTTGACCATACTCGTGACCTTGGAATACTGAAGAGCGTTTATCATACTTACTTTAAGTTTCACACTTAGTGTGATGTAGTTTATCTCTAACTGTTCTCATGATATACATGTACCTGTAGATATCTAAGAGTCATTATTTTCATTGCTGTAGTATTTTGTTAGCTTTGCGTCACGATTAAATATAGATTCAGTGAGTTTTTATGTTGAAAAATATTGTAAAAATTCTAGACAGGGAAGAATTTTTACTATATTTTTAAGACTCGACTTGAGCCGGGAAGTCGATGTTTTGCCCGCATACTTTTACTACTTTTACTTTGTACTTCGTTTTCTTTTTCCACAACTAAATGTTTCTTACCTGTGACGTGAATGCTTAAATAATACTTATTATGATAATATAATATACTTATGATAATGTATTGGCTTTATTTCAGATCAAAAATCCTAAAAGACATGCCCAGGATAGAAGGCAGGCCTGGACAGGAACTTGCGCCACTAGATTTTGACAAGTTGAAAGAGGACATCAAAGAACATTACCCAGAGGTAACCACTAATACTACTTTATCGTCAGCATAATACTTACTGCTTGATACAAGCCTCCCTCAAGGGGTGAGGGGTTTAAGGGAGGTAAGACTCACTCTGTCAATGCGGCAGGCAGCGTATTCCGGTGCTTAAATTTTTACTAAGATTTTAAGACGGTGCGAGAATTTACTTTCTGTGACCCTATGATAATCGCGCGCATCAACGTCAAATTCGGATTTTCATAAATCCCGCGCATACCATGTACTTTGCCAGGATTTTTGGATTTAAATTAGATAAATAGTAGAGTAGTAGAGTATAATGTGTTTCCATTCAAAATTTCAACCAAATTGGTTCAGTATTTTCGGCGTTAAGGAGGATAATACATACACACTTCCATACGAAACTTTCGCAAATTGGTGTGATTAATAAATTATCAACGCATTGATTGAGTTCCAGGACAAAAAAGGTCTAATATACATACAAGCCTTGTATGCATATTAGACCTTTTTTGTCCTAGTTGAATAGCTTTATGGCTACCTCCATCCCTTGGTAAAGACGGAGGTTATGTGGAACTCCCGCTACCGTAGTTGTGTACCGGGCGTATACTTAAACTAAAAACTACTATGGCATGTCCCCCTCGCTGTTTTTGCTGGACGCTCAAGGGACCTGTTGTATATGTAGACGGTCTACGATAACACTAAAATTATTATTATCAGGTAACAGACCAAGATGTGATGTCGGCTGCAATGTATCCTCAAGTGGCGAATGACTTCTTCCGCATCCGGGACAAGTATGGACCCGTCAAGCATCTGGACACAAAGACCTTCCTCGTTGGACCTTCCGTAAGTAATCGATTGAACCAGTTCCGAAACTACAACAGATTGATAGCCATTACTATTATAATTAAAGGGGTAAAACTATTTTCTTTATTTATATGAGCATAATCTCATATTTGAAGCGGTGATAGCCTAGTGGTTAGGGCGTCAGCCTCCTAATCAGAGGTCGGCGGTTCGAATCCGGGCACGCACCTCTAACTTTTCGCAGTTATGTGCGTTTTAAAAAAAAATTAAAATATCACTTGCTTCTACGGTGAAGGAAAACATCGTGAGGAAACCTGCACGCCTGAGAGTTCTCCAAAATGTTCTCAAAAGTCGTGTGAAGTGTGCCAATCCGCACATGGCCAGCGTGGTGGACTATGGCCAAACCCTTCTCATATTGAGAGGAGACCGGTGCTCTGTAGTGAGCCGGCAATGGGTTGATCATGATGATGATGATGATGGTATAATTAAAGGGGTAAAATTATTTTCTTTATTTATATGAGCATAATCTCATATTTTATGACCTTACCCATAAACTTTTAACTCACCCTAAAGGTTGGCGAAACTATCGAAGTGAAGATCGAACGTGGCAAAACGTTGGACATCAAGACTTTGGCCGTCTCCGAAGAGATGACCGCTGCCGGTGAGAGGGAGGTGTTCTTTGAGCTCAACGGGCAACTCAGATCTGTGTTCATAAGAGACGAACAAGCTAGCAAGGTAAGCATTTAAATCTAAATGAGGTCTAAGGCTGCCTAATGCTAAGAGATAAGGCCGCCTGTTACATCAATCTATTTCGTAAGTGTAGCTAGTCGCTTCACTAGAGGTTGTGACGACCTCCGTGGCGCAGCGCGCGCGCTGTCGCATTATAAAGTTGGAGGTCCTGGGTTCGATTCCCGGCTCGAGTCTGGTCTGGTGGGAGGCTCCGGCCGTGGCTAGTTAGCACACTACCGACAAAGACGTGTCGCCAAGCGATTTAGCGTTCCGGCACGATGTCGCGTAGAAACCAATTAGGAGTATGGGTTTACCATACCCCTAACAGGTTAGCCCGCTACCATCTTAGACTGCATGATCACTTACCATCAGGTGAGATTGCCGTCAAGGGCTAACTTGTAGTGGGTAAAAAAAAAAGGTTGGCAGTACGCTTTCTTTAATTCCTTTCTCGGTAGAATTCAGCTGCCCAAGCGTTTCCAGCCATTTTGGGATGTTTGTATGTACATATGAATAATATTGAAATGCTATTTTCAGGAAATGAAGATCCATCCAAAGGCTGTGAAAGGTGACAAGAACCAAGTGGGCGCTCCTATGCCAGGTACGGTCCTCACAATCAAGGTGAAGGAAGGCGACCACGTGGACAAGGGGCAACCCATAGCGGTGCTGTCGGCGATGAAGATGGAGATGATAGTCCAGGCGCCAATGGCGGGCACCGTCAAATCCGTGGCCATCACCAACGGTCAGAAGCTGGAGGGAGATGATCTGATCTGCACCATCGAATAGTTATACCAGTCTTCGTCATTTATCATTGGGTTTGTACATTACTAGCTGTACCCTGTATGAATTAAAAGTTAGGTGGATCATGAAATTGTTAAATGTATTTATTTTAAAAGCCGACATTGTCATCTCAAAGTCTGGCTGATGGTGCATAAGCGGATACTAGCAGAGCATAAACCAATCGTATTCCTGAGATTATAGTTTGAGGAACCACCCACTAACCCACCACTATCCAACGGCCGAATAATTCAATGCGATGGATTAATTGACTTATTTTATTATAAATTGACTTATATTGTTTTCGGATTAGTATCCGTTAAAAATATATAATAATTATTAAGTATGATACAACATAGCTCGTTAACATAATTTTTGCCATTTCTGCCATCGTAATAAAGTTTTGTGCGTATTAATGATTTCAAGGTCATAGAGGGACAGGTCCCTAAACGTAAGACGGAATCGCATTGATTAACCACTAGCCGTAGATAGAGCGCGTCATACAAAAACAACACGAGAATTTGTCACCAATTAACTATACATTCCTACATATCGGTATATCGATGTATTACAACCCATCTAATACACGACATCTGACCGTTATATTATCTATAGCGGCGCGTAGTGCTTTGTAATTCATTCGGATTATACGGCTCGAGTGTTAGAATCGGTGACTTTCGTCTAGCCTTGTCACACACACTGGGGGAAAGGAGTGCACGCGTCGCTATTTGTGCACTACTTTTCCGTCTCATGTTTTGAGCGTTAATGATCGATCTACGGCTAGTGGTAAATCTATGCGGAATCGTCATCTCCCAATACGATTGGTATATTTCTACACGTCTCATATTATTTCGTGTGCATTTCTGTAGCAACGTACTCGTTAAAGCGCCCAACTTGGAGCTATCAGAGACAAGGTCACTACCCAAATATAAATATATTCGTTGTATAATGGCTTCATAACTTAAAAGTGCATATAATTTATAAAAGAATACTGTGTAGAGTATTTTTTTGTAATTATACAACAAATATTTTACCTAAAACTACATACGCCATACTTCTTCGTCGGATATTGGTTTATCGGTGCTTTACTTTGTGACCAATAATTTACCAGCGTTATACCAGGCACATAAAATTTGTATGGAAAGTTGGCTGTATGTTTAATCAGTCTATAACTTACTTGTTTTTGTCGTATTCCAAATTGAACTTATAGGATACCTAATAAATATCCATGTAATATTTTGTTATTTCAATGTCGCTTTAACAATATTTTTAGCATGATTTGATTGCTAATGTTCGAGTAGTAATACAAATTAACAAAAATAAGTTTTGTGACCTTGACACTATGGCTAGGGTTGGCGTACTTTTGTCATATGCGTATGTTATTTTTATTATTTGGATCGATGAGGGTGTGAAAATCGTGCAATTATATATCGATTTAGACAAACAAAGAACCTGTGATATATCACCTTGGAATGTTTAGTGAATATTATATAAGTTAAGTGCGCACTTATAATCTTCTTCAAAATAGTTAAAACATGATTATCAGACGTCTATATTTATATTTCTGCACCAAACAAGGAGGATTTGGATTTGTCATTCCATAATATTTATATTTGCAAATATATATTGTATTTAGATTTCATTTATGTGATCTTAAAAATTGAGGCATTAGGGTACCGTGTTAAGAATTTTTTTTTAAACAAATTAAAAAGAAATTGTATTATTCTATTGAAACTTTTATTTATACTGGATTTAAATACTAAAATTAAAATTCTCACAAGGGAGTTTCAGTTCATACTATTGGCATGCAGAAAAGCGTTGCCTAACCTGTGATTTTCTGCATATAAAGTAAAAACTGCGCGCTTAACTAAATCACACACTACTTATAGCATCACAACACACAGTACAAAAGGAGGATTGTGAAATAGAATGTAATTTATATATATATTTATAATGTTAATTTTTATTATCTAGGGTATACATTAAAGCACAACACGAAATGAACTTTATATATTTATGTAGGTTCATAAGTTCAAAGTAAATACATGTTGCAATGTTGGGTAGTCAGTCATTCAATACGAAATTGTTATTGTACATTTTATAGATGAGGTGGTATTTACGTATGTATATATTTTTGGTTGTATGCGAAACGGAACTTTTCCAACGGATTAGTAAATAAATATTGTATCATATCAAAATGGAGTCGTAGACAAAATAAATCTAAAATTATTCGAGATCTGTCTGAATTGACATGTCACATTTTTATTTTTGGTATCTTATTATAGATTATGGAATGTCATCAAATTTGATTGAATATAACAAAAATTCAATTATAAATAATAATATAAATTTAAAAATAAAGAAGCTCCTAATTAAATTAAAGAATATTTTTTTAACACATTAATTAAAATGGCTTGATTAATTTGCTGGCTAAAACAACTATAACAGTTTGAAGGTAAAAATTAGAATTGATTAATTTGTAATTTAAGTTTCGTGTTCAACCAAATCTTATTCGAGCTACATATATTACTAATTTTGCGCTGATAATGCATTTAGCCAAGGCCAAGACTTTCCAACGAATGCCATGCTAAAGAATGACAACTTTGTTTTCGGTAGTAAGCAAATTTGCCACCAATCACAGCCGTCACACGTTCCGTTTGGCTGAAAATTCACGTCACTGATTGGTCTCTGCTTGATAGGGAGATAGCTTTGCTATAAAGAGGTTTAACTACGCGCGGTATCAGGTCTACCCACATTGTAAACATTCTAAATTCACATCACAAACAAGTGTTCAAGTGAACAACAATTCGCAAATCTTTGGTTTTCAAGGTTGGCTTTTGAATCTGATGTCATATTATAATAAAATAAAATGTAAGTAAACGCACAAAAATAGTTCCTACGTAAATTATGTATTTTTTTTTTTGTTATCTGTGGCATCCTAAATAATTCAATGATTAACCTTGAAAGTGAGAAAGGCGGGAGACTTCGTATATGGCGGGCGCGGCTTTTCACGCTTTTCTTGAATTAATGTTGGCAAATTTTGAAAAGGACTGGTGTTGGTTGTGTCGTGGACATAGTTTTTTGAATGGTTAACATGTATTAATTTGGGAAAGGTTTGAGGAAGCCGCGTCCACCGAGTGCGAAGTTTCCCGCCATTTTTCTCTAACTTCAATTCTCCGTTGCTATAAACTTGACATTGGCTAATCTGTGTAAAGCCATAAGAAGAGAAAAAAAAAACTAAAATATTTAAAAAGACGTCAATATATCAGTAGTGAGACTAAATCTTAATTTGTTACGCAGATAAAGACATTTTTGTTAAAGTTGTTTACCTAAACCTAGTTTTATAGGCTTAAGTACTTTTATGATTGAACCTTTGAATTAATTTTAATTTTATTTAAATACAATTTATTATATATTCTCATTATTATCAAGGTATGAAATACTTTGTGTAAGTTTTGCTTCCGTGTTATATTATGTTATTTAGTCGATCTTTTTTGTTACTTTTTTCAAATTTGTACTTTAATAATTATAATAAAATATATAATTAGCTTAACTGGGTCGTGTTTTATTTGTTTTGATTAAAAACCTGACGCACGTAAATTTATCTAGCAAACGAAGTAAGTATAAATAATGTAAACAGGTAAGGTCAGGTCTACGCGACATCATATTAAAAGCTCGTTAACAAAGATGATATTTCTCAAAGCTCTCAAAAGGGCAATTTATTTATTTATTTATTTTTCATCCACTTAGAACGGCAAAATAAAACTTACACTAACTAGACAACATAAAACAAATTATTCAAAACAAACTAATATTACTAAACAAACAAAGATTAATCATTGCTCTGGGCGTACTTAAGCAACTCCGAAAACAGAACCGTCCACCCGTCATTGAATGGGTCCCATTGAAAATTCATTTCCAAAAGGTCGTTGAAAGACGCCAGAGAACGCGGTATGGGTGCCATGGCTCGGGCAACAGTGCGATGAAGTGGGACCACGAAAAGTGCAATATGGTATAGATTATATTTATCTGCATTATAATACGTTATACAGCATACATTCATGTGTGCTTTATAGAATGAAAGGTACATGTGTATCAAATCTGGAGTTACTTAAAACGCCTTTGGTATGCCGGACGCAGCCATTTGACAATTACGCTATCTGCCGCGAAAAACAGAGTGATACGAACGCGCGGATCCGCGTTCCGGCAAAGCCATGTATATTTGTACAAAGGATGTTCCATTTTTTTTAATTTTTAAATTTTATTTTGTACTTTATTATTGTATCACCTACTGTAACTATTTTAGTTTAGAAATAAAACAATGTGAACTAAGTAGGTATAGTGGAATGGTTTTATTACAAAAACAAAAAATGCTACATAAATTCAAATCGACTCGAATCGATAAAGTTATTTTCATATTCATGAATGCATGTCTATCATCATCAGCCTTCGTTCTAAACGACTCCACTGCAGGAGCATGGCCTACCCAATCAGGATCATAATCCACCGCGCTGACCCAGTGCGTGTTGGTGGATATCACAAGTCCTCAAACTTGCTAGGTTCTTCGACTTGCTGGTTTCCTCACGATGTTTTCCTTCACCGTTTAAAGTCAGTGGTAATTTTTCTTAGAAAAATACGGACTTGAAAAATATCATTGGTCCGCGCCGGGATTTGAACCACGACCTCCCGTATGAGAGGCGAGCGCTCTACCGCTAGGCCACCACGACTTCTGCATGTCTATGTCTATTCATAATTCGTGATAGGTACGCCAACATTGGCCTACACACAGGAACACTTTACACTGCGAGCAAATTATGTTTGTTTCCTTTCGTTGTTTGTTAGCTAGGCATTGCACACAACGTCCTCGTTTCTGGCGATTTTGACGTTTATTAGTCCGGTTTGTTGTGTCAACTGGTATGTAGTCTGGGACATGTCCATTACAGCTTCGACTGTTATCTCCGGACGACACACTGGTATTAGGCCTTATGCGCTGTATTTTATTATGTTCCTTACAGAGTGCATCTGCTAGAATTAAACGAAATTTCCTGTGACTGTAATTTGCTGCGCTGCGACATTTATGTATGATATAACTGTTTAGAATACTGCAGTTCAGCAGGCGCCGAAAAACTTTCAAATACCATTTTAGCCCTCGTTTTCGTTCTAATAAATACATGGAGAGCTTCTGGTCTTTTAAGTCCACGCCCCCCATGTATTTATTATAACTGTGGACTGCAATGGGTTTTTCGTAAGTGACTCCTGCTCGGCGGCCTGGAGCAGTTTCGGGCTTATGAAACGTAGATATTGTGGTCACAAGCTTGACATCTCTCCAAACCGTTACTGCTACGTCACCACAGTGGCGAGAGACAATCTGCCCCCGCTGCAATTGTCCTTCGCTTAAGTTTTTGATATCTGACGGAGTGTCGACTCTTCGTCGATTTAACACTCCGACAACGTCGGTGTGGTTATGCTTCAGGAACCGTGTAAGACTAACGGAATTAAAAAAATTGTCCATGTATAGACAATAGCCTTTTCCTAGATAATCTTCTATCAATTTGAGGACGACTTTTGAAGTTGCGCCAGTAAAGCCATGTATAGGTTCAGAATTTTCACCTTTACCTGCATATATGTATAATTTTACCAGATATCCGGTTTCCGCCTCACAGAGCTCATAAGTTTTAATACCGAATCGTGCTGCCTTAGAACGAATGCACTGAATCCAACTCAGGCGTCCCTTCCACAGCAGCAGCGACTCGTCAATACTTATGGCTCTGTGTGGGATATATATTTCTCCAAATTTTTTGTTGCAGTGTTCCACAATATTAACAACTTTAGATACCTTTCGCTCATACCCGCGAATATTAGGACCGAGTTCATCGTTGTCAACAAAATGTAAAAACCGTAACAGTAAGAGGAACCTGTTTTTGCTCATTAGCTTTCTAAATTCTGGCATGCCTAGTATGCCTGTAGTCCAGTACTCGTCAATTCTGCTTCTGTAGCATATTCCCATATAAATCATAATTCCGAAAAATTTGTATAACTCCTCTACTGTTGTGTCTTCCCACTGATAGAGACGGGATTTAGGTTTAATACCATCCTCGACTTCGGCGGCAGCAGCAATTTTTTGCCATGCGTAGTAGTTAGTTTCTTTGACAATTTTTTCCATTACAGACCTATCCCAGATGGATTTAAATATTTTAATTGGAGTATCTTCCTGCACTGTGGGTCCTGGCTGTACTTCAAATCTCTCTTCTGTACCAGTAAATTCTTCGAAATTTTGAGACCACGTGAAATCATAATTTAACATAACTTCCTCTTCCCCTCTTTCTTCTATTTCTTCCCCTTCTTCTTCTATTTCCAAAATCCTGCGTAAATCATTTTCATCAAGATCGTCTTCTTCGTCATCTTCACTTCCTGAATCGACTGCCAAAGCCTCAGCTAGTTCAGACGTCAGATATGTATTTACGACCTGAAAAACATGTCGGTAGAAATTAAGTTATTCTTATTGAATTAAGTTTAGGACAATTCCAATTTAGATAGATAGGAATTATTGACATAGACAAATATTCTCTACTATAGATTTGACTTGGTATTACAATGGTATCCATGGCTTGTACTGACTAACCTCATGAGAGGGTATAGGTGAAACAGAATCGCTTTCATCTTCAAAATTTAACATTCTGAGTTGCTGCATCTCGTAAGACTCTCTTGCCACATTCCGCACTGGCTGCAAAAAAAGTTTGATTAATTACAATGTTACAAAATGTGCAAAAACGGATATAAAATGTAATTGTACAAATCAATACCAACCTCATTTGAGGGCCCAGGAACGTCAGGATCAGGTGAAAAATTTAAATCTACCCTCCTCCAAATTCGAGGTGCTTCAGAGGATTCTTCGACATTGGCTTTTGTTCTCAGTAATTGGCTGCCAACCTCATTTGAGGGCCCAGGAGCGTCAAGATCAGGTGAAGAATTTAAATCTAACCTCCTCCGGATTCGAGGTCGTTCAGAGGATTCTTCGACATTGGCTGTCGTTCTCAGTACCTACAACGAACGAATATTAATGTAATGTAGAAATTTACACCTGGATTCGAAATAAAATGGTTTAAATAAAAAACCAAGAACCGACTTCATTGAAGTCTCCGCTTAAAAAATAATTATCAGCTGTTTCATCTCAATAGACACAAAATGTATGAAACAGCATCCCCTCTATTTAAAAAGTAATGGCATACATATGTGCAATACATACATGTAATGATCCGGATAGGGATTTTTCCATATATACGGTTTTATCAGGTCGTGCATACAAAGAACCGTTGGGCGAAATCTGTATTTCCATACCCACAATGGGTTGAGTTGCTTCCCACTCAGGTGGTGTAGTATTCCTCACATTTGATTCCATCTAGAAATAAATAAAATAACAGCAAATTGGGAGGTAAAATTATAATGTAAGACATGAAGTCGAAATGTAAATAAATTACCTCTACAACATTTTGTATAGTCTTGCTTTGTCAAAGAATAAAACTAATTATATGTGAATTTTTTTATTAGTTTTAAACAAATAACAGTAACCTTCTCATTGTAATACTTAATTAAATTTTTGTTATTTAGAAATCAGCACAAATGTTACATTCGTCATTTGTGTAATGTTCATATATGGCAAACATACAGTTTCGACACCAAAAATGTTTAGCGTGTAATATCATTTTAAAAGTACTTTTTTTGTCAGTCCGAAGACATAAATGTCGAGGCATTTTAGAATTCGTGCGTTTTTTACATATGAAACAAGCACTTAATTTTATAAAATGAGTCTCTTTCCAAGGCCATATAGCTTCACGAAGACATAGGCAATAATCTCCTTTGTTGAGATACTTATCAACATCTAGGTACACCACCATTATTTTATAACCTTGAAATTAAATTAATAAAATATTGTTAGGTTCAATGCAAGATATCTCAAAATATTTTCTGGACAACTCAATAAAGTAAATAAACAAGTAAAGTGCGTGGTATAAATTTGAACACCCTGTACGTCTTAGCCGGAACGCGGATCCGCGCTCAATATGCGGTAAGACTATCGAAAAACAAAGATTCTGAATGAACTATGAATTATGGACGAAAACACTTTGCAAATTGAAGATCTTGACAAAAAAGTCTTCAAAACTATATATAACACGCACTCAGAATGAAAGAAATACAATAGTTATGAATAAATTTGAAAAAAAAAACTAACCGACAAATCGTTTACTTCTAATTATTTTAGTAATTGCATAAATTTCTCATAAGATTTTATTGAAAACTATTCTAAATGAAAGAAATTATTGAAATAACACAAAAATATACTCACTGTGTCCAGTAATTACAAAAAATCAAACACTTAGTTCTCAACGAAGTCGAGTATTCAGTGACACGAATGAACAAGTTTCTGAACTAAAGACAGGTATAAGAGAATTTGGTACATTCATTCATTCAAGGACGCAAGCGATTTTGACACTTCTGCATCGTTTTTATGAGAGAAAATTATAAAAAATTGTCTGCTGGTCGGAGAGCGTGGATCCACGTTCCGGCAGATAACTGCTTTGCGCTGATCCACGTTCAGGGCATACCAGAGGTTAAAACGCGGACAAAATTGTCCATAAGCGGCGAAAACCAAAAAAATATGTTCAATAAATATGATTATAGAGAAACCTAAATCATTATGCTATTATAGTATCGGAGCTGGCTTAACCTTTGGTATGCCGGACGCAGCCATTTGACAATTACGCTATCTGCCGCGAAAAACAGAGTGATACGAACGCGCGGATCCGCGTTCCGGCAAAGCCATGTATATTTGTACAAAGGATGTTCCATTTTTTTTAATTTTTAAATTTTATTTTGTACTTTATTATTGTATCACCTACTGTAACTATTTTAGTTTAGAAATAAAACAATGTGAACTAAGTAGGTATAGTGGAATGGTTTTATTACAAAAACAAAAAATGCTACATAAATTCAAATCGACTCGAATCGATAAAGTTATTTTCATATTCATGAATGCATGTCTATCATCATCAGCCTTCGTTCTAAACGACTCCACTGCAGGAGCATGGCCTACCCAATCAGGATCATAATCCACCGCGCTGACCCAGTGCGTGTTGGTGGATATCACAAGTCCTCAAACTTGCTAGGTTCTTCGACTTGCTGGTTTCCTCACGATGTTTTCCTTCACCGTTTAAAGTCAGTGGTAATTTTTCTTAGAAAAATACGGACTTGAAAAATATCATTGGTCCGCGCCGGGATTTGAACCACGACCTCCCGTATGAGAGGCGAGCGCTCTACCGCTAGGCCACCACGACTTCTGCATGTCTATGTCTATTCATAATTCGTGATAGGTACGCCAACATTGGCCTACACACAGGAACACTTTACACTGCGAGCAAATTATGTTTGTTTCCTTTCGTTGTTTGTTAGCTAGGCATTGCACACAACGTCCTCGTTTCTGGCGATTTTGACGTTTATTAGTCCGGTTTGTTGTGTCAACTGGTATGTAGTCTGGGACATGTCCATTACAGCTTCGACTGTTATCTCCGGACGACACACTGGTATTAGGCCTTATGCGCTGTATTTTATTATGTTCCTTACAGAGTGCATCTGCTAGAATTAAACGAAATTTCCTGTGACTGTAATTTGCTGCGCTGCGACATTTATGTATGATATAACTGTTTAGAATACTGCAGTTCAGCAGGCGCCGAAAAACTTTCAAATACCATTTTAGCCCTCGTTTTCGTTCTAATAAATACATGGAGAGCTTCTGGTCTTTTAAGTCCACGCCCCCCATGTATTTATTATAACTGTGGACTGCAATGGGTTTTTCGTAAGTGACTCCTGCTCGGCGGCCTGGAGCAGTTTCGGGCTTATGAAACGTAGATATTGTGGTCACAAGCTTGACATCTCTCCAAACCGTTACTGCTACGTCACCACAGTGGCGAGAGACAATCTGCCCCCGCTGCAATTGTCCTTCGCTTAAGTTTTTGATATCTGACGGAGTGTCGACTCTTCGTCGATTTAACACTCCGACAACGTCGGTGTGGTTATGCTTCAGGAACCGTGTAAGACTAACGGAATTAAAAAAATTGTCCATGTATAGACAATAGCCTTTTCCTAGATAATCTTCTATCAATTTGAGGACGACTTTTGAAGTTGCGCCAGTAAAGCCATGTATAGGTTCAGAATTTTCACCTTTACCTGCATATATGTATAATTTTACCAGATATCCGGTTTCCGCCTCACAGAGCTCATAAGTTTTAATACCGAATCGTGCTGCCTTAGAACGAATGCACTGAATCCAACTCAGGCGTCCCTTCCACAGCAGCAGCGACTCGTCAATACTTATGGCTCTGTGTGGGATATATATTTCTCCAAATTTTTTGTTGCAGTGTTCCACAATATTAACAACTTTAGATACCTTTCGCTCATACCCGCGAATATTAGGACCGAGTTCATCGTTGTCAACAAAATGTAAAAACCGTAACAGTAAGAGGAACCTGTTTTTGCTCATTAGCTTTCTAAATTCTGGCATGCCTAGTATGCCTGTAGTCCAGTACTCGTCAATTCTGCTTCTGTAGCATATTCCCATATAAATCATAATTCCGAAAAATTTGTATAACTCCTCTACTGTTGTGTCTTCCCACTGATAGAGACGGGATTTAGGTTTAATACCATCCTCGACTTCGGCGGCAGCAGCAATTTTTTGCCATGCGTAGTAGTTAGTTTCTTTGACAATTTTTTCCATTACAGACCTATCCCAGATGGATTTAAATATTTTAATTGGAGTATCTTCCTGCACTGTGGGTCCTGGCTGTACTTCAAATCTCTCTTCTGTACCAGTAAATTCTTCGAAATTTTGAGACCACGTGAAATCATAATTTAACATAACTTCCTCTTCCCCTCTTTCTTCTATTTCTTCCCCTTCTTCTTCTATTTCCAAAATCCTGCGTAAATCATTTTCATCAAGATCGTCTTCTTCGTCATCTTCACTTCCTGAATCGACTGCCAAAGCCTCAGCTAGTTCAGACGTCAGATATGTATTTACGACCTGAAAAACATGTCGGTAGAAATTAAGTTATTCTTATTGAATTAAGTTTAGGACAATTCCAATTTAGATAGATAGGAATTATTGACATAGACAAATATTCTCTACTATAGATTTGACTTGGTATTACAATGGTATCCATGGCTTGTACTGACTAACCTCATGAGAGGGTATAGGTGAAACAGAATCGCTTTCATCTTCAAAATTTAACATTCTGAGTTGCTGCATCTCGTAAGACTCTCTTGCCACATTCCGCACTGGCTGCAAAAAAAGTTTGATTAATTACAATGTTACAAAATGTGCAAAAACGGATATAAAATGTAATTGTACAAATCAATACCAACCTCATTTGAGGGCCCAGGAACGTCAGGATCAGGTGAAAAATTTAAATCTACCCTCCTCCAAATTCGAGGTGCTTCAGAGGATTCTTCGACATTGGCTTTTGTTCTCAGTAATTGGCTGCCAACCTCATTTGAGGGCCCAGGAGCGTCAAGATCAGGTGAAGAATTTAAATCTAACCTCCTCCGGATTCGAGGTCGTTCAGAGGATTCTTCGACATTGGCTGTCGTTCTCAGTACCTACAACGAACGAATATTAATGTAATGTAGAAATTTACACCTGGATTCGAAATAAAATGGTTTAAATAAAAAACCAAGAACCGACTTCATTGAAGTCTCCGCTTAAAAAATAATTATCAGCTGTTTCATCTCAATAGACACAAAATGTATGAAACAGCATCCCCTCTATTTAAAAAGTAATGGCATACATATGTGCAATACATACATGTAATGATCCGGATAGGGATTTTTCCATATATACGGTTTTATCAGGTCGTGCATACAAAGAACCGTTGGGCGAAATCTGTATTTCCATACCCACAATGGGTTGAGTTGCTTCCCACTCAGGTGGTGTAGTATTCCTCACATTTGATTCCATCTAGAAATAAATAAAATAACAGCAAATTGGGAGGTAAAATTATAATGTAAGACATGAAGTCGAAATGTAAATAAATTACCTCTACAACATTTTGTATAGTCTTGCTTTGTCAAAGAATAAAACTAATTATATGTGAATTTTTTTATTAGTTTTAAACAAATAACAGTAACCTTCTCATTGTAATACTTAATTAAATTTTTGTTATTTAGAAATCAGCACAAATGTTACATTCGTCATTTGTGTAATGTTCATATATGGCAAACATACAGTTTCGACACCAAAAATGTTTAGCGTGTAATATCATTTTAAAAGTACTTTTTTTGTCAGTCCGAAGACATAAATGTCGAGGCATTTTAGAATTCGTGCGTTTTTTACATATGAAACAAGCACTTAATTTTATAAAATGAGTCTCTTTCCAAGGCCATATAGCTTCACGAAGACATAGGCAATAATCTCCTTTGTTGAGATACTTATCAACATCTAGGTACACCACCATTATTTTATAACCTTGAAATTAAATTAATAAAATATTGTTAGGTTCAATGCAAGATATCTCAAAATATTTTCTGGACAACTCAATAAAGTAAATAAACAAGTAAAGTGCGTGGTATAAATTTGAACACCCTGTACGTCTTAGCCGGAACGCGGATCCGCGCTCAATATGCGGTAAGACTATCGAAAAACAAAGATTCTGAATAAACTATGAATTATGGACGAAAACACTTTGCAAATTGAAGATCTTGACAAAAAAGTCTTCAAAACTATATATAACACGCACTCAGAATGAAAGAAATACAATAGTTATGAATAAATTTGAAAAAAAAAACTAACCGACAAATCGTTTACTTCTAATTATTTTAGTAATTGCATAAATTTCTCATAAGATTTTATTGAAAACTATTCTAAATGAAAGAAATTATTGAAATAACACAAAAATATACTCACTGTGTCCAGTAATTACAAAAAATCAAACACTTAGTTCTCAACGAAGTCGAGTATTCAGTGACACGAATGAACAAGTTTCTGAACTAAAGACAGGTATAAGAGAATTTGGTACATTCATTCATTCAAGGACGCAAGCGATTTTGACACTTCTGCATCGTTTTTATGAGAGAAAATTATAAAAAATTGTCTGCTGGTCGGAGAGCGTGGATCCACGTTCCGGCAGATAACTGCTTTGCGCTGATCCACGTTCAGGGCATACCAGAGGTTAATTCTGTATGTAAGCTAAACATAGTAATCTGGCCCTTTTTGGTATCATATTTTATGGTATCCAGTCCAATAGGTACACGATAGAATCCGATCATATCCTATTAAAGCAGATTCGATGAAAAATATATTTTTGCATATTTTGGTTAAATTATTATTATTAGCCCGTACTGTCCCAATGTTGGGAAAAATCCTCCCTTCCTTCCATTTTTCTCTGTCTAGGAATATTTGGGGCAAAGCCGACAGATATGCATCGAGTTCGTCACGCCAGCGACGCCTCGGTCTGCCTCGACATCTTTTTGTTTTTTGTGGCACCCAAGTTGTAGCGGCCTTTGCCCACAGTTCGTCGGACATGCGCATAAGCCAGCCCATACTTGTGTCTAATTGTAATCGTCGAAAGAACGAAGCGACGCTGCGCGAGTAATGAGAGGCGGGAGGCGTCTCTCTGAACTTGCCTCGTTTGCGAGGTTCGCCGTTTTCTTCATACCTAAACTGTGAAGTGAGTTTTGCCTGTCTGACTACGAGTGCGCCTGGCCTGATACGACGAACGAAATAACAGTTAATGTATTAGATTCAATGGATGGGCCGTACAAGAATCACCGGCATCCAACTCTAAAAGGTGTCCAGGAACTATTTACAACTTTTCGTGTCACTTCTAACTCATCGGCTCCATAGAAATGGTTGCCTGGAAGAGATCACTATAAGTGATTAGATCGCCAGTCGCTGTGTGTTGTGTGATATGTATGTACCTATGTATTGCAAAAAAGTTGTATAAATAAATATTTGATTCAATTCTAATCAAATCAAATCAGTTATTTTGCAATTCTGTCCTCTACATTTTTTTTTTCCTTTTTATACACCACAAATTAGCCCTTGACGGCATCTTACCTTAGTGATGATGTGATCTAAGACGGTAGCGGGATAACTTGTTAAGGGTATCATAAACCCATACTCCTAATTGGTTTCTATACGTCGTCCCGTACGCTAAATCTCTCGGCGACACGTCTTTGTCGGTAGGATGGTAAATGGTCATGGCCGAAGCCTCCCACCAGACCAGACTCGGGCCGGGAATCGAACCCAGGACCTCCAACGTTTAAAATGCAACAGCGAACGCGCTGCACCACAGAGTTCGTTAAACATTCTGTATATTCTGTTTTTATCAATGGTAATCGATTTCATATGGTCACCATTACGAGGTTGATAAGTCATGGGCACGTACTTACGTACGCACGGACAGCGCGGCGTCGTTTATAGTACGCATTGGAAGCGTAGACTTTACTATGTACTTTCGCTATATAAGGTAACCGAAACGTGCCTCAATGCACACAGAATCTATTACCTAACTGGTAGACTAAGGGGGTGAAACATTTGCAATAAAAAGAAACAAATAATAATTATAAATTTATATTTCTTATTGCTTAAAATCTATAATACAAAATTCTACCATAACATTGGTTAATAGACGTAACAATTTTTTTTATAACTGCTAAAAGTGATAATCTAAAAATACGACTGTGAAATTAAGTAAATCCTAATCCGTACCTAAGGTACAACACAACGATACAAAAATAAAGATGGCGATCTCCTAATTAAAGTAAAAAGTCTTATAAACAGTTCGGACATGCCCGCCCATTCATTCCAGGCATCCTATTCATTTATTTATTCATTGTTCAATTACAGTAGAACCTCTTTAATCCGGACGCTGCCGCGGCATAAAATATGTACATATGTATATGAACTGATTGTCATTATATTCAAAATATGTCATCATCATCATCATGATCAACCCAATACCGGCTCACTACAGAGCACGGGTCTCCTCTCAATATGAGAAGGGTTTGTCCATAGTCCACCACGCTGGCCATGTGCGAATTGGCAGACTTCACACGTCTTTGAGAACATTACGAAGAACTCTCAGGCGTGCAGGTTTCCTCACGATGTTTTCCTTCACCGTTGAAGCAATGATATTTTAATTTTTTAAAACGCACATAACTCCGAAAAGTTAGAGGTGCGTGCCCGAATTCGAGCTGCCGACCTCTGATTAGGAGGCTGACGCCATAACCACTAGGCTATCACCGCTTCTGATTAGCCGATCAGCAAAATATGTACGTACATACATATAATTTTACACTGCCATGCATCTCTTCTTTCTTAACACTTATAACCCACTTCAGGCACGTTCGAGATGTTGTTTTGTGAAAAGCACAATATGTTCTATAATCCGAACGATTTGATAATCCGAAACCTCCCCCCCCCCCCCCCCGTCCCAATTAGTTCGGATTAAAGAGGTTAAACTGTATATTCAACTATACACGCCTGGTAGGCAACCCTACCAATTGCAAATTGTAAAACTGTACACTGTAGCAATATAAAAAAGTTTAAAAACACATTAACGTGCACATATCCCTTTCAGGCCCGTCAAAAACGATCGTGCACATATTTTTTTTTAATTCCCGCGCCTTTTCGAATCATCTTTGTAGAACGACACCCGCACCACACGATCGTGCACGAACTACGCTACCTATTAAAAAATAGTTTTCGCGCGTTTTGCTAGTCAGTTGGCATCGGTGACGTGACAAAGATGGCAGCGTTTTTCAACGATGGTAGCGGTAATCGTAAGTATCAATTTTTTGTGCAAAATTTAATGAAAACATTATGATGTTGTTATTATTTCGTAGTCATAATCTTTATTTACGCATTTATTAAGGTTTTACTGTAGGTACATAAAATTTTTCAATCAAAATTATACTTTGACACACTATAATCACGATCGTGATATATGGGTCTATCTCCACTTTAGAAGGTTTTAGTGAAGTACCGTTATTTGTTCAATTTCTAAACAATTATTTTGTTTTTGGCAGGAGTCGAACTAACCAGCGATTTAGTTTTACATCTACTTGGAGATGGCAACAATTCTGAGGTAGAAGGCTTAGATGAAGATGAAGATTTGTCTCTCCAAAGGTCTTCGAACCCGAATCCTGCGGATGAAATTCCTACTGCGCCATCCGCAATAGCAACTCCGCCTTTACGTCGAGCACGAACTACTGCCAATAAACGTTCGGAAGTCAGAAGAAGAATTTGGAAACAGATACCATTCAACCAAAAAGAGCATAACTATCTACCTCGAGCTCGTCCACTAACAATTCGAGGGCCCATAGAATATTTTAATGATTACTTTGATGATGACTTTTATGAACAATCTGCTTTATGTACCAATAATTACTACATGCGTCGCACAGGCCGTATTCTAAATACGAATCCTGCAGAACTAAAAAAGCTTGTAGGCATTCATTTGATCATGGGAGTTATCCCATACCCACGTTTGTTCATGTTTTGGCGAGATGGGATGCGACTAGACATGGTGGCGAACATCATGGCCAGAGAAAGATTTAAGACGTTGCGTACAGCTTTGCACGTCGTGGACAGTGACACAGCTCCACCAGGTAATAACACACTTTGGAAAGTCCAACCTATAATTGACCGGGTCAAACAAGCTTGTGACCGATTGGAAAGGCAGGCAGGTTTTTATTCTATTGACGAACAGATGCTCCCTTTTAGCGGCGTTTGTCCTCGCGGTCTACGACAGGTGATCAAAAGTAAGCCTCGTCCCCAAGGTCTAAAAATTTTCGTGGCCACAACTCGTGAAGGTCTTATGATAGACTTTGAAGTGTATAGAGGTGCTAACACTCCGTTTGGCGACAGAGCTTTGGGGGTTGGGGCGGCGGTGATCTTGCATCTCTCGAAATCAATTCCAAGAGGGAGCTGTATTTATTTTGACCGCTACTTTTCTTCGATACCTTTGCTTGAAAAGTTGAATATCATTGGACTGCACGGTACAGCGACGCTTATGATGAACCGAATACCAGAACGTAAAAACATCGATTTTAAACCTGATCGTCGAATGAAACGTGGTGAATCACAGCAATTCGTCTGTGACGATGTGGTTGTCGTTAAATGGATGGACAACAAGTCGGTGCTAGTGGCATCAAATTGCACTTCTGCAGACGACACCACTTTTGTTAAACGCTGGGACAAAAATTCAACAGGATTTATTGACGTTGCCGCACCAAAAACCATTGCCAATTACAACAAGCACATGGGTGGTGTGGACATCCTTGACCAATCTATGGAATACTACCGCACATTTATGAAAACAAGAAAATGGACGCTAAAGGTAATACTCCATTTTTTTGATTTAGCTGTATGTAATGCCTGGCGCCTGTACAAGATGGATTGTGCAGCAGCTGGAATCCCAAAAACCATGGACTTACTAGAATTTAGAATGCAAATAGCAGACGGACTTACCAACGCACCTGTTCGCCGAAGGAGGACTGCAAGTAGTGATGATGACCGAGATGAGGCCGTTGAAAATTTAGTGCCAAACGTGCCAAGATTTAGAAGATCCAATCAACCTTCTAAAGCTAAACGATATGATGGCTATGACCATCTCCCAAGTTTTGAGGGAATCGACAATCCTCGCTCATGTAGATTGGAAGGCTGTACCAGCCGATCTAAGATAAGATGTGAAAAGTGTGACGTATACCTGTGCCTTACGAGAAAACAAAACTGCTTTGCAACTTACCATAAAAATAAATAATAGATTTTAATAGTAATGAATGTGATTGACGCAACCATGAAGACTGATATAGCCAGATTAAGGGTTAAGACTAAGTAAATTGATTGTTTAATAGTCACAGATTAAGAAAGTGATTAAATATTTTAATAAAAACAATTTTTGTAATAATTATTATTAATGTTTTATTTACTATCAAGATAAAACCCAACAACTACACGATCGTGCATTAGTAAGGTTTAAACCCAAACGTCACGTTCGTGCAGGGGTAGTTACTGGCCCTGAGGGTGTTTTAGATTTTTTTTATTATTTTTTGCACAAGCCTTTCAATCATGTCAACACATCTTCCTAAATAAATCACAACAATTTAAAAAAAAAAAAATTGGGCTTGAAAGGGATATAAAAACTTTTCTCAGAAACTATTTCAAAAGTAAAAAAAAAAACACGGATGACCAGAGCTATCCAAGCTTGTGAATCTTTTTAAAAATCCAATAACAACTATATCTATGTTTTCGTAGTATAATGTCAAAAAGATCAATCATAATACATACATTAAAAAATTTACCACCAATAATTTGTACATGATATATTTTAAGGTATATATGCCTTATTATAAGAATATTTCGTTGTTGTCCATGAAATAGTGGCAATTCTGTTGTACACAAATCTCTAAACTCTAAATTGACTAGTCTAAAAATAGTGATATCAAAGATTTGAATACAACGAAATTGGTACTTTTATCTATACGCGAGTGCAAACTATATTATATTCAACATTTTTTTTTTATTATAAGAGTAAGGAACGCTAAATCGCTTGACGACACGTCTCTGTCGGTAAGGTGGTAACTAGCCACGGCCGAAGCCTCCCACCAGACAAAACAACAAAGACCCCGATGAATCAAGTACATGAGTAAGTAAAATTACCGACCAGTTCTTTCGGACCGGACCGGAAAGGTTAAGCGATGGTAACAAGCAATGCTACTTGTGCATACTAATTCACTTTCTGAATTAAGCTAAATTCATAGGTCTTAAACAGTTTACTATGTGAAAATTTGTTGTCAATGTAATATAGACGTTGTTGCATTAATATTAAGATATAAAATCCGATAAAGGATTTCTTCACACCATTTGTCAACGGAATGTCAGTGGGTGTGATAACGTTCCGTTCTCTATCTAATCAGATAGCAACATAGTTTGAGACACTCTCTCTATAACAGCTAGTTCCGACCCAACGCGCGCTTAATATTAGCCGCCAACGTTGGACAGGTTTTTAAGTCACATAAAAAGTACAAAAGACTATTTATATAATCACCATCAATTATTGTTATATGTAAACTAACTATTATTTATATTATAAAGCTGAACGCTCTAGGCTCAGGAACTGGCAGTTCGATTTAAAAAAAAAATTAGAACATATATCGAGAAAATCTAAAAAGATTTTTTTTAGGATGTTGGCATTAACGCAAGTGAAATCGTGAGACACAAATGGACAAATGTTTATATATCACATACCTACGATACATATAAGTATAGTATCCCAATATTAAATATATGACTATGACAAGTTAAGGGCGTCAGAGTTGTGTTTTAGTTTTTCAGCAATGCTGACGTCACGCTCTTATTTACTTTCGCTCGTAGTAAGTAAAACCACAACTTGAGGGATTACACTTTTACTGCGGCAATAACTAAGAGGTCCGAACGGTCCGACGTCTCGAGCGAGAATGCCACGAAAGGCATCGACCGCCCGTATTTATAACAAAGCATGCTTGTACAAAATTGATTGCTACCGTCTAAATTGTGTTAGCAAAATCATCAAGAGTTCAAATGTGGGCAATTATTGAATTCTTGAGGTTCTTGGCGCCGCTGAATGAAGTTAATAACTCCTTCGCGCCGACAAGTATCATATAAATAAAATTTATTCGCAATAATTGTAATGCGATTCATTTTCATATTCTATAATATCTATATTAACAGAATAAGAGTAACGTTAAATTTGCCTTTACTACAATAGCGCAAGCAATACCGAACCTTAACATCACACCGTACGGCTTCAATCACTTTGTACTACTCTACTATAGTAATATATGCCTCTGATAGCCTTGACAAGGGCGAAAATCCTGTTCTTATAACAGCTTATATATATGTATATGCACATCCGTATATATATATATATATATATATATATATATATATTATACATATACCACCACATATAAGTTATATACACGTATGATTTAATTTGTCAGAGGTTATACATAATTTGAGTAAACGTGGATTGTATGCGTTATATTTTCATGGTTCACACGCCTTTGAGAACATTATGGAGAAATCTCATGCAGCTTTCCACACGATGTGTTCCTTCACCATTGAAGCAAGTGGTATTTTAATTGCTTAAAAAAGCACATAACTCCGAAATGATAGAGACCCGGGATCGAACTCCCGACCTCTGATTAGGTGGACGTTCTAGCCACAAGGCTATCACAGCTAGATAGTAAAATAATATCCATCCATTATCTCGTTTTTCTCTAAAAATCTAGACACGAATGAATATAGGGCGCGCTAGCTAGCTTCACTGAAGTATATTATAGATTTGCACACTTGTATTCGTGAGGTCGCTTTCGAGTATCGGAACACTGTAACGTCAAAGCAAAATCGAACTTATTTCTTTCACATTAGAGTCGCAATATCCGTACTAGTTAATTTGAATTCACAAACTTGTGCTGGCTCTTGAACTGTAGACGAATATGAGTTTTAAAAATAGATATATACGATTCAATTTACTATGACGTTAGTGATTTCATATTAGAAAAGGACACGATGTAAAACAATGGATTCATGAAGTACAACATGACGTTTTCAAAAGTGTAAAATTATATTTTCAAAAAAACCTTCAACGATACCACATTCAATATTATTAAATATTAACTTAAAACTACTTTTCATATTGTTTCCTATAAGCATATCACACAACCAAAAATATTATTCAACACCTCCCTTTTCTTCATCACCCTAGCCTAAATTGTCTAGATGAGATCGCTCTTTAGCGAAGAGACCGCCTTTTGTCCCTTATTTGTAACCTACATCTAGTTACATTCAAGTGTTATCCATTCTCTTCATTGGGGGTGAAAAGTTAAGTTTTTACATTCATAAATAAACATATGTATAGTATATGAGAAGTCATTATCATAATTATAATATTCTAACTAATAACATTTAATATGCATTATTGCTTACCTTACAATTCACAATCGAAAATATTATGCAAAACTACCCTCATACAGTTCATTCGCGCAGGTCACCAAGTCAACAAGACTGGATAAAAGACGACGATGACGTCATTGGCGTAATCAATCAGTAATGCTATCAGCATAAAAGCAGAATCCTTAATTTTATTTTACTAACCTTCGTCAATTATTAAACTTTTTACACCCCAGTTTACACAAATGTAACTTTAATCACAGTGATCACACTTCATTAAATGTGTTATTTTTGACGTGATTTAATACGTCCGGCTTACATGGACCAATTCTGCTTGACTAAAACTAAAGTTATGGTGAGTGCTCCGTACGTCTCTGAGGCCGTGGATGACGTAAGATAGCGGGGAAGCCGTCTATAAAGCGATAGTTACGTGGTATGAATGAGTTTTCTAGAGTGCTAGTACTTGTTTTTGCATTAAAACAATTATCTAGCATAAAATAATCCATAAGTAACATACTTACGGTTTATTTTGCAATTGCCCCTTATTACAGAGTAACGCAACACACAACCTACTCTCATCTCGCATTACATTACACCTTGTTGTAAGTATCTAACAAATTTATCGCACTTAAAAATATATAGGAATAATCCAAACTTAAACTGACTTTGACGGAGTTAAAGGCGAGCAAAGAGTTATATGCCCAAATGAACAGCGAGAGAGGGATGAAAATAAAAAGGAATTATTAGACGGTCTTAAGTGTAATGATTGGTTAGAATTATCCACATTACAAAGTTATGTAGAAGCGGTGGTAGAAGCGTACATTGCACTTTCAACTGTGATGATTCACATTGCCGAGTATTTTGTGACGGCCAACTACTTTTTTGATTCCTATTTACTGTAAAAGTATTCAATACATATTTAAAACGTACAGATTTCATATAGAAAATGAAAACTTATTATTTTATAAGTTTTTGTTAACTTTTAAAACGTAATTTAAACTAAACAGAAAATAATGTATATGTTATAAGGCAAGTAATAAAAAGTACTTTTTCCTATCTCTTGGACCTAATCTTATGGTCTTATACTTAAGGCTCTGACCTTATGTTTAAGACTGGGTTTTGCGATTTTACCACATTCCTAGTTTCATTATAGCATTTTGCTTCAATCGAGATCTCCTGGATGCAACAACGTTTTATCCACTTGGGCGTACGAGAAGGAATCAGCTAACTCCTGAGCGATGTCTGCTTCACTTTTGACCTCCGGTATGGAGTCGTCAAGTTCGTTGGCAGAGGTCACAGAGTTCGGGTCACTGAGGCTGAGACTGGTGTCTGCTTCTTCACCGTAGCATCGTCGCTTGTGATCGGACGGAAAGTTTCGGGAGGAATAGTTATCTACGCGGATTGCTTGCGTTGTGTTACTGAAATAGAAAGTGGGTTTGTAAACGAAACTGTGATAGCCTAGTGGTTAGGGCGTCAGTCTCCTAATCAGAAGTCGGCGGTTCGAATATAGGCACGCACTTCTAACTTTTCGGAGATATGTGCGTTTTTAAACAATTAAAATATCACTTGCTTCAGCGGTGAAGGGAAACATCGTGAGGAAACCTGCACGCCTGAGAGTTCTCCATAATGTTCTCAAAGGCGTGTGAAGTCTGCCAATCCGCACATGGCCAGCGTGGTGGACTATGGCCAAACCCTTCTCACATTGAGAGGAGACCCGTGCTCTGTAGTGAGCCGGCAATGGGTTGAACATGATGATGATGATGATGAAACGAAACTTCCTTCCAGGCAAAAGGAACAGGTTAATTACTGAGATTTATTTGAACACATTTTGTTGATTTCTATGTTAGCTTTTCTCCCGTGTGGATAAGCTTTGGGCTATTTAACTATTTGTCATGACACAACATTTCTATTTATTGTACAAACTACCAGATCCAATTTCTAACTTAACATTAGGATCTTAATTTGGTTTTGATCATCATTTTAAACGTATTCAATAAAAAATATAAGCAAATATATACTATTTAATTGATTGCATCAGTTAATTATTCTCACCTTGTTTTCCTTAAAGTAGGTCTCCCCATGTCCACTTGTAACTCCAGCGAGTACAGCTTAGCCAATGACTCTAACTTCTCCTTTTCGATAGGATCTTGAAAACTGGACAGTTTGAGTTCAGTCTGGCAAGAGTCTTGAAGAAACTTGGACAGCTGTTCATTCGCAGCACTCAGTATTAGAAAACCTGGTCTTTCTTCCCTTATTCTTCTACATCCAGCCCTTATTTCCCTTACTTCCGCATTTATGGAATGCTCGCTGTAATAATGATCGCTTTGGGGAGATTTCTCGCTCAAGTTCAAATCGCTCGACGATGTCTTCTGCAAAGTGAAATTCGTGCGCGGCGTCTGACCAAACTCCTTCTCTGACTTCTCTTGAAACGCCTGAAAGGACTGGTAGAAAGACTCGTCGGCATTTTGTCCAGACGCACTCGCGTTTATAATGTCACTAAAAGTCGAATAGGAAGAATGGGGCAAAATCTCATTTTCCTTCAAAACTTCGTCTTCGACATCTACAACTGTTTTAGAATCGGACATCATGGCGTCATCTTCATTCCCAGAATCGACTTTAGGCCGTTTCTTTTTGAATCTATTCTTGCAATTTGCCCATCCACTTTTCAGTACAGGTTTTTCTTTTTTCAATCTCTTCGGCGGTGGCATATTGCTAACTGATTTTGTACAGTTGTTGTTAATTGATTTGGATGATTTGAAGGTGAGGCTTTTGTTGAATACTTTCAGCTCCTCAATTCCGGGCCAGTCAGTTAATTCATCATCTCCTTCTCTATCACTATCGTTTGTGATAACTCCATCCGAATCGCTACTGCTTAGCGAGCTGCTTTCGTTCCCCGTGCAATCCATCCCTATATTAGACTCGTCAAATAACAAAGGATTCCTCAGTGAAGACTGCGGATGTGTTTTGTTTAAAATCTTTATTTTCCTCTGATACTTCGCTTCCATGTGATTTTTACACATTGGATTAAAAAACGGGGGAAGATCTGTCGCTATTCGATATCCAGTTAGTTTGGAAAGTACTGGAGTGCCATTTTTAGAAGTATTCTTATAGACGAAGTTGAAACTAGAGCTTCCTGGCAGTGAGGAAAACGAACAAGGTTTCTCTTCCTCAGTATTCTGTGACTGCAGCACAATTTTTCCCGGTTGCAGAACAGAGTCTTTTTTCTTTTTCTCTAAGTCAGACTTGCGAGATTTTATATCGTTTTTGAAATACGCAGATTTAGAGGTACAGCCGCCACTGAAGGATCTCTCTCTCATTTCACATCCATCCCCTTTATCCCTGTGGGACCATTTACGTTTCCCGCAAAATAAATTTCTGGAAACAACAACACAATATATTAAAATGTGAAGAAAAAAATTTTACAGGCCTTTTTAAGCTTACTGCTTGGACAGAGGTGTGTAAAATTTTGTATAGTTTAATTTTATGCGAAGAAGGTATGCACGAATAGAGAACAATCTATAATATAATCTGGTCGAATTCCGGGCGATTAATAATTTAATTTCATAAATTTACACACATGTGTTAGATTACAGCAACATTAATTATTATAATTAATCTTAAGCAATTATAATGAAAACTGTGGCGCAGCCGTTGGGCTTTTTTAATTATCAAAATAAAACAGTATAAACATAAAAAAAAAAATATTATCTAGGGGGACATTTTCTCGCAGCGGTTGTTTAGAACTAAATAGTTTCGTCTTTGACAGTGTTCGCATTTTGGCTTGGCGCCAAATTTGAAATTTCTAGGTCGACGGGAAGCACCTTGAAACAACGTTCTTTACAGATTTTGCGGAGTGGTCGATGATCCCAGAAATACGCAACACAAAGCATAATGAATAGAAGCAGACGTTACTTTTCGGAAATCCATGATAAACAATAAACAGCAAGTATAATTTGCTATATTCCGCCGACAACCGGGAAATTAGTATAGTATAACACCACACAAAAAACTCCACTAGAACCTCTACGCACGTTTCGACCCGACACCGTATCATCCTCAGGAGATGTTGACTTCACAAGCGCGAAAAGCAAAACTTTGCTTTTCGCGCTTGTGTTATACTATACTAATCTCCCGGTTGTCGGCGGAATATAGCAAATTATACTTGCTGTTTATTGCAACACAAAGGAACGCCACCCGATACGCGTCGGGCTAATCCAACTAGACAACAAAACTGCCTCTTAATTTACAATATATTCCTGACAGTTGCTATCTGTCAACTGTTGGTTGTAACTTAATGAGTGCCGAGTGCAAGACTTTATCTTTTATTATGATTCTTAAGTATTAATGGTTGTAACAATAAGACTCACGGAGCCATTTTATGAGGGAGAGGGCTGGCTATCCTTAACATAGATTGACAAAATCTAGCAAGGACAGCTAGTAGGTACTGATCCTAATAATATAAGTGTTTATGCATTTATTGTTATTAGGCATGTTTTTACGATTATGATTATGAAATAAATAAATTATTAATTATTTATTCGACACGAAGACAAAATTAACTCTGTATGGAATCGATAGAGTGCCATTGAGTATACAATAGATGGCGCTCTTTCAATTCCATAACTTTCACGCGATCGAATAAGCAAAATATCTCGCCATAGGCACATTGTTATCTCTATTCGATTTTTATTATATCACATTAAAACTGCCTCGATGGTTATAGTAAGTCTCAGATCGGTTCAAGACTTGTAAGAAATAGAATTTTTCTGTTAACATTTTTCAGTACCAGCAAAGAGATAGAAAATTAGTGAGGTCCGATAAGAACTCGGTGCTGCGTTCGCAATAAACAACTACTCCGGTTCAGCTAAGTTGACATAATAATAAATAAGATACGTATCACTTTACGTCCATTACTTTACATAACGTAATTACCTAATTTTGTTTTATACACCACAAGTTTGACGGCATCTCAACTGATGGTAAAGCGATGATACGAAGATGGTAGCAGGCTGTTAGGGGTATGGTAAACCCATACTTCTAATTGGTTTCTCCACAACATCGTGCCGGAACGCTAAATCGCGACAAAGACCGCGTTGGATTCGATTTTTTTTTAATATTTTTTTTAACTGTTTAGATTTCTATCTTCAACTCGTGCAAGTTATCCCTTCGAAAAAATTTTACGGGATAGGTTAAGTTTCTATTCGATAGACGATCTCCCCGGCGCGATGGTGAGCGCTTGTGGTCTTATTAGTGAGTGGTGCTACGTTCGTACCTCGGCTGAGTCAATTTGTGAATATAGTTTTATCTCTGATCTGTTCTTGTGGAAGCTAGTTGCCACCCTTAGTACAAAGACGAGCCGCGATTAAGCCTTCCAGTACAACATCGCGGAGAAACCAATGCGTCGGGTCAACCCGCTAACAGCCGAGTAATCTGGCTTACCAAGCCAGATGACAGGTGAGATTGCCGTTAAGGGATGACTTGTAGTGTATAAAAAAAAATACGCCTTGTATGAAGGCCTATAGTCTTAGTTGTCGACGACCCAAGTATGTCGAAATAAACGTTAGACAATGAATATTTTTTTTTATATCCTTATGACGTAGCGCGGATTTGTATAGGATAGCTGTGTTCAATTTGTAACGCACAATGGCCGAATTAATGCAATTGTGCGTTGTAAACACAAAGTCATAGCAATTTGTGTTTCATATATTATTATATATCATCATCATCATCATCATCATCATCATTAACAACCGATTGACGTCCACTGCTTTTGTAGGGAGTTCCAATGCTCACGGTCTTGGGCCGCTTGCTTCCAGCGGCTCCCTGCGACTCGTTTGATGTCGTCTGTCCACCTAGTTGAGGGTCGACCAACGCTACGTTTACCGGTGCGGGGTCGCCATTCCAGCACCTTGGGACCCCAACATCCATCGGTTCTCCGAGCGATGTGCCCCGCCCATTGCCACTTCAACTTCGCAATTCGCTGAGCTATGTCGGTAACTCTGGTTCTTCTACGGATCTCCTCATTTTTGATTTGATCATTTCTTATTATATATCATCATGAACAACCCATTACCGTCTCACTACAGAGCACGGGTCTCCTCTCAATATGAGAAGGGTTTTGGCCATAGTCCACCACGCTGGCCATGTGCGGATTGGCAGACTTCACACGCCTTTGAGAACATTATGGAGAACTCTCAGGCGTGCAAGGTTTCCTCACGATGTTTTCCTTCACCGTTGAAGCAAGTGATATTTTAACTGTTTAAAAACGCACATAACTCCGAAAAGTTAGAGGTGCGTGCCCGGATTCGAACCGCCGACCTCTGATTAGGAGGCTGACGCCCAAACCACTAGGCTATCACCGCTATATTATTATATATATTGCAGTGAAACTAACTAGTAACAAAAACCTAAGTACCTCGCATAAGTGACATTGCAATTTTCGAGCGGAACATACGTAAGAACAAACAAATGAATAACAGGTACACTTTCACATTAATAATAATGGATTTATCACGTACCTGTCTTGCTTCAGCTTGTTTCCGTGTACGAGAGGTGAAACGCTCTGTGTTTGAAACACAATAGGCATCGGTATTGTGTTGGGCTGAAATCAAAAATAATCATACAAACAGCTGTTGCAACCTGTATGGCAATGCTCTCGTGCATTTTGTTCAAGGTGTTTTGGCAAAGTCATATCTGTTCAATATGAACGTATCGTTCTAATTACGTTCAATTACGTTTCAATGAAAAATGCTAGTTAGCACTAAACACTCGATTTAAAATGCTTGTGCAGATATCGATATTTTTCATATAAAAACTTTGAACCAATCCATTGCTCGATAAGTTCAAAGTTCTGTTAAAAACGTGAGCTTATAGAAAAACCATAAACGATAAGAAAAGAGTTGGATATCAATTGCTCTAAACTCCATGGCTAATTATTGATTATGTGAGATGGTGATAACAAAAAACAGCATAATGAAAAGTTCTTACAAATTTCAGCCATTGTTTTATAAAGTCTGTTTAGTTATTGTTTTGAAAGTATATACGTCGAAGTATTCAGTAAAAAAAACATTCTTAGTAAATTTATTTTTCTACTTCATTACGCGATTATATATAAAAATAAATGATACAACAAAATGCATAAATGTATAAAAATAAAAAAAGGGACATAACAAAAAAAGTTATGTCAGAAGTGGGATTCGAACCCACGCCCTCAGAGAGGACCAGAACAACTCGAACCCGCTATGCGCGGGCAAGGAAACCTTGAGTCTGGCGCCTTAGACCGCTCGGCCATCCTGACAAGTGATTGCAATGACGAAATTATTGTTCGGTTATCGTTAGCATACATTCGTACGTAGTTCATTTTTTCAACCTGTCTCACAACATGATATTGACAACTGGTAAACAAAGTTTGTATTAAATAAAATAAAATTTTGTAAAAAAACAAAACATACACAAACGAGAAATCTTTGTCTTTAATATAAATTTTGATTAATTTGAATAAATATTATCAATAAATATTTCACGAAAAATAATGTTATGATTTTAGACAAGTTACAAAATTGACTTTATTTACATTATGCAAGCATTGATTCTATTGCACCTAGTAACAAAGTTCAATACATTTGCTACACTAATTCATAGTATATCAGATTTCAATTATATGGGTATTCAATTAATGATAAACAACAAAACATTCATGGTTTTCTGTTACTGCAAATATTATAAGCTATAATATGAACTTTTTGTTAGTAGCTCGAAACATCGTCTGTTCGTGCATTTTAGTATTCGATTTATTTTAGCTAGAAAAATTAACCTACTATCTTCAAAACAGAAATCGTTCATATTAATATTTTAAAAAATCCTTTGTGTGCCTTTTCATGAGTCAATCTATCAGGGTACCTTAACACCTTTTAAAAATAATAATGATTTTTTTTTCCCTGCTTGGGTAAAACTGTTTTTCAAACAATCATAAGAGATTGATTAAGAGGCAATTGGTACATATCATTTATTTATACATAATTATATTAAGAGCACTTCAAAAAAGGAACAGGATATTATTATACACATAATAATATTGATTAACTTTAGATAAATTATAAATAATTTGATAAGTGTGTGTATGTGTGTTTTCCCAACAGTATTATGATCATCTTTTATATTACTAGTTTATTTTTAATAATTGTAAAGTTTCTAAAATAATTATAACAGTTAGTTATTATTATCATTATATTGTCCTCTATGTGTAAGAGTTATTAGTATTTGATGAAAGCTTTTGTCTAGTACAGATTTTATGCATGCCGCTGTTATGAAGAATTAAAATCACAGACTGTATGTACAGCAGGCTTGTTACTAAAAGGGTCAAACCCTTTATGTCATAATCCATTCATGATATACAGCCAAACACAGATGTTTCCTCTTAAAGGAAATAGTTATACCCACCAAAGCAGTTTAACGATTATGATACAATATTGTTAGACAACGGGTTAAAAAGTGTGGCCACCTCTATGCCTCAGAGAGCATATAGAGTAGTTACTCTTGGTTATTATCACTTTCATGTGGTCATAATCATTAAATCCCACCAACCCATATTGGAGCAGCATGGTGATGAGTCATTTTCCCTAAGAGAAAAGAGGTCTGAGCCCAAATATGGGACTTAATTGGACTGAAAATGATGATGAAAACAAACCTAATAATAGGCAGTTATTTAATAATCACTTGAGACACTGTTTGCATGTATATAGATATAATTACTTATTGATTTGTTAGTTTAGTATTAATAAGTGACTTAGCTTATTTATAAGTGACCCATTAGCGGCTCACTACAGAGCACGGGTCTCCTCTCAATATGAGAAGGGTTTGGCCATAGTCCACCATGCTTGCCATGTGCAGATTGGCAGATTTCATACACCTTTGAGTATGGAGAACTCTCAGGCGATGTTTTCCTTCACCGTTAAAGCAAGTGATATTTTAATTGTTTAAAAAAAAACGCACATAACTCGGAAAAGTTAGAGGTGCGTGTCCAGATTCGAACCACCAACCTCTGATTAGGAGGCTGACGCCCTAACCACTAGGCTATCATCGCTTCTTCAATCAACCAAATTAGTAATTATCCCAAAAGAAGTTAGCATTGGCTACATTGAAACAAAGGGGTGAGGTTGCAGAGTACAGTAACTGAACTGCTTAACCCAGCTATGAGCTTTCTGTCTACATGTGCAAACCTGTAGTCCAACTTCATATAATCCTACTCATCTATACAAATAAATAAAATTGGAGTGTCTGTTTGTAATATTGAAATAACCGTTTTTTATTACATGCATATGAATATGTATACAGTACATACACCTAAATAACATTTTTTTAAATTTTTGTCTGTCTGTCTGTTTGTTCCGGCTAATCTCTAATATGGCTTGACCTATTTTTACGGGACTTTTATTTGCAGGTAGCTGATGTAAGAAGGAGTAACTTAGGCTACTTTTACTTTAGGAAAAGTCTTTATTTTAGAAAAATAAAGTAATGTCCAAGTACTGTCCAGTACTGCGCGCAGCAAACGCGCATGCCACCGCCTGTGCCATCACGTCTCAGGCGCCTCCCACTTCTCCCACCAATTGTTGTAGTTTAGTAATTATTTCAAGTGATACAGGTTAGTAATCTATTGCTTCGTGATTGAAAGACAAACAAAGTAACTCAACACAGTTGCGGGCGTCAGCTAGTTCTAAATAAAGTGTACTTAAATGATTTCTATATCTATAATTAATAACTTACCACTGTAGTTATACTCAATATTTCAATTGGCGGTGAACTCTTTCCATCTACATAGTCAACTGGCATCTTTTTATACTTCCGTTTCCTCCTTGCGTTAGCCGGCCTTGTTGGTGAAAAGTTCTCATTGAAGGAATCAGACTCAAAGTTACCAATCTGACAGTAGTGTCTTGCTTTAAGGTTAGTTGACTTGTGTATGCTTAGATGAGGGTCATCAGAGTCAGATAGCGGTTGTGTGATTAGTGGGGCTTGGGGTGGACTGCTGGAGCTGCCATCTTCAACTAGACTCACAGCTACTGCGGCAGCTGTAAAATGTTATTTCTTTTAGCAAAGTTATGAAATACTATGGCACACGTAGAGTCAAATTTTAGTTCCTAGGAAAAAAGGTTACAAAGTTTATATATTGTAGTTCTACATTTCCAATCATCATCATGATCAACCCATTGCCTGCTCACTACAGAGCACAGGTCTCCTCTCAATATGAGAGGGTTTTGGCCATAGTCCACCACTCTGGCGCATTGGCAGACTTCACACGCCTTAGAAAAGATTATGGAGAACTCTCAGCCGTGCAGGTTTCCTCACGATGTTTTCCTTCACCGTTGAAGCAAGTGATATTTTAATGTTTTTTTTTTAAACGCACATAACTCTGAAAAGTTAGAGGTGAGTGCCCAGATTCAAACCGCCAAACTCTGATTAGGAGGCTGACGCCCTAACCACTAGGCTATCACCTCTTCACATTTCCAATAAATCCAATTAACTAATTTTCAACATTCGAGGGTAGTATCATAAAAAAAACCTGTATTGTTTATTGTGAATGACTCAAAAGTTTGACAGTAGCGTTGGCTTGGCAAACCGATGTTGTTGTCAGATGTATGCCAACCCAACACTACTAGGCCAAACATGTGTCACTAATATTATGAATCTAAAAAGTTGTTGTTGTTGGTATAAATATGATACATACTAATTTCAGGAAATACCAGTCTTATTTAAACCTGCCAACCTGTTCCTGCATAGTGAAGGGTCTAAAGTTTGTAATCACTTTCTCCTTTGATAGGAGCCCTGTACTTAGTAATGGAAGTATCCCAAAAAGGCTGAGGATGATGATGACAATAATAAATAGTATGAAATTTTTCAATCACAATATTATGACAAGTATAAACAAACTAACGTAAATTCCCTGCGGACCTGGTACGCCTGCGCATCCCGAGCTTTCTTCGCTCCTGTCTGCCACAGTTGCTCTCCTCAAGAGCCAAGTTTAAGTCATGGGATAACCTTTCCATGTTATCAAGGCCTCCTAAACTACGCAACACCACACGCGCAGGGCCATCGCCACGCGCGACGTCTAGAACTTACTACAAGACCGGCAGTAGCATATACTTTGTTTACTTTAGTTTGTCCCACTTCGCAACGACCTTTCACATTAGGATTTTATTTTATTTACATATAATGTTGAATATAATATCTATTTTTCATACACGAATTATATCAAGACTACTACAATGAGATGAAATTATTTAGAAGTAACTTAAAACGATAAAATAATATCAGAAATCGTAAACTATTTTTATTAATTTTGAACTAAAACTCCTTATTTTTCACACACAATAAGGGTTACGACAGTAAAGTCAGTAAACTGTTGTGTGCTCTATAAATAATATACTTTTGAGTTTACACAAGTCACAAACCGCACACAAATATTTGTATCCAACATCCTTGAAATTAAAAGAAAAAAAGTTTTGACGTTTTGACTTTTCTACGCGACATTTGCCACAGACGTTCAATCTTACAATCAACGCCACTTTTTCTGTCTGCTCTTACGAAACGTAATGCGTTTTGTATAAAGACGAATTTATTAAATTTATTCGTTACCTAATAAATTACAATTTAGGTAAACTTTTAGAAAAAGTAACTAAATTGGGCAGCAGACCTCCTTTTTACTATCAATTACCAAATAGGTGGGGACATATTCCCTTATTCATTAAAATTGCCTACCGATATTCGTACACTTGCGGCTATGAATAAATGCTGTCAAATCAAACAGGTGGCAAAGTTATCGTTTCGGGCAGCGGGTAAATTCGGCTTGCGCCTGAGCATAGCTTGCAGCAACTATGTTTTTTAATTGAAAACTTTTTAGAAACAGCTGCTGCTTCGCAAAATCTTGTCGGATTCTTTTCGGATACGTACAAAAATTTGGTTTGTAAATCAGTGGATGACAACTTTACAAAAAGACTTATTTTTTAAGCGTATTTAGCTTTAGCATATCAAACACAAAAAAATTACAGTACTCACAAAATTAATAATAGTATAAACTGGTTATTTTTAAATACCATATTGGCCTATCCTCGGTATTTATTGTTCTAACAGTGAGTTCTTCATGTTAATATTATTTCAGCATAAACCAGTAGTAGTCTTACATGACAATATACGGACAGACTTCGTTACTCTTTTATGTTTTGCGTCCATCGTTGTGTATCACCATCAATGTAAGACATAAAATAACAACTTTAATTTTCAAATAGTAAATCGATAGGATCTTTAATCTAATCAATAAACAACCAAAATCCTGCACTAAACGAATTTCTGAACAAAAATACAATGTAGAAAAATAAACCTTGACTTTTTTTTTTTTACTTTAAATCGGGTGCTGTGCACAAGTAACCTTAATGTTACGGAAGGTTTTTTTTTTAATATTTAGATTCCTGAACTAGTATTTTCAAAATGACCGTTGTATGCTGTTGCGCATCTGTCAATTGTCAAATTGTGCGCCAATTTTACTTTTGTTTTATTTGAGGAAGTTTATTTATTGGTTTTCATCGCGGATTACTACTCAAGTGAGTATTTAATTCAATGTTATAATACATCGGTTTGCAGCACTTTATATGCCCTAAATTAATTTCCTAATTTGATCTACGAGAATACGAAAATATTAATATTTTTGCCAGCCTTTAATACTTTTACATTTTGTGTGTTCGATCAGAAACTAGTTTAATCTTATCATATTTGTATCATAGAATAATTAAAGTACCTCGTTAGTGATATTTATGTAATACAATCGTCAAACTATCAAAAATAGAATACCCGAATTACCGATGCAGATATCACACAGATTCTAATCTAACAGGTATTTCGTAGCATAACACTGAAAAGTTAACTTTATATAGGTTCTGGTTTTAAGTCCAGGGCTGGGACAAGAATAGTTTAGTATAGGAATTATTCTGTTTGTGTTAGAAAATTTGCTTTATCCACCACTGTGCTTCTAAGGTAGGACACAGCATTTTAAACTGTTGGTGTGGGTACTTATTTCTAACATATGATAAATTCCATCAACTTTCATTGAAGTAGTAAGTTGGGTCAATTTTCTAAAAATGCTTTATCATTTTAACGGAGGCCTGTGCTCAGCATCATAATCATGAGGATGATGAACTCTAGTTCTTTATAAAATTCTAATTCTTAACTACACATTTAAATTCTCTATACAGTTAAAAAGCTTTGGTTGTGATATGATAGTATGTGATAATATTACATAGCAATATACATATATCCAGCAAGTACTACACAGGTGAGTTTAGGAAGAAAATACTATAACTTCGGCTCCAGAAAAATTTACAATACATGGCATGGATGGGATGGCATTAATTTATTTACGTTGTCTGGAAAATTTAACTGAAAACACACAAAACACTTTGAATCGAAATATAGGTATTATTACTGATTTTTAGTAAGAACCTTTGAGCAACAAAGAGTGTATATTAATTGTACATGCAATCAGGCCCTGCCTCTTTGCACAGGTAGGAGAAATTAACAATATATTTGTTTTCAGGTTGGTGACTTTATTATATAGATAATTAACAGAATATAGGTGTAGTATCACTGAAAATCAATGTATTGTTTGATGACCTCCGTGGCGCAGCGCGCGCTCTGTGGCATTATAATGTTGGAGGTCCTGGGTTCGATTCCCGGCTCGAGTCTGGTCTGGTGGGAGGCTGCGGCCATGGCTAGTTACCACCCTACCTACAATGTTGTCTAGAAACCAATTAGGAATATGGGTTTACCATACCCCTAACAGGTTAGCCTGCTACCATCTTAGACTGCATCATCATTTACCATCAGGTGAGATAGCCGTCAAGGGCTAACTTGTATTGGTAAAAGAAAAAGGTAATTTGTTAGACCTATTATAAATGGAACAAAACAAACACAGGATACCTTTGTATCCATACATAGGAAAGTTTCTAATCTGTTATATTTCTTTAAATATAACAGATCAGGAAACTTTCATCAGATAAGCTATAAGGTTTCAGCCTTTAGCTGCTTCTTTATGCTGATAACAGTAATATTCGAGACAGTTTCTAACAATCGGAAGACTACAAAACTTAACTTAGTACTTAACATGTGCTCATAGGGCACATACAACCAGGCAAAACAGAATTTGTTTGTGATAATGATTCATGTTATAAAGACTTGTTATTTTTCCACATAAGGTATAGTTGCGGTAAAAGTTTAGAATAAAATCACCATATTGACAATTGGCATTGTGGTGAGTGTACGAGTGAGGTTTGGGGTTGATCAACAACTGGGTCTCTATGGGAAGTTATAATGTCTGAATTGTGACAGATTTGGTTGGAGGGTCCCTATCAACAAAGACTAACCATTAAGCGAGTAATTAGTATGTTGTGGAAAAGGAAATACACAGTGAAATAAAATTTACAAACTTTTACCGACACAGACGTGTTGCCAAGCGATTTAGCGTTCCAGCACGATGTCGTGTAGAAACCAAGGAGTATGAGTTTACCATACCCCTAACAAGTTAGCCCGCTACCATCTTAGACAGCATCATCACTTACCATCAGGTGAGATGCAGTCAAGGGGTAACTTGTGAATAAAAAAAAAACTGCCCATGGTAAAATTTACCCTGTGCAGCTGTACAAATTATACACCTAAACCTCACAATAAGGCAAACTTTAGAGATTTTTGATTTTATATGTTCACTTTATGTTTGGGTGCCAATAAAAACAAAAAGACGTCGATGCAGACTGAGGCGTGTTTGGCGTGACGAACTCGATGCCTATCCGTCGGCTTGGCTCCAAATATCCCTAGACAGAGACAAATGCAAGGTAGAAAGGGAGGCCTTTGCCCAACATTGGAATAGTACTGGCAAATAATAAAATGAAGCAGTGATAGCCTAGTGGTTAGGGCGTCAGCCTCCTAATCAGAGGTCGGCGGTTCGAATCCGGGCACGCACCTCTAACTTTTCGGAGTTATGTGCGTTTTTAAAAAACTCAAATATCACTTGCTTCTACAGTGAAGGAAAACATCGTGAGGAAACCTGCACGCCTGAGAGTTCTCCATAATGTTCTCAAAGGCTTGTGTAGTCTGCCAATCTGCACATCCCACAAACCCTTCTCATATTGAGAGGAGATCCGTGCTCTGTAGTGAGCCGGTAATGAGTTGATCATGATGATGATGATGATGATAATAAAATAATAATAATATATTCACTTATTAAAATTCCAGGCTTGAATTGATGGAAGCGTCTCCGGACGCCCCGCGGCGCACACGCGCTGCTTTGGCCGAGATACCTGCCCGGCTTGACCGTCTGCGCGTCACGCCGTTGCGCCCACTCACTAACACCAGAGAGGTGTCTCCCTCTCTGCCTCCGGGCTACCTCAGCCCTGCGCCGTCGCCTGACGAGTTTCTCATACAGCAAAGAGGTATTACTTTACTGCTTTTGTATAGTGACTGGCACTCGCCTTGACTGCCAGCGTATCCGAGTGCTGCGACCTTTACTAACATTAGAAAAGTCTCCCTCTTTTTTTTTTTTACGGTGGGAAATGCTTTTACGCATCCTCTCCGGAAGCGACGCAGGCAGGTATGTGGGACAGACTGGCGACCAGAATAACCACTAAAACCCAGCGATGCTCTTTCGCGTGGTGGCTGGGTCACGGGGACACTGTGACGCGTCCGCCGAGGCAGACCTTCCACGGGGGGCCTATATTGACCCCCGAGCTCCGTTCGAGGCGCGCCAGGACCATTGGACGCGCGTCGGACGGAGCTCGGGGAAAGGGGAAGGGGAAGACCCCAAACTACATGGTTGACGAATGTCAAAAAGGACATAAAATGCCTCGGCCTCCATAATGAGGATACTAAATTAAGATCGACGTGGCGCCGAATGATAAAAAAAAGCTGACCCCGCGTAACGGGATAAGGGGAGGCCAAAGAACAAGATTTTTATATATGGGTCATATGAGATTCCCGAGTGATCATGTTCAGTTTTCGAACAGTTTACTAATAGCAGCATGGCTGGAATCAATCGTATTTTATTTCGTTTTAGGACGCAAACGCCTTCCAACAACATGGTCGCCAGACATAGATATAAAACGCAACTCAACGTTCCACTCGGCTGTGCGCACGCCGCCCAAAAATACACCAGGGCGAAGCTCCCCACCTAAACTAGGCGTGACACTCCGATCCACGCCGAGGAAACGACTTCTACTCGGCGATATTGAAAGAGTGCCTCTCACACCAGAGAAGATTGACTTTAGCGACATCAGTACTCCGCAAAAGTTCAAAATCAACAGCCCCATCAAAGGCACACCACCAATCAAAAGGTTAAAATTATTCATTTTATATACATATCTTTGCAAGCACTCTGAACCATCCTACAACATAGATACGTTTAGTTCGAACTCATGAGTTTAGACCTCACCGTACGGTTATCGCACGTCGTCACTATTAATTATTATTTATAGTTCTTCACTGTATAACAAAAATTAATGAAAATCTTAACACATACCCCTTAACTTCTTTTAAATTCAAAAAGAAATGTCTTGAATGGCTCTTAACTCTTACATATTTATTTATTTATTTCAATAAGGTTTGCTAGCGATTTATACAAATTAACTCAAATTATCTAAAGTTAAATTACATGTAAGATGTATGTTAAATCATTTTAAAGCAAACACCACATGCATAACATAAACCAAGTAAACAGAAAACAGTCAAAAACAACTTACCAAAATAAAATAAACACAAAAGAAAAAAAAATTAAGATCTAGTTAAATATTAAGTAAAATCAGCAAGATTGTTTTATGGTTAATGAAATTAAAAACAATGTTACTTGTTAATAAGTTGATACCTAATTAGTTTTACTGGCTTATTAAGGCACTTATTACTAGTTTCCGAAACGCTGCAGGTGAATTTAAATTAAAATCGATTAACTTACAAAAATTGTTTAATAATTAACATAACCTAGGGATGACGGAGTTGGCGTCGAAGACTGTTCATATGATGGAACGGAAGAACTTTTAGTCTTATAAATAAAATGAACACACAACATTTGCATAAACACACATATGTATACATTCATACCCACACACACTCATTCATATATTACATACACTTTGACAAACACATATACACATACATTCACCACTTTCAATTACACACATTCATAAATTTTCATCTTATTATTATTGACATTTATGGGCTATGTATTATGTTTTTGTTTATCCTTTTGTTTGTGGAAAACTGTATTTATTTCTTGGAGGGCGATGATTACTGCAACACAGTTTATACTTCGGCAGGATCATCGTTTTCATGTGTTTTAAGCTTCCTGTATTATTTGTTCCTTATAAAAAAAACTTTTTGTTTTTAATAAAAAGGTGCCGACTCGACAAAACATTTGACGGAGAGTTCACAGGACCCCTGGACACGGCCTTGAAAGGCTTAAGTCCTACACAACTCATACATATGATAAAAAGAATAACACATAAACATCCAGAAGTTGAACAAGAGATACGAAAAGATATGCCTGCACCGGACATGACACCGTTGGAAGAAAAATTGTTGTATTTAAAGTCGAATATATTTAAAAGTCTGCCTACGTCACGTTTAACTTCTAAAACCGATTCTCCGGCTTATTCTAGAGTCGCAACTCATATAACTGCATTCAAGAAGTGTCTTGTTGAACAAGGAAAAATACTTGTGGAATCCCAGCATTGGGAATCTGTCATGAACTACGTATTCCTCGCTTGGAGCTACGTCAGGGCAACGCCTGTATGGGATAATCAGCCTCACAACACTCAGCGAAAACAGTGCTTTAAAGCGCTAACTAACTTTTGTATGACTGCTCTCAAGAAGGGAGGGTTTGGCAAAGATTTCTTTATGGATGTTCAAGAAAAGCTCCAAGGCATGGAAGCAGATAGCGAGGAGGTACAGTCGTGCCTCAAGTACGTTAACGGACAACTGCAAGAATATTAGGCCAAATTTTATCAAGCTATAATAATTCTTAGAAACGTAAATATCTAAAAGACTTAATCTTTTAGATGATTCGGCTCCATATATTTTGTAATACTTTTAATAAATATTCTTTAAAATTACGAATACCACGAATTATGAATGATATTTTTCCATACAAATCATATTTTTACTAAACAAAATCACAATTTAAATAAACTCCAATACCAGTTATGCGTTTAAGGATTAATATTGTATGTAGTGCGTTCTATTAGTTTTAAGAGCAATGTAATTTTTTACTCCGCACACAACTATTTTAGTTTTTTTTTTTACTTATATCAGTTTATCCTTTTGTATAAACTTCCTATGTGTTTTTGTAATTTTAGTTTTTGTAAGTTAGAAGGTAACCTGATGGTATAGCGAATCGTTTGCGCGGGCTAAGTTTGACAAACGGCCGGTCCACTAGACACGCCGCAAAGATATGACACGTGAGCGGAGATGCCATACAATCACGCTACCAAGAGATGGGGTGGGGAGGGGTCTGCTCGTTGCGTTATTCATTTGTTTGATCGCACCGTAGGTACGTTGCGGCGCCGCACTGCCTGTAGAATTTACCCGCAGTGCGTACCGATAGTACTAACTGAAAGGATGATCTATCATTATCACTTAAAAGTCGTTACGCAAACATTGAGGCCTTGTATCCCATAAACATATCTTGGGCTGCCGTTATGTATTATAATAGCGTAATGGTTGTAAGCTTAATATTCTTCTCTAGGAGCGAGGCTTGCACCCAACGGTAGGATGTTAATCTATGCTGACGTTATAATGATGACCAGTAATTTAGTAAGTAAGATGAAGTTTCTGTAATATGTAGGCTTTTAAAACCAGGGTCTGATTTTGATGTGTTAATGAATAAATAATTCCATGTCAGCTTATTAATTATTACTCAAAATGTCAAACATGACATTACATCTATTTCTTATGTGTAATTACAATATTTTAACGTGATAAAAAATGTATGAGGTCCAATAAGGATTATTGTTAAAATTTACACTGGAATAATGCAAGCACCTTTGTTAAAATGATTGACATAAAAGCTTCTGTTCTAAAAAAATAAAGATTAACAATGTAAAGGTAGGATAAAAATAGCTTAATTTTTAAATTAAGATTACTTTTAGATAATTACAGCCTAGCTTTGAATGTTGACTGCTAAAGTAACTTTTGAGTTGTAAACTTTCATCAGCTATTGGCTAAAATTCAGCTGGTACGTACACTGTTATGAAAAATTCAGCCAATAACTATTTGAGATGATATTCGACTCGTAGTTCAGTGTTAAAGGGTCTGAAAGTGTAAAGATTAAATAGTTTTTTTTATTACAGATGGGAGACAATGTGATGTAATTGTTTTTAATAATTCAGTGATCATATCAACAAATAAAAATATTAAAAAATGTTTATAATGGAAGGCTGATTATTTCCTTTAGTGAAATTGTACAATTTAAAATCATAATTATAATGTTATATGCCATGTTGTAAATCTTATTTTTAAATAAATAATGAAAAATGTCAAATAAACTACGTGAATAGGTTTTATCTTGGAGAAAGAGAAATCTAGACTTCATTTCATTTGGGATTGTACCAAATGTTTCTATTTTTTATGATCTATGTAAGATGTTATTCTAACACATGCCTTATGGAGAAAACGTGCCTTTTAAAATGTAAGTTAAAGTTAAATTTTGTATCAAGAAGTACATTGATTGACAATATTATATCGTTTGATATCAACATACATAGATTTAAGAAACGTGCATACTAATAAGAAATCTGTTTTAAATAAATCATGGTTTTGATATTGAGTGCTTTTATTCTTTGACATAAAATCTGTATCCTAACCTCAAATTAATAAATTACAATTAATTTATTAATTAATAAATTAAATTAATTTATTAATTTGAGGGTAGTTTGACATAGTATTGTTTGCGCAAAACTTCAGCTGCAATGGTTAAATTAACCCACGGTCGTTAACTGGACGGGAGATCATGTTAGGTATGCCACAGACGGGATAATGATGGTGTGCTAGCCTTGGCTGATCATCGCTCACCAAATTGAAGCTAAGATGTCACAGGGGTTAAGTACAATTTATTCAGTACTTATCTGACATAATGAGAAAATTTTATTGTGATTTTTGTTTCTATAATGGTTCTAACAAAAAAAACAGAAAACTAACTTTGGGAGTACTTTTTTTTTCTTTTATCCACTACAAGTTAGCTCTTGACGGCAAACTCACCTGATGGTACGTGATGATGCAGTCTATGATGGTAGCGGGCTAACCTGTTTCGATTCCCGGCTCGAGTCTGGTCTGGTGGAAGGCTTCGGTCGTGGCTAGTTACCGACAAAGACGTGTCGCCAAGCGATTAGCGTTCGAGCACGATGTCGCGTAGAAACCAATTAACCTGTTAGGTTTACCATACTCTTAACAGGTTAACCCGCTACCATCTTAGACTGTATCATCACTTACTAACAGCTGAGATGCCATCAAGGGCTAAGTTGCGGTGTATAAAAAACAATGTAAAGTGTTCATATGATATAATTTTACTTTTTTTACTCGTAAGGTTGATAACTACGATCGTCAACTTATAAATAAAGCTACGAGGGTTCCTAATGCACCCAGGTCTATGAAAAAGCCCACTAAGAAAAAGAGCAATTCACAGCACAGACATTTTGGTCGTATAAACGACAACAAACACATAAGTAATCTTTAATATCCTAGGATTTAACGATAAGCTTACGTTGTATGCCTAAAGACAGAAGTCTTCAACGCCTGCGTCTTACCGGTCATGACATACAGAGCAGAAACGTGGACAATCACGGTAGGCCTTGTCCAAAAGTTTAAAATCGGAAAGGGCTATGCTGGGGCGTTTCTCTGAGGGATAGAATCCGTAACAGGACATCCGTAGGAGAACAAAAGTACCTAACCGAGATAGCCCAACGGATTACGAAGTGGCAGTGGGCGGGTTATATTTGTCGCAGAACCGACGGCCGTTGGGGGCAGACGTGTTCTGGAGTGGAGACCGCGTACCGGTAAGTGCAGCGTAGGACGACCACCTGCTCGCTGGACCGACGACCTGAAAAGGATCGCTGGTGGCGGATGGATGAGGAAGGCGGAGGACCGTGTGTGGTGGCGCGCTTTCGAAAAGGCCGATGTCCAGCTGTGGGCGTCTATAGGCTGATTGATTGATTGATTACGTTGTATAAAAACTTTGTGTTTTACGTGTTTTTACATGACGGGAAAAGTAAGAAATTCAAATTGATAATAGTACAGGTTCGTTAGCACAAAAATATCAAACTGTACTGACAGGTCTTAAAGAATACTGTACGGACTACTGACAATTTGTGAATGTTGGCCATTAAGTTCATATATCCATTTAGTCGTTCATCATTAACTGGTTACGAAAAGACCAACGTAGTTACTGAATAGTTATAGTTAAGCATCACTAATTATGATGGGACAATTAAATCTGACTAAGCAATAATTACAATTAAGTAACTAATTAAATAACTAGCTATCTTAATTAAGTTATTGAATTTAGTAAGAAACACCTATAAGGTCTTTTATGTTTAGTATATAAATATCGCTGTATTGGTAAGTACAATCAGTTGATTTTTACTTCTCAACGTTATACCTTCTACACGTGTTTAGTGAAGTTAAAAATAAATAAGATGGAGTTGAATTTATCCGAAATCTGCACGTTATTGGGCGGCCGTGTTGAAGAATATAATATTGCAGCTAATAAACGCAGGTTTGAGAAAGGTAGAATTGTTTTTCAAGAATCTATCAGTCAAATAAATCTAAGTATATATATATATATATATATATATTTTGCACTACAAGTTAGCCCTAGACGGCAATCTCACCTGGTGATGATGATCTAAGATGGTAGCGTGCTAACGTGTTAAGGGTATGGTAGACCCCGTACTCCTAATTGGTTTCTACGTGACATCGTGCCGGAATTTTAAAACGCTTGATGACATCGTGCCGGAATTTTAAATCGCTTGGCAACACATCTTTGTTGGTACTTTGGTAAATAGCCATGGCCGAAGCCTCCCATCAGACCAGACTCGAGCCTGGAATCGAAACCAGGACCTCCCACTTAATAATGCGAAAACAAGCGCGCTGCGTCACGGAGGTCGTAGATTAATGAAGATTTATAGGTATTTTTTTGGTCAGATGATTGTAGTTTGGAAACTTAAAGTAGGGATTTTCTTAACGTACTCTGAAGTAGACCCCGCCTGTACCCTACAATTACAGGCGAGGTCTTGCGTCATTCCTGGTTTCCGCGGTATCTTTAAAACGTCGCCCCTTTAGACGTCGCCTTTGACGACCTCCGTGGCGCAGTGCGTGTGCTGTCGCATTATAAAGTTGGAGGTCCTGGGTTCGATTCCCGGCTCGAGTCTGGTCTGGTGGGAGGCTTCGGCCGTGGCTAGTTACCACCCTACCGACAAAGACGTGTCGCCAAGCGATTTAGCGTAGAAACCAATTAGGAGCGTGGGTTTACCATACTCCTAACTGGTTAGCCTGCTACCATCCTAGACAGCATCATCACTTACCACCAGGTGAGATAGCCGTCAAGGGCTAACTTTCAGTGCATAAGAAAAAAATAAAAAAAATCAGATTGTCAAAATTTCAGTCGAATCAGTTGTCATACCTGCGTGAAGTACTAAGCAAACTAAATCCGAACTAAAAGTACCTATGTATTTAATATACAGTAATGTTAAAGTATTCGTATTATATTATGTTTACAGCTCAGAAATCAAAAAATAAACAGTCCCCGATGTCACCGGCCAGTTTCTCATCAGTTATCAAGAAGTCACTTCAAGATACTGCAAGAAGGCACAGTGTGCGAAGACACTACAAGGTCTATACAAAAAATGTACGGAAACTAACATATGATGACTCTGACGAATCAGATACTGCCGGCCAATGAGATATATATAACTACCTATAGAAGGATGAACAAAGACTGAGAAGTTAGAACAAATGGACATTTTACGCTGTGTTAGATGACGCGTAAATGATCGTATCCCGACAATCCTATATTCCTATCTATATTTATAAAAATCAATTTCTGTTCGTTAGTCTCGCTAAAACTCGAGAACGGCTGAACGAATTTGTCTCATCTTGGATCATGTTCGTGGAGGTCTAGGGAAAGTTTAAAAAGTGAGAAAAATTCGAATAAATGCCGGGAAAACCCTAAAACAGTTCTTTTCTTTTTCCCATATAAACGTTTTCTAAATAAAATGTGGAGTCAATTTGAACTTTATTGAATAGCAATAAAGTTCATATTAAATTATAATCACTCACTGTTGGTAGGTGTGTTCCTAATTTCAAAGAGTCAATTTGCAATTTATATTTAGGCAATATTTTATCCCGGTATTTCCACGGAAACGAAAACTACGCGGGTGAAACCGCTGGTCTCAGCTAGTACATTATAAATGCGAATGTTTATTACTCAATCACGCAAAAAAAGGCTGTACGGATTTGGATGAAATTTGGCTTGCATGTAGCCATTGACATGGAAAAGAACTTAGGCTACCTTTTATATATTCCTTAAGTAGTGCCTTAATAAGGGAAAATTGAAAATTGTTTACTCGCTAAGCCGCGGGCAGACATATTTGAAATTTGGTATGCATGTCACCTATGCTATGGAAAAGGAGATGTACTTTCTATACCGATCTCTCAAATAATTCCCGTGGGAAGCTTAAAAATTGTTAACGAGCGAAGCTTTACACCCAACTCTGTCCAAAGTCCAGGCAGACAAAGTCGCGGGCTTTTAGTGAAACAATAAATTAAAAAAAAATGTAAACTTATTTTTGTAAAATTTATTTTATGTTTTATTTTGAAAATAAATAATAAATACATTCGTTTCAATATACTACTTTATATCTTCTGTAACCATTTATGTAACATTCAAAATCGTGGAGCATTTGTATTCGAGTATTGAAATTGGAAATGAAATTGATTTTTGTATTTAGATCTATGTACATAGTAAACTAAGGTGCCTAATGCTTTTTTATTGTCTGTATAATCGTCTGAGCGAAACTTTTTTTTGACGCTGCGTTTACGCGTCCCTGTTTGTGGGATTCCCTGGTGATCAGAGTGGCGACCGGAATACCCACTAAAACCCAGCGATGCTCCTTCGTGTCGCTTGGTCGCGGGAATACGTGCGCAACAGACAGACAAACTGGTCCAAAAATGGTCCAACTTACGTGGTGGCGTGCCTAATTTACGATGAATCATGACGCCTCGGTTTATTAATTCATTAGGTTACTAATAACTATAGTATACATTAAATTAATTTAAAAATAACAAGTTTTTTAACTATAACTCAAAAACTGTGTGCTCACTTGAAACTTATCTATATATATAAAAGCGAAAGGTCACTTACATACTTACTGATTAAAACGAGATCTCAAAACTATTGTACGTATAAAGCTATAATTTAGCAAGTAGATAGTTGGTAGTTAAGAGATGACATCGCTTTGAAAGGATATTTGGAAATTCCACCCCTAAGGGTGTAAAATAGGGGTTGCAAGTTTGTATGAAATTTCTTTGTGTTTAGAGTTAGAGACACAAAAATTTGCATTAAGATTTATAGTAATAAATAAAAAACATGTACATCAATTTTTTTTTTAAATAGTACCTGTTTAGGGTGGTAAACTAGGGGATGATAGTTTTTGCTTATTTTTTTATTATGAAGTTTGAAATTTTCAAAATTGGTTTCTTTTAAGGCGTATGTATAAGGTTAGAATCAAATCATCCAAATCTACCCCCAAGGGGGCAAAATACGGGTTTGAAGTTTGTATGAAAGTCCTATGTTTTTTATTAATTTAGGGTAACCTCAATCTCAAGGGAAATCAGCATTTCTACGCAGACGAAGTCGCGGGCAACAGCTAGTAAAATAATAAAGTTAAATAACAAAATAAAAGTAACTTAACGTAACAATAAGAATAGTACCTAGTTTTTAAAAATTTTTACCTTTTCATTTTAAAATGTGACAAATACAATGAAGGAAACATACGAAGGTTGGGATCACAAAAACCATAACAAGAAGTGTATTTTTTAGACACCTAGGGTAAATAGTATCGACTAGAAGAAAGCCGACGAATTACTTTAGTCATAAGAAAAAACCGTAGGTAGGTACGCGAGATATGAATTCCTAGATTTCTAGCTCATGTATCTACCTACCCGGGTACATATTTTGTATGTACTACGCCGGCTAAAAATAATACAGAGAGTAAACAAACACTTCGCAGAATCGAGTCATACCTGCCTATCGAATACGTATCTATATCTATAGGCAGTTTAATCTAAACTAACTTCGTCGTGCCAGCTCGGGGTCAGGAAGTCGGAAAGATAAGCCGTCGCGTCGGGGCCAGTTGTTACGACTTCAAAACTGCTGGGTTATTATTATTTACTAGCTGACTCGCGCGACTTCGTCTGCGTTGAGTTAGTGTTTTTGATTGTCTTTCAATAACGAAGCAATAGATTACTAATCCGTATTACTTGAAGTAATTACTAAACTAAAACAATTGGTGGGAGAAGTGGGATGCGCCCGAGACGTGATGGCACAGGCGGTGGCATGCGCGTGAGCTGCGCGCGGTACTGGACAGTACTTGGACATTGCAACATTACTTTATTTTTTTAAATATAACACTTTTTCTAAAATAAAAGTAGCCTAAGTTACTCCTTATTATATCAGCTACATGCCAATAAAAGTCCCGTAAAAATCGGTCCAGCCATTTCAGAGAATAGCCGGAACATACAGACAGACTAAAATTGTAAAAATTGGTTATTTTGGTGTATGTACCGTATACATATTCATATGCATGTAGTAAAAAACGGTTATTTCAATATTACAAACAGACACTCCAATTTTATTTATTTATTTAGATGACAGTATAGTTCTCTCGTCGAAGCAGGGTAAATGGTCAAAACTTAAGAAGTTACATTTGGATTACGCCTACTACCGTGATAATAAAAAACGCGCCGCGCCTGTATGCAATGTGTAAATGAATGATTCGTCCAACATCACAAAGTAATTAAAAAAAAACTACACATTTTTTGCTAGTACCCATTGCTTTCGTAAAAAAATTGGTTTTAGAGTCGAGCGGCAAAGTTAAAATTTGGATAGAGCGTAAAATAATATCGAATATTGACAATGATACATACATTCTGTAGGATTTTATGAGTAAATTAAAGATTCAAAAAGTTTATCCACGCGGGCAACATCAGCAGTAAGATTTAGTAAGAAAAACAACCCAATAGGAATTCATCAATTTACAAACAAAAAATCGGTCCCAACACAACACCGATTTTTTGCTTGCAAGAATTTTAAGCATCTTATTTACGTCAGCATTTGGTAATAACTTCAGGCAGTTAGGGTTACCATGATACCAGCCAGTCAATAACTAAAGATAAGAATATTATATTGCTATCCATAAACATATGATGAAACAAAAGAACTTAAAAGTCTTATAAATAAAATGAACACACATATGTATACTTTCATACCCACACACACACATTATCATATTACATTCATAAATTTTCATGTTATCAATATCTGCCATAATTTTCTCTAAACTGATCTTGTTTAAATTGTCAAATGGCCTATGTATTTTGTTTTGTTTATCCTTTTGTTTTTGTGGAATACTGTATTTTACTTCTTGGAGGGCGATGATTACTGCCACACAGATTATACTTCGGCAGGATCATCGTTTTCATGTGTTTAAGCTTCCTGTATTGTTTGTTTCCAAATAAAAAACTTTTATCTTTATCTTTATCCATAATTCAACTTGAAATTACTTTTGTGATCAAACTATATAATTAAGTTAATGTTTTGTTTAATAAACTCATGAGGTTTATGCAGACGACTTCCAAACATAATATATTTTAAATTGCATGGCAACACAGGGTCTAGGCTCCGAATATAAGACCCTTGGTCTGTGAGGTCCTAGCGCGTTAACACTTTTTAAGGAAATAGCAAAAAGGTTAGACGACATCACAGGAGAACGAAGAGCTGCCAGCTACGGGAAAGAATTAGTCTAACTATTCAAAGAGGGACGCTGCCAGTAACTTCGGAACCTTGCCTAAAGGGATTCCTTTTAATAATATATTTTAGATATTATGATATTATATTTTTTAAGGGTTTTAATTTTACGTTAATCTAAGGTTTATTTTAGGATTAATAAATAATTATTTACATTTGAAAAAAAAGTAGTGATATCACTGCACCTAATATGGTATGCTTGTAAATGCTTTCAACTGGGCCGATCCGATAATATTCTTGGAATGTATGATAGAAAAGCTTGACGAAGGCAAGAACCTATTTTTATGGACGCATAAAAAAAGGAAAACCACGTATAAACATTTCTTAGTAGCGAACGAGTTTTATAAAACGTATGCTTAACACAAGTAATTCTTAAAGAGAAAGAAATAAGTACATAATGTATGAAAGATTTATAGGCGCCTTTGGTAGACCAATTATTTTAATAACTAAATATTATTATATTAATAAACAATCTTTTTATTGAGGCCAGGACAGCCATTTATTACAAAAAGAAGTACTAATGCACATATTTTTTTGTAAACATAAAAAATGTCCTGTAATAATACCTTTAGAAGGTACACCCTAAAGTTTGAATGAATGAATTGAACCGTGTACATTCTATTCGTGATCCGGTCGCAAATCGTTCTATTCTGCGCATACGCAGATCGCAGATGCAAGCTGCTTATGATATTTTAAACATTCACTCACCACACAGACCGCGAGTTCAACGTCACTTGGCTCTTCGTGCGTTTTATTTTTAAACAGAACTGTAAAATCTTACCGTAAGTGCATTATTTATTTAATTTTATTGTTAAGCGCAGGTATTTTGTAAATGTAATATTATTTTCATCATGTACGTTTACTGAATCTATTTAATGTACTTGTTCGTAAATTCTACCTACCTAAACAATATTGATGCATCAGATTTCGTATGTGGTGACTTGACATACTAATTACGTCTCGAGTTATGAAAAGGACATATATAAAACAAAACCTGACCGCCGCGTGTGTTTATTCCCTCACGTATCTTCTCTTGTTTAAAATAAGAAACTTGCTGCGTGAAAGAAGCATGAAGTTTTTTTTTTCATAACACACTTTCACGTGTATATTATCGTGGAGTCTAGGACAAGTGCTTAACATAATACGCTTTATGGAAAACCGTGAACATGTCAGTTTAGGCAAAAACAATTTTTGTGATTGGATGGTCAAAAAAACCAGTGTACTCTTATTACATTAAGACTTTACTGAGTAAGGAAGTAGGATCTTTTCAAAAACTTTTTATCAGAGTACCTACTTATATAGTTTCTGCTGCAATATGTGAAATAGAAGAAATAACGTGGGTACGTAGATAGAGCTTGCTCTGTAATTTAAAAATATAGTTGCAAGTGTATCACAAAATATACGATTGCATACCTACCTTGCATGTACAGATTAAATGCGTTGGCGTACAAATCACAATAATATTAATATTATGTATAATAATTAATAAAATAATTTAACTACCATATGTAGAAACTTAGATGAAATAGATATAAATAATATATTGATAGACATCTCCAAGATATCAATAGGTAATTTATTGTAAAATAAAATACAACTTCCTTTGAATGAGTTACTAATTTTGTGTAGCCTACAAAACGGTACTACAAGTTTCAATTCCGTCGTCCTAAAAATAGCTATTAAATAATATATCACCACACGCAAAATATCGCAACGTTAATGTAAATAAACCAACCTCTGTTATTAAAACTTGAATGTGTAACATTTCATTCCATGACGTCAATACGACACCACACCATCTCGTAGTTGCGGCTTCTTTTTACTCCCCCGACCTAAGCGCTCCTCTCCGAAAGAGGTACCACCTACTACACAATCATACGCTACACACCGTCTTCGCCGGCGAAGACGAGGTCCCCGCTATCTTACGTCATCCGGACGTGGGCTCCATCCATGGCCTCGGAGACGTACGGACCACTCCCCCCCCCCCCCCGGTATCCCAAACGTCTCAAAATTTCTTCTGGCAGAGCTTCTTTGCAAAGCTCGCCAAACAGCCCGGTTACGCTGTGGCAACCAATAGGGTTTGTACAGCTAATAGACAGTCCGAAGAAAAAAAAATTCCATGACGGCACCAATTCGATAGGAATGTTAGTAGGTAGGTACTTACCCACTTGCTAACGTATGCGTTAAACAAGCTTCGTAAGGGTAGTGAGTGGCTGCCGATAAGTGATTAGGTTGGTAGGTATAATACATGAGTCCACTTATCGTGGAGGTCCACATAGCAATGACATGGAGTAGGTACCTACATTGCTCAATAGAATTAAAGCAGCCATATCGTAATAAATTCAAATTCAAAATAATCTTTATTTAAATAGTCCTTAAAAAGGCACTTTTGACGCGTCAATAATTTACATAGTACTTATTTCATGGTGATAACTATATTCGGAAACATAAAACTAAAGCTATGAGGGTTCACAAACACGCCCCGGTCATATAATTATATATGACCGGGGCGTGATATATGTTAATACTAGTTGGTGCCCGCGACTTCGTTTGCGCAATATTAGTATTTCGGTGGTATTCCGAGTAGCTTATATTAGTGTTGCGTAGAAAAGAACTAACGTTATGACATTAAAATTTTCACGCAGATAGTATTTTTTTTTATATTTACTTGACACTTATCGTCATATTTTGTACGATTCAAACAATATTTTCATAAATTGTAGCTTATATATGTTATTCTGTGTTTTATTTTTATATTTTTATCCACTACAAGTTAGCCCTTGACGGCAATCTCACCTGATGGTAAGTGATGATGCAGTCTAAGATGGTAACGGGCTAACCTGTTAGGGGTATGGTAAACCCACACTCCTAATTGGTTTCTACGCCACATTGTGCGGGAACGCTAAATCGCTTGTCGACACGTCTTTGTCGGTAGGGTGGTAGCCGGGAATCGAACCCAGGACCTCCAATTTTAAAATGCACCAGCGCACGCGCTGCGCCACGGAGGTCTTCAAGTTCAGTTTTATTTATATGTATAATATATGGTCAGGATTAAACCAAATATGCAAATAGGTAGTAGTTTTAACTGTTTCTATAAATTTTTACTACGAAACTACTAATAAATTATATTTATAGATATCAAATCACAATCAAATAGATATCCTACAATAATTTCCTCAACTAAACCGGTTTACTGGCGATGGGGTATTTTGTTTGTAAGTTCAAACACGCTTCGGTATTTCTAAGAAGTAGATACCTACCTACCAATTAAAATAAGGAAATGAATTAGAACTTAGCTTAGTTTATTGTCAAAATTCTCATAGCTTTTGCCCTCTGCTTTTCTTTCAAATTCAAATTCAAATAATCTTTATTCAAATAGTCCTTTAAAAGGCACTTTTGACGCGTCAATAATTTACATAGTAGTGATTTGATGGTGATAGTTAAATACGTTATATGTAGTTACATACGTTAACTTAAAACTAAAGCTATGAGGGTTCCAAACGCGTTAGACCGGGCTAAGAAGAAGCCCACAACAAAATTTAACCAGTTATTTTTTTGTAATCACCATTTCTCGTGCCACTTAAAATTATATTAAGAGCTAGCTCGTTCTTGTGTTTCTATCTATAATTTTCAGAGTATTCAACAAATTTACAATATGCATATCTAAGATAACTTATAAAAACTTTAACTGTACGATATCTGTAGATTGAATATAATATTTTGAATTTTTTATCGGGGAAGTTGTAATATTCGATATAGGACCTGAAACAGATTTTTTTTTTCGTTCATCTGTTTATTTGCTCTTATCTAATCTAGTTTCTAGTTAACGTTTTTGTCTGTGGGGTGGTCTCTAGCCACGGCAGAAGCCTCCCACCAGTACACTCGAGCCGGGAATCGAATCCAGGACCTCCCAACTTTATAATGCTCTACAACACGTGCTCACGTATCTCGCAAAAGCTTGCGCAAAGTTAATGTAGTAAAATTAAAATCCGTATTACAGGATTTTTTAAATCTAAAAGGCATGTCATAAAGTTCAATTTACATTGATATTATAATGTTTCGATACTCAGAATCGAGAACATGATTGTGAGCATATAAAATTTGTACTAAGAGCACATGAAACGTGAGAAGCAAGAAATACAAAGCGCGTTGTACAATTGATAGATATCAGGTATATATACCTACCTACCCACTGTTACAAGACATATGAATGTATTGGCCGTGTATTGGCTAATCAGTTGACGCAAATGTTACTCTTAAATTAAATAAACAAGTTTTGAGACACGTGGGAGAGCAAAATTTGTTTATGTTATTCATTGTTGGGTCTTTACTACGATATGTAACCATATCGGATACAAATAAATCCATCCAGAATAAAGGATAATAATACCATCTGGATTATTAATTGTTCTAAATAAAAAATTTTGTCATCCACATTGAAAAAAGTGATATGAAAAAATGTTTATTAACAATAAAATCCTACTAATATTATAAATATGAAAGTGTGGATGTCTGTTACTCATTTACGGAAAAACCACTGAACGGATTTGGATCAAATTTGGCATGCATGTAGCCTTTGATATGGAAAAGAACAACACCTTTTATCTCATTTGCTCAAATAGTTCCCGAGGGAAAATTGAAAATTGTTTACGAGCTAAGCCGCGTGCAGACAGCTTTGGAATTTGTAATACATGTCACATATGCTTTTATGCTATTTAAAAGGACATGTACTTTCTTTACCGATCTCTTCTCTTCTGTACTTAGGCCGGCTCCTGGAGTAAACCCGCTGGGTCAATCCAGCCGTCAAGCTTACTCCGGAGGCTTACTAATTAATTATCAAACGTATCCAAAATTTTCAGATAGCAGATTGAATTTAGTTTAGTTATCCTTTTTCTTACACTCCGTTGTCGATAAGGATGGCGTTACTATTTACCAGTATTTGAAGTTTTTGTATGACATTGATTGCTAAACTCGGGCGTAACTGCTTAGCAGGGCTTCCATTATTAATCCCAAATTAATTTTCTGGTCCTATTTGTAAACTAGAAAAGTTATTCATAATAATCTGGTGGCACGCATGTCACGGTCACCGGAGGTTTAATGACCCCAGCGGTTTGTGAAATGGTGTCAGCAGCGTCACGTATTTGAGAACAATTAAATATCGAAGGCATTGGTGCTTACACAACACTCTAAACTAAATAAAATCGGACAGACATTATAATGCTACCCTCAAAATATTAAAAATAATGATGAAGAAGATGCGTAGAGTTACTCGTAGTTAAATTATAAAGGTTACAAAAACATAAATAGAGTAAATATGCCGGCAATAAAAACAGCGTATTGTGTGTTAGTATGCTCTTCACTAATCTTTTTATAGTTTTTAAACTTTATCTGTATAACTTTATATATTTTTTTAAACCGTAGACTCTAGACTTTTAAGACTGGAGACTCGTATGAAATCCGACTCACTATTTACAAACATAACTCAGGATTTTGTTTATGCTATTTGCGGGATTTTAACCTGTTTTCAGTTCTCAGTTTTGTCAACATGAGTGTTAATTCTCTTCACTAATCTCTTTATACTTTTTAAACTTTATCTGTATAACTTTATATTTTTTTTAAACCGTAGACTCTAGACTTTTAAGACTGGAGACTCAAATGAAATCCGACTCACTATTTACAAACATAACTCCGATCTTGTTTATGCTATTTGCGGGATTTTAACCTGTTTTCAGTTTTCAGTTTTGTTAACATGAGTGCTAATTCTATTTCCAGCTCCAACATGTGTTACAACGGGAAGTGTTTGCATTGCATCGACATCGAGACCGGGTCACTCATATTTGCAATAATAAGTGTTGTAAGTACAATTTTGATGACATAACATAACATGATCTAAAACACGTTACAATAAACATTCAACTTAATTTGCTATGGGTGGTCTTAATGCGTGACATTGAGACAAAATCGACGACGCAGTTCGTGCGTTGTCGCATTATAAAGTTGGAGGTCCTGGGTTCGATACCCGGCTCGAGTCTGGTCTGGTTCGGCTGGTTGAGGCTTCGGCCGTGGCTAGTTACCACCCTACCGACAAAGACGTGTCAAGCGTTTTAGCGTTCCGGCACGAAGTCGCGTTGAAACCAATTAGGAGTACGGGTTTACCTTACCCCTAACAGGTGAGCCCAATATCTTTAAGACTGCATCACCACTTACCATCACCTATAGGTACCTATACCATCAGGTGAGATTGCCGTCAAGGGTTAACTTGTAGTGTATAAAAAAAATAAGAAAACTAATTTGTCCTATACAAATTATTCCATCATCATCATCATCATCACTCTACTATAAAGTTTTAGTTCGCGTGTTTCACTCTACTACGTGTTCACTACTATAAAGTTTTAGTTCTTTATAATGTGTAAACAAACCTTGCTCGGCTAACTTAGCTTCTTACGTTACAGACCCTAACTGGCCTCGGGATCTTGTTCATCATCGGTGCGCTGGTGTACGTGAACGTCTTGATAACTGCCGCGGCGCACGCGGAGGCTGACCCCGAGTCCTTGCGGATGGCTATAGCGACTGCCTTCACGGCCAACATCGCGCTAGGCGTCGCTCTGTGCCTCATTATGGTGCCCTTCGCCTTCAACATCGTGCTGATCAAAGGGCTCGTGCAGGTGAGCTCAACTACCAGTGTCGAAGTTTTAGAATTCGACAATATTTTCAAAACAAATTTAATTCAAAAAATGTTTTGTTCGTAAAAAGCGATCCTATATCCTATAGTTATATCGACTAGTTCAAACACTTGTTTTTCCCATATTTTTATACGCTGCGGAGACGTGGACTTTGCGACTAGTCGAGAAGAAGAAGATAGATGCTTTGGAGGTGTCTCATGGACCGAATTTCGCACCAACGTCTCTATCCTCCAAGAACTCGGCATTAAACAACGACTGTCGTCGTTAGTAAAGAGTCGCAATTTTAAATTTTTTTGGTCACGTCTCCCGGCGTGAGAGTGACTCCATCGAGCGTCTTGTCGTGCAGGGTAAGGTGGAGGGCACCAGAGGGCGAGGAAGGTCACCCATGCGATAGACCGATCAGATAAAGTCTGCTGTGGGTGGTCTTTTGCACGAGTTCACCAGACTTTCGGTCAGCAGAGGGAAGTGGCGAATGCTTGTGAGACGCATAACATCTGGCCTCAAAGACATTGATTCGTGATAACCACGACCGCTCTGCAAAGAGTGTAACGACAAAGAAGAAATCCTATATTTATTTATTGACATAAAAAAGAACATTACCTACCTTTTATCCCGACTCCTTAAGTTGTTCCCGAGGGAAAATGGAAAATTGTTTACGAGCTCAGCCGCGGGCAAACAGCTTTGAAATTTGATATGCATGTCACCTACGCTATGGGAAAGGATTTGTATTTTCTACACCAATCTCTCAAATAGTTCCCGTGGGAAGATTAAAAATTGTTAACGATCGAAATTTTATATTCAATCTAATTCTGAGTCCACGCAGACGAAATCGCGAGCGAGAAGATGGTATAATATAATTTTAACTCGTGAGGTTGATGTTCGTCTACTTATAAATAAAGCTACGAGGGTCCCTAACGCGCCCAGGTCTATGAAAAAGCCCACTATGAACATTTTGTAGACCAAAGTTAAGAACCGCGTAGCATTTGTTTTAAGTTACTGAATTAGTAATCACTATTAACTCAACACTATTGTATGTTATTAAGCGGTGATAGCCCAGTGGTTACGGCGTCAGCCTACTATTCAGAGGTTGGCGGTTCGAATCCAGGCACGCACCTCTAACTTTTCGGAGTTATGTGCGTTTTTAAACAATTAAAATATCACTTGCTTCAACGGTGAAGGAACACATCGTGAGGAAACCTGCATGCCTGAGAGTTCTCCATAATGTTCTCAAAGGCGTGTCAAGTCTGCCAATCCGCACATGGCCAGCGTGGTGGACTATGGCCAAACCCTTCTCATATTGAGAAGAGACCCGTGCTCTGTAGTGAGCCGGTAATGGGTTGATCATGATGATGATGATGATTGTATGTTACTGTTGAATCAACAGCCTTTTAAAGTCGTAGTTATAAACTTTATAATTGATTGTATTATTGAAAGTTCTTGAAGTCATGTGAAGTCCACCAATCCGCACTTGGCCAGCGAGATCGTTCTAGTGGGCCAGTAATGGGTTAATGTTGATGATGATGACATGGCTTTAAAACGTTTTTTCTAGAGAAAAGCAGCCTACGTGAAGGTGTATTTCGTATACTCGGTTATCTGCAAGTCGCTGGGACTGGTGGGTGCTGTGGTATCGGTAGCCTCCGGACGGTATTCGGCTTTGCACGCGATCACCATCGTTGCTGCATTCGGTAAGTCTTAAGAATTTAAAGATAAGGTTTAATTTGCAACGATGTTCTGTAACGCTTGCGGTACTGGCTGTAATTATACTTGTATATTATACTTGCTCTTTATTGTTCATATATTTTTAGTACACAGTCCTAAGTTAATTTACTTAAATTGACTGTAAGATGTCCCACAAATAAATAAATAAATACAGGATGAGAAATACTTAGTCACAGGCAAGGAACTTGCAACAAATTCCGACCAAAGTTCTGTTAACACTTATCGCCCCTTCGCTCTTTTATCGATAATACGGACGAACTAACTTTTTGACTGAGGACGAATTTTAACTGAATTTATATGAAACTTGAAACTATGAAACTTTAACGAAATTTAACTGGCTTTAGTGTCTCCGGCATTAATTCTTTTACAATATATTAGTAGTCTATATTCATTCCAATTTTAGACATTTTTTTTTCCGCGTTCAACATTCGCATTTATAATACGTATTAAAGTGATTTAAGTTTGTTTTATGATAACTATGTTTTTATTAATTACTAGCTGGTGCCCGCGTCTTCGTCTGCGTAGGATTAGTATTTCGAGTAGCTTACCGTGGCGTAGAAAAGAACTAACGTTATGACATTGAAATTATTACAGACATTACAGTTTGAACCCAATACTGAGAATTTTGATGTCTATCTGAACTGATGATATCTGAACTGCTAAACCGACGACCTTGAAATAATTACAGGATAAACTTTTAAGTATCTCATTTCTAACAAAAAATAATGATGAAATCGGAGTAAGCTTTAATGAATTACAAATAACATTTTGACCTTCATCTCCTGTTCCAAGGGAACCGTGCTGAATTCCGGAACGAAAACTATTCTATATGTTGAACCGGAGTATCAGCTACTCTTGATACCAAATTTCATTCAAATGCATTCAGTAGTTTCGGCGTGATGCGCCGCCAAGATATAGACAGACAGACAAAAATGTTTTGGGCTCAGTATCGATAGTAAAGCATCCTCCAATACAATTTTCAAAATATATTTAATGTACAGAATTCGTCCTGTTACAATTATATTAAATTATTATTTATTTATCTATTTATTTATTTATTTAGGTTTACCAACAGCTTAAGACAATATAATTGGACTAAAGTAATTGATACATAATAGGTATTAAGTCTAAATGCTAAGCTAATTATAGATTGTTTCTCTTTTAGGGATCTACGCGCTGATCCTAAGGATGATCTATTTGACATACAAAAAACTTGAAGTTGACTCACAGTTCGATAGAACCAAGCTGGTAGCACAGAAGTACTAGAAGTGGGTGGTATCGTGTGGCCTATAGGCGAGTAGTATTAACTTGCCTATCATGCAATCGTTATCATAAAAGCATGATTTTTCGTATTATTAAATTTTTTATTCATTTTCTGGCGTATTTTTTTGTGACGTAAATCCAAAGTTCATAAATAATCATTCAATGATTTATAATTTAACTTAGAAAATATTGTACTTTTTTGAAAATCATAATTATCATAAACATTTAAACTGTCTGATTTCACTATGAGCATGCAATTTTACGAAAAACTTTAATATGGCATCTCAAATAAATCATGACCTTTTCTCTAAGCTAAAAAGGAAACTTACTTATCGAAAGGTTTTATGTTTTTTTTTTAATAATTTATCTTGAAGAAAAATCGACTACTTAGTACCTACTACATATTGGTGCGTATTTTTAATGCACTGGGTTGCCATAGCAAAGTTTGTAAATAAGGGTTGCCATAGTAAAGTTTATAAATTACTTAAGTAGATTAAGTCCAAAATCTTATAATTTTATATTCCTTTAATACTTTTATACCTAAATAAAAATGAATACTTTTAAAATTCTATAATGATGTTATTATGCAGCTTATGATTTTAAATTACATATAGAATCGACTGAATTTAATAGGCAATAAAGAAATAATATTGAAATTTTAACGTGAGCGCGACATTAATATACCTTCGGCGAGTCATCGAAAGAGAATACAAAGGCTTTTAACTGGCGTCCATGGACGCATGCAAATTAAAACCAATAAATAAACTCCCTTTTCAACGTTGAATTCGTTACTTCGAAAATGGGGCTATTATCACTGAAACAACACGCATTTTTATTGACATCATAGATAAAGTTGTCCCTAACTAGATACTTTTTGTCGAACTTGGCCCTGAATTTACAAACATTACCTAATTCTTTATTAATTTTTGTCGTAATAATCCAAAAACCTTTTAACAGTCACTGTGTTGTCACAGCAGCCTTGTACAATTTCTACCCTCGATAGAACAAGAGTTTAACATTACATAGGGTACCTTAAAATCCCGTAAACAAGGATTATAATTCTGGAACAAGAACATCAAATATTAATGCATTACAAACCGTTGACGAGTGGTAGGTATAAAGCAAAATGTACGTAAAAATGTTAATTGTGGGATCTAAGATGTCCTCTGATTTTGGTTCACCATTGTTATTACTGATTATTATTTTTTATTACTAGGTTATTGCTTTATATCAAATTTGTGACCGAGTTTTGATCCGAATGCGCATTTCTTTTTGTTTTGTTTTGCGTTATGTTTGGACATAGATGGTATGCTTCGATTTGGTCTTCGGTTTACGCGTTTTCGTCAAGTTCAAGGCACGTTTGGGTTCACTCTGCACGTTCAGGTTCACCCGGCACGTTCGGGCGCTGAGGCAATGAACTGTTGAAGGAACGGTGTTACCTCAAATATACATCAGAATTCACTCGTTCTGCTGTCTAGACTTAGGTCGATCAGCACGTTTGTAGCACGCCATACTTAATTCTATTAATATAATAATGTCTAATTTTAAACTCTTATTATTTCGTAATAACCTACTCTGTTCCTTGAAATATTAAAGTAATTTTTAAAATACACTGTTTGTTTTATTTAAATAAGACCTGCTCACTCCGACGTTATGATTTGTCTGCGGACGTCTTTGATTTACCACTAGCCGTAGATCGATCGTTAACGCTCAAAAAATGGGACGGAAAAGTAGTGCACAAATAGCGACGCATGCACTCCTTTCCCCCAGTGTGTGATAAGGCTAGACGAAAGTCACCGATTCTAACACTCGAGCCGTATAATCCGAATGAATTACAAAGCACTACGCACCGCTATAGATAATATAACGGCCAGATATCTAGTGTATTAGACGGGTTATAATACATCGATATACCGATATGTAAGAATGTATAGTTATGGTGACAAATTCTCGCCATGTTTTTGTATGTCGCGCTCTATCTACGGCAAGTGGTAAATCAATGGTGGACGTCCATAATAAATAAATAATGATACCCAGCTTTTCATTCATTGTATTATGGCGTTAGTCACGGGTACTCTGATCACTATGATGGGTGCCAATGATCACCATGGGCAGGTGGAATGGTCGCAGTGCTGGTATAACCGGTGTATCTGGTGACTGAAGTATAGCTAATTAGCAATGGTTATGTCGCCAATTTAAGGTTTTGCTTTTGCCCATACTTTTTCACTCTTTTTTTTTTTATTTACAATTAACAGGCATACGACCTGACAAGTCATCTGATGTTAAGTGACTACCATCGCCCATGAATATCTGAAGGCTGACCCATTTTTCCAATAGATTTCTACGCGGCACTGAACCGATAAATTGATACGTAGGGTGGTAAGTAGATGCAGCTAAAGCCTCCCACTAGACCAGACTCCTTCCGGAAATCGAACCCTGGACCTCTCAACATTTTAACACGCGCTGCACCACGAGCTCCGTGTTGCAAATTCCGTGTTTTATCCTGTATCGGTTGACATGAATATGAACATTACGTTTAAAATAATTGATAGTGACTAGTATTAAAAAAATCCGGCTAAATTTGTTACGAACTTTTAGACCTAGATAGTGACTTTCAGTTTGTAATAATTTACACCGATAGATATACCTACTGTATTAAAAAAATCCGGCTAAATTTGTTACGAGCTTGTTAGACCTAGATAGTGACTTTCAGTTTGTAATAATTTACACCGATAGATATACCCACTGTATTAAAAAAATCTGACTAAATTTGTTACGAGCTTGTTAGACCTAGATAGTGACTTTCAGTTTGTAATAATTTACACCGATAGATATACCTACTGTATTAAAAAAATCCAGCTAAATTTGTTGCGGGCTTGTTACTGTTTTTTTTTATCCACTACAAGTTAGCCCTTGACGGCAATCTCACCGGATGGTAAGTGATGATACAGTCTAAGATGGTAGCGGGCTAACCTGTTAGGGGTATGGTAAACCCATACTCCTTTCGGTTTCTACGCGACATCGTGCCGGAACGCTAAATCGCTTGGCGACACGTCTTTGTCGGTAGGGTGGTAACTAGCCACGGCCGAAGCCTCCCACCAGACCAGACTCGAGCCGGGAATCGAACCCAGGACCTCCAACTTTTTTATAATCTGACAGCACGCGCGCTGCGCCACGGAGGTCGTCACCTGCCTGGGTGGGAGCGTTTGGACCTTCCTAGCTTAGTTTTAATGAATTTAGTGAAAAAAATCACCTGACGAATTAAAATAATTAAAATATATTATACAAACGCTTCATAGATGCCTGTATTAGTTTTGCATGAATAAAATGAGAAATTTGATTAGCCAACTAAAACGATCGTTCCATAGATCCCACAACCACTGACCGCACCGTCAAATGCCACCAGGTAAGATTACAATCCAGGGTGAACTTATATAGTGAAGTAGAAAAAGAAATCCTCTGGAGTTCTTGAAAGTGAATATATTCAAAATATGTTCAATTAATGCAACATTATACAAGAATAATGTAAATAGACGATAGCGGTTGGATCATTTACATAACAAAACAATTAAAAGACAAAACAGCAGATGTGCATAATTTTGAGAGCAATGTTGAACAAGTAGGCACCTACAGAATAACGAAACAATTTTACAACTTAAAATGTAATTAAATTACCATATATCATCATCATCATGTACAACCCATTACCGGCTCACTACAGAGCACGGGTCTCCTCTCAATATGAGAAGGATTTGGCTGCTTGTCCACCACGCTTGCCATATGCGGATTGGCAGACTTCACACGCCTTTGAGAACATTATGGAGAACTCTCAGGCGTGCAGGTTTCCTCACGATGTTTTCCTTCACCGTTGAAGCAAGTGATATTTTAATTGCTTGAAAACGCACATAACTCCGAAAAGTTAGAGGCACCTCTGCCCGGATTCGAACCGCCGACCTCTGATTAGGAGGCTGACGCCGTAACCACTGAGCTATCACCGCTTCTTATACCATATATATAAAGTAAGTACGAAATTGTCATCAAACCTTCGCTTTGGTCATAATTAGGTATAGGGACTTTATTGATAATTACATTTACAATATAAGCCAGTCCGACATTGCAAAGAGTATAAGAAATAAAATTGACAGTTTACTATCTAACCACAAAGCCAAAATATATGACCGCAGAGACGATTTGAGACGAATTAATAGCGATGAAATTATTAGGTACCTACTTAGTTTTAGGCATTATGGAGTAAAACATACCTGCTTAGTTATACAAAAATTAAATTCAAAGCTTGGCCCTTGAACCTGTATTGGGGTAGCTCAGCGAGCCCAAGCTCTGTTTCTTTCTCATCTGATAGAGGAGACTTGCGGACGAGTGCACCAGCGTTCCCGTGACAAAGCTAGCAGGCAACGCGAAGGAACATTGCTGGGTTTTAGTGGGTTTTCCGGTTGCTACTCTGGCCGCCTGTGAGTCCCACATAAGAACCTAATGCTTAAACGCATTCCCAGCGTTAAAAAAAGGATCCTAGGATATTAAGGATAACATAAACAAAAAAAAGCTTGCATGTGAAATGGCGTAAGAGGCGCAGTTCTGCTTGCGTAACCTCAGAAAGGGGATGCGTAAACGCATTTCCTAGTTCTTCCCCGACCTAAGCGCTCCTCTCCGAAAGAGGAGACCGAAACATTCCTTCATGATCCTGACTACTACTGACATATATACGATACGCTACACACCGTCTTCGCCGGTGAAGGCGGGATCCCCGCTATCTTACGTCATCCGGATGTGGGCTCCATCCACGGACTCAGAGACGTACGGACCCTCCCGTTATCCCAAACGACGCCTAAGCCGAGGTACGTCCTCACAGGAGGCGCCCTTAGGCAGACGTTTCCTTAGTTTCTTCGAGCCCTAGGGCTCAAAATTTCTTCTGGCAGAGCTTCTTTCCGAAGTTCGCCAAAAAGCCCGGTTACGCTGTGACAACCACTAGGGTTAGCACAGCTAATAGACAGTCCGAAAACAAAACATTTCCCAGAATTATAAAAACCTTTATCTAGCCATTAGATATTTGAGGATAAAATAATTCGGATACCTACCCTCTTTTAAATCTTAGGTAAGTAGGTAAGTACATAAATACACGCCAGAACATGGCAGACTGTTGACATACAAAGAACAACATGAGAGCATAATGTACACAGTTGGTATAATAATATCCTATTCAAGTATTTCATAGTGCTGCCGCGTTCGTGCGTTTAATTACGGATCACGGGGCTTTGGATTCGAATCCCGGTTGGATATTGAGTTTAACTGTTAGTAGTCATTTCAGGCGTTTGAGCTCTCTTTCTCCCATAACAGAGGAAGCCTGCTGCCAGCACTGGGTCGAAAATGGGCTGATGATGATGATTCCAGGAGCAAGAAAACTAAAAATCTGCTACGGCGCGACGCAAAACAAGTCGTCGTGATCAACCCATTGCCGTTACATTTTAAGCTTTAGTCGCTTGACAGATTTCAATAGAGCTTGGTTATGAATAAAACGATTCACGTTCGCTGTACTCATGTTCGTGATTCGGGATACATTGTTTAATACCTACTTATTGGATTTATTTCAACAACGCTTTAGATTCATCCTAAAATTATGAAATTTGTGTTGTTAATCCCTGTTTATCAGAGAGCACATTAACAAGGCATGGATAAACGAGATGGTATTTCAATAATATATCCCAGTTTCACCTATCATTTTATGACAATCCTGTTATACCCCTTTAACGGGGACTCGGTCAACGGGGACAGTGGGACTACATCATCATACATTTTTGACGACCTCCGTGGCGCAGTGCGTGCGCTGTCGCATTATAAAGTTGGAGGTCCTGGATTCGATTCCCGGCTCGAGTCTGGTCTGGTGGGAGGCGTCGGCCGTGGCTAGTTACCACCCTACCGACAAAGACGTGTCGCCAAGCGATTTTAGCGTTCCGGCACGATGTCGCGTAGAAACCAATTAGGAGCGTCGATTACCATACTCCTAACAGGTTAGCCCGCTACCATCCTAGACTGCATCATCACTTACCACCAGGTGAGATAGCCGTCAAGGGCTAACTTGTAGTGTATTAAAAAAAAAAAAACGCGGATGATAGTTCTCCATAATGTTCTCAAAGGCGTGTGAAGTCTGCCAATTCGCACATGGCCAGCGTGGTGGACTATGGCCAAACCCTTCTCATACTGAGAGGAGACCCGTGCTCTGTAGTGAGCCGGTAATGGGTTGATCATGATGATGATGATGAATAGCTACACATAACACAAAACTTCAAATTTAATAATATAGTAATAATAATTAATTCAGTAACCTCATTACCGTAGGTATTTACTACAATGATCTTATTCTCTGTAATTTATTTAACTTGTTACCGATATAACCTAGGTACATTATAACTATCAACGCCTCAGTACAGAACACGAGTGCTTTTAGTTATGACTTGCATAGAGTTTACTGTAAACGGGAAAAAATGTACAGGTATGTATATTTTATAATTAAGTTTTAATTATACACTTAAGTAGGAACTAAAAATATAACTGGTATTTTTGATCACGTTTTTTTTTGTGATAAAAAAGTAGTAAATTTCTATTTTTACATAAAATACTAGTTTTTTTTGTAATACTTAAGTAATAGATTAACTACAATTCAAATATGTTATCATAAATTATTAACCATTACGTACTACCGACCCACTAGAGTGAAAGAAATTAAAAAAAAATCTACAGGACCCCAAGGTCTCTTTTCAGCATGAGAAGTATTGAGGCTCAGTTCCCAAGCCTTTGAGAACAATGGAGAAACTCTCTAGCATGCAGGTTTCGCCACGATGTTTTCCTTCACAATTAAATCAAATGATATATCACTTTAAATAACATTCACTTGTTTTATTAATACAAATATGCAATTTAAGATTGAATTAGGAGATACTGTAAAATTTTAAATACTGCCTGGATAATTTTTTTTCTTTTCCTCGAACTTCGAAAATGAATTAAAAAAAAAAATTACCTACGCGAATTGGTCCAGCCGTACATTTAACATATTATTTTATTTATATACCTACAAAAAGTTTTTTTTCCGCTGGGAAATGCGTTTACGCATCCCCTCCGGAAGCGACGCAGAGGCGGCCAGACTGGCGACCAGAATACCCACTAAAACCCAGCGATGCTCCTACGCGTCGCCTGGTGGCTGGGTCACGGGTACACCCGCGCACATGACCGCAACCCAACCAGCATATACAAAAAAAGTGTGGTATTCTTATATAAGGCAAAAAAACTTATTCATCTTAAGTTATAATAATACTTAATTTTTCGAACTATAACCGCAGTTACGTACAGCTTTGTTCTACAATTCAGTATTGTGCCTTGCAGTAAACAGCTCCCTCCATCGGGAAACAACCCTGAATGCCTACCTCAGGTACCACCTGGCACTACCAGGAACAAAGTCCATGTGTAGGCAGGGAATATGCGGAGCTTGCATTGTAAATGTGACCGCTCAGAGAGAGACCAGTGGGACAGTTGAAACTTTCTCCGTCAATTCCGTAAGTTATCATAAATACCTTATATAAATATACTAGCTGACGCCCGCGACTTCGTCTGCGTTGAGTTACGTGTGTTTGTTTGTCTTTCAATCACGAAGTAATAGATTACTAACCCAAATTACTTGAAATAATTATGGATTAAACATTAAAGTATCTCCTTTCTAAAAAAAAAAAAGTGAAATCGGTTCTAAAAAAAAAAAGTTGTGGGAGGCGCCCGAGACGTGATGGCACAGGCGGAGGCATGCGCGTGAGCTGCGCGCGGTACTGAACAGTACTTGGACATTGCAACATTATTTTATTTTTCTAAAATAAAAGACTTTTTCTGAAATATAAGTAGCCTAAGTTATTCCTTATTACATCTGCTACCTGCCAATATAAGTCCCGTAAAAATCGATCCAGCCATTTCAAAGATTAGCCGGAACAAACAAACAGACAGACAGACAAAAATTGTAAAAAAAAATTATTTTGGTGTATGTATCGTATACATATTCATATGAATGTAGTAAAAAAACATTACCAACAGACACTCTAATTTTATTTATTTGTATAGATAAGGCCAGTTGAGAAGGGTACCAACTCATTAAAGTACCGGTTAGGCATAATCGGCCACGGGTTTCTTGCTGTCAGAATTTGCGGAACCTTGTGGAGAGCTTTCAGGCATGCTGGTTTCCGCAACCGCCTTCAAAGATATGATATCCAATTTCAAATTGCTTAAAATAAAGCGATTTTAATTTCGAAAAATTCGCCGGTATTGAGGCTGGAGTCTTAACGTCACTGGGCTATCACCCCATACGGATGCTACGCCGATAGGTCGTTATAGACCCTGACGATCAGATGCCTACTGACAACATACTCGTACCACCTACCACACAATCATACGCTACACACCGTCTTCGCCGGCGAAGACGAGGTCCCCGCTATCTTACGTCATCCGGACGTGGGCTCCATCCACGGCCTCGGAAACGTACGGACCACTCACCGTCCGACCCCCACGTTATCCCTAACGTCGCCTAAGCCGAGGTTCGCCCTCAAAGGAGGCGCCCTTAGGCAGTCGTTCCCTTAGTTTCTTCGAGCCCTAGGGCTCAAAATTTCTTCTGGCAGAGCTTCTTTGCGAAGCTCGCCAAACAGCCCGGTTACGCTGTGGCCACCAATAGGGTTTGTACAGCTAATAGACAGTCCAAAAAAAAAAAAATATGCCGATAGATTATTTTATAATGATATATTTTTTAATCAATTTAAATTTAAAATGCATCTTCTGTGTTCCCTAATGGTTATAATATGGGGATCTTCAAAGGGCGGATTAACAAATTGCTCAAGGGCCAGCAACGCATTGGCGGTTCCTCTGGTGCTGCAAATGTTCATGGGCGGCGGTAATCACTTACCATCAGATGAACCGCCTGCTCGTTTGCTCGCTATGTATATATAATAAAAATATAAGAGTTTTCGGAACCGCTGGGATATGAATCCCAAAGCCAAGCGATTTAGCGTTCCGGCACAATGTCGCGTAGAAACCGATTAGGAATGTGGGTTTACCATACCCCTAACAGGTTAGCCCGCTACCATTTTTGACTGCATCATCACTTACCATCAGGTGGGATTGCCGTCAAGGGATAACTTGTAGTGGATAAAAAAAATACACAAGGCATTACGCCGCAGTCTAATTCAATTTCGAAATTCATAAATTACACGATTATCAACACAAACCAACCGGTTTCAATGTTGTTTAATTGCTTCTTAATAAATTAAATTACCTTTTTTGTTACTTTACCCGCGCAATATCAAAAACAATTACAATTATATACGTAGGTTCTTTTTAAAACTGGTAGGAGTAGGCACCTAGGTTTTTAAGAATAATAATAATATCATTTCATTCAAATTCAAATAATCTCTATTCAAATAGTCCTTTAAAAAGTACTTTTAAGAAGGTAGATACATACCTACCAATTCATATAAGGAAATAAATTGTCAAAATTCTCATAGCTTTTGCCCTCTGCTTTTCTTTCAAATTCAAATTCAAATGATCTTTATACAAATAGTACTTTAAAAGGCACTCTTGACGCGTATAATTTACATAGATAATATAAAAGTATATAATGTATATAAAAATTATGTATATTAAATGAAACGCCCGACAGTTCCTGATCTACAGGTAATTTTAAAGACTGTTTGAAGATTGGAGAGTCGTATCGGTCTAGTCCAGTTCTGAGAATGCTGTTGGAACTTACCAACGCTTTTCTTCTCATCGAAGATACTATGCGGTTTCTTCTAATAGCGATTTTTTTTTACGTACAGTGTTTGGTGCTTGTTTTATCCTGCCACGGATGGGACATAACCACCATAGAGGGGGTGGGAAACCGACGGAAGGGCTACAGCGAAGTTCAGAAACGCTTTGCTGCTTTTAATGCAACCCAGTGCGGATATTGTACTCCTGGATGGGTGATGCATTTAACCAGGTAAAGTTTAAGTTGATGGGTACAACGGAAGAGTCAAGGCGATTTCACTCCATTTTTATAAAAAAAAACATAAATAAATAACTGAAATTGTTATATCATAACACCCCTTGATCAGTTTTTGCTATATGCTATATGTCATATGCCATTTCGTAACGTTTAGCTGGTAGCACTAAGTATACATCCACCGATTTCATTATTCACAATTAATCCGATAGCAAAGTAGTGGCCTTCCCTCTCACAGGAAATTGGTATTTAGAGATCAAACTGTCTTCCATCCACACTTCTTCAACACTTTTGCTTTGCTATATTACGCGATAATAACCGGGACAGTTTTACCTTCTCCAAAGAACGACTAACTTCGAGCTTGAAACGAAAAGTTATTGGCAAAAAAATAGTGCCGACTGTAAATGAAAAAACGAAAAATTAGTCATTCAGATTGATTAGTCATCAATCAATTATTAAAATGTGATGTCTTCAACTTAATAACGCTGAGAATAACACGTGAGGTAACAAGATCTAATCAATTTTTATTAAACTTACAGTCTCGTAGATAAGGGTCTTAATATGGCTGAGTTGGAGAACTCATTTGGCTGCAATACCTGTCGTTGTACAGGATACAGACCAATATTGAAAACAATTCAGTCATTCGCTGTAGATGCCAGTCCTGCACTGCGTAAAGAAGTTGAGGAAATAGAAGAACTTACTTCTTGTTTTAATGATAAAACCAAGATTTGCGACAGAAAATGCTCTACATGCAGCGATGATGATTGGAGTTTGATTAACAATCCCAACGTGGGTGATAAAATTATAGTTGATTATGGAGAAACCAAGTTTATTAAAGTGTTTTCGAAGGAACAGATATTAGATACCTTTAAATGTTATAATACGGAATCATATATGTTAATTGATGGAAATACTGCGAAAGGTATGTGCGAGATATGAATTTAAAAAATTTATCATACATTAATAATAAGACACAGAAATACAACTGTATATTTTCATCTCCACAGCGCTCATCCAAGATTTTGAGTATCCACAAGTTCTGATTGATATCAGAGACATCGCACCTCTTAAGCATTATTACTACGATCAAAACCTAGTTCTGGGAGCGAATATCTCCTTAGAAGATTGCTTAACAGTATTCAAACAAGCTGCGTTAACAAGAGACGAGTTCGCGTATTTAGCAGAATTCGCGAAACATTTCGACTTAATCGCACAAATACCAGTCAGAAAGGTACAAACGTGAATATGATTATTTTACTAAGTTTTTTGTCTGGTGGGAGGCTTCGGCAGTGGCTAGTTACCACCCTACCGACAAAGACGTGTCGCAAAGCGATTTAGCGTTCCGGCACGATGTCGCGTAGAAACCAATTAGGAGTGTGCTTACCATACCCCTAACCGGTTAGCCCGCTACCATCCTAGACTGCATCATCGCCTACCACCAGGTGAGATAGCCGTCAAGGGCTAATTTGTAGTGTAGAAAAAAAAAAAGTTAACGTCAATAATCATTTGCAAAAATTGTTACTGATTTAATGAATACATTTTTAGATAGGTTCATTAGCAGGTAACATAATGCTGAAACACAGGGACCACGCCTATCAATCTGATGTGTTTGTACTGTTTGAAGCAATAGGTGCCACTATCACTATACGTAAGTACTAGTTCACACATAAGAAGAAATTGAAATATTCGATTTTCTTTTCCCACTTTAAACCTCTGAAAACTTAAGTAATGTATTACACTAAATTTTTTTTTAATAATAATAGTAATCATTTATTTCAACTTAATACAATCTCTTAAACTACCCTGACCCCCAAACTAGGATAGCCCGTATCTTGGGAGTCAGTCTCATCCAATTGTGCAATGAAAAATAAACTATCATGCCTTAAAGTTTGGACTTAATCACATTCATACATGAGTGAGAAATTAGTGCGGGATGGGTATGTGGGTGAGTGCATATGAGTGTGGATGTGTGTGTGAGTGAGTGGGTGAGTAATACGAACACATTTTATATATATATGATATATATAATTACTTTCAGATGATTTAAATGGTATGAATACTTCCTATTCTATGGCATATTTTCTCCAAATCGATATGCAACACAAATTGATCGTGAGTTTTCAATTACCACCACAGGATTCGCTTCATATATTTAGAAGTTATAAGGTGAGCAAGAATAGAACAGTTGGGCTGTATGGTCTATCTTTGTATTAATCGATATCATAGTTTGATACCTTTCTTTATTACAGATAATGCCGAGAAGTCAAAATGCTTTGGCCATTGTAAATGTTGCGTTTAGTCTTAAACTCGATGAAGACAATCATATTGACACAATAAGTATTGTTTATGGTAACATATCACCCGATTTCATTCACGCTAGCCAAACAGAAGCATATTTGAGAGGAAAAAAAATTTTTAGCAGTCAAGTATTGCAAGAGGCGATTAACTTGTTAAATAAAGAAATCGTACCAAAGAATAGCCCTCCAGAACTATCGCCATGGTCAAGAAAGAAATTAGCAATCGGTCTATTTTACAAGGTAATTGTAATTCCAAGGTAACGTAAGCAATAGCCTAAATATATATCTGTATATAAGAAAATGAAAAATAAAAGCCGTTTATTCTACTACCAAGTCAGTGAAAAATAATAATTATGTCATAGTTTTCATCAGTCCAATTTTGTATCTTATATTATATTATAACATCGTTACAAGTTTTTGGTAGAAGTCGCCTCTCTGGCGTAGGCCTATCTATATATCTGTATATATTGAGGATTTTAGGATTGTTTAATAGGGGTAATTTAATTTTTTTGTTTCAGTTCGTTCTTAGTTTGACTCCAGATGAATCTGTTCCTTCGCGGTACCGATCTGGGGGTGAATTAATTACTCGACCTTTATCAAGTGGTGTGCAAAATTTCCAAACGGATCCTAAGTTATATCCTCTTAATCAGCCTGTCATGAAATTAGAAGCTCTAATTCAAAGTTCTGGAGAGGCTCAATATGTTAATGATATACCATCGATGACGAATGAAGTATTTGGTGCGTTTGTGTTATCCACTGTTCACAATGGCGATGTAGATGAATTTGATGTTGAAGATGCGTTGGTAAGTTTAAGAACCTATTTAGTATTTTAGTATTATCTGCATCTGCTAAATAATTTTAAATCTAAAATGAAGTATTATATATACTTAATTTTAGATTTAGTTATAAAATAATTTATCACAAAACTATTTTAGAAATTAGATGGCGTTTTGGCCCTTTATACGGCTAAGGACATACCCGGAGTAAACTCTTTCACATTTCCTGGAATACAACTTGAAACTGAAGATGAAGAGATATTAGCAGATAAAAATATAAAATTTTACGGACAACCGATAGCAATAGTAGTAGCCAAAAGTCAAGATTTAGCTATAAATGCAGCTAAGAAAGTTAAAGTGACATACAAGAATGTTCAAAATACACCACCAGTTTTGACTATTAGTCAAGCCAAAAAATTTAGTGATAGAATTATATCTGGCCCTACAATCGAGGCAAAAGGCAGAGGCAATAATATTAAAAAAGTAATTAAAGGCGTGTTTGGCGCAAAGGCACAATATCTTTATTATATGGAACCTCTGTCTTGTGTAGTAATTCCTGTAGACAAAGGTTTGGAAGTGTATGATACAACTCAGTGGATGGATTTGACACAAATTGCAGTTTCAAGATGCTTAAATATGCCGGAAAGCGAGTAAGTGTAATAAAATGAATTCAGCTACTCTTTTCTGGAAAAAGATTGCTGGAGTACGTAATGTTGTAAAAATTTACAAAACTTGCAAAAAATGCCGATATTTACCGAGCACCGAGCAATTTCTGACTTGGAATAGAAGCGTATTTTATGGAATGAGTCTAAAACTGTTTTATATTTCAGTGTTACTGTAAAAGTTCGCCGCATCGGTGGCGGTTTTGGTGGGAAAGTAAGTCGTAATGCGCAAGTAGCCTGCGCTAGCGCAATTGTTGCTAAAGCAATGGATCGTCCTTGCAGATTTATCTTGCCAATAGAGACCAATTTGGCTATTGCCGGAGGAAGATTGCCTTTCGAGTGCGAATATGAGGTGAATAATACATTATTAGATCAGATAGCAACTATCCTAGCTGGATAGTCAAGGAATATCAGTTGCAACCTTAATATTTACAGACTGAGTTTGAGTTTCATCATTATAATCATCATTTCGGCCAATGGACGTCCATTGCGCTCTTTTGTAAAGGTTTCCACTCTCCATCGTCGCTTACTTTAATAGCTAATAATTAAAAACAGAAACTGGTTAACACGTAATTAATTAAGAACTTACAATATTAAAAATGTGTTACATACACACAATTTCACTCATTTTTATTTCTTAATCTAATTCTACTATAGGAAACATATCTCTTAATCATTTTGTATCCGAAATGTAACTAACGTGGTTTTTTCTTTTGGTGATATATTTTTATATATTTTATTAGGTAGGCGTTGATGAAAATGGAAAAATACAACACCTAAACGCTTCAATCACAGAGGATGCTGGCTGTTCTCAGAACGAGAACATTTTGAGCTTCGTTATCGGGAGCTTTCCCAGCTGTTATGACACCGATTATTTTAATTTAAAGACTTATGCGGTCCGAACAGATTTGAATTCAAATTCTTATGCTAGAGCACCTGGTAAGTTAAACTTTAGCAAACCAACTTTTCTTTTGCACTTCATTGTGTTATACAAAACTTATATGATACAACATGTTTTCATAGTTTATTTCTTCAATATCTAAAATGTGTGGTGTGTGCTACCATATGTAAATTCACAAATTTAGATTTCTAATATCATCGACATTATTCTACTTTTATTTATTTGACGAAAAATGTTACGATTTGTTTCAAAATTTAAGGTACATTGGAAGGAATCATGGGAATAGAAAACATTATGGAACATATTGCCTTTGCTTTACAAAAAGATCCCACCGATGTTCGCTTGGCCAACATGAGAAAAGAAGGTAATGATTTACCATCACTTATAGAAACTCTGACTTTAAAAGCAGATTACGCGAACAGATTAAAAGAAGTGGATGCTTTCAACAAAAATAATAGGTGGATGAAGAAAGCGATCAATATTAACGTGATGCTGTTCCCGGTACAATATTACGGGAACTATACGGCTATGGTATCTGTTTATCGTGGTGATGGTACAGTAACAATTACAACTGGTGGAGTTGAAATGGGCCAGGGCGTCAATACCAAAGCAGTTCAGGTGTGCGCTTACGAATTAGGAATACCACTCGATCATATATCAGTTGTTCCTAACTACTCCTTCCTAGCGGCGAATAACGTTTTCTCGGGCTCCAGTATAGTAAGCGAATGTGTCTGCTACTCGATAATAAAAGCCTGTAACACGTTGAAACAACGGTTGAAGCCCATAAAAGATCAGCTGGGCAATCCTACGTGGTTGGAATTGATCCAGAAAGCTGGGGAGGAAGAAATTGACTTGACTGCGATTTATACAATGGTTGATACAGAGCCAGATTTGCAAGACTACAGCGCGTTCGCTGTTTCAATTTTGGAAGTACAATTGGACGTGTTAACTGGAAAGTTCGAAATTTGTAGATGTGACATATTGGAAGATGTTGGATTAAGTGCCAATCCAAATATTGATGTTGGTCAGGTAAATTACTAAGATCAACTTCGCCAAGAAACTACTTCCAGATCTAGTGTTTTAAGCTTTATCCTATTTTATTTAATGAGATTACTTTTATATGATTTTCTTTTGTTTTTTTAGATAGAAGGTGCTTACGTGCAAGGTTTGAGTTATTTGACACAAGAACATTTCATATACGATAAAAAAATAGGGAAAATGATGACAAACAGCGCATTCAACTACAAAGTTTGTCTTGCTAAGGACATTCCAGTAAACTTTGGGGTTCACTTAAGATATAATTCTAAAAACGCTCATGGCGTCCTAGGATCAAAAGGTAGATAAGCACAATGTACTTATCCAAACAAAGGCAATAAATTGCTAAAAATATATATACCACTAACATTTGGCTAAAGTGACCAGCATTTAATTAATTGTATTTTATTTGCTTTTGATTGCAATTCGGTCAAACAGGATTATTTTATACTTTAGTTCAAAAGTCCCACAGTGTGTCACGTCGCTTCATAAAGTTAATTTATTTGCAGCTGTGGGAGAAATGGGAGTTTGTTCCGCGATTGGTATAATTTATGCATTGAGAAAATGTATTATGGAATCGCGCAAAGAGTCAGGTTATGATCCCAAAGAATGGATTGATCTTGGTATGTATGCCTTCAAATATTTCGCATAGAATAATTAGGATACGAAAGAAGTTATGACCCTCAACTTATTATCTTCATTATAAAACAATAAACTTTCCAATGCAGATCATCCTGCATTGAGACAATATCCACTTTGGGACCTCAGTGTCTATCTATCTTATTATTACTTGATGAGCTAAGCCGCTAAGTCATTTCTGATTTAATTAGGGAGATACTCTGAGTATAGCTCGCGCCCTCTCACGCTCAATGACCAAATCTTCTGAGGCCTAGAGCTAAAGACTAAGTTCCTAACCATAACTTATGACACGCACAACGTACGTGTTCAGGTTTTTGGATAAAAATACGTCATAAAGTTTCTTGAACACTGCCTATTTAAGTTGGATTCAGCAATGTATCTCTTAATTAGACCGTTTGTCGTTGGTATCCATACTCTTCGACAATTTTGAGTGCAGTTTTCTCAACGAGTACTAGGTGAGGCAGAACATGAGCATTAAATCTTATTGCTTTGCTTATGTTCATTCGTAAGCCCACTAGTTGACTCTGATGGGGTCTCCCAGTCTCTACTATCACAGCTAGATCATAGGCAAGCCGAGGTTGAGTGATGTTTTCGAGATTGAGGGTGTTGCCGAGTCCGATCCAATCTTGAAACTTAAGTGGGTCCTCCAATGCAGCGGTAAACAGCGTTGGGGGAATTAAATCTCCCTGTGGAACTCCTGCCGCTATGCAAAGCTGAGCTGAGTGCTATGCAAATTGGCCGCTTATACTCATTCTTCTGCAACAACTGCTGCAGGGTAAAAATTTAATCTATGCACACCTAGACAAGTCTTTTAGTAATAAAAAAATAAAAGGATTTCAATATCTAAATCTTGACGTTTCTTTGGTTTTTTTTATTACATCCAGTATATAATTTGAAGCGTATTAATTTGCGGAAATTAACTAATTAAAAAAAATATATATTTTACGAACCAAAAATATGTATAGTAAAAGACATTATAAAATATATGCTACCAAAAATTCTTTAGGATCTTCCGAAAGCATATCATAGTTTTAAGTTCTTTATAATGTAAAGTTATATATAAGGATGGTTAGATTTACAATTAAAATGTGTTTGTGAATTTTGAACGAAAAATTTAAAAAAAAAAAATTTGAATATTGTATCATGTAATTTGAACTTAACAGCTAGCTGGATAATAAAATTATTGTTTCGTTTATTTTCAGAATTGCCTCTCACTACAGAGTCGATACTAAGTGCACTGGATGTCAAAACGAACGAGCTTCAGTTATTATAATTTTTTGTACTAGATGGAAAATTGATTATTCCAATCTCACGAATACCGTTTATTTTCGTTAGTAGTAGAAGTAAGAACAGTTTACTCGAAGCTGTGACAGGCTAGTTGTTACGACGTCCGCCTCCTAATCAGAGGTCGGGCGTTCGATTCTAACTTTCTGGAGTTACGTGCGTTTTTAAGCCATAAAAAAATCACTTGCTTCAACGGTGAAGGAAAACATTGTGAAAAAACCTGCATGCCTGGGAGTTATTATCAGAGGTTTAATTTAAAGTAAAGTTTTTGCCATTGTCTGTTACTGTTATTTTTTTGTTAAATTTTCTTTGTTATGTCATTAAAATTATTGACAATTTGTAGTTTTTCAATACAGTATGTTAATCAAATTACGGTTGTTTTCCTTGGTACTTTATGCATCCATTGTTCTCAAAGACGTGTAAAGTCTGCCAATCCGCACATGGACGCCCAGCGTGGTGGACTATGGCCAAACCCTTCTCATACTGAGAGGAGACCCCTGCTCTGTAGTGAGCCGGTAATGGGTTGATCGTGATGATGCATCCATATACTTACCTACTGATGATAATGCAGTTTTGGGGGTAACTGTAAAAAAATACAGTTACGGCCTGGAGTGACAAGCTTGTTTCAAGCTGTGATCTTACGGCGCTTTAAAACCGTTACTGAAATCATCGGAAATCCGGAATAAAAAATCACTAACATGTGATCGTTAAAGCTTGCCAAACCGAATGGAGCAAAATGGTGAGCCATGTTCGCTCTGTGTTGTAAATATGACGATGGTATTTACGAGTCTATCTAAAAGTTCTTTTACTGGATTTACAACCATCAGCATCTCGCTTGATCATATAGCCTCTTTCAGACTGATACTATTGGAGCCGCAACCGGAATCTCCTAACATTCAGAGGATGTGATAGATCCGAGCTGGATATGAATATACTGAGTTTAGATTTCGAATAATCCTTTATTGTTCGTATAATACTAATACAATAACGAAACGAAACACAAACGATTGCAGTGGCAGTTCGCTCGCAGCCAGAATGGAAAAAGCGGTCTTGCAGGACTAGGATAGTCCGCCGGTTTCTCAACCTGTCGCTTGACTCCCAGCCCTTTGGTCTCCCGTGCCGGGGTGTAATCCTCCACCCGGTGCAAATATGTATCTATGTAATGTGTTTGTTGTGTGTTTATTTATTTAAGTTTATTATATCTCTTTTGGTTTTTATATGTATTTATTTTGTACACGGGCGTGAGTTGGAATATATATCAATAAATTATTCAATTAGTTAATATTATTATAGTCAAAATTAAAGTTATTTAAAATTATTATAATTCAATTAAGTAAAACTAATATTATGGTATTTGAGGAATGAAAACAAGAAAATGCAAGGGTGTGTGAGGAGTGTGTTATTGAGTATTACATATATTTATTGAGGTTTATCTACTTAAGGTTTATTTTAAAATAACAATGTCATTTATGAAATAAAGTATTTAATAAAGAACACAATGATATGAAAATGGAATCGTAAACAACAGACACTTTTTATTTATCCAGGTGTAATTTATTTCTGATGTAATGGTTTCTGTTCTTTGGAGCTAAACAATGTACCTATAGTTCCTTTAACAACTTGAATGTTAAGTTTACTAGTGTATCAAATGCAATGTAAAAATCTAGTAAGTCTGCCGGCTTCTTCTCTAGTGGTGGAACCACTAAATACGGATTCACCGCTGCTATTGCAATCACTTACCTGTTCTATGGCTTTTTTTGAACGTTGGCGTTTGGAATGCGTTTACGCATCCCCTCCGGAAGCGGCGCATTCGCAACTGGACCGCTTCCGGCGGGGTGTGTCAGAATCGCCGGCGGCAAAACTGGCCACCAACTAAAAACCAGGGATGCTGATTCGGTTCTCCTTATGGATGGGTCACGGGAATGCTCACGAATATGTTCGCAAACCTATGCTATAGCTTAAAGTGGTTCTCTGTTATTGTGGTAAAGATAGTATGTAGTTTTGATAGATAGTATAATAGATATTTAAGCAATTAAAATATAACTTGCTTCAACGGTGAAGGAAAACATCGCAAAGAAACCTGCATGCCTGAGGTGATGCCTCCATAATGTTCTCAAAGGCGTGTGAAGTCTGCCAATCCGCAAATGGCAAGCGTGGTGGACTATGGCCAAACCCTTCTCATATTGAAAGGAGACTCGAGCTCTATAGTGAGCCGAGAATGGGTTGATCATGATGATGATGATGATGATAGCCTAGGAATTCATTCAATTAAGGATTATCTGGGTTACCAATTGATAACACAATCACAGTGAAAGACCTGATTTATTTACCTCTTTCAATTACTTATATGATCAAGAAAGAACACTAGTCATTAGGAGTTGTACGCCATTTATGTTGTACAATAAGAAACAAATAAACATATACTTGTAGAGAAAGCTTCATCTTTTACACTGCAGATGGCGCTCTTTATATTATATAAAATTTGAATTCAACTTTCACGCCATCGAATAAGGAGAAAATCTCGAAATCGGCCCTTACTTCTCCGCATACATTCGTAGTGTATTTGTTACCACAAAAAGAGAGATTCAAATTATTATACCACACGGTAAGATATCGTATACGAGAATTCTTCTGGTGTAACCAAGTCTTAATTCGTAAATTATACGTACGTTACTATTACGTCACATTCGCTTCGTACCATTATACGTTACATATAAGGTAAATAAAAGGAAGAAGGCTTCAGTAAAGAATTGGATTCTACATAGTTATGACTTGCATTAAGTTCACTGTGAATGGGGAAAAATGTACAGGTATCTATACAAATTACTATTGCACTTATTTTTTAAAATTAATTTAAGAAATGGGTGTCGCCCATTCTCATGGATATATGCCTTGGATAAAAGTAGATACGAATTTGTAACTATGTAAGTCAATACCTTTTATTATCCACTACAAGTTAGCCATTGACGGCAATCTCACCTGATGGTAAGTGATAATGCAGTCTAAGATGGTAGCAGGCTAACCTGTTAGGGGTATCGTAAACCCACACTCCTAATTGGTTTCTACGCGACATCGTGCCGGAACGCTTAATCGCTTGGCGACACGTCTTTGTCGGTAGGGTGGTAACTAGCCACGGCCAAAGCCTCCCACCAGACTAGACTCGAGCCGGGAATCGTACCCAGGACCTCCAACTTTATAATGTGACAGCGCGCACACTGCGCCACGGAGGTCGACTTAGTTAAATTGGTTAGTTAGGTACTTACTTATTTTGGAATAGTCGAAATTTTTTGCATCCGAAATAAAGACACAAATTTACTCTTATCCATTACCGAATAGTTTAAGATAGTCAAAACATTCATTCACAATTTAAGGTATGTTCCTTACTATTGATTATAATGGTGGGATGCGACTTTCGAGAAGGAGAAGTTAACTATGCTTAATTTTTGTTTCGTTAGAAACCAAATAAATAAAGTATTGTGCATATATTTTAAGGGCTTACCTGCGATTTGTAGACTACATTAATAATATAAGAATATATTAGAATATATCTAAATATATACATATCTTTGTAGTCTTAATCGAATGACATCCTGAACGTTGATATCTCTTTTGTATGTGTTCTTCATTTTGTGAACTGAAATATAATCATTCTTTCGTTATTATTTTTGATCAATTAAAATAAATATTATAGCTTTTATTTACATGATTAAAAATCATAATATGTATATGTTAAAAAAAGTAACGGAATATTGTTTAAATTATAAACACACGGTAAGGAAAAAATGCAATAGTTGATGCCGCTTCTGAGTTGTGCCCAATGGACCCTGATGCAGCAAACGGTCAGATAAAGTAGGTAATACATCACTCAAGGATTTCAAACTCTAAGGCCTCGGTACCCTCAGTCAATAGAAACATTATTAACTCTTATCTATGTAGGCAATAATTATTTGCTCTTACATAATGGGTATAACGCGTACCTACCAATAAAGAAAGAAATTGAAAATGGCGGAATTTATCATGTCGTCTTACTCACACCCGGCATACGTGAGTGAGAGGGAAATAATACATAATTGTATGTCACTTACATATACAGTTCATTTGTTTTATGACCCCATTTGTTTGCCACTTTGGCTTACTAGGAGGTCATAAAACAAAAGGGGTTAGAATAAGAATGTTTTTTAAACTAAGATATTACAGTATTTTTTGGGTCGTTAATAACGTGGAATAATTGAAACAATTTTTACGATGGAATACATATATTTCAATTAATGAATACAATATTATGGCTATATACATTTCCCATGATAGAAATCGCATATATAAGAATTGAAAAAAATATATATACAATTTCAGTAAAAAATCTGTATTTCTTAAATAATACCTATTTTATAATTTTTTTTAAATACCTTAGTATGATGACTGTTTATTAAAAGTCCGCCAATATTTTTCTCCAATAAAGCGACCAAGCAAAACCTCCAGTAAAAGACAGCCGGCATAAATTGTAGATAGTTAACTATTACAGAGGCCCAAATCTTTGAAAATCTGGTCGTCGAAAATATCGAAAAGAGGTGCGTGCCTCCTAAAGGTCGGCGGTTCGACTCCGGGCACGCACCTCCAACTTTTCGGAGTTATGTGCGTTTTTTTAAAAATATCACTTGCTTCAACGGTGAAGAGAAACATCGTGAGGAAACCTGCACGCCTGAGAGTTCTCCATAATGTTCTCAAAGGCGTGTGAAGTCTGCCAATCCGCACATGGCCAGCGTGGTGGACTATGGCCAAACCCTTCTCATATTGAGAGCAGACCCGTGTTCTGTAGTGAGCCTTTAATGGGTTGATCATAATTATGTATATATTTATGCGTGGTACTATAAAAAAAACAGTCATGCCAAATATGATATTATGCTAAAACTTGCTAGGCACATTTTTGTTTAATTTTGTCTGTCAATTCTCGAATTGAAACTTGTAACATATTAGTTTTGTTGCTATATAGTATCCGTAATTAATCAGTCAAAATCAATGCCAAGCGATAACCTATTTTCACGTAAAATGTAGCAAACAGAATACTGAATATTTAATGTTGTTTACCTGACGTTATCAGGTAATTTTCTGTCACAGAAAATACAAGAAAAAAATTATTACACATCGTTTATTTAAATAACATGCTTGCTGGGGTCTTATTGTGGTGATTACCGTAATTTGTAGCGGTAATCATCGGCGTTTTAGAGCTAGCTCACACAACGCGTTATATGCATCTACTTTATAGTTTCATTATATAAGAACTAATAGTTTCATTATATAATATACTTTACAGTTGTAATACAGATTATGTATCTACTTACCTACTCTTACACAATTTTTGTAATGAATGTACTCAATACGACTTGCACATAGTTTTGTTTTATTCATCACAAGTTAGCCCTTGACTGCATCTCATCTAAGATGGTAGCGGGCTAACATGTTAGGGGTATGGTAAACTCATACTCCTAATTGGTTTCTACACGACATCGTGCCGGAACGCTAAATCGCTTGGCGACACGTCTTTGTCGGTAGGGTGACAAATAGCCACGGCCAAAGCCTCCCACCAGACCAGACTCGAGCCAGGAATCGAACCCAGGACCTCCAACTTTAAAATGCATATAAAAAAAAATGCTTTCGTAAAATTTCGTGATGATGTTGTGACAGCAAACAGCGTCGCTTCAGACTTAACGATACTCAATAAATGTTGTTACACATGGCATGACACTTAATCGAAAGTCACATGGTAGTATGAAGGTGACACTATCAGATGCATCCGGCTGATAAAGGAGCAAAACATTAAGCAAAACATTTTTACCATCGGAGTTTGGTAGTTCCAGACAAAATAATGATAGTAAATGTAGCGACGCAACGTTTTTTAGTTGACTGAGGTGTGCGCGTTTAATACAACTACACGCACCCACCGATCACGCAAACAATGACGATCGCAATGGCGATCACGAGGTTCTGTTTACTTACAGTTTTATCTTACCTATTGAAACGAAGTTCCTTACGGCAGGCTTGGAGGAGATAGAATCCCTATTTCCTCCAAGCCTGCCGACCGAACTGAAAAAAATGTGATATTAAAACCGTAAGAAAAAGTCCGTGGAATAAAACCGTTAAATGAGACGTGCGCAGGCGCGACAGTCGTATACACAAGCGAGTAGTGTATAATACCTTTCTCTTTTCCACGGACTTTGTGTCGATTCTTCATTAGCCGAAGGAATTAGCCTTCGTTCCTACCTGGTGTCCCACGACACCACATCTTTTTATTTATATATTATTATTTTTTATTATTAATACAATTACAATATACATTAAAAAAATTACACAGCAAACAAAAGTGTCAGATTCAGCAACACACGAAGTGTTTTAACTTTGTGTGATAACACACAAAGTACAATTAGAAATAATTAATTTGCATAAATATACCAGGTAACTTTTTAAACCCGACTTAATTTTACTAAACTTGACTTGGGCAAAGCTTGAAGCATTTTCACCAGACCAATCTCAAACCCCTATTTTTACTTCTCGGCTGATGAATGATCTATCAGATCAGAATGATAGATCAGTTAGCCAGTCAGTTAACTTTCCTGCTATGTACACAAATAAGACGCGATATGTAAGATGTATGGTAGAAGTAGACGTTACATAATTTTTCTTACGTTTGGAGGTCTGGCGGACTTGCGACCAACTTAAAATAATGTGCCGAATTTTGCGGGGAGACGTCGATGCTCCTGATCTCCATGACCAACTGTGTCGTATACGTGTCCCCAAAAATAATAATCTGTCTCCGCGAAAGAATAAACTTTTCGTGGTCCCACTTTATCGCACTGTTGCCCGAGCCATGGCACACAAACCGTCTTCTGTGGCGTCTTTCAACGCGCTTTTGAATAAGAATTTTCAATGGGACCCATTTTAGACGGGTGGACGGTTCTGTTTTCGGAGTTGCTTAAGTACGCCGAGAGCAATGATTAATATTTGTTGTGTGTGTTGTTTAGTAATTATTATTTTGTATTGAATAATTTGTTTTATGTTGTCTAGTTAGTGTAAGTGGTATTTTGCCGTTCTAATTGGATGTAAATAAATAAATGAGTCCATTTGTGGTTAGTTTGATTTGCTATGCTCACTATTAGTAATACTCTGGTCTTTCAGTGACAAGCGATGTTCACCGGGATATGACCCTGAATTACTACCTCACGTATTACCTGGGACTTCCCGGAACAAAGGTCATGTGCAGAGCGGGAGTGTGCGGGGCGTGCATTGTAAATGTGACCGCTCAGAGAGAGACCAGCGGAACTGTTGAGACTTTCTCCGTCAATTCCGTAAGTAGTTATTCTCGATTCTTGATGTGACGACCTCCGTGGCGCAGCGCGCGCGCTGTTGCATTATAAAGTTGGAGGTCCTGGGTTCGATTCCCGGCTCGAGTCTGGTCTGGTGGGAGGCTGCGGCCGTGGCTAGTTACCACCCTACCGACAAAGGCGTGTCGCCAAGTGATTTAGCGTTCCGGCACGATGTCGTGTAGAAACCAATTAAGAGTATGGCTTTACCATACCCCTAACAGGTTAGCTCGCTACCATCTTAGACTGCATCATCACTTACCATCAGGTGAGATTGCCGTCAAGGGCTAACTTGTAGTGGATAAAAAAAAAAGATCTCTCAATTCTCGTCATCTGGTGGCGGTCGCTCCAATTACAAGATTCGAGAGTGAAATTTCAAGGTCACTTTAAGGTACGTCATAAAATATCATATAAGTACATGGGAGAGAAGATATAGCGTAGAGATAAGGAGAAATGTAGATAAACATGCCCAATACCAATATATTTTTTAATTCAATGGATTACTTATTGAAGCGGTGATAGCCTAGTGGTTGGGGCGCCAGCCTCCTAATCAGAGGTCGGTGGTTCGAATCCGGGCACGCACCTCTAACTTTTCAGAGTTATATGCGTTTAAAAAAAAATATATATCACTTGCTTCAACGGTGAAGGAAAACATCGTGAGGAAACCTGCATGCCTGAGAGTTCTCCATAATGTTCTCAAAGGCGTGTGAAGTCTGCCAATCCGCACATGTGGTCCCAGCGTGTGGACTATAGCCAAACCCTTCTCATATTGAGAGGAGACCCGTGCTCTGTAGTGAGCTGGTAATGGGTTGATCATGATGATGATGAATTATTGAAGTATTTATTTTCTGTCTGTTCTTATCACAGTGCAGTAACAAGCTTTATTAAGAATGACACCTCTTTTAGTGCTTGGTGCTTGTGTTATCCTGCCACGGATGGGAAATCACCACTATAGAGGGGGTTGGCAACAGGCTGAAGGGCTACAGCGAAGTCCAAAAACGCATAGCTGCTTTCAACGGAACCCAATGCGGGTTTTGTACGCCCGGATGGGTGATGCATCTAACTAGGTAATAACTATACTCACTATGAAATTTGATCAATTCGAGTGATTTCCCTACTATATAGGTCGTAGGTAGGTAGGTACTACCGAAGGTCGCTTAATATTACTGTATTGACCAGTTTTCAATAAAAATTGGAAACTTCTTGCCATAGATTGCATCTTGAGAAAGAACATAAGATACTATAGTGTAGCTTCTTGCACTCCTTCATGAACCGTGAAGTTTACATCAAATCTAACATTCAGCCATGAAATATAAATTTTACTTCACGTATAAATATTATATAGATAAATGACGCAAATTGAACACCATTTTCGAACAGTAAAATGTTGTTCTTATCTATTAGATTAATGATTATTATATACTATAAATTCCCTAGAGTTATATGAAACCAAAGATCTTAAACTTTTTAAAGGCATTATAACGTATGCCACTAACCAAGGCCGAAGCTTCCACGCATAATTGTAAAATAATAAATTTATAATGGTAATAAAAAGTTGCTACTTATCAATTACTGTTTTAAACAGTATTCTTATATTATAAAACTGTTTAAAACAGCTATTAATTTTCGAGATATATAACATTATTTTATAAAAAAAAAATGCAGTCTCTTAGACAAGGGCCTGAATATGACTGAGTTAGAGAAGTCATTTGGCTGCAACACGTGCCGCTGTACCGGGTATAGACCAATCTTGGACACCATCAAATCCTTCGCGATAGATGCCAGCCCTGCACTCTGCAAGCGAGTTGAAGATATAGAAGAACTCACTTGCCGTAAAGATGACGCAGAATTTTGTGATCGCAAATGCTCTACGTGCAGTGACAGTGATTGGAGTTTGATTAACGCTCCGATTAATCGTGATCCAATTACTATACCGAATTTCGGGAAACCGAACTTTATCAAGGTCTTTCAGGAGTATCAAATATTTGATATGATCAACCGTTACGGTTCGGAATGTATGTTAATTGATGGAAATACTGGGAAAGGTAAGCTATTTTGAATTATTTTTATTGCATAACTTTATTGCACATTGAAACAATAGAAAAGTGGATAGGAAAAAAATAGGGGTATGTTAAACCCATACTCTTCATTAGTTTGCTTGCCGGAAAGCTAAATGGCTTGGCGACACATCTTTGGCGGTAGGGTGGTAACCAGCCACAGCCAAAGCCTCCAGACCAGACTGGAGCCGGGAATCCAACCCAGGACTTCCAACTTTACAATGCGACAGCGCACGCACTACACCACAGAAATTGTGTCGGCAGCGTTAAAGTTTGCATTCCACGGTCGACCAATCAAAAGGCTTGCATTAACGGGCGGACCTTGTGATTGGTCGCTTACTTACTTTACCTACTATTATACTTGTTATATTAGCTGTTATAATATCTAAGTAGGTACATGATTGTGGTACCTGCGCATTATTCAACCTTCAACAATAATAATACAATAGTACCACTATTTACCTCTTACAGCTGTTATGGAAAATTTTGAGTATGCACCAGTTTTGTGTGACATCAGCGCCGTGGCCTCCTTAAAGCAATACACCTTCGATCAGAACCTAGTTCTTGGAGCTAACGTCTCCATTCAGGACGCCATGGAATTATTCAGGGAATCGGCAATGAATCAAGATGGATTCGCATATTTAGAACAATTCGCTACGCATTTTGATTGGATCGCACAAATTCCAGTACGAAAGGTAAGTAATCAAGTCAAAACAATTAGGCATATGTTTCGATACATTTTAGTCATTATCTATCTATAATATAATAAAACTGTAACAGGACGAATTATGTACATTAAAAATGAAACTACTGGATGGATTTTAATGAAATTTCGTATAGGAGTAGCTGATACTCCGGTTCAACATAAAGGATAGTTTTCATCCCGGAATTCAGCACGGTTCCCTTAGGAGAGGGGATGAAAGTCAAAATGTGTATTTAGTTGTAATTCATTAACGCGTACTCCGATTTCACTCATTCTTTTTTTTTTAGAAAGTAGATACTTTAATGTTTATCCTGTAATTAATTCAAGGTCGTTGGTTTCCTTATCCATTGCTTCGTGATTGGAATACAAACAAACACTTTCGTACACACTAACACAACGTAGACGAAGTGGCGGGCATCAGCTAGTATTTTAATATTATATACACTTTTATTGTCTTTTGTATTATTTTAGTCTTTATTGGAACCTAATTTATAAATTTTGTGTTTATTTCTAAATGGGCACAAAATTTATTAAGATGTTAGTATTAAGTTCTAGTTTTAATGCAATAATATAATTGTAGCCGTTAGTAAACCAAATAAATAAAATAATCACTTTTCACATGATTTACATAGGTTTAAAGTTCTGTATGTTCTTAGAATAAAATTATTTTGGAGATGCCAAGTAGACATTTAGTATTTCTGTAACTTTTAGCTGTGATGGCTGTGATAGCCTGTTAGGGAGTCTGCCTCCTAATCAGAGGTCGGGGTTCGAATCTGGACACGCCCCTCTAACTTTTCAAAGTTATGTGTGTTTTTAAGCAATTCAAATATCACTTGCTTAAACGTTGAAGGAAAACAACGTGAGGAAAACCGCATGCCTGAGAATGCATAATGTTCTCAAAGGCGTGTGAAGTTTGCCAATCCGCACATGGCCAGCGTGGTGGACTATGGCCAAACCCTTCTCATATTGAGAGGAGACCCGTGCTTTGTAGTGAGCCGGCAATGGGTTGATCGCGATGACGTAACTTTTAGGGGATCAAAAAAAGGATCACAGGGATCACTCTGTTGTCTGTCTGTCTTTCCGTCCGAGTGTCACAAACCTGTTTCACACATATGGCTTGCTGTACCAATTTAAAACTTTATACCTAATACTTAAGTCAATAGTATTTTGTTGTGAATGTCAAGCCTTTAGTTAAACCAATAAAAATATATAGCACCTAATTATCTACGTACTTAACCATTCAAAGTAAATGTTCGTACTAACATTCCGGTTCACTGACTGATTATTATTTAAAAAAACTCTTTGCCTTATTTTTATTTATTTTATTTACACACTTTAATTGTACACCACGAAAAGGAAAAATAAAACAAAAAAAGACAGAAAATAACAGACACAGTAATATATTTGGCGGCCTTATCGCTACATAGCGATCTCTTCCAGGCAACAAAATATGTAGAAGATATAGAAATACGGAAAGAGGAAGGTGGTGCAAAATACATAAATATATACCTTGATATAAACAAATATATATACATACTAATAACTTAACCTTAACCTTAACTATAACTTAACCTTAGCCTCAACTAAATTACTAATGTACTAGCGGTATCAACGTTAAAAAGTCGCATATTTAATATGTTTGGGCGTGCGTGAAGTAAGCGAAGCGTGTTTTACGTCCATGCAAGTGTTTTACGTCCGTGCAGTTGCAAAGTTTTTCTACATGAGATTGTCTTGATAATAAATTTTTTATTAGCTTTATTTGTAAGAATACCTTATCCTCTAAATTTTAGTCTTGTTCACATTACGTACTGGTCTGGTGGGAGGTTTTGGCCGTGGCTAGTTACCATCGTACCGACAAAGACTTGTCGCCAAGCGATTTAGCGTTCCGGCACGATGTCGCGTAGAAACCAATTAGGATTATGAGTTTACCATAACCATAACAGGTAAGCCCGCTACCATCTTAGACTGCATCATCACATACCATGAGGCGAGATTGCCGTCAAGGGCTAACTTGTAGTGGAAAAAAATACTATCAGGTTGTTCCCGCCGTTGTTTTTAGTTTTAATATTACAATCATAGAAGTTATTAATATTCTCATAACGTGATTGTATATTCTTTTGAGAAAATAAACGTCTTTCTTTAACCACATCCTTACTAATAATAATAATTGAAAATCATCTTTTGATTTTCGAATTATTTTCGGTGTAAAATGCATTATTGCATTCATAAGATATATATATGGGTATGACGGCAATCAGGGAGTAGCGCCATCTAATTTTAGCTCTCTTAACGCAACACTAAGTGGGGTATGCAGGTTCTTAAATACGCACCGGCGTGGGACGCCGCATTGCATTCATTGCATTGATCGACGGTCAAGACGCGGTAGTGCATAGTCGTACTTGGTGGAGCGTATAGTCTGCTCTTTATAAATTACTTTTTTTTTTTTTTATCCACTACAGGTTAGCCCTTGACGGTAATCTCACCTGATGGTAAGTGATGATGCAGTCTAAGATGGTAGCGGGCTAACCTGTAAGGGGTATGGTAAACCCATACTCCTATCGACATCTAAGCGACATCGTGCCGGAACGCTAAATTGCTTGGCGACACGTCTTTGTCGGTAGGGTGGTAACTAGTCACGGCCGAAGCCTCCCACCAGACCAGACTCGAGCCAGGAATCGAACCCAGGACCTCCAACTTTATAATCTGACAGCGCGCACGCTGCGCCACGGAGGTCGTCGAACACGTCGACTTATAATTGTAATTCTTTTTAACCAAGAATAAAACCGATTAATTAGATAATTAATCGGTTTTATTACCAGATACTTAGATGAGTATCTGGTCTCTTAGCCCGAAACTACCCACGTCGTTTATCCAAATTACCAATAAAGACACTCCCCATGGGGAGTGTCCCCATGGTAGGTGTTCATCCTATAGGTATAATATTATATGCACGGACCAATCTTTAAAACTTTAGTATTTTTGTTTTTACTTTATAATTTTAGTACAGAGTTTTGATAGATAGATTACATTACAACAAATTGTCGGTCGCGTATAGTAAAAATAAAGAGTAATTAATGTATTTCATAGAGACACATCACCACAGCTAAAATAAAAAAATACGACCAACAAGTAGTTAGACCTCTTTGTTCTTAAAAAAAAAAATGTTCGTAGCAAAGAGGATTGTAACAAGACATTGATTCGTGATGACCACGACCGCACTGCAAAGGAGTGTAACGACGAAGAAAAACAAAGAGGAAGTAAACACTAAGTTAATTCCAAATTCGATATTTGACCTCTAATTAAAACTTATAGTACAGTGTTTCTGTTGGTGAATCTATTAAAACTTTTATTGTAATCGTTCGCACATTTTTGGTAGAAATATATTATATTATATAGGTACATAAAATCACCAAAAACATGTGCAAATAATAGTCGACACGCCGGTCTTAAGAGCAACAAAAATAAACTAATTGTATAATTTATTCCAAGCGATTGTAATTCAGTACTTACGCATGCAAAAGACTGATCTATTCATCAGTGGTAAGGTTTAAAGTCATATGACGTATTTTAAAATGTTTTATAAATAACAAAATTTTACGAACAGGGTTGCAACAATCTGTAAAAACTTAGAAAAATACGCCAGTTATATTGAAGCCTTTCTTCATAAAATATCACTCAACGATGTTTTCCTTCAGCGTTATAGCAAGTGATATTTTAATTGCTTGAAAACCCACATAACTTCGAAAAGTTAGAGGTGCGTGCCGGGCTTCAAACCCCCGACCTCTTATTAGGAGGTGGACGTTTTAACTACTAGGCTATCACAGCTTCTCTTGTCTGGAATGGTATGTCGAAATAATTGTTCTTAATTTAAATGTACAATTTTTAACATGTGGTTTCGCAAAAACTGTGACAGACCATACATACATAAGGCAATCCTGTTCTTAACTTTTCAGAAATTCCAGAACGTTCGTTACCCAAAAGATATCTTGACATTATTAACTTTCAGATTGGTTCATTGGCGGGAAACATTATGTTGAAGTACAAAAACAACGGCTATGCATCTGACGTGTTCCTACTTTTTGAAGCGATAGGCGCCACTATTTCAATACGTAAGTTATTTTTTAGATACTTTCATAAATAAAAGCGTATATTAATATAAAATAGGTTTTTAAAATCATCTCTTCCTAGTCTTATAAAGAAAAGTTTGTTTACATTAATCCCATTTTAGATATAGAATATATATTTGCCCGAGAATTCGTCCACGGAGGTAGAGTTTTTTTTTAATTTATTTGGGAAAAGCAAAGCAAGGAATAGGAGAATGAAGTTTATCCCATGCCTCATTCTCTTTCCACAAATATAAATTTAATGACTAAGTAATATGCAATCTGTAATGTTGTTGTTTCAAATTGATTATTACCCTATTGGTTATTACTGCGTCGCAGGGACGTCCAACGTCGCGTCGACGTTGGAACTTTGGGTTTGTTGGATTGGGATCTCAGTCCAGGCGCCCCCGTGACCGTGGATGAGATCCACGTCTGGATGACGTCAGATATCGGGGACCTCGTCTTCGCCGGCGAAGACGCTGTGTTAGGTTGCATATGTCTGTATGACCTACTAGAGAAGCGTCGATAGTCAGTCGGTCGCCCGGGAACGTAAGTACGTTCTGAGGGTGTCTCGTGAGGAGAGGGGCATTAAGGTCGCGAGTATAATAGAACGCCTCAACCACTAGAGGGTTGGGGTGTCAGGATGCTTTTTAGAATGTTGTTGTATCGTTCGTAAGTCTACGCTAAGCACGAACCACGGGGAGCCCGTGGCCATTGCGTATGAATTTACTTTATAGGGCCTGGAAACTCTTGTACAAGCTAGGCGGGCAAAGACGATGCTAGCGTAGGTAATGTGCACTCTGAAATAGGCGAAAAAACTATTTAACAGTTTATAACTGACAAACATAAGCGCGACACAATATATTTGTGCTGCCATCTATCGCCGGCTGTGGCAATCGAGGTAAAAGCAGTGACAATGAATCCTTTTATTTGAATTGTATTTATATTTTTGAAAATTAGATTAATAACTAACGTGACTTCGTTAGTTATTAATCTAATAACTAATTTAATAATTTCTGATAAATAATTGTGGATGTAATTTCTATAAAACCAATAATTTGACTGCTAATTTGAACTAATTTTGGATAACATAGAACTCATTATATTTTCAAAGTATCTCTTTACACTGTTAGAAGAAGATTTCTTAAATAATGGATAGCCATGTATACAACTTATAATCTAACTATATCTGGTAATAAAAGCTCCTAGACAATTATTCTAAAATTCACCCTGATAAATCTGCGGATGTTTAGTTGTAGATCTCACGTTTAACGTTCAAATAATAATAGCATTAAAGAAGTAGATAGTTTTCACTTTTGAAACAACCCTTATAATATTACCGTGCCTTGACGCCCAGCGTTCGCTGTGACTTGACAATTACGAGCTACCATCTTCATGAATGAATCGATAGCGAATTCTTAATTTTCTGCCTGCGATTATCGCAGTACAGAGCACAAAAATAAGTTGTATACTTGATCTCTTGGACGCGATGAAAGTAATAATTCAGCCTTATACATATCTCGAATGAACACATCGATACCTTGTGTAGTTTTCGAAGCAGCGACATCTATCGACGGGTACATAAAACATTGTAGCGTGTAGTACAACAGATGACGTCCGGTGCCCGGTGACGAATAATAATGCTTGCTCCCGAATGAGAGATTGCCGTATTATAACCGGTACTCGAGCGCGACGGAGTCCGGCTCTATTGGGACCGGTCATCATCACCGGACAGAACTATTCTAGCGAATAAACCTGACATCGTGGTGGTGGACCGGGCACAGTCGAGGCTGTTTTTGGTGAACATCACCATTCCTTATGACGAAAACCTCGTGAGAGCTCGATATAGCTCACGAAGTTTCCGACATGTGGCATGTACAGTCCGCTGAAACCATCCCACCATTTCTGCGAATGGGTTGATCCCAGTTAGCCTCGCTCAACATCTCAGGCGACTGGGGTTGCGTGGCAGTTCGCTTGCAGCCAGGATGCAAAAGGTGGTCTTGCCGGCTAGGATAGTCCGCTGGTTTCTCAACCTGTCGCCGTTTTTTCTCCCCTGCCGGGGCGTAATCCTCCGCCCGGTGCAAATATGTATTTATGTAATGTGTATGTAGGTTTATTTATTTTTATCTATTTATTACTTTTATCTAATCTCTGTTTTGGTTTTGATATGTATTTATTTTTCACACGGGCGTGAGAGGTAGAATATATTAATACTTAATCATTTATTTCAATTAAGTACAATTATTCTTAAACTACCTTGGCCCCCAAACTAGGATAGCCCTTATCTTGGGGGGTCAGTCTCTATCAATTGTGCAACAAAAAATAGACTATAATAGTCTATTTTATATAGCCTTAAAGTATGAGAGTAAGAGGGTGAGTGGGTATGTGTGTGAGTAGTGGGTGGTTGTGTGAGTGTTAATTCAAATACATTTTGTAGGTGTATTTCTATGTATATAAAGAGATATTAGGGTATGAAGCAAATCAATTTTTCGGTAGTATTATAGTTTAGGTCACTCAACATATATTTGAGGATTATGTAAAAGAAGATAATGGATATGCCATTATCTTTTTTTACACAATCCATTCATCTCTTCTTTGGTCTTCCTCTACTCATTTGATCTTTCACATACATATATACTTTTGGTAACATCGCTTTCTAAGGTAGCGGTCAAAATAAAAATAAAGTATACTATCAATAACGTGCAAGCGATCTTAAGACTTTAAGATAAGGAAAATATTTCTAATTTCTTTATTATTGTCAGGTGACAGCAATGGCGTTGAAACCTCCTATTCTATGCAAAACTTCCTCAAAACTAACATGCATGGCAAACTGATTGTTAGTTTCCATTTGCCGCCTCAAGGATCTAATCATATATTCAGAAGCTACAAGGTAACCCACCGTACAATTTTCATTAAAGTTGCAACTAACTAAAGTTAACGAATATGAACTATAAATAATCTTCAAGACTATTTGCTTCTGGTTATTGTAACCAGAATGGACCAGATATAAAATAAATCAGCTTAACACTCGTTCCTTTATTATGTTAATTTGGTCAGCATTTTGCATTGTCAATTAACTTTACATATTTTAATTGAAATTGTTTTTGAAATATATAAAATTCTCAGTTTGTCCAAAAGTTCAAAATCGCTCAGCGTGCTATGGAAAGGGCTATGTTGGTTGTTTCTCTGAGGGATAGAATCCGTAACGAGGACATACGTAGGAGAACAGAAGTAACCGACATAGCCCAACGGATTAGCAAGATGAAGTGGCAGTGGGCGGGTCATATCTGTCGCAGAACCGACGGCCGTTGGGGCAGACGTGTTCTGGAGTAGAGACCGCGTACCGGTAAGCGCAGCGTAGGACGACCACCTGCTCGCTGGACCGACGACCTGAAAAGGATCGCTGTTGGCGGGTGGATGAGGAAGGCGGAGGACCGTGTGTGGTGGCGCGCTCTCGGAAAGGCCTATGTCCAGCAGTGGACGTCTATAGGCTGATTGATTGAAAATTCTCAGCTGCAATTGGCTTTCATTGTTTCAGATTATGCCTCGAAGCCAAAACGCATTGGCTATAGTTAACGCTGCGTTCAGTGCTAAACTGGACAACGGAAGGTGTATTGAATCGATAAGTATTGTTTACGGCAACATTTCAGCCAATTTCATTCACGCAAGCCAAACAGAAGCATATTTGAGAGGAAAGAATTTGTTCAGTAACCAAGTGGTTCAAGAAGCGATAAATGTTTTAAATAAAGAGATTGCACCAGTTGACAAGCCTCCGTCACAGTCACCATGGGCGAGGAAGAAGCTAGCAATAGGACTATTTTACAAGGTAAATTATGCCCAGTAATGTAACTACAATCAATCACACCCAATTCTTACTCTTACTTACTTAGTATGAATTATATTTTTTATTCTTTATCATCATCATCAGCCAACCTAAATCCACTGCTGGACATAGGCCTCTTTGAAGTAGCGCTAACTCATTGTTTATACGCAATTCAAAATACGCACAATAATTAAACATTATCTATGTATGCTTTGTTTTAAAATTCAGTCCTCTCGTAGTTGCGGCTTCTTTTTACTCCTCCGACCTAAGCTCCGAAAGAATATCCTTCACGACCCTGACGATCAGATGACTACTGACAGCATACTTGTATCACCTACCACACAATCAAACGTTACACACCGTCTTCCCCGGCGAAGACGAGGTCCACAATCTTACGTCATCTGGACGTGACCATCACGGCCTCGGAGACGTACGGACCACTCATCGTCAGACCCCCCCGTTATCCCACACGTCGCCTAAGCCGAGGTTCGGACTCACAGGAGGCGCCCTTAAGCAGACGTTCCCTTAGTTTCTTCGAACCTTAAGGCTCAAAATTTCTTCTCGCAGAGCTTCTTTCCGAAGCTCGCCAAACAGCCCGGTTACGCTGTGGAAACCATCTCAGGACAACGCACAATTGTATCTCTGCGCTTTTTAAACATAAGGCTTCTAACGTTGAACCATTATTCATAGTTTATTGTTTCTATTTCAGTTCGTTCTTAACTTGACTCCGGATGCAGTTATATCTTCACGATACCAATCTGGTGGTCAACTTATTTTCCGACCTATATCTAGCGGTATGCAGCTCTTCAAAACAGATTCCAAGCTTTATCCTTTGAACCAACCCGTTATGAAATTGGAAGCTATAATTCAAAGTTCTGGGGAAGCTCAATACGTTAATTGTATACCTCGAATGCCGAATGAAGTGCACGGTGCGTTTGTATTATCCACAGTCCATAACGGAGCTGTAGATTTTGTAGATGTTGCAAATGCGTTGGTAAGCACCAATTCATGTTTACATGAGTTTTAAACTAAAAAGTACTGCATACTAAATATTGATAATACTCGTGCCTCTAAATTTCAGACACTAGATGGGGTCCTGGCGTTATATACTGCTAAAGATATTCCCGGAAAGAATTCCTTTGCGTTTCCCGGAATACAACTTCAAACAGATGACGAAGAGATATTGGCTGATCAAAATATAAAATACCACGGACAACCTGTAGCAATAGTGGTAGCCAAAAGTCAAGATTTAGCTATCAATGCTGCTAAAAAAGTTAAAGTAACTTACAAAAATGTAGTTGATACACCACCAGTTTTAACTATAAGTCAAGCTAAAAAATTCAGTAACAGAATTCTATCGGGGCCTACGATTGAGCCAAAAGGCAGAGGTCAAAATGTTACAAAAACAATCAAGGGTGTGTTTGAGCTGAAAGCTCAGTACCATTATTACATGGAGCCTTTGTCATGCGTCACGATACCTCTCGATAGAGGCGTGGAAGTCTATGATACATCCCAATGGATTGATTTAACACAGATCGCAGTTGCCCAATGCCTGGGCATGAAGGAAAGCGAGTAAGTTGCAGTAAACATACATATCGACAATAATAAATTTGATTTTGATCAATATGTATATCACGTATATTTATATTAGGTAAACTATACAGCCGGTCTATGAAATCATCATCATCATCATCATCATCATGATCAACCCATTACCGGCTCACTACAAAGCACGGGTCTCCTCTCAATATGAGAAGGGTTTTTGGCCATAGTCGACCACGCTGGCTATGTGCGGATTGGCAGACTTCACACGCCTTTGAGAACATTATGGAGAACTCTCAGGCGTGCAGGTTTCCTCACGATGTTTTCCTTCACCGTTGAAGCAAGTGATATTTTAATTTTTTTTAAAACGCACATAACTCTGTGCGTGCCCGGGTTCGAACCCCCGACCTCTGATTAGGAGGCGGACGCCCTAACCACTAGGCTATCACCGCGATACTAGGCTATTACCGCGATTCATGGTCTATGAGATACAGTTATCAAATACGTATATATGATCATTTTAACCGGCAAACGTAGCGTTGGTCGACCCCCAACCAGGTGGACTGACGACATCAGGGTGCCGCTGGAAACAAGCGGTCCAAGAACGAGGACTTGGAAACTCCCTACAAAAGACCTATGGTCTTTTAGACGTATCTTTTATGTCCAGACGTAACGTAGTTTTAGTGTGTGCTCGCCTGAAGTCGACTTACTGAACCTAGTAGCGAAGCACATTATAAATTGGAATATCCTGTATTCGATTCCCGTCCCGATTCTGGTTGGTTGGAAACTTATGTCACGGCTAGGGTGGTACCTATTGACAGAGTCAAGCGATTTAGCATTCCGTACATAGCTAAGTAGAAACCGATTAGTAGGATGGGTTTAGCCGACCAAGAATCAATGGTCGCGAAGGTAACCACTTATCATAATGTAGACATCTTCGATGCAGGTATATAAACTCCAACACTGTAAAATTTAGATGTTTAATAAGCATTTAAAATTTTTTGCTTATTAAGCATTAAAATATAAAGCAAGCAGCTTTTTGCAGCGTTTTTAGTTCGCCTGGTTGACTTCAAATTTCAATACAGTTTCTGAACTAAACTAGAGTTTGATTGCCTTAAATCCAGATTTCCCAGTACCAAAATAAGAAAAGGTTTTACTATTTCATACGTGTAATTTGCATACCTGTAGATACGCCAATTAGGTTTAGAGTTAAGAGATTTGTGTAAAAAGTAATTGGCACCCATTAATTAATTTTATATTTTTCAGTACTTAAGTTATTGACAAGTCAACGATTGCAATAACAAAATAAGATAAACACATGAATGACAGAAAAAAAAAACTTAAAATAAACCTTAGATTAAGATTAACTTAAAACTGAAAACCTTGAAAAAATATAAGAGCATAACTAAAATATATTATTAAAAGGAGTCCCTTTAAGGCAAGGTTCCGAAGATACTGGCAGCGTTTCCCCTTTGGATTGCAAGACTAATTCGTTGTCCGAGGTAACTGGCAGCTCTCCTGTGTAGTCGACTAACCTTTTTGTTATGTCCTCAAAAAGCCTTATAGAGACCTGGGACACACGGACCAAGGGTCTCGACACCGAATGGGACGAAATTATATTCGAAGATATAATTTTATTGAATTTTATATTTTTAGTGTCCATGTAAAGGTTCGTCGTATTGGAGGTGGTTTCGGTGGTAAAATCAGTCGTAACGTGCAAGTGGCGTGCGCGTGCGCCGTTATAGCTAAAGGGATGGATCGCCCTTGCAGATTCGTTCTACCATTTGAGACCAATATAACTATTGCCGGGAGAAGATTGCCTTTCCAGTGTGAATATGAGGTAAATTTATAGTCTAGTTATCTCTTTGTTATATTTAAACATTGGTTTAGACACATGAAGTTAAACATTACAAAAAAATGCTTAGTTGCGACTGAACAAAGAAGTGTCTTTGTATAAGCAGCCAAGAACTACATCTTAAAATTGTTCACCTAGTAGTGATGACCTATTGCGGATGAGAGCGCGAGCGTTGCCGTGACATAGCCATCAGGTGACGCGAAGGAGCATAGCTGGGTTTTAGTGGGCATTCTGGTCACCACTCTGGCCACGAGGTCCACATACCCCGGCGGAGCGCACAGCCTGCGTCTATCTGCCACCGGCGCATTTCCTAGCTTTAAGAAAAGTTATGTAAAGTAATGATGACCTCCAAGGTGCAGTACATGTGCGCTATAGTGAGAACTCCTGGGTCCGATTCCCGGCTCGAGTTTGGTGTGGTGGGAGTCTTCGGCCACAGCTAGTTCCCACCTTACTGGCAAATACATATCTCCAAGCCATTAACCATGATTATGTCGACTATCAAGAGGATGGGTTCAGCTGGCAACGCATCCTTGGCTCCTCAGGTGCTGCAGTTATTTATGACCGCCTGTCATCACTTACCGTTAGGTGACCCGTCTTCAAGCTTACCTATGATGTATTTATAAAAAAAATTACAATCAATCAATCAATCATAAACATTTTTCCAATAATCCTATAAAAGACACTTGATGCGTCAATAACTTACATAGTAGTGAATTGATGGTGATCTTAAAACTAAAGCTATGAGGGCTTCAAACGCGCCATGGTCTAAGAAGAAACCCAAACAAACTTAGCTGGGTAACTTTTCGTTTTGAAGTCACCATTACACGTGCCTTTTAAAATTATTAAAGAACTTTGTCATAATTAGTACAATATATCATACCCAACCTTGTTTATTTACATAATCCTGTCCACTATACTAGGACTTTTCTCCAAGCTTACGTTTTACCTTAATAAGTAGGTACATTGAGTGTGGTTATTTTATGGATAAATATAGATAGGTCCCGTAAAGACTTAGTTCATTAGGTCTTGTAGAGAGCCATTCCAACTTGGGCTTATTTCCAGGTAGGTGTAGATGATAACGGCAAGATTCAACACTTGAACGCATCAATTACTGAGGACGATGGCTGCTCACACAACGAGAATATATTGGACTTTGTTATTGGCGGATTTCCCAACTGTTATAATACTGATTACTTTAATTTGAAGACATACGCCGTTCTTACCGATTTACCTTCAAACACTTTTGCTAGAGCACCTGGTGAGTTAGATTTAGCACAGCCCCGCGTAATTAAAAATAAAGTTCATCATCATCATCATGATTAACCCATTGCCGGCTCACTATAGAGCACGGGTCTATTATCAATATGGGAAGGGTTTGGCCATAGTCCACCACGCTAGCCATGCGGATTAGGAAACTTCACACGCCTTTGAGGCCGTTATGGGGAACTCTCAGGTTTCCTCACGATGCTTCCCTTCACCTTTGAAGCAAACCTTAAAAACGCACATACAACTGGTAACGCCGAAAAGTTAAAGTGCGTGGTATCTTTTACCATCTTTTGATTGTTAGTAATTATCACATTTTTTTTAAGTCTATTCTGTTATTATAATTTAATATTTAAGTGATCTTTTGTGGCTTTATGTAAAACCTAGATTAAGTTTGTAAAAATAATAATTTTGTACGCTGTTGATTACGAATAAATTAAAATAAAAAATAATGAATGAACAAATGTTATATTTAAGGTACACTAGAGGGCATTGTAAGCATTGAAAATATTATGGAACATATTGCATTTGCGGTCAAGAAAGACGCCACCGATGTCCGCTTGACCAATATGAGAACAGAGGACAATGATTTACCAGAACTAATACAAATTTTAAAAGCTAAGGCCGGCTATGAGAAGAGGTTGAATGACATTAAAGCATTCAATGATAACAATAGATGGATGAAGAAAGCAATAAAAATCAACGTGATGCTTTTCCCAGTCCAATTTTATGGCAACTACACAGCGATGGTATCCATCTACCGCGGTGATGGTACAGTGACCATAACCACTGGTGGAGTTGAAATGGGCCAAGGCGTCAATACCAAAGCTGCCCAAGTTTGCGCTTATGAACTGGGAATCCCACTGGAAAACGTATCTGTCATTCCTAACTACTCGTTTGTAGCTGCGAATAACGTGTTCTCGGGCTCCAGTATAGTAAGTGAATGCGTGTGTTACTCAATAATTAAAGCTTGCAACACTTTGAAAAAAAGGCTGGATCCTTTAAAAGTCACAATGAATAATCCAACATGGTTAGAGTTGATTAAAAAAGCTGGCGATGAAGAAGTTGATCTGACAGCTACTTACACGATGACAGACAAGGAATCTGAACTGGAGAACTACAGTGCGTTCGCTGTCACAATTTTGGAAGTTCAATTGGATGTGTTGACTGGAAAGTTTCAACTGGAAAGATGTGATATATTGGAGGATGTTGGATTAAGTGCCAACCCTAATATCGATGTTGGTCAGGTGAATATCTTCATTAATACCCTATATTTCGACGACCTCCGTGGCGCAGTGCATGCGCTGTCGCATAATAAAGTTGGAGGTCCTGGGTTCGATGCCCAGCTCGAGTCTGGTCAGGTGGGAGGCTTCGCCCGTGGCTAGTTACCACCCTTCCGATAAAGACGTGTCGCAGAGCGATTTAGCGTTCCGGCACGATGTCGCTGCGATGATTTACCATATCCCTAGCAGGTTAGCCCGCTACCATCCTAGTCTGCATCATCACTTACCATCAGGTGAGGTCAAGGGTTAATTTGTAGTGCATAAAAAAAACTTATTAAGTACTAGCTGATGCCTGCGACTTCGTCTGCGTTGAGTTAGTGTGTTTGTTTGTCTTCCAAACACGAAGCATTGGAATACTAAACCAACTAACTTGAATGAATTACAGGATAAACATTAAAGTATCTGCGTTCTAACAAAAAAAAAAAGAATGAGTGAAATCGGAGTACGCGTTAATGAATAACAACTAAATACACATTTTGACTTTCATCCCCTCTCCCGAGGGAACCGTGCTGAATTCCGGGATAAAAACTATCATATACGGACTATCAACTACTCCTATACCAAATTTCATTCAAATCCATTCAGTAGTTTCGGCGTGATGCGCGGCCAAGATACAGACAGACAGACAGACAAACAAAAATAAAAAAATAAATGGTTTTGGGCTCAGGATCGATAGTAACGCATCCTCCAACTAAAATTTTCAAAATATACTTATATTTCTTATAGATTTGTTTACTATTATACTGTCCACATTTAATGTTGCCAGAATGGTAGCTTTATCTAAGTTTTATATCGCGGTATCCGAAAATGATTTTAAGGTGTTTTTAAGCAATTAAAATATCACTTGCTTCAACGGTGAAGGAAAACATCGTGAGGAAACCTGCACGCCTGAGAGTACTCCATAATGTTCTCAAAGGCGTGTGAAGTCTACCAATCCGCATATGGCCAGCGTGGTGGACTGTGCCCAAACCCTTCTCATATTGAGACGAGATCCGCGCTCTGTAGTGAGCCGGCAATGGGTTAATCATGATGCAATATATAACTGTTTAATATTCATAATCTTAGTGTCCTTATACATTTTCATTTTGCAGATTGAAGGTGCTTACGTACAGGGATTAAGTTACTTGACAGCTGAACATTTGATCTACGACCAAAAAACTGGCGCAATTCTGACGAACAAAGCAATCAACTATGAAGTCTTTCTTTGCAACGATATTCCAGTTGACTTCAGGGTCCACCTGAGAGACAATTCCAAAAATCCTAAAGGGGTCCTTGGATCCAAAGGTACACCCATCTTGAATTTATCTAATATATTAGAGTAGGCCGCACTACGAAAAACATCTGCTCTTATACGACGTACGGCTTTCAACTTAAAATCGTGTTCAAGGGTGATAGGTGATGATGACCGTTTTTTCTATCAACCGCTGAATACGCAGTGAAAATATGCCGATGATTGTATTGCTTCTAAGCGATAGCATCTCTAACCAGAGGTCAAAAGGATCTGATTTCATAACCGGGTCGAACTAATGTTGGATATTTTTTTTTATATACATTACAACCCTTGACAGCAATCTCACCTGATGGTAAGTGATGATGCGGTCTAAGATAGTGACGGGCTAACTACACGACATCGTGCCGGAACGCTAAATCGCTTGGCGTCACGTCTTTGTCGGCAAGGTGGTAACTAGCCACTAGGTTTATATTGACTTTTGTTTATTTTTTTTGGATTTGATAGCCGAATTCTTCATTAAAATAGGTATAACGGATAACGGTAACCTTAAGAAATAAATTTGTTGACAGCAGTGGGTAGTTTCTATCTATGTTATAAGTTATTTCCTTGCAGCTGTAGGAGAGATGGGTGTGGTCACCACACACGGAGTGATCTATGCCTTGAGGCAGTGTATAATGGAGTCGCGCAAGGAATCTGGATACGATTCCCACGAATGGATTGACCTCGGTAAGTATCTTGGTCAAAAATTTACTATTAACGTGAATTTACTATGCTGTTAAGCTTTGAAATGTCTTGCTTTAGAGATAAGAGCTGGCAAAAAAGAATTTTTTTTTGAGAGATCTATTAATTAGTATTTTACTCTTTTATTTTGTGACGTGTGTGAGGATTTATTAATTGTGATTGATTTTTTATTAATATTGTTTTTTTATGATGTAGCATTATTTCCTTGTATTAACAAACATTACTTGCATATTTTATAACCCTCAAAGATGGTTTTTTTTTTAATTAAACGACACGGGTATATATATTTTTTATGAAATAATGTGCTTTATCGTATCTATATATAACTAATAAAAATCAAATATTATGATTACGACCACTAAAACTTACAATGAACCTTAGATTGAAATAGTAAATAATAATAACAATATAATTTTATTAACATTTATGTTTACATATTATGGCACCACTCTTTACTTTACTTTATGCTTTTTGCAGAAATACCACTCACATCGCAGTCGATTCTAAAAGCGCTGGACGTCAAACTTGGCGAAATGAAGTTGTCATAATAATAAAGATATGAACTACAAGTCTGCGATCCTTCGTCCGTATTCCCTAACTCTTTATACTTACCCTCATTATGCTATACTTTCTATTTTGATGTTGTTACAATTGAATCAGCAGACAAAGGCCAGTTGTGTAGACGAAATTCGTCTTCCCATGATTTTTGTTGCTTGATTTCTTCATAAGATGAATTACGAAATATTACCTAGTGTATGTAGTAAGATACAAAAATAAAAAGAAAAAAACGGGTAAACGAAATATTTTTATTGTTTTCATAAAAATGGCGTGCTTTGGCTAGCTTGACTTACCAAACCCTAATGGCGGCATGTTTGGGCATGACGGTAGTATACGGCAATATGGCGGCTTGGCATAGACAAGTTATTAAGGTTTTCGAAGGCAGCGCATTTAAAATAGTGGCAGCAGATTTTTTTTTTTAAATCGTCTTCATCCTCTGAGATCTGACGCTCCATCAGGAGCATGCCTCTACGCTTCGCTGCAGTATCGAATTTCGACGACTACGTGGTCTAAGCCAGGACTACCGCGTCACCCGTCTCAGCATACAAACTCTTGTAATAGGATCCGAAGAAGTGCTGTCTTGCCGTCCCATCTCTTGACCTCCCTGATTAATTTTCAATATTTTATGCTTTGTTGACAACAGTCTAAAATTATTAGGGTTACATATAAATTAAACAACCGAAATCGCTTCGATAATACACGTTTATTGTTGCATCATAAAAAACTCATCCAAATTCCAAATTCAATTCAATCATACAAAAAACAGTTAGGCCCACCAAACATCACATCGACTTAGGCCTCCCCAAAAAAAAAAATAGTAAAAAAATTATCAAAGTACCATTAAACCAATTTCTATTCTTAAAAAACAACTAAATCATGAAATTCTTAAAACATTAAATTAATAAAAAAAACAACAAATAAATACTTAATTATAAATTATTAATATTGATTCGCTGTACAAACGAACGCCGCTCAACAATTTTCTACATCATTGATACATAAAACGTAAGAGAAGTTTCCTACATAATAAAAAAGAACGTTCTATGAAAAAACATACGCAATTAGGTATAATATATTCTATACACATTAATATCAACAGTTTATTATTATTTTTTTGTGTTATGCAAAAAGTGCAATCGAAATATTTTATCACCTGCGAGCTTATAATATAATTTAAGTCCGAATTTTATAGAAGTTATTACACTATGTAAAGATATTGTTATGTCATTGTAAGCATGAAAGGAGTAAAACAAAGACCGCTCTGGAGCCTTCTTTAAAAATCATCGCATATCCAAAACTAATTTCAGAAACTGGCATACAAGCTTTCGTCGAATTAATATAAATAAAGAACGTCAAAACAGAAAAGTTTGCAGAATTCAATCTATAAGGAAACTTCATAATATGACTCAGAGAATTTTCCATTACGAATTAAAAATTATAAACATAATTACTTTACAGGTAACGATTTGTTTATAAGATCGCAATGTTCTTTACGTTATACCTGAAAGTTATAATCTTTGCCTTGTTATTAGAATTCGATCAATATATAATAATGTTACAAATTTTAGTTTACTACACTTCAAGATATAAAATCTCATTCCTCCGCTTGAACGATGCTAAGAAAGGGGGTATAAAATTATGCTGCACACAAATCTCTAAACTGGATTAAATTGATAGGTCTTATAACTTACAGAAAAAGACAGTTCTGTTCTTGGACCTTTCAATTTAGTGAAGAGATATTTGTAGGTATAACAGTATTGATATTTCTATACCATAGTGAACTACTGCTTTCTTTGTTAAGGCCAAAAGTATATTCAAATGTCAAACAATTTGAACCTTTGTATTCATTTATTTAGCATATTAACGCCAACTATAAACTAAAGTGATGTACTTCGAAATTTTATGATTTAATGAATCATTGTGTCGGAAATAGAACGTTATATTGCGGGTATCAAGAAAAAAATTAACTTCATCTACTTAAGTGTTAACTTCTATAACATCAGAACTTAATATACGAACTGAGAGTAACAAATACGCGATTTTAGACCTTAAAAATGTATACATTAAGGAACACCAATAACTATTATTACCAGTCCGTTCAAGACCTTCCCCACTTAACCATGAGTCTCTATGTAGTTGACATCGTAATTACAGTCGATATGCATTGTTTGACGTCATATTAGACATTTTTCATGCAAATACTGTTTAAATTCGACAACACAAATTGCAGTTTGCTAACTGGACTTAGATTTCATAGCGAATAATCGAATTTACTAATGAAATGCAAATGACGTCACAGCGTCCGTCTAATTTACGTTACGTTCGACTCGACTTGGTACTGGTTTGACCAGTTACGAGGACTCTGGATCCAGAATGATCGATCGAATTGATTCTGCACCTTGAGTTAGTGAGGTCATTATTGGGCGTTTATTAGATATTCTAAATTATTCCAGCGCAATAATTTGACACTAAAAATATTTCGTGTTGGCAAATTTGACAGTTTTTGATACGCTGTAAAAACTTGCAGTTAATGTATCTTCAATTTCATACAGAGTCAGGGTTTATTTTGCGTGTCGGATTAACTCCGAAAGCAGATTACTCATAGTCTGACAGGCCGCCTTCGTCTGCAGTCTCCTTAAATCGATGGTAGATTCGCAGAGCATCCGTAACGCCACTGTATCATTACTACACTGCCAAATTGTTATAAAAATAATTCCGAAGCGTCCATTCCAAATGAAATCATCGAGATATTTACATTTACATATTTTTAGGATCCCATTTCTGTCAATTGTCAATGTCACTTTTGCTGTTATCTGGGAACGGTGTTACAGTTTGGACAACAACGTGGAGTAGTTGCAAATTGTATCAGTATACGGAGACCCGATTTTGACAGTGAAAATTATGTTCAATTAGAATATATTTTTAAATTACTAATAAATAAAGCCATGTGACAACCTTGTGACGTCATGAAACAGCAATATACAGCCTATTTTTTGGTATTATGCGAAATTTTCACCAAATGTCACGAGAAAACAAAAAAATAGGAATGCTGAAATTGCTTAAACAATAATAGTGAAGGTAAAGTGCCAGTACTTTGATTGGCTAACTTTTAAAGCTAAACAATGAAAAACTGGCATGGACAGACTGGTGGGACAGAAGTTACCATTCTTTGTCTCAACTTTCTTACATAATCCATATATATACCCGTGTATATTACACGCTAATCATTTTCAAGTTCCACACTGTTTCATGGCTTCATCTACTTAGCAAGATTATAAGCTGTCAAAAATCAGAGCTATACCGATACGCAGTGAATTCAAAAGAAAAAATGGACTAGACTTATCCAGTCCATTTTTTTAAAATTGAAGTTAACAAATGTGACAGAGTCCACGTCTATAACTTAAATAGATTCAGGCCACACTTATTTCACTAATGGAATCGGCAGTTTGTTAACTTCCCTGCAGCATCTATGAGCAGCTGAATTTTTCTAACGGTATATACCGTTAAAAGCAATTTTTCACGTAATATGTACACTCAATGTTCAGTTTAACTTACATTACAGAATTTGACAAATATCTATCGCAATATCGCAAATCGCATATTCGATATACATTCGGTTCGGCCTATGAAGCAATTTGGTCGAAACGGTACATACTTCTTTACCTATATGGACAATGTATTCTACTATTTAGAAAACTACATCTAATTAGTCGCCATTCTGTTTGTAGCTTTTTACAATAAGCCCATTTTTATGCTACTCTAACACACAATGAAGAATGCTTAGTTGAATTATATATTTGCCTTTGGAGTTGAATGCATCGCATTGGTCGATCAGGGTCCATATTTTACGTCAAAATACGTTTCATATAGCGAATAAGGACCCAGATCAGCTTTGCTGTCACTGAACATACGTATTTACTTCATACCATTATTATTTATTTGCGATTTATTAAATATTCACATATTATAGTCTCATATAAATTAACCTGTAATTAAAATGCTAAGTAAATCTCGTATTTCTTTGGTTTAAGTGAGACATAGTAAATTAGATACAGAAACAGGTTTTCATTGTCCAATTAGAACATTCTGTTCAATAAATTATGTCCTATACATTCCTTAAATACCTAACTTAGCCATCTTCATCGCATGGCGTTGTGCAAAATAACATATATGTATTCACACAGTAGAATAAGATGGTAACATGATTATTTATCTATATAATAACCACTTAACTTTTTTTACAGTAGTCTTTTTGTATATTTTAATTCATATCCATCATACAAATTGTGCTCAATCTCATCATACCTTTGCTTCTATTTATAGGCAAAAATGCAGCCAAAATTCTAATATAAAATAATATAATACATAGATTTCAATAGCAGGACGCATCGCAACGCAAATAATCCTTTGTTAATTAGCAGTAAATACTTTTTGGTACATTCAAACTACTAGAACTTGAATATTCAACACAAGTTCTCAATAAAAAGAGATTCGATGCAGTTCTTAGGATATTAGGCTGGGTCGCATTTGCATCGTTTTGGTGCACGCAAAATGCACCAAACAGATCAACTAATGTGAAACCAGCCCTAATTGTTATCAGTCGATATTAATTTTAATTTTCTTACACCCTAAACCTCTATACACACAACCGTGCCGTTGAAGTCAGACCCCGGAATAACCCTAGTCGATAGTCGAGTCTGGTTAAATATGCTGCTACCCTCAAATGTGGCATCTTGACCGTAGCTTACCCAAAGCAAATATTATATTCGGTAGGAGTTAAATATGGTAGACATATTGTGTTAAAAACAGTAGGTTGTTTAATTAACCAATCGTGTTCAATATTTTGATTATTTATGAATATTTTGATTAAAACTTCGAGTTATGGTAGACATAATGTATTAAAAACAGTAGGTTTTTAATTTACCAATCGTGTTCAACATTTAAATTTTTGCCGTTAAAACAATACATATGAACGTTTAAAATATAGGCAACTATATCCAAAATAAGAAATATTAAATTTAGCACGAAAAAGAAAACCCGATAGGCACGAGTAGGTCAAGATGTTCTGTTACTTATTGTGGAATGGGTTCAAAAAAAAACCGAGGGTAAAAGAATCATTATTACACGATAATTATGTTCATGGAATGTACTTAGAAAGATATTCTTATTGAAAGTAATTTGTGAATTTATTAGCCTCAAAATTTTCGCTTATAAATAATAAAATCCCATATGATATACGCCTGACATTATATAAAACTCTTGCGGAATCAACCATAGCTTACGGGCTTAGTAGCTATGGCAGGACTAGTAAAACGCATTTAGATCACATCTACCATCTACAAATTCGTCTGCTCAAAACCTTGGTACCACGGAAAATTAAAATTAAATATAAGGATAATTATCATGATCTCTTCTCGTATTGCAAAATCATGCCAATACATGATAAAGTTAAGTACACACTACTGTTAGAAAACTTTTTTAATATAAATTTACAGAAACCAATAAAGTACGAAATAGAAACACGCAGTGCATCTAACGCGAAACTTATGATTCCTCGAGCTAACAACTTGTATGGTAGGCAGACCCTAGATTGTCTGGTACCGAAATTACTGAACAGCTTACCATACAGGCTGAGGCAGGAAATCAATTCGAAAAACATTAAGGGAAAACTCAAATCATTCTTTATACAAAATTTGTATAAAGAATGATTGAGTTTGTAATCGGAACATCCTGTCTAAAATTTATTCAAACGCTGCGGACTGTAAGGCGAAACCGGTTCTACCGAGCGCTCTGTGACGAGTGACGGTGTACGGATAAACCAAATTGAGTTTTTGTTACACCGTTAAGTTATTATTGTTATGTAAGTTTTAAAATGTATTCTGTATTAAATAAATAAAAAATCATATTAAAGAATCGTATCGTAAATAAGTCAAATAACGATCACAAATTATCAAATAACGATAGACAGATCGTTATTTGAGCCGTTATTATGTCAAGTGGCCACATTAGACGACATGTATTATACGCCAATGACATAGGGTTGATCGTATCGGGTAAATACGAAACGCACGCGTGTTTTGTCAAATTGAATTGTATTATTTCTAAATAACCAGAAACACACTACAAATATTCATGATGTAACATCCGGCAGGACGTTTGTAGTACGTTTCCTAATTACACAAAGTTGTACGATTCGATTTGACTCACAATCTGTGGCGCGGCGTGGCATTCTTTACCTTGCTATTTATTGAGAGAAACTTTAGCAATAATTCACACTAGCACAAAATTCATCATCATCATCATCATGATCAACCCATTACCGGCTCACTACAGGTGCACGGGCAGAGCACAGAATTAATGAGACAAATCTTTTAACTAAAAATGCATAGCATGCATCTTTTGTTACAAAAAGTGTTCGACTCGACTCAACGCTTGTACGCATCGACTCTTAGTACCCTATAGAAACTGAATTGTAGACAATATGCATATGATATAAACATATTTTTTTTAAAGTCCACACGCTTCAATAAAGTCCCGTATTACTGATCTGACAAAATACCTTTTACTTTAACATTCCCTGCCTATCTAAACGTGATGCTAGTGTCTTTGGAATACCACAGTTTACTAAGTCATAGGCGTATCACGACCTACCACTAAACGTTCCCTACATAGCATATTAAATATACCCTGCACATATGTATATAGGAGTTCAATCGAGTATACATTTTCGAATTGGTCACGAATACAAATACTATCATCATTATCACAATTGATTTGTTTCATAGATGCATGTGAAGGTCCAACTTGAATGAAGAACTTGAAAATTGGATGTTAGAGCCCTTGACGACAATCTCACCTTGTGGCAAGTGATTACTCAGTGTAAGATAGCGGGTTAAACTGTCAAGGAGTATTAAAGTTTTATACCTAATTCGTTAAGTACGCCATTGTCGGTAGGGTGGTAACTAGCCAATCCCGAACCTCCCGAAGCCTCCCAACAGACCAGATAGGAAGAAAATTCAGAAATAATAAATTTCTAAATTGTCACGGATCGAACCCGGGACCTCCCGCTAATAAGACCAAAACGCTCAATACTGCGCCAACGGTTGCGCCTGTGGTTTGTTTTAATGCCCCTTTTTCAATAGGAGTGGAATTTGGAGCTTAGTCCGCCTTAGAAGAATATTTATTGGGAGCGAGTTTGATACATGTCTATATATGTCTGACTATGTGAGATGGTGGTAACAAAAAAAAACCGGCCAAGTTTGCTGTGAGCTTCTTCATTCACTTGGGCACGTTTGGAATCCTCCTAGTAATAAAATAATGATAAATATATTATATGAATGTTTCATAGATATTGTACTAGGTCTGATCTGGTAAGAGACTTGGGCAGTGGCAATTTGTCTGGCACCCAGTGGCCTAGAAGACCCCCAAAGCAATCCAACTGCATGTTAGCATGCCGCGAAACCGACAAGGGGTATCGGTTTTATAAACTGTCAACCAGGGGTCACTTATCATCAAGTGTAATCGTAGTTAATCGACTCACAGCTGGACACAGCGGCAGAAGATCATGGAGTGTTGACCTCCCATAGAAATACTCATTGGTTTATGATGACGCTATGCAGTCATGACCTATTTCAATATAAACGCTCGATTAATTTCTGTATACAGGACGGAAAACGCAAGACCGAGGTCTATAAAGCGTGGTTACCTCTGACTTAATAGCGAAACTAAAGTTAGAATGAAACAAAGATATGAGATCGGCATAAATCTGTCTCGTTTTAACACTAACTTTGATTTAATTAAAAAGAGTTCGCTCTGTAGCGTACTTTGACTTGGCTCAAAGTTAGAGTTAGAACAAGATAGACTGAAGTCGGACACATAGCGTTGTCTCGTTCTATTTTAAATCAGAGGTAAGGTTAGCCACGCTTTATAGATCTCGACCTGAGTGTCCGCTGGCATTTATTTGTCATTATAAGAGATATAAAAAAAATACTAACTTCAGATGGTAACTACGTATGTATTTTTTTCACCAGGCGATGTATTTATATTTTGTACAAGCATGCTTTGCTATAAATACGGGCGGTCGATGCCTTTCAGGGCATTCTCGCTCGAGACGTCGGACTGTTCGGACCTCTTAGTTATTGTCGCAATAAAAGTGTAAACCCGCAAGTTGTGGTTTTAATTACTATGAGCGAAAGTAAACAGAATCGTGACGTCAGCAATGCTGACGTCACTCTTACTAAAAACTACTCGGACGCCCTTGACGCGTCATATATGTATCTAATAAATCTTACAATGACAAAATAACCGCTTATGGACACGTATCGTGTCCACTGTCCACCCTGTATATAAATGGCTATACATTTACCTAAATAAGCGAACGGACTGCGTATAGAAAAACATTTATTCACAAAATCCAAGCACTTGAAGCGATTTAGCTACCGTTTTTGTTAACTTAGAGCACTGTGCGGTTAACCGCGTGCGGTCGGCCGCACGGTTGATTGTCAGCGGCTAAAAATTTGTATGTACAACTTGTTTTAATTTACATTGTAAACCAGTTTTACATACAATAAATAAAAACATGTTTTACATACAATTATTACTAGGAGGGCTAAACATTTGTATGTATAACTTGTTTTAATTTACATTGTACTTTGATTGCTGTCGCTTGAAAAACTGCGGTTAACCGCGCGTTTAACTGGGTATCGAGATTCAACCGGACGGCTAACCGCATCACTAGTTACTGCCTATTGCTTATATAGACTTATATTTAAAGTTAAGTTAGCGACACGAGATTCAAAATGCAAACAACTCAATCATTATCGTGTGAAAGAGAAAAGTCTCCCACTTGGATTGATTATTATAGCTAATAAGCTATAATATTGATTGAGAATACTCAATTATTATTGTGTGAAAGAGAAAAATAGAAAGATAGTATTCCCTCGGATTTCGGATTGATAGTTATAGCTTATTTTTATTATTGAAAAAAAGTATTTAATTTCGGTGCGCGTTAAATATTTTCAATTTTCAAATTAAAATGAAATTAAAGACAGATTTTAAAGAACATATTGAATTAAATTAGTTATTTTAAAGCTATTCTATTCCCCATGAAAAAGTAATGGTTTCTTATTATTAGACAATTTGTCAATTTTGTGTAGCATTATTTAAGACTTGTCAATTTAGTTAAGACACATGTGTAACCAAAAGGAAATGCCATTAATATATAAAAAATATAAAACTTTAAAATTAAGAATGGTTGTTTTATCGTAAATAAATATAGACATATATAGATTTCATAATATTATATCCGCATATTAGCTACAAGATAACAATAAAAGCAGTGCATACCCTAGGAGCCTGAGAATGTCATTGAAAACGTACTGAAACATATTATCACGCACTTTATAGATGTTCAAAACCACATAATACACAGACCTAGTAGATTTTTCTATATTGTATCATACCCTGGTCAAAAACTCGACTAACTAACTAACTTGTTGGCTCCTTAGTAGTCAGTGTATAGTAGATTATAACAATAAGCTAATTATTTCCAAAGCAATCACGTCAAAGTTGGTTAGCATTCTTCATCTCGTGTCGCTAGCTTAGCTTTACAAACTAAAGTTTAAATTGTAATACGTCATAAAAAACTATAATAAGCCAATTATATAAAAAGGCCGAGTCGTTACAATGCTACAAAATATGAGGTATATTTTTAATGATCTCGTTACATCGTAGGGGAATGGTAATTTTCGTTATTTTTTTATTTCATTTTTATATATATGTATAACACAACTGTTTTAAATGTTGATTGCATAATTAAATAATTTCAACATACATAAACAATTATTTAGCATTGATTGTGATCTTATTAACTCATAAAAAAATCAATTGAAATCATATACCTTATAATATAGTGAAGTTTTATTGTCATAGACATCGAAAATAATGATAAAGTAAATTAATCAATAGCATATGTTTTAAAGTAAAAACTGAAAATGTTCCAATCAATATTAAATCAGTACTTACTAAATTAATACACATAAAAACAAAACTTAAGAAAAAGAAAAAATGTTTTAAAATCAACCATATTTTTGTCAAACTGTGTGTCATGATGTCTTTAACGCATTATCGAGAAAAATAATGTCACCACAGTAGTAAAGACGCGATTAGCACTCTTGACTTCGGGTAACGTCACATTTTTCGGTATGACTTTAAATTTTATATAGTTGCTAACTAATGTGATTCAGTGTGCAATACGGATGACGTCATCAGCAAGAGCCGCATGAATATTCGAGCGCTCACGCACCGAATGCGGGTGACGTCATCAAAATGCCTCCTAACCTTACCCGCAAGTATACTAACATTTTAAACAGCCGTGTTACACTCACTAACACTTAAGGAAACACTAAATGTCACTTCACACGTCCCGACTTAAAACCTGAATCACGCGACACCACTATCCTGTGTGTGACTCCTTTTCTTTTCACTCCTATGGTGGTCCGGGGTAGATTTCAATATGTCCGGTTGCCCGTGGGATAAAACCCTCGCCTCCATATGTTGGTTGAAGGTCGACGTGTGCGAACTTAGTGTCAGGGTTGCGTTTCTATCGGAACCGAGCGTCATGGTCGTTGCGTGGGAGTTCAGCGTGTTGTGGTGATGAATGTGGTGGGAGGTAGTTAGAGGGTGCGGAAGGGTTGAAGGGGTCGAGTGGGGGAGGGTTGACGGCGGTTTTCGCACCGAGCGATGGCTCCCATTTCGTGTGAGGGAGTTCATTTGAGGGGTTCCCGTGCCCCCGGTGCGGAGGATTGCGTTTTTGTAGTCCGCTATAAGATGGGTCAGCTCCACCATCTGTAAACAATAGTTATACGATCAGGCAATACAGTAGATTTTTATTACACGATCAGAAGTAACTGTAAATATATTTCACCATCGCACCCAATCGTACGAACTTTACACTTAATCTGAAGGGTATTATTGAGGACGAAAGCTCATATTTTCAAACTATTATTCCTTCAATAACGATAGAGTGTTTAGAAAATTATATACAGCATAAACAGCAGCAGCAACAACAACAGCAGCTTACCTAAAAAGAGATATAACGTCACTTTTATTGCTTTTTTGACGTTAAACTCGCGAGTGAATACTATACAGACATTTTTTGACGACTGACCACAGAAGATTAGACAGTATATAACTGATCAAACTATTTGCCGTATCACCAAGGCATCTTACCTTTGGCTTGTTAAGACTGATCAACATCTTGTGCACGGGACTGGTTGCATCCTCCGCATCGATCAGCATCATCAGGTCATCCTGTAATCCGCCGAACAACCCTATGGAATTCAGCGCATATCTCCCGATGACGGACATGGAGGCCAGTTCTAACACAGTCACTCCCTCTTCGGAAACCGCCAGCCATGCCATCGACAGGTCCGGCTGTTTTATCTGCAAATCGAGAAGATAAGATCTCAGAAGGGGCTTTAAGAGCGAAACTAAGACTGATAAATTCGGCGACTATAAACTATTGGTGAGTAACTAACATTCGTATGTAACATATTGACCTTGAAAAAGAAACAGTCATTTATTGACGACAAGCATTTTGCAAGTGACCACAGTCGATAAACTTATGAGCATCTTTAATTATTAATTATTGCATGCATGATTGAATTTGGCATCAGCATTTTAAGAAACCTGCTTTTGCGTTTGAAAAACTGTAATGAAAAATGTAGCTTACCCTAGCCTGGAACAGTGTGGCTCCGAAAAACGGCCATTTTCTCGTGCAATTGAGGTATATCCTAACACAGTCCACCGTACTACGTCCTTTCAGCGCTACCCACTTTGACCTGAGCTTTTCCTCAACATCTCTGGAAAAAAGACATAATGGTGAGTTAATAGGGATTTGAATATTGCTTGCTCCTTCAAAGCTTTTGAATGTAAATTTTTATGTTGACCTTAAATTGGGCATTTGTCCTTGAAACCTTGTGTTAGTTATTAGTGAAAATAGTTTGTACATTGCCCATAACATTCCTATAAAGTGTGAGTTGTCGATAAAAGAAAGAAAAAATTGATGGATAATAATGCTGGCCACCGGAATAGAAAAGTATTTTAAAGTCTTCAAGGTTTTCATACAAAAGGAGAACGCAATTAACTAAATCCACCACCATTTTCTAAGTAGGTTACCCTGTGTGTTTTGCATAATATCCCAAATTCCGAATCCAAAAAAAAAAACAAGACTGACTCATTTATACGATGACAAGAATATTATTGTTCAAGCTGTTAGAAATTAGAGCATTGTATATGGTGTTCAATACATTTGGTTCTGAATTATTTTTGTATATAGCAGGACTCACCTGAGTTCGTCGTTGTTCAGGCCAGCTCTGTACCGATAGGGGTAGAACCTGTGCGCTAGGGGTTGGTTGTGTTGCGTGTTAGAAGCAGAATAATCGCCCATGTCTAGTTGAGCCATTAGGGCGCCCAGTTCGGCCGCCAATTCTCGGGTCACGGGAAAACGTCCAGCCACAACTACGGATAATATAGAGAGATGCAATTTGGTAAAATCTTCGTAATATACGCTTGAGTCCTGTATGCGTTAATAATGCACGCAAATTGGGTAGCCTATTGGGCTTCTGGAACGAGCTTGAACGTGTAAAGGAAGGAGACTAGCGGGTAAGAAGTTGGACAAGGGTGGTGGTTATGTACCAACCAAGTCAACATAAAAGGCCAGTTATAAACAGCAAATAGCTAGCTGATGAACTGGCTCGCAGGGAATTAAAGCTTAAAGTCCTCAACTGTGTCAATTTTCGACCAATTGTTCAATCCTTAGTTTACAAAATACAAAAGGCCCTTACATGAATAATTATAACTTATCCTGTAAGGTGTTAGGCCTCCGGAAGCTCAGCAGAACAAAAAATACTGGAACTTTTAACTCTACAGCACTCTGTACTTTTATTATATGTGTAAGTTTATTTTGGCTCAATATTTCAACTCAATTTTATTATCCTGAAAACTGAACTGAACTGAAGTGATAAATGCAAAACTGTTCTATGCCGCTTTTGAGTTATAGACAAAATAACGTTCCTACACTAGGAGAAGATGTTTGTAACATTCAACAAAAATTTATAACCTACATTGCGGGACAGACTGCACTGTATGACTAAATTACACTTGAAAAAGTGATATCATGCAAAATAAAAACGGTTTCAAATAAAACGCTTACTAACCTTGCTGATTAACTTGATAGCAGAGTAACAGTCTCTCCTTGTCTGTTTCAGTACGAATGGAATTCTTAAAATACAACCGGTTGCGGTAGGTCAATCTTATAACTCGTGAGTTTTCAAACTTCCCTGAGCCCTTCTCTCGTAACGCCGTTTCCCATTTAGATATAACGTCACATAACTGAAAAAGAGAAACATATTAATGACTCCTTAAACTTTCATATCTCTATGACCAAGGTTAAACGTACGTAAAAAATTAAAAATGCACATTGCGTAAACTCAGAGGTTGACTAAAATCATTTTGCACGTCGATACAATCCTTTTGGTCTGGTGGGAGGCTTAGGCCGTGGCTAGTTACCACCCTACCGACAAAGACGTGTCGCCAAGCGATTTTAGCGTTCCGGCACGATGTCGCGTAGAAACCAATTAGGAGTGTGGGTTTACCATACTCCTAACAGGTTAGCCAGCTACCATCCTAGACATCATCAACACTACTACCAGGTGAGATAGCCGTCAAGGGCTAACTTGTAGTAAAGTGTAAAAAAAAAAACTAATATGATTGTAATATATTGTATTTATTACTTTAATTACACATTTTTGATGAAACTAAAAACAGCAGTATTTCTGAATAAAGGTTATCTAAGATTGACTATAATTAAATAAGCTGAAGTATTTGTTATATTGATATTGATTAAATACTTTATCAGTTTATCCTAGTTATAATAAATGCGAAAGTTTGACTAGATGGATGTTACTCAATCACACCAGAACCGACAGAACGGATCTGGATGAATTATTCTGGATGAACGATTAATTATAAAAACTTTTTATACCCAAAAATAGTAGTTTTTTATCAATTTTGACATGTACACGCAAAATTATAAAAAGATAGTAGTATAATAAAATATAATACTTATTAATATTTTACTTTTTTGTCGGGTTTAATGTGATGTTCCAAGTCCTTTTCAATGGGATCGTCACTGAACAAAGCGAAGCCCGAAGCGCTTGATTCTCGACAGCCCAGCTCTGTGCTTAGCGTCGATAGAAATTCCTCTACTGTAGTAGATCCGTCAAAACTTATCACCTGTTAAGAATATAAACATTTTTACTACGTACAATTTAACAACTATGATGTTTCCTTTCCAACAGGTGATATAATCTATATAAACAGATGTACTGGACATTTTAGAAGTGTTTTTAAAGTAAGCCTCCGTAAAATAAATGAATTTTGAATTTGGTCTATTCATCGGTTACCATAGCCGAATAATTCGCTTCCGGATCCTGGGAATATTAAATAATGTGTTTTTATTTATTTGCTGCAAAATGTACCCCATATTAAATTTCTTTCGATTAGCTATTTGAGTTATATAATTACTAACGCACCTTTTATTGTATATCATTGTGAAGCAATAAGATATCTACAGAACGCCGATGTATCGTAATGCGCCAGAAGCATATTGGTTTGACACATTTAGTATGGCAAAAGACACATTAGAGGAGGAGCGGAGTGGCCCAAAAGGTTCTGAAGGCTTATTTTTTCTGTGTTATTGAAGGATATGTGCAATAGTAAGGATTCTTTAGCAATATAGTGCTACTGTGTCCAACTGGCTAGACATTCACTAATAGTAATAAAAGCACCGACTTTGATGAAATTTTGGAACGAAGTTCCTTATCGCACGTTGTGAAAGGGGGCTAGACGGAAAAAATTCTTACGAAAAGTTGTCACGACACTTTTTGTTATTGTAAGCTGTGCGGCGTCGCATGTTTCTCTGTCTGTGTCTCTCTCTCTCTCTTATAGAAAGCAAGCCAGATATTTACATTTCTATTTCGCATTGAACAGTGTGGTGTCGCGACGATTATTTTTGTTGAGTGTATACAGGTTTTTTGTAAATAATAAGTAATAAAAAAAAAAAAAATGAATCCTGACAGTGTTTCTGCACAAGTTCCGGATATTGCTGATGGAGTACAAAATTGAGCTTACTGATTAAGTTTATATTATATTTGTTATACATTATACTTGTTAATAATAAAAAAAATATTATAACTTAAATAAAATAAAATTTTATTACAATTCCTTCACTAATTAATTGAAAGGAACTTCGTTCCATCCGGGTGTCCCTTGACACCTCTCCAGTTTTTATCTAGCATTCTGGAGATGCACAAAGGAATGTTTTCATTCAAAACAGACTTCAGCAACAATCCACTGGAATAAAATTAAAATCTTTTGATAATTATATACGGCTTCAAAGCGAAACCGATCTAAACTCGTAACAGAAAACCATAGATCCTAGAGACGAACATACGATGCGCTTCATCCCTGGAACACAAACGATTCCCGCGGGATTTGAAAACCACGTGCGATGTCGCGAGCTAGTTCTTTTATAAATATTACAAATTTTTTTAAGCTTCTTACCTGATATGTGTTATTGAGCATATGCACAGGAATGGCGTGAGGTAGACAGTGGTGATAGGGGTTCTTGAGTAATATAGATAGCACCTCCATTCTGGAGGGTTTGTCGGTCCGACCGCCGTTTCGTAAAGTGCGCTCTAGCGCGCGAGAGCAATACGCCGCGTATTTACCACATTCCGTCCTGAAATCGTATTAAGTTTATCAAAAATATTAGTGAAGGAAGTGAGCGAAAAGTGAGAACAAAGAGATTTTGCATCGTCATCATCATGATCAACCCATTGCCGACCAATTACAGAGCACGGGTCTCCTTTCAATATGAGGACGGTTTGATCATTTTCCACGACGCTGACCATGACTGAGGTTTGGCAGACTTCACACGCCTTTGAGAACATTAAGGAGAACTCCCAGGCATGCAGGTTTCCTCACGATGTTTTCCTTTACCTTTGAAGCTAGTGATATTTTAATTACTTAAAAACGCACATAAAAGTTAGAGGTGCGGCCCGGGATCAATCCCCCGCCTCTGATTAGGCAGCTTAGGCGGATGTCCTAACCACAGCTTATTTGCACTAGTAAATTAATGTAAACAAAAACAATACACAATTAAAAATGGTCCTTTGAACCGGATACTACATCAAATATTATCTTAGTACTCACTTTGAATCAGCATGCCTGCTTAGATGCAGCTTGAGGTACCACAGGAGCCTGTTATTCCTTGGCACAAACAAACTGACGGCCAGCGCTAAGAGCTGCCATCCCTGAACGAAACTGTATGTCGGTGGGTTACTCTTACAATCGACTGAGAGTAACGGGGCCTGAAATTTCAAGGTATTTTTAATATACCCAATTAATTTATGTTATTGACGACTAATTTAAACTATCACTATACTATATATACTATATGTATATAGTGATATACGTACAGAGGTACGTATATCACTATGTCTGTCTTGAACGATGTTTTACCCAACTTACGAATGGAATTTGTTCTGCAATTAATTATTTTATTGGTTTGTTCAATAAATTATGCAATAGGAAAGACGTTACCAATGTCTATTTTTAGATGTGAAGATGAGCAAATTATTATTAACATTGTATCAGGAACGATGCTATGGGAATGTAGGCAGTATCTGCCTAACGCTTGTGCATTATTGACCCGCCTTTACTCATCCAATACCATACTCTTGCCTCATATTTGCGGCTCAACACGACAACATTAATTAGGCGTGAGGGCAAACTTTCTGCGCACAAGTTATTGGTGTTAATTTGGCCGAGTAGTTTTGCCATCCTTTTAAAACTACCTGTTATATTCCTACTAAGAAATAAATGGCAATGCATTTAGATCTGTCCATTTACTTCAGTACATTTAGGGTTAGATTTATCGAGCGTACCTCGACTGTGCTCAGTAATATTCAGTGTATAAACGAGACAGATCTTTGTTTCCTTAACTGTTTCTTAAGTCTGAAGTAAGGCTAAGAAAGTTTATGGATCTCAGCCTGACATTCAGATTTACGCATGAAGCCGTTTTTTAATATCTAAAGCCTTTCGCGTCAACGTAAAACAGATCTAATTATACTTGTTTTAGAGTCTCAAATTCAGTATTCAAGTAACTTGTTTTAATTTTCCCATTGTTCCATAAAATACGTTGGGAAGGTAGCTTAGAGTATCGAGATCAATATGTACTTTAAAACAAGTTGCGTTACTCTTATTTTACTTTGACATTTTAATTGATAGTGCCCCTTTAGATAGCCGAATATGCATAGTCGAGTATCTAAGGGTGCTGGATTGTGTATAACCATTTTCAGTAGACCTGCCGAACTCATAAAACTTCCTGCGAAATAGCTTATTGTCTTCCATTTGATCCTTGACCTACAAGTGACACTCTACTTTAAAATTTACGTAAATTTAACAATATCGTTAATGTTTTGCCTTTCTCATATGATTTGTGTTATAAGTAACGTAAAATGTGATCTATCATTCATTGGCTTCTAAATTTCTCGCAAATCTTATTACAATAAACAAAGGTAAAATCCTAAGGGCAAAGGTATCTATATAGTATTATTTTCCTATTAATCTACATAAATGATTGTCAAAATGTGCGTAAAATTGAAGAAGTGTTAGGAATTTGAGCAATAGTGTCTGTGACGCACTTTTTATGGACACATTATCCCGACAAAAATCTACAATGCAATAGGGTATTTCACCGAGTTGTATTTTTAAATTAAATTAGTAAATATATAGAAAAAAATATTATTGAAAACTATGTCTATATAATATATCTAAGAACATTCAAAGTAGTATATGAAATTACATGACGTATTTTTTGTCAAAGCAATACGATCCAACCCGATAAGTCAAGTGCCTCACGGACACGCGACCTGACCTGACTGACAGACGGTAGACACGACTGCCGCATACCTGTATCGAGCTTGGCGATCCAGCAGAGTTCTGCGGGAGGTCACTCTTGTTGTCGCCGCCGACTGAGGACGCGCCCGTGTCGCAAGTGAACAACGACTGGGTCGCGCACAGTAGCAGTTGCTGTACAAATGAAATGTTGGTGTTCGGATCGTCAGTGGGGGGCTTTATACCTATTAGGGTCGGTGATGTTTGCTTGTATGTTGTATGATTGTAACAAGTAAAAATGTGAAATTGTTACTGGTTTATTAATTATGTTATATATGTAACTTTATAAGAGACAAATGGCACTTTTTAATATACAATGAATGAGTGTGGGATGGGCCAGTTGCGACAGCGATAACACTGGTAAGTGGCGTGTATATGTAAAAATCACTGCCTGTTCAAGATCCAGTCGAAATTAGAGTAGGAGTTTTTGACTTATTATTAACTGCCTACCTAGTTAGTAAGTTCACCTAGGTCGAAATCTCGATGTTTCAATCTGATAGTGGGATGAAAATAGCTAGATTAACACACAGATTGTAGATGTTTTCTGCTGTCCGACGAGAAGCATCGTCTAACATCACCGAAAATCTCCACTTAAAACTCTAGGAAGTTCCCTTACCTCTGGCGACATCAATCTGATCTTTACCAAATAACTGAAAAGACTGACCATGATGGGACCACTGAAAAGACTTGTCATTGTCATCGACGGGATTAGGGAGAACAGAGGACACAGAAAAGCGCAGAACCACCATGTATTTCCAATATGGGTTAGACGGCTAAAGTAAAGAACTCTAAAACTCCGGCTGTTAGATAAAATATACTAATTGTTAATAAGTATAACGGGGAACAACGGCTAGTGTTACCCGAAGCAAGTAGAAAAGATTACACTAGATTTCACACATACGTTTATGGACTTGAGTCAAGGTTGATTAACCAACGCATTTGAAGAAATACTAAAGAATAGCGCCGAGGTATCTAAGTACTTCCCAATGCAAACAGCAAAATTTAGACCAAATACAGCATCACAAATCTGGTTACGGACTTAAGCCAAGGCCGTAACTAGCGTATCTATACGAAACAGACAGTAGTTTAACGCCCGAGGTTATTAAATAATCTAATCCAAAAACATCAGATATCAGATTAAATTTAGTAGCACCATACTTATCTACAGGTAATAGTAGGAAAAAGCTAGCACAATCTAAATTCAATCTATTGATTATCTATCTCTCAGATTTTAGATTTGATTGATTATTAATTTTTACCGTAAATCTATAAGGAATAGCGGGTTGGATGCTTTTCTTGTGATGTAATATCATGCCCGTAACCCCCATAGAGACGGCTTAATGTATTCCCCAAGTAAAAAGCATAGAGCCAAACACTGTCCCTAAAGTAGATTAACCAAGTAAATTGCGGTACCAACCAGGCCAAACCACACTCTTTATTGTAAATACCTCCATTACCCAAACCAATTTGTTGTAACTGTGCTATTATACCCCGAATGGTGCTTTACAGTATAAATATAAACCCCTATGCTACCAATACATATTTATATACAAGTGTGTTAATTGATTTTTATTACATTGTGATATGATTAGATAAAGTACAACTGCATAATGTATGGATTATTGTTAGTATAGAAGGTTTTTTTTTAATCTATAGAAAAAATTGAATTTTTAAGGCAAGTAAAAATTATAACTAGAGTGAGAACGTAATGAAACCCGGCAACTAAGTTTGAAGTCATTTATATAACATGTTATTAATTCGGGACACGTTGTTTCGATTGAACCTTATTTTTTATGACCTTGTTGCCTGTCTGACCTCACCCTCTTTGGGTATAGTTAAAATAAACTATAACTTTTAACCGAAGTAAGTGTTCTGATAAGTATTCACACGAAACCCGTATATAACTGTTTGTATACTCATCGCAAAGTTTGTTTCGAGATCGCCACCGGTTTAAAAAGTTCGATAAAATCTAACTATGTATAAAGATGCAAAGTCTTTGCAAACTTAAGATACCGTAAGATTGTTTACCGTGAGATTACATGTAACAAAAAGTTACTAGAACTGTCAATTCTTTCGTATAGAGTAAATTTTATAATTATTATTTATACACTTATATACATTATTTGTATATATATATAACAACTTAATGAGCCATGACGAAACATGTTAGATTGAAAGTTGCGTGATGATTACCACTTCTCTGAAAGAAGCTTAATAAAATCTTATAAGTATTTCGAGTTTATGAGTACTTGGGTACATAATGACGAACAAATTATCGTTGTAACTTGAGGGACTCCTCAAAAACATCATATCTCTCATTTTCCTTATTAGACAAATAGTCAAGTAGTAGTAATCATTCGAACAGAAACTACTATAATATACATTATGCAGTTATACTCAACTTAAACTTAAGGTCTTCATAACTTACCGTTACTAAACTAAATATATCCATACAACAGATTATAATATGATTTTTTCTAAGACAAACTTGCAACGTCAACCTTTTCTTACAAAGGAGATCGTTAAGTGCTAAAGGAGCTAGCTATGACAGTATATGAATGATATAAATATATAAAAAAGAGATAAAAACATTCCCTAAAACTATTGGGGAGGAGAGCAAACATTCTTGGATGAAAGGGGTAAAATAAAAATAAAATAGGGAAAATTTACACCAACATTCCATTTGAAAAATTGCAACACGAATAACATAACCGCCTTTAGCGTCATGGCAACACTTACATCGACAAATTAGGTTAGAAATCAAAGCTTTTCTAAAAGACCATTTAGAAAAGTTCACTACAAGATTATAATATATAATTTTTCTTGTATTATTTAATAGAATTCTGTAAGAAGTTAAAGTTTTATATCCAACCGATTTTGTTCAATGTTGCCAGAACTAGGAGATCAAGTTGGAATAAAAAACCTTTTATTTATCATGCTAATAATGTTGAAAATTTTTTGTGTTGAAAAACTTCACAAATATTATGTACCATTTTTAGAAGCCAATAAAAGTTCGCATACACAAATTCCAAATTGATCAACCACGTAACACGAAGCCATTTTTATTTTACAGCAACACACAAAGCTGTACATAGTAATTTATGGTTTGTTAGTGTATATTTAATTTTCGAAAGCAAAATAATCTTTCTTTCATCATAAGCATATTGAGATTCAAAATAAAATGTGCTAAGTACATCGCATAAATTTATGTCGTTCGTGGTATAGAGCGTAAATAGAAAGAATGGATTATGTGACATTGAAAAATGGCAAATATAAAAGGTAATGTGAAACTTTTTAAATGAATGGTCGATAATTGTATATAAGTCTTATTGTTTGTATAGCCGATTTGATAGTTAATTATGAATCGACAAGTTTTTGCGCCAATTGCGATTAGATACTTTAAAATGGATAACTTTGATAACTTTTCATATAAAGGTTTTGATTATTTGTGATATTTCGATTAATATATAAAACATCCTTTCTCTGAACTGTCATCAAATATTTTATAGTGAATTTCGCTTTAATTTTTCAAAAGTAAAAAAAATAATTATATGAATGTAAATATATCAGTAATAATCTATTATATAGACAAATTTTTTATTTGCCGATTCATATGTTCTTGGAGAGAATATCACTTGATACTACAAATCTTGTTTAGTAAGACACTTTTGCTATAGTATATAATTAATCACGCAATCCATTCTTTATGTATTATCTATAATTGAAACTACGTAGCCAGAAGAAATTTATACACTTATGTAGCCGACACCAAAACTATGAAATTCTTTATCCTTCTATACACTAATGTGCTAAGTAAAAGTGGACAACACCCGTGTACAGATGAGTGGTAAAATGATTATATTGACATATGAGAAAAGCATTGCTTGAAGCTTAGCCGGCAAATAGAAAGCCAATTCTAAACCGCACATTGAATTATCAACTTTATTATTACAACATTTATAACTACTTTCGTGTAACCGAAATCGTATTAACATAATGTACCATCAAAAGCCATGCTACGTGTTTTCTCTTTAGTTTATAGTTACTGTGAACAGTTTTAAAGGTGGACATAAACTGTTCATACAAAATAGCGAAGCTAGTACCTGTAACGTCAATTAATTACTTTTCAAAAGTTCTGCAGTCCTTCTCCGGATTTATGTATGCGACGGTAGGTTTTTTTTTTACACAATTACTTTCTTCAATACTGTACTAATTTAAAAACAGTTCAGTTAAATTAATGTAAAAACTTCACAGTACATTTCATATTTTAAATATATAAGTTAATTACTCTTTAAGAAACTCGTTTTAATGATTTCCGAATGTTGCCTGTGTCCATAATATAACGTAGGATTGGTATGCTAAAATGAACATATTGTTAAACAATAAACATTTGATATTTAGTAGTCATTAAACGATTGAAACGTATAAAAGAGTGAAGCTACGTAAGCTGGAACACTTAGCGGTTTCGGTAGAGTACCTGTTGGACGGGACTGCTTTCGCAGTGCGTACAACAACTCGTCCTGAACTCTATAGTTAGTAAGTTAATAACCCGAATTCTTTTCTTTTTTTTTTCGGACTGACTATTAGCTGTACTAGCGCTATTGGTTGCGACAGCGTAACCGGGCTGTTTGGCGAGCTTCGTAAAGAAACTCTGCCAGAAGAAATTTTGAGCCCTAGGGCTCGAAGAAACTAAGGGAACGTCTGCCTAAGGGCGCCTCCTGTGAGGCCGAACCTCGGCTAAGGCGACGTTTGGGATAACGGGGGGATCGGACGGTATAACGGGGGGGGGGGGGGGGGCCTGAAACGTAACAGTACTTTGTTTCGCATAACAGAATCCCTTCGGCTCGCGTAACACTGTTCGAATACAAATCATATGTTGGTCCTAAAGTACGCTAGTTACTTAATCGACGACGGACAATAACCGATAGTACTCTGCCGACTCGCGTAACAAGGTCGAGTTGTGTAACAGCAGACGTTCGTAAGTGTAAAACAGTGTATCTAGGCAATTAGTATTGGACACTGGCGACGAAAAGACACAGGACGACTCGCGTAACAATAAAAGTTAATATAATGTAACAGCAGACGTTCGGATCACGTAAAACAGTGTATCTAGGCAATTAGTATTGGACACAGGCAACGAAAAGACACAGGACGACTCGCGTAACAATAAAAGTTAATATAGTGTAACAGCCGACGTTCGGATCGTATAAAACAGTGTATCTAGGCAATTAGTATTGGACACAGGCGACCAAAAGACACTGGACGACTCGCGTAACAATAAAAGTTAATATAGTGTAACAGCAGACGTTCGGATCGCGTAAAACAGTGTATCTAGGCAATTAGTATTGGACACAGGCGACGAAAAGACACAGGACGACTCGCGTAACAATAAAAGTTAATATAATGTAACAGCAGACGTTCGGCACTTATAATACAGTGTAGCTAGGCAAGCTGGCGCACTCACGCGGTGTCTGGAGCGCGCGCGTACCTGCACGCCGTGCTTGGAGGGCGCGTGCGGCGCGGTCTGCTTGCACAGCGCGGACGCCAACTCGTCCTGGAGCTCGCCTACTTCGAGGCACTGTTGCAGTGCGTTCTGTGCCAGTACCACGTGGTAGTCGATACCCGCGTGCTCGACCGCCACGGACATGAACAGTTGCACGCACTGGAACATTAGAGCCGCAAGATATTATACATTACCATAATCTATCATCATCAACCCATTGCCGGTTCACTACTGAGCACGAGTCTCCTCTCAATATGAGAAGGGTTTGGACATAGTCCACCACGCTGGCCACTGATTAGAAGGCGGACATCTTAACCACTAGGCTATCACAGATATACCATATTATATGATATAGGGTAATTTATTTCTTAAACCCCGGCGCAAAACGACGGGGCCACATAAGTTTGACGGATCTATCTGTGTGTGAGTCTGTCTGTGGCATAGTGGCGTAGCTCCCATGATTTTGTGTTTTTTCTCTTTCTTTTTTATACATTTTATTATTTAGCGTTAGTTTTTTTTTATCTGCCAGTATCCTGACAGCTAGGAAGGCAGCTTGCTCAATATTATCAGAAACATACCTAGTTAAAGAGTATGCTATTCAGATTGGTCTATTTCAATATCAGAAAATACTTTAATATGGATAGGTTCACACTAGCTTTTACAACAAGCGTAAGTATATTTCTAAGTCAAATACTAGTGTAGTAGTGTAATAGTGTAGTAGAAATAATATGACATTTTACTACCTTAAATAATTTGAGCGCTTCTGCTTGTAATGCTTCCGAGTTCAGTGAAGTCAACGGTGTTGTTATATTTTCCTTCGAGTATAGTAAGTTTGGATGCCTCCACAGTACGCAATCTGGAAAAAATAGCATTATGTAAAAATCTGATGGAATTGAAGCCTAGTATTTAGCAGCAATTACTGTTTCAGAACCTTAATTGCATAATAATATAGTCTTTTGTGTAAATGGTAATAAGTAAACGAGTAGCGTATAATATGCCAATGGGTAAGATAACTGTCGGTTAGTACTACCTAAAGGGCGCTAAACTGTAGATCTCTATGAAATTAATTCAAAGTCTGACGGTTAACCTTGAACCTTGAAGATTCTCATGAGATCTATATATACAATATATATTCGAGTAACAAACGCTATCTGCGAGAGATTACAGTTCTCTGAACAATAAATTATTTTATTGAAAACTTACTAGGATCTCCATCAGTCTCCATGAGCTTTTGGATCAGTTGCTCGTAATGAGTACCCTGACTGAGACCACCTCCGCTCACCACAGTCAAGTGGTACAGCCACGAGTCTTTATCTGCCTTGCTCTCGAAGAGGAGGTACGTTGGGCCCTGGAATTACAAAAGCATACTAATATTATAGAGATGGTTTTACCACTTTATTTTTTTATTGACAGAATGTAAGCATAAAATGTGTTAAAAATTACATGTCGCATGCTATTTTTATCAATTTTAAGGAAATACATATTGTACAATGACATTTTTAAATTTAATTTGTGGTAATATAATAAATATTTTTCTATATTTGACTTATTTTTTGTTGGAAGGCCGAGTTTCGCTGTGAAGGCTTTAGTTACTTAAACACGCATCAATTTCATCAATCTATGACCTATATCGATTTATAACAGTATGATCACTGTGAAAATTCACAATGATAAGTGTTAAAGTTTTAAATTTATTTGATTTAATTTATTCCTTATTGTATAGTTAAATATAATTTTGATCATCCCTGGCGCAGTGTTCAGTGCTGTGGTTATAAGAATAAGCGGGAGGTTCCGGGTTATATTACCGATTATTTAGATATTTATCATTACTAAATTTACTCTGGTCTGGCCCGGTGGGAGGCTTCGGTCGTGGCTAGTCACCAAAAAGGACAAAAACCGACACGATGTCGTGTAGCAACCAATTAATAAGTTTGGCTTAACCCTAGCAGGTTAGTCCGCTACCAATTTAGACTGGCATAACTTACCTCTATAATATATAACATATATATATATATATGATATTATAGGTGATATATATTATAGGTGAGATTGCCGTCAAGGGCTAACTTGAAGTGGAATAAAATGAAGCAAATATAAATGTATTGGGCAAGGAAAACTTACAGCTAATAGCAGAATTTAGACGGACAAGCAAAGTAAAAATGTTCATAAAATTTACATACGAAAGAAGCTCAAGTAGAAGTTCACGTATGGAATAAAATTAGATGAGTGAGGTAGCAAATTCATTTATTCTGTAATATGAGCCCAGCAGAGCGTGATAATAGGATGAGGATAGTGACGATGAAGTGGATGCCCTTCAACCTTCAATCAATAACGTACTTACTAGATGGCAGTTGTAAAAAAGTGTCCATGAAAAACAAGAATTCACTTTCGCATTGGAAGCCCATGTTGTAGTCGCTTGTGAAAATGTCAAGTCCTTTGGAATAAGTAAGTTGGTAATTGAAGAATATCTCATTTTTTTAAACTGTACCGGTTTTTGCTCCCTTTCCCAACATGGATATCTAATTTTAAGGAAGTTCGCTATGGCAAGCAAAAGTTACGGTCACAAAATCCGCGAAAAGAATAACAAACATACACACTAACATACATACTTTCGCCTTTAAAATTTTAGTGTGATTCAATATTATTAAATAATCGACAGATTGCTATCACTAAAAACTAAAAATGGACAATTTTCAGCTCGCTTCTGCAAGGGACTGCCCATATAATATAATTTTTTGATCGAATAATCTCCAATCTATACGCACCACAGTTCCATAACTTCCAAAGTGATGGCCATGGACGGCCTTTGGTAACGCCTACTATTGGCCCGATTTTGGTTTAATAATTCAGCCAATGTCCACGGTTATTATTCATAATCCAAGTACCTTCCTATTCCATACCGTGCACTTTCATCGATATTCGCGATGCACGCGAGCACCTTAATAAGGGATCGCTCTGTGATCCGGACGTATGAAGAGTGTGTGTGTGTACTGCTTCAAACCGCTTTTGGTGACGCGAGTGCTGATCCTGCGAGGTATTTGCGGGCCGCCAGTGTGTGTGTGTGCAGTGGCAGTGAACTGTGCTCGTCACTAAAGTATAGGTCACGGAACTGCTTAGGTTAGTGCACGATTCCAGTTTCCTTCATTCTCACTCTGGCCGATGCGTGGACACCTAAATTATTTTAGCCTTCCAGTCCATTAACTTTTGCTTGTCGTTGGTGGACAGTGAACAGTGATTTTCACTCGCGTGTTGAACAAAATGAATAAAAGAAGCTTCCACTAACCCCGGTTACCTGATGCTGCGGGTAGATAGCAACGGTAAGATTTCTTCCGTCGTCATTTTTCTCTTCTGAATCTGAGTCCGAAACGTGTTCCACGTCCTCGACTCGCGCGTCACGCATGTTGATCTGACCAGTTGGGTTCTGAAATTGGGTTAAAAACAAATAAGATTAAGTAGTAAAGCTTTATTTATTTGCTTCGAAAACTTTTGACTCTAACAAAGGTCAGCTTATCTCTAGAGAAATTTCTTGAGGAATTCACCAAAACTTTACCCAAACATGAGCTGAAAAATTCAAATTAAATTTCCAAAAAAACATTAAATTTCAAGACTGGGTACGCGCTAAACAATTAATTAAGGTTATAAAAAAAGGAAAAGTAAATTTGTATTAAAATCGATTAGAAGATGTATTATGTCGGTAGTGGTAATCAAATATGCCTATCCTACAATATTTAAAACTAAAAACATTCGTACACACAACCGGTTAACTAAACGGATCTTGTCGAAATTATGCATTGTGATTTTATATATTAACACAGGGAAATAGGAATAATAATACAATAGGTATTTTAAAAAACCAAAACAAATGCCTATAAAATCAAAGGTGGAATCATAAAAGTTGCTTCGGAGTTGAAAGTAAAATTACCTGATCACCAGGCGATTTGAAATACAGGAACATTTTGCCCAACAGAACACACCAGCTCTTCTTGGCGTGGCCGTTCTTCACTTTGGTGAGCCAGCCCTGGATCGTGGGCTTGTTGTCTTCTTTGCTAAGCAGCAGTTTTGTTGCGTTTCGCCTTTGAACGTTCTGATTGAAAAAAACTTATGTGAAGTTCAAAATCATTTATTTTTATTTTAGACATGTTTTTTTTATTTATTTATCTTCAGCTTACGGGCAGACAGTTCACCGGTTAAATGATTACCATAGTCCATGAACATCGACAGCACCAAAAGAGCCACCAATCAAATTCAAATAATCTATATTCAAATAGTCCTTTAAAAGGCACTTTTGACGCGTCCATAATTTACATAGTAGACGTAAACTTAAAACTAAAGCTATGAGGGCTCCAAACGCGTCTTGGTCTAAGAAGAAGCCCACAAACAAATTAGCCAGGTAACGGTAATTAAACCATTCTTCTAATCGAATAAATAAAAGTAGTGTGTTTGTCTCTGGAAAGGCATTACGCTCACAAACTATGTACGCTCTTGCTAAGCTCACTAGTACAAAGATATCTGGTGGGGCTTCTCAGCTCGGTTAACAAACTCTTCTGGAATAAAGTATTTTTCCCTTTTACCTGTAACACCCTAATCCAATCCTCCATTGTGGCAGTACTATCAGCAGTCAGGTAGTAAGTTCGACTCCCGGTGAAGATCTCGAAGGTAGCGGCACCCTCGTTGCGTGATATTTTACAAGCTTCACCTAATCCAATCTGACCTTGAGGTTTCCGATTTACTTCTGATTGGGACTTCCAGTATGACAATGTGCCATTCTTAAGGACGAACCTGCAAATTATGCATGTGGATCACGTTTTATTTATATTCATAAATGAATTATTAAACATATACATAGATATGCTGATAAATTGAAGATTTTAACAAAAATATGTAGTATAGTTGATCTTTGTACCGACAACATGTTTCTATCGGTTTTTTAAGCTATTGGTTACATGTCACAATAACCTCCGAGAAAGTATAAAATAGAAACTTGTTTACTAGAATGAAGATATACAAAAGCAGTAAAATTTGAAGGACACTTTAGTTGTTCACTTTAGATATTATACTATATATTTACAAATATAAATTGCAAGTTTGAGAAACTTCATAAGCAAAAATAACTGGTAGTGTATTTTAGCTTCTTCAAATTCTTCCTTACTAAAAATACTAGAAACACAAGCTCAATAATCAAACTTTTCAGTTTAGTAAATCACTTACCATCTTTTTCTCCATGTTTTAAGCTTTCCTCCTAATTTCGCAAGATGGCCGCTTTTCTCCAACGCATCATGTCTTCTAGGAGAGTCCCTCGCACCACTGCCCTCACAGGACACTGCGTCAGGAGGTATTGCGTAATCATCCGACATGCCTGATTCGAAAGATGTGTCTGTGGACAAGTAATACATTAAGCTCAAATTCTTTTCCATAAAGCAAGAAAAACCAGAAGGGGGATTATACGTTACAGAAAGCTTAGACAAATGATGTACTAAATAATTTATAAGTGTTTGAACAGTGATGTTTCAATATATAGACCATGCAAATTCTCTTCAGGGTTTAATGTAAAATCCGGTGCTAAATTTATCATGATGGTAACTGGCATTTTAAAGTCAAGCAACATGCACATGTCGAGATCATTCAAGGTTATTTTAAGCTCCTTACCTGTACTGAAACAGGGTGTTTTATTTTAACTACTGAAATTTTCAGATGTACTATAGTATGCCTATTATTTCTTTTATAATCATCATGACCAACCCATTTTCGGCTCACTACAGAGCACGGGTCTCCTCTCAATATGAGAAGGGTTTGGCCATAGTCCACCACGCTGGCCATGAGCGGATTGGCAGATTTCACACGCCTTTGAGAACATTATGGGGAATTCTCAGGCGTGCAGGTTTCCTCACGATGTTTTCCTTCACCGTTGAAGCATGTGATATTATAATTGTTTAAAAACCCACATCCGAAAAGTTAGAAGGGGGTGCCCGGATTCGAACCGCCGACCTCTGATTAGGAGGCTGACGCCCTAACCACTAGGGATTCTTTTAGAAAAGCAAGACCATAAAGAACGTATTTTAGTTTTACCTCTAGTTTTGCTCTGTTTACTAGGCGACCCACTGCTAGATCTCTTCGCAGGGCTTAAACTCGAGCTGGTCTTGACACTTTTAGATGGACTGCTGGCACTTAAACTGGTATCAGATGAACTGCATTGCCCATTTGTGTTGTTCAGTACTAGCCCGTGTGGTCCGGAAGTTTGTTGTATTGATATAGGAAGGACGCTTGTTAGGTTGACATTGTTGATTGGCATTTGGGAGGATTGACCTGTTGAAGAAATTTTAGACTGTTAGGGCAGTTTAGTATGAAAATATAGACTGCCAGACTAGACAAGTATCATTCTTTTGGAATATGAAACACTTTGATGCATGATTTAATGCCTCAATCCAGGATATATTCTTAAAAGAATTAACCACTTCCTCTGAATTGCATAAGGATGACAATCAATTATCTGTAGGAAAAACCATATTCTCCATCATCCGTGGTCTTCCATTTCACTGCTGCGACCCAGTATAAATAGAACAGAATAAAAAGTTTCAGTTATTAGTAATGTGGTTAGCAATATTAAATAATAACTTTTAAAATATTTATATACATATGTTTTTAATGTAAGGACGTGCACTTTTTATGGACTACGTTAACAGTGCATTGTTAGTTATCACGAACATTTTTTTGACAGCTTCCGGTACAGTAAAGTAGTATATTATTGATCGAAGTTGCTTATCATTCGCTCTATCTGTGACCTTGATAATCCATTAGTGAATTTATTCTTTAGTAACATAAAAGAGCCCGCACAAAACATAGCCTCTATTGGAAACTGAGCGAAACATAATTTAATTAACTCACCATATATTGGATTGTGATGTGGTGTATTATGAACTGTCACGCCCATAGATTCCTCGCCGTCCGAGGAGTCGTCTGACGAATCACCGGTGAAAGGCATCGATCGGATTTGACTAGCGCGCTATAAAAGGTCATCATTGTTAAATACATATCTAAAATTAAAACGACGTAAAAAAATGATGCCTTCGTGGTACGCAAAAACAAGCTCATGAATAGAAACCCGAATGGATTCGTATCTAGTATGGCATACTCCGACGAAAATTCACGTGTATCCAGCCGTGTATAATTAAGGATATGATCCTCAAGAGACAACTAATAGTGAATGAACATTGTTTTCATTATTTAAGGAGAAGTTTGATGGATGTGCGGTAACCTTTGGTTAAGTGTGGATTTTTTTAAACCATCATCAAGCATAGCGTAACTTACCCCTTTGACGGTGGCGTATACAGGTACCGAGATATCCTGGTAGCTAGTGGACTCGTGCATGGCGCGTGGGCATGGCGGCGGACTCAGCTCCTCTTCCACTGACTGCTGTAGACCATCATCGGCCACCTGAAAAAAGGAAATAAGTTAATAGGTAATTAGGAACTAAGAAGAAATGAAAAAAATGGCCGATAGAACGTGTGCACCAACGTTAACCTTACATAACGATGCAAACATAAAAATGGGATGTGCTGGCAAATGATGCCTGCAGAAGCCAAATGGCCCTAACCACCAGGTGTAGCCAACAATAAATTAAAAATTATTCCATGTTCGTCAAACTATGTGCCGAATTTCAAGGTCGGCGAATTAATTAAATCGAACATAGATAACACTTTCGCATTTATAATATAAGAATGTTTTTTATCAATTACCTGGTATATCTTGGCTTCCCAGCTAGGGAATCTATGTAAAGGCGGCGTGGGTGGTCTTGGTTGTTCTGATGTTGAACTGTCTCCGGTAGACGATCCACCCCGACTATTTCCTTGGACTATCACGTTCACGCCTTGCCAAGCAGGTGTTCGTTCTGGAAAACATGAGCAAACATTTTTTTTAAACACTACAAGTTAGCCCTGGACGCCTACCTCACCTAAGTGATGTTGCTGTCTAGGATGGTAGCGGGCTAACCTGTTAGGGGCAACCCACACTCTTAATTGGTTTCTACGCGACATCGTGCCGGAACGCTAAATCGCTTAGCGACACTCTTTGTCGGTAGGGTGGTAACTAGCCACGGCCGAAGCCTCCCACTAGACAAAATTATTATATTAGTAGTACCTAAACCGGAATCGATTAAAGAGTGGCGAAGCCAAAGTAACATTTTGACGACAATCGGGACGTAAAGAGTTGAAAAGGCGACCCTATAGTGGAAAACTTAGCTTTAGTAGACATCATTGGTATCAAGAGAACCACAAGCCACTGGACAGCCAGAAGCAGCAAACGACTATGGTGTAAGAAATCTCTGCAAAAGACCAGCTTTTGTCCACTTATCATATCATTACCGGAGGGTTGACGTCAAAACCGAAACAATATGTCTTAAAAATGATACGTTGTACCGAACCCAGGGCAAGGAGACGACCTCCGAGGCGCACTGTCGTACTATAAAATGGGAGGAGAAATTCCCGGTTCGAGTCTGGTATGGTAGGAGTCTAGTATGGTAGGAGGTAGAGGGTTGACGTCAAAACCGAAACAATATGTCTTCAAAAAGATACGTTGTACCGAAACCCAGGGCAAGGAGACGACCTCCGAGGCGCACTGTCGTACTATAAAATGGGAGGAGAAATTCCCGGTTCGAGTCTGGTATGGTAGGAGTCTGCAGCCGAGCCTAGTTACCACCCTACTGGCATTGACATACCGGTTCCAGTATCATGCCGGATAGAAACCGATTAGGAAATCACTTAACATCAGGTGATCGTCTGAGCTTATGCCCTCGACGTTAATATAATATTTCTGATATCTTCATAAATTAGATTTCTAAGTTCGATATCAAGAAAGCGGTAAGTTATTAGTATTTATGTCCCCTTACCTCTGCTTGGTGTATATATTTCAGCATAGTCGTGCGTTGTATCGCCGTCAGTGGATGTATTTGGGGTCGTTGGCAACACTACTAAATTTTCAACTGCGGCCTGCGAGTAAAAGATAAAATATTTAAAAAATAAAGAAATTGTAATTCAATAAACGAACATTGAAACTTCGAAAACTTCGAAGTAAATTAATTCAGTTCCGTTTCAATGCTACTTACTTGTAAAATATAAAGTTTGAGATAGTGATAACAGATAAACTTGACTGAGTTTGTGGACTGAACTGACTGAACTTGACAGAATATAAAGTTTATCATAAAAAAAACTTTCATGCATATATTGTATACAGAATAGTTTCATTACTTCGGATCCGCAAGGATACCCGCGACGACTGTTTGATCTGTATTTTAACTTGTTGGCTGTTTCTTAGACCGGGGCACGTTTGGGACCCTCATAGCTTTAGTTTTAAGTTCACGAATGTAGTTATCACCATCAAATCATTACTATGTAAATTATTGACCCGTCAAGAGTGCCTTTTAAAGGACTATTTGAATAAAGATTATTTGAATTGAATCTCACAGGCAATAAATATTCTCTAGGATTTAGGATCGCCTAACGAAACAATATTTACATTTACATTGTTTTTTGTGAGTTTATTGTAATTGCTGGCATCTAATGGCCAAGTCTTTAAAATAAAAAGAAGACTTACAGCTAAATCATCAGCAAGTAGACTAGCTGTGGTCCTCTCGTCCATCGTTTTGTTCATGGTGTTAAGTTGGCTAGGCACGTTGCTCTGAGTGAGGTTAGTGGTACCGATGGACAGGTTTCGTCTATGCCGCACCGGCGTACTGTAGTGCGGCTCCGATGAGGCTATCGGTAACTGTAATCAAGTTAATTTTATTTATCTACTAGCTCGTGCTCGCGACTTCGTCTGCACAGGATAAGTATTTCGAGCAGCTTATATTAGCGTGGCGTAAAAAAGAACTAACATTATGACATTAAAATTATCATGCAGATGGTAGATTTTTTCCGACATACTTGACACTTATGGTCATATTTTGGATAATTCATACAATATCTTTATAAATTGTAGCCTATGTATTATTCTGATGTATAAGCTATATTATTGTAAAGTTGCATTAAAATCCATTCAGTGGTTTTTACGTGAAAGAGTAACAAACATCCATCCATCCATCCATACTTACAAAATTTCGCGTTTATAATATAATTAGGTAGGTAGGTACTATGTCTAAATCCTCCGCCACATTACTACCACTTTTATCATATGAAAAGGTAAATCTGTACTGAGTTTAACATCAAACAAATAACCAACTATCATCCGTGATATGCCTCAATAGATTGTTACAAATGTATAGTTTTATATAATGGTTACACTAGTATATGAAACTATACATTTTGATTTTTAGTTTCAAAAAGGCGTCCTAACCAGTCAAACTGTTAGTAGAAATTATTATTTATTTAACCTAGACTAATAACTATATAACTATTTCATATATAAAGATACTAAAAGTGGAAAATTTTATCTGCATGTGTTGTGTTATTCCAGACTATAATCTATTTCTGCGCTAAAATTCATCCAGTTCTGATCATCCGCTCTACGATTTCGAATTGAGTAATAAACAGCCATACATGTTAAGTTATTAGTTATTGAAAACTAAAAAACAAAACAAACTTTAGTACTACAACCGATGTAATTGTAAAATATTATGTAGGCTTGTATCTATTTATGTTTGTATAGGTATGAATTTTTATATGTAAATTCGAGTTCGTTGGGTTGCTGCTCAACACATATTGCTGTTTTTCGCGCCTTTGGCTACAGGTAGATATAAAACCGCCAGATATTATTAAGTACGACGAATGAAAAAACATAAGTATCTGTGATAGAATGAATAAATACACTTTTAAAGGAGAAGAGAAAATAGTTCGGAGACGCATATATATACACTATCTAAATAATTCCTTAACATTAGCTATTCAACTGATACTTTCACTTCTTGAGCACATCATCCGCATTTATACGTCTTTAATGTTTTCTATGTCGTATAATATGAGTGTTATGTAATACATTTACGAGTACGCTTTTATGTGATGTAACTGTCATAGAAGGCGCGAAAATCTTTTAGCCAATCATAATAAACCTTTACGTGCGCAAAATTAACCTGCGCGAATGGTTTTTGCGTACGAGACAAGGTAACAGATCTGTGATAAGTGAAACTAGGCCCAATAGGGGGCTACGCTACAGTGAAACCTGTAGACGCAGACTGTTATATACATGTTTTACGCCGAAACCGGGTAACACTAAAAAATATTTTTTTACCAAATTTTTGATGACAAACACTATAAGATATAAGAATTATACAAAGGAAAGGTTATCTCTATAAGAGATCTGTTCCAGCAAGTTAAACATATCTACGTAAAAAACATATTGAACATATCATGTTTCAGATTGGTTGTGGAATATTTAATTTACTACTTAAGTAGTTAAAATACAATCTTTAAAGCAAATTTTTAAGTTTTGCTTAGAAGCCTTAGATTAAGATTAGCACTCTCGAACTCTACGTCGATTTCGATTATCGAAATTGTTCTTAGAGATAATATTTCTTTTTCTTTCACTCAATTAGTGGATTTTTGTATATGTGTTTGCCCACAGCATAATTTACTCCATATAGAGGCTTTTTAATAATACCTGTCTTGTGTTAGCGAATTGTTCAGATAGCGAATTCTACTGCGACCAAAACTAAAAACGAATCTGATGAGATTTCTTTGTTATGTTAAAAACTTTGAAGTTTTATAAGTAAACTATATGACACATGTTTGTATTATTATTTAAAAGTATTCTAAGGAAAAAGTGCAATAAGGAAAGTTGCGTCTAACTGTAAGACATACGTGCGAGAGAAATGAAACTTCTTTGGTTTTATGCACTCCTAGTAGGCTTATCTTGTTCGTTGTACCTCGAACAAAGGTTTAGTTCATCCGGAAGACATCCGGTATGGCTAGGCACCCATTGATTTGGATGTTTTATTTTTAAATTCTATCCCTCAAACATTACTTAGTTTCGTTTTTAATTCACTTTTCATAACATGCCCAAAAAAAAGTTTCACTTCAATAGTTTACATAGACAGTCAGTCAGGTAATGTGCTGAAAAAAATAGCATCCCATACAACATTGACACAATATCTAACATCAATCTACCTGGGGGCCTTCGAGACTCTCAGAGCGTCGTCGGTTGTTAGCCAAAAGGCTTGAGGAGGTGCGAGGGCCGTCCTCCGATCTCACTTCGAGAGACAGGCTTCCCCGTGAGGGTAGAAACTGCTGGTTAATTAATTTATTTTTTATTTATATGTTTAAAATACATGTTTTTGATAGCTTTATTTTCTTCATGAAATTTCTCTTAAATGTGAACTTAAACAAAAACTTTTGCGGTAGGCTAAATACATAAACTACTTAAATACTAATAAATAATTGAATAAAATATAGACATATAGGGAGATAAAATCACAAAGAATATTAAAAAATATATAGGTATACATTAGAATGCTGCATTAATATTGCGAGTTATTTGATGTTAAAACCATTATGCAATTTAAACATCCAAAAGTTTGTTTAGTATACAACAATTAAGCTGCAAACAGTTAAGATTTGTAATAATTCAGTTTGTAAATGAATGTTTGTACAATTTTACTGATAAGAATTTTGCCATTTACATATCTTTTTAATAACTGGTAATCTGGAACATGGGTAAGCATTTCCATTCCATAAATTATACTCTGCACAATAAGATTGAGGGTATTGTTCAGCAGTTGAACGTGATTAGTTTTAGAAGGTTTTATTTGTTTTTTTATTTAAATCTCAGTAGAAAATAGTTAAAAGTATTATGAATGATCTTTGCAGTCACTACAAAATCCATCCAAATAAATATTAAAGTACATATTTAAAAGAAAATAATTTTACAAAAAAACATAAAGATACTCCCGTTTGAGAAATGAATGGTAACTATTCTACTGTATATTTATCTCTAATTAATGACTGGTTTTCAAAAATACTGCCATTCTTTTCCACAGTATATTGAAAAACTAATAGGCAGCAACAGGCCTACCTATTAGTTGAGAGAGTATATAGCAGAGAGATTTGCACACAGTAGAAATTGCACCATTTATAACTTTGGCTGAGATCTACAAAGCATACTTTGACTTTGCTCAGCCAAGGTTTGTTTTAAAACAAGAAATATTTGTGTCTTTGGACATGTCTCCCGGCGTGAGAGTGACTCCATAGAGCGCCTTGTGTGTTGTGTTGTTGCAGGGCAAGGTGGAGGGTACTAGTGGGCAAGGAAGGTCACCCATGCGATGGGCTGATCAGATAGTCTGCTATGAGCAGTCCTTTGCACGAGGGCACCAGGCTTTTCGCCAGCCGAGAAAAGTGGAGGATGCCCGTGGGGCAAATAACATCCGCCGCAAAGATATGATGAAAGACTTCATGATGACCATGACCACTCTATCAAGAGTCTAACGACGAAGAAGAATATATTTATGTCATACACATAACTTTGTCTTTTTTTAACTGTTTCTTGAATGAGAGGTATGGCTAAGTATGCTATATAGATTTGGTCTTAATGTTAAGCATATAACAGTAAGGTATGATACATTATTTAATACATACAGCACAATTTCTGCTCCCCTGTGTTGCTATATGGTTCCTAAGTAACTCAAGTTGGTGGTTGCAGCGATCGTTCTGCTCTCTCAGTAATTGATTCTGTTGTTCTAATTCCCGGAGTTTGTTGGTCACCCACTCCTTGATTCTGGCGGCTTTAGCTTCCACCTGCTTCGCGTCCTGTAGTCGCAGCTGCTTCTGGAAGACAGGTAATAGATATAAATACTTATCCACACTAATACTAATATTTTTCTTGTAGTTAGCATGTTCAACTATTTGGTCATGAGGTCCATGGTTATATATTAAGACAGTCTCAAACTTTTTGCTTGAAGAGTGTTTTAAGTACCCAGTTATTATCACAAAACATTGTATAAAAAATTATTGTTAACACCACCCTATTGACTGTTTCTGATGATAACAATGACTAATTTTATATATACCAAAAAATGTGTCCAAAGAAGCTCTATTAGTCTGACATTGAACAGATTTCAATAAAATTACTTAAGGTGATAGATCGATTTTTGCTAATTGTAGAGGAACCCTTTTCAGCATATAAAAAATATACTGTTTTAATGAACCCAGGACCTTGTGATCTGTAGAGCACCTGTAATGCTGCATACTAATTATAAGTAGAGAGTAGATTTAAATTTATTCATTCTTTTGTTATATTTTATGTTACACCTCACACAAATATATATTCTTATTTTATAAATTTATGTATGACAGTAAATATCCATAAAATAGTTATACCAGATAGAAAAAAAACTTTTCTTTGCATTATCTTTCGTACTACTACTGCTTCCTTCTACCTATTGCATTTTATGTATAAAACTTTTATTTTCATACAAATAACGTTTTTACATTTTATTTCGGTACTATTATTATGCAAACATGTGCATAGTAAAAAAGTGAGGTAAGGTCAATGAAAAAAAAACAATTCTAAACATTTTTATACCTTCATAATTTTAACGCTGTTAATAAATTATGATTTTGTACTTTTTTCTCGAATTCCTTACATATCAACGTATTTTTACTATTTAAATAAAACACGAAAACATAACAAACATAAAACAGCACGACTTTCATTTAGAATTTTTGTAAAACTATAAAATTTCATTTTGTAAACAAAACTCGTCTAGCTTACAATAGCAAAGTTGAAAATCTCACAGATGACAGTGACGTAATGAGGCCGAGGGTTCTACTTTCTTTGACATCGGATATGGCGTCGGCATTTGTTGCTTTTGCTAACGATGCGTTCATTTTTTTTTTTCATTTTATAATCCAGAGACATCCCTAAATTTTAATGTTATATTATAATTATACTTACATCATAATTTTTGGATATTTTTTTAGACAAATAAACAGATTTCTCTGTTATCTAAAAATGGTAAGGAACAAATGCATTCAGCAAAATGCATATTCAGTTGGTGGGTAATTATAATCTTATAAATAATTATTAACTAAAAGTGGATTTCTTCAGGATTTTACAACGTAATCTAAAGCGAATTTTAATAGTTAGCCAAATGGTTCCCCAAAGGGCTTTAAAACCGAACACCCTTAATTGGAATTTGTGACGTAACTTGATCCAAATGAGTTAGGTTTCTGTTTTTACAAACACAACTGTCTCTTTATTTAGTAGATACTTACTTAATATAAATAAATTAAATGCGATAGTGTTTGCTTGCTTATTCTTCTTGCATGCAAGGGAGCAACAAACTTATTTATAGAGCCAAAGAATGACCTCGGCTATATTTCTATCGGAGGAACTAATTCATGTCGAATCAAATTAATTTTTCCTTAACTGCTAATTCAGTAACATTTCAAACAAATCGTAAAAAGTCAACTGATTATAAAAAATGCTAAATTTTATTGTCAAACTCTTTCATTGTTTATAACAGACCATGTTTTAAAAATAATAGAAAGAGATACATAACAATTTATTTTCTTTTAATACTGCCAAACAATTTTTTCTTCTTCCAAGTAAAATACACGATGAGAAGAAAACTTGTTTCTAAATATGTTGACCTAGAAGACGAAGTAGGTAATTAAAAAAAATAGTTAAATGGTACATAGTTTATGCGCTGCGAACCGTTCATCCGATGAAGATAAAACTTTGAAAACAAGATTATTTCTTGCACTAGCGCATAAGTTGTACAGGCATAGAAGTTTACAATTGGACCCATCACCCACACAGAGCTACATAAAAAAAGACGGGTTGCACTCCGGGAGTGCCGGCAGAAGTGAAAACTTGATTATTAACGTTGAGCATGTTTGATATTTTGGAATGGTTAGGGAATAATTTTGCACCAATTGCTTTATCAGTATAAAAGTACTATCATTTATGTGGTAGAATACAATATTCATTTATTGCGCTATCGTACACAAACATGACAATTTATATTACATTAAAAATTTAACACTTTAAAACTATTACAATTATTTTACATTAAAAAGTTTATCTATATCAATTTCCATATTTTAAGCACTTTACATTCACGAATTTTACGAATACACAACAATGTGATCACTACACAGACGGTCGAGCCATCAGCTGTCACCATCCATGGATGCGCGTGGCACGCTGTAACATACACGAACATTCGCGCAAGCGCCCTGCGCTGCCTAAACGAAACAGTAGGCCCAGGCATACATTTTCGCCGCGCCGTAGAGAGGGGATAGCTGTCTACTCTCCATCCGTCTTACGCTTTTTCGATCAGGTCACGTGTCCTGACGCGAGTTTAAGATTTTATACCCATTACAGAAAAAGTGCTCAACGCCGCTAAAGAAGTTTTCACTTCAAAAATCTTACGAGAACCGGGAACTCTATGGTTTATATTATAATATTTTAGTACCTGTTCTTCAATTTGGCCCTCAAGCCGCGTGATGGCTTTAGGTGGACCCTCAGCACCCGCCGCCGGCCACTCGCAAAGCCGCTGCTCCATGGCGCGGACCTAAAAAAAAAAGAAAACTTACTATGAAGAACATACAAACCGTTCACTAAATTATTTTCTAGAATTTGTCAGCTTCGTTTTTTAATGATTGGAAAATATCAGTTATAAAGATATATATTTATTTATTAAAATATCTTTATTGCATAATATAAGGAGAAATAGAGGAAAGTAAAAAACATACCTAAAATAAAAGCAAAAGCGACCTTATAACTAAAAGCGATCTCTTCCAGGCTACCTATTCGACATAAGCCGACAAATATACAAAGATATATACATATTAAGAAATAATATAAATTAATAATTTATATATGATGATGATGATGATAATATATACATGTAGATATACGTTGAGTATTTCCTAAAAAGTTTGGAATATTACGATGAGAGATACCATTCACGTTGAATCTTGATGATAATTTCAAAGTTATTATAACAATATATGTCATCAACGAAGCCGCATAAATTGATACGTGGCATGGAAGACAATAACATATACATTATACTTATAAGTTTACTACTAACACACAGAAGGTGGTTTAATTGTGGTTGATTATTATATGTTGAATCAACCACAGTCTGACATTCATAACGAGATCAACGCGTTATTATGTTAATGTAATTAATAGCTCTATTAAGTATAGATGCATATAGATAAAAAAACCTATTCATAATTTATATAACAACCTACCTTCTACGCTACCTTCTTTCAATTTAAAACAATCTACTAGAAATAAGTTTACTTGTCTCCCATGGAGATATATTAGATTTCATTAATCCTTGGAATAAGTCCACTTACATATAATGTTTTACAAATTATTAATTCCGTGTCTATGTTTTAGTGTAGGAAGGTTGATCCCAACCTATTAAGGTATGTATCTATTATACATAAATAATTAGTAAAAAAATATAAAAATTGCATATAGAAATAAACAAAACATTATGTATGTATTAAGTATATATATATATAAACCTAGATATATATCTAGGCATCTATGAACCTTCTCGTTCCTATTTCGATTTACCTCACGAAGCAAGCAGGGCAAAACAGGCAAATAAGTGAGGTTTTTTAAATATGAACTTTATAAAAATATATGCGATCAGGATATTAAAAAAATGATAAACCGTTAGGAACGAAGTTCCTTACTATACTCTTAACGTCTTCGGTAAAGAAACACGTGTAATCAACGTCGCATGATGTAAACAAGTAAAGCATGACTGCGTTACTTGTTCTTGACGATAATAACCATACAACACCGAATCGTATGGAGGGGGCGTATCGCTTTTGCCTTACGTGACGATTTTACTAGTTAACCTCTAACGCAAGCTTCGTCCCATAAATGCAGGTTCACTTCTGCCTCGGTCTCTATTTTAACTGCCGTCGTATATATCACCGATATTATATGCGAAAGTTTCAGTACACAAATTTCAATCATGTTTATAATTCAAAATATAAAAGTTGTGTTTATATTGTCTTTGTCATCGCATTGGGTATACTTACATCTGCCCGCGATTGCGTGTACGAACATTTTGAGGGCTTCACGCTTCACAACTCAACGCTGAATCATCGGCACATTTCAGTTCATAATCCACAGTTAATCCATTATTTTACTAATCACTCGTCATTAATTTTTTAAGACACCAAACTTAGCACTTTCATGTAGTTCACTAAAGGATTAGATGAAATGATGAGATTCCGATAAAAATCACTTCAACTGAACAACTAAACGATTAGTTATCACATCAAATGATCACTCACTATAACGGAACTGAATTTTCATATTTTACTAGATAGATAAGTAGGTATTTTTATATAAAGGATTTATGTTCCTTTTTATACACTACAAGTTAACCATCTATCTCACCCGGTGGTAAGTGATGATGCTGTCTAGGATGACAGCGGGCTAACCTGTTAGGAGTATGATAAACCCACACTCCTAATTGATTTCTACGCGACATCGTGACACGCTAAATCGCTTGGCGACACGTATTTGTCGGTAGGGTGGTAACTAGCCACGGCGTAAGACGCAGCGACCAGACTCGAGTCGGGAATCGAACCCAGGACCTCCAGCCACCATACCAGACTCGGGTCGGGAGTCGGGAATCGAACCCGTCCTGGGTGTATAATGCGACAGCGAACGCACTGCGCCACGGAGGTCGTCAAAGCTATTTCAAAAGCTTAATTTAACAACAAAATTATTTGTTATTTTAAAATTGACCTGTTAAAGAAGTCTATCATGTAGTGAAGAACAATAAAAGTTTGAGGGTGAAGGAATACCCAGGAATAGATCGCATTAATCACAAACGCCGTAATTTGCCTGACTCACGACACGGAGGGGACGCCATGATTATCCAGAACTTTCTATATCGGGAAGCCCACAGCAGTAACACTTACACGGCGTAATAAAACAAATAGACGCGTCGAGGAAACTGTAAAGTGGACAATAAAGTACGTCTGAATCAAAATGGACGAAAGTTGGGAACTTATCGCTGTGCCTTTAAAGAGTTAAGCTTCAAAAAGTTTTGGTAAAGCCTGAATACCTACTTCTACATAAACTTACTCTTAAGAAACCCGATTTGTTTTTTTTGGACCAGCTTTTGCCCGCAACTTCTAAAACTACGTTTTTGGTTCAAGGGATGAATTTCCAGAAATACTTTCTTACCGAACTAGACGTTAATAGCTATAAGTACGTATATGTATGTATAAATAGATGTACGTTGATAGATGAGTCGTGTTCTCAGTCTTACCGATCTTTAGCGTTTACATTTCATTTATTTATTTCACAGTCTGTACTTTAGTTCCAACTGTACTAGTCTCGACTTATAGTAATATGAATACAGTAACATTAAATATATTATGATTTCCCTTAATAATTTTCGGTCTTAATTGACTGGTGTCCCATTACGCAGTGTATAATTCGATACCTACGTACTAATCTACTATGAATTGTAAAGTACAATAGCAAAAGGTTAATGCCTTTAAATTAAAGAAACTCGCCAAAGTATTTAAAATGAATGATGAAAATAATCGTTGCGACTGTAAAACCTAAAGCTCAAAATGGCTCAAGATGTCAGGTGCATAATATCATGTGTTGGAATCGGTCATTCGCTACCTCATCGCGTCAACGCGTCGTCTGAATACCGAATGGGAATGCACTCGATCTGATCCGAGCCGAGCGTAGTACAGTCTAAACAAACTAAAACATCGAACCAAGTATCGTTATTAAATTACTATTAAACTAGCTGAATAGTTCGTTTTATTATTTAAGAATTAATTCCTTATAATACTTATAAGAAGCGGTGATAGCCTAGTGGTTAGGGCGTCAGCCTTCTAATCAGAGGTCGGCGGTCGAATCCGGGCACGCACCTCTAACTTTTCGGAGCTATATGCGTTTTTAACAATTAAAATATCGCTTGCTTCAACGTGGGAGGAAAACATCGTGAGGAAACCTGCACGCCTGAGAATTCTCCATAATGTTCTCAAGGGCGTGTGAAGTCTGCCAATCCGGACATGGCCAGCGTGGTGGACTATGGCCAAACCATTCTCATATTGAGAGGAGACCCGTGCTTTGTAGTGAGCCGGTAATGGGTTGATCATGATGAATACTTATAACGTGAATTGCAGTCGTAAGTTACAGATATATCGTAGTGTTTATATACTCTTTGGTTATCCCATTAATAAATCCCCGCAAAAACTGTCTCACCTACCTATCTGTCATGTTATGTGTAGCCATATTTTATCTTGAATGACTAGAGACTGCTGAACGAATTATCGTTCATAGCTTTAAAATAAAATTAAAGTTAGTACTAAGGATATCAAAAAATCACTATCATCAACACCATTGGTGTAGTATAATTAAACTTGATACGGTGAAAGCTTTGTAACTTTATCCATTAATTTTAATTTGCGGTCAAGTGTAAATAGCCAGGAAGCACACAAGTTGGTTCATTACCAAGTTCTGTCTAATTAAACCGTTGGCAGCAATGGATTGTTCAGTTAGAGGCTTCCTCATTTATTCCATAGGCCGACAGTAGTTAATTTTGTTTTTGTTTAATAGAGCCCTGAGGAAGTAAGTTGTAAAGATGACCTGTTTGTTATTTACGTTTACAACCGTAAACATTATTTGAGCGGCTCAAAGCAGACAATGAAATCTTTTCGGTACATCGAATGCCGTTTATTAATTTTTTACTGGAAAGTCGATTAAATGAATTATTATTAGAAACTAGCAATTAACACATTGTTACATCAAACCGAATATAGAATATTAACGGTTCTGTTCTGTTCCTTATTATTTTTTTTCAAGTAACTAAACTAATTTTAGAATATAATTTATTTTCCATATTATTTTCTTACTTCATTTAGATTATTGGAATTATTCCCCGATTATAAGGTATTACTGATATAGCGCAAACGTTTTAAATTCTGCCAAATATTAACCAAAAACCTTAAACCAGGGATTAAGTTTTGCTATGATTTGGACCAAGGACGAAGTAATGAAATTTAAACTCTAAATATGACTGGCATATCTGTTTCGGACAAAAGTCTCAAAAACAAATAGATTAAAAAAAAATTAAACATCTCTATCAAAAGAACGTTATTTTTCTATGCTCTATGGTGCAAATCATGATTGTATCCTCTCAGCTGGACCAACCACGACTAGGTCCATAGAATTTTAGTAATTGTATTTGCGCACAACGCAAATATGGACATCGTAAAAAATATCTATGAATGAGATGGAACTTTCTACGAACGAACTAAAAAACTTAGATTAGAAATCCATTCATTAGATCAATGGATGTTAAGGTTGCAAGGTGGTAGACATACCACAAGTCGCAATGAGCATACAAGCAGGAAAAAAACCGTACCGCGTCGAAATCTCTACAAAAGACTAATATACATGCTGCAATCGAGACATATCAGTTTGTATGATCTTTGCACAGCCGACCGTGACTAACTAAATAGATATATAGAGCAGGTAAATACAATACATTACAAAATATTCTGTAGGTATGTAAATCGGGACGCAATCTTTTGCTTGCGTGTTTTGATGCTTTACCTTGACGAACTGGGTTCGATTCCTAGTTACCATCCGATAGCTAGTTACCACCCTACAAAGAGAGGTTACCACCCTACCGTATCGCCAAGCGATTAAGTTTTCCGGCACAATGTCTCGTAGAAACTATATATTTTTTATACACTACAAGTTAGCCCTTGACTATCTCATATAGCCTTGGCTATGTCACCTGGTGGTAAGTGATGATGCTATCTAGGATAGTAGCGGGCTAACCTTTGAGGAGTATGGGGAACCCACGCTCCTATTTGGTTTCTACGCGTACAACTAATAAGGAGTGTGAGTTTGCCATACCCCTAACATACTAGCCAGCTACCATCTTAGACTGCATCAACGCTTACCATCAGCTGGGATTGCCGTCAAGGCATTACTGGTAGTGCATATATAAAAAAAATACTAGAGACAAAATAGGTAGCTAGGTTACGTGCGCGCAATACCGATACAAATAAAAGTCCAAATAAAGTGAAGCGACCCGACAGTGCCGGATGCCACCGTCAGAGCATTCCCGATCGCGATTCGTGTTAAACTTTGATCTATTCTTAAATGCCAAGTGGCGCATGTCACTGTTCAAGAGATTTGTTGATCTAAACCTACCAACAAACAGTCTGCTCAGTAAAGTGTCCGGAACTTATGGAGTTTCTTTCTAACTTAACTAACAGTACCTTTTTTTTCATCCACTACACGTTAGCCCTTGACTGCAATCTCACCTGATGGTAAGTGATGATGCAGTCTAAGATGGGAGCAGGCTATGGGGTTAGGCTGTTGGGGTATGGTAAACCCATACTCCTAATTGCGACATCGTGCCGGAACGCTAAATCGCTTTGCGACACGTCTTTGTCGGTAGGGTGGTAACTAGCCAAGGCTGAAGCCTCCCACCAGATAAACCTACCTGCCATTAAGAAGGTAATACTAAATCTGTAGCCTTTCCAGTCATATAAAACATATCTATCGATACACAACACATCAACTGTGTGTTATGGTAGGCTTGGATATTAACGTAGTCCGTTTTGGTACCAGCATCAAATAAATGTTGCCATCTGTGGTTAGCATAATGTCGTTAGCCCATTTAGTTTATAGTGCCTACATCGTGCAGTTTACCATATTCAATTCAATTTAAATATCGAATGTAATAATTAATAATATTATAATTTCGCCTAAGTTTATTATACCTACTTCGTGTACAGTTTACCAAATTCAATTCGATTTAAATATCGAATATACAATAAATAATATTTTAATTTCGGCTAAGTTTATTGTACCTACTTGGAACACAGTTTATAAAATTCAATTCGATTTAAATATCGAATATATAATAAATAATATTATAATTTCGCAAGTTTTTTGTACCTACTTCGTGTATATTTAAATGTCGAATATAAATTAAATTATATTATAATTTCGCCTAACTTTATTGTACCTGTTTCGTATACCGTTTATAAAAGTCAATTCGATTTAAATATCGAATATTATAAAATAAATAATATTATAATTTCGCCTAAGTTCATTGTACCTACTTGGTGTATAGTTTACCGAATCTAATTCGATTTAAATTTCGAATTTATATAAAATAATATTATAATTTTAATCCGATTAGATCCTCGTTCTGATTACTTCGTCGTTCATTGTTCAGTTTATCGCTTGATAGTCTGCGTATAAAAAACTGATTAAAGTTTCATCTCATTATTAGTTCTGAGTTCTGACGTCATAATGCGCTAAAACTACTCCGCTCATGACATAATGCACTGCACTAACGGATAGTAAGGAGGTTTCATCACATATTGACCGCTGTATAAAACGCAATTTCTCCTAACGACCTCTTTGATGCACTCTCCAGGTACAGCCGACGGAATGCATTTGTGCGGTTGTTCATTAAGGTAGTGCCTCCTTGACCGTTATACTCCATTATTGTTTTGGTATATATATGATATGTTTGGGCTACAACCTAGAGCCGTAAAGCTAGTTAAAAAAAGACAATTAAGTGCGTGTTCTTCATTAAAAGAATGATTAATATTTTACTAATAATAAATATTTCGATATAATAATAATATTATATTAATCATCATCATCATCATTATCAACCGATTGACGTCCACAGCTGGACATAGGTCTTTTGTAGGGAGTTCCAATGCTCACGGTCTTGGGCCGTTTGCATCCAGCGGCTCCCTGCGACTCGTCTGAGGTCGTCTGTCCACCTAGTTGGGGGTCGACCAACGCTACGTTTACCAGTAATAATTAATATTAAGAAATAATTAATATTTCACACACAAAATATATTGGAAGTCTATTTTGACGAACGCCGTGTCGTGCTGTCGCATTATAAAGTTGGGGGTCCTGGGTTCGAAACCCGGCTCCAGTCTGATCGAGTCAAGGCTTCGGGCGTGGCTAGTTACCACACTACCGACAAAGACGTGTCACCGAGCGATCTAGCGTTCCGACACAGTCGATAAAGAGACGTCATATAATTCCAATTTTAAAATTTCGTAATTTTACGAGTGAAATGGATCCAGTATCATTATTATTTAATCCTATTAGATTTCCGAAGCGATACCATTAAAAACAGATTAGCTGCTAAGACAAACAATATTTTTTAAACAGCCAACATTTTTTACACGGTAAAGCGGCAAAACTTTTCTCATTACGCGCCACGGCGAACGCGTAACGTGGACGGAAAATGTCGGCCCTACACTCGTTTAACGTGAAAGATTGATTAAAACAAACTGTTTCGTACCTGTAACTGAACGACGTGTAGCAAGGGAGTTTAAAACCAATCGATTAGCTGGGCATTTTTGACGACCTCTGTGGCGCAGTCGCATAATAAAGTTGGAGGTCCTAGGTTCGATTGCCGGCTCGAGTCAAGTCTGGTGGGAGGCTTCGGCCGTGAACAAAGACGTGTCACCAAGCGATTTAGCGTTCCGCCACGATGTCGCGTAGAAACCTATTAGGAGTGTGGGTTTTACCCTAACAGGTTAGACCGCTACCATCCTAGACTTCACTTACCACCAGGGGCTAACTAGTAGTGGATCAAAAAATCCATAGCCTAGCATGTATGGCTTTAAAACAATATCTGTTGCGTGGTTACTTAATCTGATAAACGGCTCAAGACAAAGCCCACTACGATATACAGGAAGAAAGGACAATGTGCTCTTCGAGAAACTAAAAGAAAGAAAACTACCTATTGATGAATACAGATATTTTGCAGTTAAGCAAAATTTCTACGTCATATGGTGGTAAGAGAAATGAGTTTTTTTGTTATGTTTGTTGTGGACCTCTAATATCATCATTCTGTCTTATATAAACCACCAAGTATACGTAATTATCCACTCTTCATTTAAACTACTCGAGTAAGTAGTTAATGAAGTAGGTGCTTAGATCTCAAGTTCTAATTAGCTTTCGAGCCCAAGAAGGTAAGCTTTACTGTAAAGACCGTGATATACGATAGATAATAATGGATCATTGCGACTTTTAAGACCTACAACACGTACGTACAAAATAGTGAACAAGGGGAATATACACGACCGTTTTAGTATTTTACAGATAACAGATAATGGGTATTTTTATTAACAATAAATAAAAATAAAATATTAAATGTAAAAGTCAGCATAAACAATAGATTAAGGATGATGTTGATTCAAAATGTACACACATACGAGTAAATGTCATAAACAAAATGGAACAAGATAAAAAAAAGCAAAATTTAATAAACAAAAATGCTAATTTCTTCTAATTCCTTACGTCATTCTCATCGTGAAAAGATAATAAAAATTACATATATATGCTCCCATTTTTAGAGGGTCAATGATGTTCACATCTGTTCATTTTTATTTTTTTATACTTTTTGTACCTATACCTATTATATTACATTTATTATATATTACATTTATTTTATGTTGCACCTATTTTAAATCACATGACAGCCCCATCGTTATTCTTTACACACTACATTAAACCTAACTATGCCTACTTAATCTGTATACCCTTTCACTATAAAAAGTTTCACTATAAATAGAGTTAAACTATAAATAGAGTTAAAAATACCAACACTCATTCAGTTTTAGAGTTGAAAATGTAAAGCATAAAATAGGTTTACTTAAGATATAGGCCTTTGTTCAGTATTAACTAGATTGTGATTTGGGTGTGATTTTTAAGAGCTATAATCCTGTAGGTATTTTTTCTTATAGCATCAAAGATTTATAAATTAAAAAAAAAACGTACTTAAAAAATATCTACGTTTTTTTTTATTTATAATTCTTCTCATAGAAATAGTACGACAAAATAATCGAAAAAAAAAACTGGTGGCGCTTATGATTCTTTCTAACCCAGGGGAATGGTTTCTAGGATATTGCTAAGAAACCTAAAGAAATGCGAATGGGATCGCGGGCGACATCAAATACAATTACAACCTAAAAGTAATTTGGAATGAACTATTTAAATTAAATTGGGTCGCATTAAATTCTACAGTTCCACCCGCAACTAATTACGTATGCGGAATAATTACGACACTGAGCCAAGTTGTTTCCGATAATCGAATTCCGATACAACATGAATTATGGAACGAGCGTAAATGACGATTAATTTATTAATCCTTCATTATAATATTGTCATATCAATTGATGTCACACTTCTGGGAACCGAGTTATCCCAAACGTCGCCTAAGCCTCACAGGAGGTGCCCTTAGGCAGACGTTCCCTTAGTTTCTTCGAGCTCTAGGGCTCAAAATTTCTTCTGGCAGAGCTTCTTTCCGAAGCTCGCCAAACAGCCCGGTTACGCTGTGACAACCAATAGGGTTAGCACAGCTAATAGTCAGTCCGAAAAAAAACCTGGGTTCGTTTATCGGCTCGAGTCTGGTACGGTGTAGGTTGACAATAAAAAAAAATACCAAACCAAATACATACATATATGTGCATCATTTTATGTAAATACTACAGCTCACTTGGGAAATTACGTTATATGCCTTAGCCTAGTAAGATTACAAATAACAAAGCACGTTAGCTGGTGTGTCATACTTTCACGCAGCAACGGACGGACGGAAATAGTGCTATTTCTAAGCTAATAGTCAGTCCGAAAAAAAAACTTCTATACTATGAAATAAGACCTATTTCATAAGGGCTAACGCAACGTCATAACCGCCCATCTGTTATCAAATGTTAGTGATAATAACCGAAAACGAAAAGCTACAACTTGAGACATCAAGATCATAATCTAGTCATCGATTCCAATGGTTCCTTAACCAACTAGAGGAAACTATCTTTTCCAATACCTATATATTTATTTTTAATTATTTTTTACCCATGCTACACTATTTATTAACTGATGCCCGCAATGTCTAATTAAATGGCTTCCGTATCAAATATCGGATACGTATAGTATAAAAGTTTAGAGAAGTAAACTGAATACCCCTAAAATTGCGTAGTTATAACTTTCTAGAAGGAATACAGAATAAGGGGCGTTTTAAATCAGAAATATCAACGTAGATTCGCGTTTACATTCGCACAACCGAACAATAAAGTTTCCATGCGAAAAGTAATAATTGCGGTCGGGGTTAATTTTAAATTCGAAAACGACGCGGCATATTCTACCGCTTCGTTGCGGGTAAACTGTGCGTATATTATCATAATAATTATTAATGTAACGTTAATTATGTACACTGAATAATCACAATTAAATGTTTTCCATAATGTCACAGAAAACACAGATTACGAATTTAAAAAAAAAACGGCACAGAGTCCCGTTCACATAAACGTTTCCAAACGACTTGAACTCGCAGCCCAGGTTAATTTTAAATTTCGAACTCTGCTCGCGACGTATGCGCCCGTTGCGGCGCGGAAGCGAACTAACCGAGCGGAGGCGGCGATATCCTACAGGACGTTCCGCCGAGCTACATTTTATGGATCGATATTTACATACTACTTTTAATATTCCGCCGTCGACTTGTTTATTTTTATCTTTATCGTTAAGATCGCTTGAGAGATATGCCTTTTAAGATTGAGTGGCTGCGTGGTGTCAACAGGAATGATGAAGCGGTTTGTTTTTTTTTTTTTTTCCATCAGCTAAGACCACGGAGTTTGAAAATAAAATTAGATTTACTCTGTCTGGTTATTTGTTTGTGTTTTGACACTTTCCTTGATTGTGGATACTGCGAGAAAGTGCTACTAGGAGTATCGGGTTAATTTGTGATGGATTTCTGTGTGGAAAAAGGCGTGTTTAGATTCTTTGTTACATGATCACGATCGCGCTATATCCTTTGCTAGTAAAGTGATTCACGGGTGTTTTAGTAAGCTTTAATGACATACGCTTATAGTTTTTTAGGTACATCTTCATGTTCATGTTGTGTTAGGTACATCTTCACTTCACACAACATGAACCAACCTGGAGTTAATTCCATTGAATTAGATTGACTTAACTCCTTTTAAATCTAAGTATGTGTAACCACATTGTTCACGAGGGCTGAAAGAAAATAAAGTTTTTGAATCTTAAAATACGTGAATAGGACATAAACAGCTATAAAAGCGTTCTCTAGTAAGTAAGGTTATTATGCGTGTCAGAAAGAAAAATGAAAAAAAAAAATTGACAGCATTATTCCTATTTTTACTAGAAGGATGATTTAAGATGAAGAATGTTCGGTTGGGACAGCGGAAATCAACCGATTATATACCATAGGATATGCATTGTTGACACATGTTAGCAACTAAGTGCAGGGTGATAAACCATTTCGGAGGTTTGCCGTACCTAACTTTTACAAACGGTCAGGGACAAGTCAAACCTACCAGCGTTCCGGCATCATTCTGAAAGCACCCAAAACATTCAGTCTTCGTTATTATCGCTGACCATCAAGAGTTAATTATTTCGGCATAACCAAGAAGTCGAGAACTATCATCAAACGTGGTGGATAATACATTCGTACAGTGGAATAATAAACTAAAACCTGATTGAAATGTCTGAAAATGGTTTCTTTACTTATTCTATAAGATTTTAATTCTACATAGAGAAAACAAACACGGAAAAGGTTAATATAATACTGATAAAACGACGCTTTTTTATCTACAAAACAATGAATGACTGAGTGAATGAATGGAACAACCATAATAAAGCTCCATAGCGTGCCTCTCGCATAATAATCATGCCTCACGGAAAATGATAGAATGCCATTAGAATTCTAAGTACCACCGCAATATTATCTTCCCACTCCGTCATGATATTTATTTATAATATTATATTATAATTCTATATATGTCACAATTTAATTTTTTTTTTTATTTCAAGCGTATTTAGCTTTTTATTGTACCCATACCTGTTATTCGACCTTTTTCACTGAAAATGGTCACAGAAAGAAATCTCCTACAGAGATCATGGTAGTGTTCCATTATCTACAACTTTCCTATTTATTCATTATGACTTATTTCGATAGTAAATAAATTATTAGATAATTTTGATGTAGCAACTAAAATAAACAAGAGGTAAAAATAAGATGATTTGTTTAAATGATCTCGTTTTTTATTTGTAAGCTTTCAGGAACTGAAGTAGAGAGACTTCGTGTTTTTAAAATACTTTTAATAACATTTTACTGTAATTTATCACTATTAATATTCCCGTCAAGTCCTTGAACCCCAACTGCTGTTGTCAATGTCATCTGTCAAAAACTGGCGCTGATTATTTTTACCACAGATCATATACAAAAGTCAGGCAACACTAAACAATGAATGAGTGAGTGAATGAATGGTATGCCAATAATCAAGTTCCACAGCGTGCCCCTCGCATAACAATTATGCCTCACGGAAGATGATAGTGCTATAAGAATTCTAAACACCTAACACTGCAATATTATTGGAATTTGCTTCAGAAGTTAGATATTGTGATAGTGTTCTTTGAACTCGCTATTGTGTTGTCTCTTCTGTGTTGGATCAACTTTGGTATGAAAAAAGTTTCAACTCGGAGTTAGCGAATTGCTTCGTTCACCCACGTCTGACACGTCCACTGTCCACGTCGTCGTTGTCTGGTGGGAGGCTTCGGCCGTGGCTAGTTACCACCCTACCGACAAAGACGTGTCGCAAAGCGATTTAGCGTTCCGGCACGATGTCGCGTAGAAACCAATTAGGAGTGTGTTTACCAGACCCCTAACAGGCTAGCCCACTACCATCCTAGACTGCATCATCACCTACCACCAGGTGAGATAGCCGTCAAGGGCTAATTTGTAGTGTATAAAAAAAAACGTGTTTCCGCGGGTATTTCAGCTTGAGGATACATATCGTGGTCTATTTTTTTAACGGATCATCAGTTCTAATTTGAACCGACGTAGTAATTAAAGTCGTGTTCAACAAATAGTTATTGACCCCACAGATTCTCAAAAATACTCTTACGTACACGTATTAAATCAACATATGTTTGTTAATCAATAAATGATTTAGCTTCATATTCGTTATTTACCATAGTATTTCGTCTCTAATAGTTTCTAGTCTGATTTTATTCAATAACTAAAACTGCACTGGCTGAACACACTATCATTGTTGTAAGAAACGTCATCATCATAATCATGATCAACCCATTGCCGTCTCACTGCAGAGCACGGGTCTCCTCTCAATATGAGAAGGGTTTGGCCACCACGCTGGCCATGTGCGGATTGGCAGACTTCACACGCACTTGACAAAATTATGGAGAACTCTCAGGCGTGCAGGTTTCCTCACGATGTTTTCCTTCACCGTTGAAGCAAGTGATATTTTAATTGCTTAAAAACGCACATAGCTCCGAAAAGTTAAGAGGTGCATGGATCAAAACTCTGTTCTGATTAAGAGGCGGACGTCCTAACCACTAGACTACCACAGCTTGTAAAAGAAAAGTATTTTAATATTATTAACACTCTTGTATCAGAATTACGATTCTTATTTTAGGGTCATGATATTTTAGTGTCATATAAAACTGTCATATTAAATTAACAGTAATAATGACTGACTGGAGATATGTTCTTATATTTTCAGAGACTTTGATTTGACGACCTCCGTGGTGCAGCGCGTGCACTGTAGCATTGTAAAATTGGAGGTCCTGGGTTCGATTACCGGCTAGTATGGTCTGGTGGCAGGCTCCGGCCGTGGGTAGTTATCACCCTACCGACAAAGACGTGTCGCTAAGCGATTTAGCGTTCCGGCTCGATGTCGCGTACGAACCAATTAGGACTGTGGGTTTACCATACCCCTAACAGATTAACCCGCTACCATCTTAGACTGTATCATCACTTACCACCAGATGAGATAGCCGTCAAGGGTTAACTTTATTGTGAATAAAAAAAATAGCTTCAGCGATACTACTACCGCTAGTTTTTATTTCAATCACGTATAAATATTATTTCATAAATATTCACAGCTGTCATATAGTATACCAAACTTTACATGGATTATTAGTGACGCATGATTTGTGCTCATTTTGTATGTAAATTCTGCAGCCACGTTCGTGCCAGCAAGCGAGTTGACAAAGGAATATATTTCCTTATTATTTCTCTCATAACACAAAACTAGAAAATGTTTTGGGTATTCGTTTAGAGCGTGGCGTGTGACCTACTTGTGCAAAGCGGGCGATTGCACAGACAATAGAGGACAAAATATATATATATATATATATATATATAGTTATTCCGATATTTAATTGTACAGACTTATTGTACGATTGATGAATATTTTATATGTATTTTTTTTTATTAATAATTTGATTATATTCTTTAACAAATGTATTGTTAATTTAAATAAATATCTAATTAGTATAAATTGCAATCGACTACAGAGGTTCGGGTTTAGCTTCGCCTACCTTCTTTTTAGAACAATACGAGTATAATTACGCCATCATAGTTCATTATTACAAGAATTTTCTCACATAAAAAGGAGTGTATTTATTTTATTTATTTATTTGGACTATCAGAATGACATACAAAATGGGCTTTAATAATTAAATATAAGACGCACATTAATTTCTGTTATAGGTAGCTACATCATGCATAAATATTTAAAAGGTAGTACTTAACAAAACATATTACAAAATATTATATACAGAAATTAAAACTAAACTCAATTAAATTAATTAATTTACACAGGGTACTATAATTAAGTTGCTGGCTTTAGAAAGTATTTAAGATAGTGTAATAGGTTTAAAGATCTTTATTCTCAGAAGAAACAATTTCACTTGATGAGAAATTAATAAAATAAAACAGTTTACAATAAAGAAATAGTAGGCCAAAAAGTGGCGTGTTTACAAATTTACACAATGCTTTTTAAGTTTATTTTTGAACGCTGTAAATGACTTTTCGTTGTTCTAGTTTTAGTTAATTTGTTTAGTTTTGTAATAAAGAATAAGTTCATTTATATCACAAGTAGAACCTTTTTTACACAAAGAAACAAAAATATTCGGTGATATATATGTATAAGACGCAAAAACTAAAAACTTCCAGAGCTATGCAGTCTGAGATATGACAATAGCGACAACAGTCGTAAAATGATGCTAGACTAATTCTCAAGATACGCTTTCACACAACAGACCCATAACTCACGCGGGAGAGTAACAAAGTTACCAAAAAAAGTGGACGAAACTGCAGTTTTATTGCGCTGCGTCGCGACGCATTCTGATTTCTGAACGGCATCGACTCGACTATCTTCTTTTTGAACGGACTTTTAAAAAAGTGGAAGATTTTACAGCCCGTTTTAGGGGTTTCATGCCAAAGTGTTAAAAAACTAACTAATGAGTACCCTAAAGAAAATTTGACTACTTAAAATTTAGATATAATTGCTTCAGTGACAAGTAAGGTAGCTTAGCAGTAAAAAAGCAATATTTTATTTCATGTATATACTAGTAATACTTCATCATGATCAATCTATTGCCAGCTTACTGCAGAGCACGGGTCTCCTCTCAATATGAGAAGGGTATGGCCATAGTCCACCACGCTGGCCACGTGCGGATTGGCAGACTTCACACGCCTTGGAGAACATTATGAACAACTCTCAAGGCGTGCTGGTTTCGTCACGATGTTTTCCTTCACCGTTGAAGCAAGTAATACTTAATTAATATTATTCCCTATCGACTATCTTGGATTTACAGTGGATATTTGGAAATCTCGGGATTATATCTTGGCTTTTAAAGTGTTTTTGTTGAAGTTTTTTAATGTCCAAATTATGTAGTATTTCTAACCGTGTTCGAGTCAAACTCAAAAGTTGGTATTTTTTAATACACAATAAGTTGAAGGCATTTTTACCTGATGGCACAGTCTAAAATAGTGGCGGGCTTACCGGTTAGGGTTAGTAAACCCATACTCCTAATTCGTTTCTATAATATCGTTAACGCTTAATCGCTTGGAGACACGTCTTTGTAGGTAGGGTGGTAAATAGTCACGACCAAAGTCCCCATCACACCAGACTCGTACAGAAACAACACCTCCTACTTTATAATGCACATAATTCCTACCTACTAAGTAGGATCTTTTTTATGCACTACAAGTTAGCCACTCACTATCTCACCTGGTGGTTAGTGATGATGCAGTCTAGGATGGTAACGGGCTAACCTGTTAGGAGTTTGGTAAACCCACGCTCCTAATTGGTTTCTACGCGACATCGTGCCGCAATGTTAAATCGCTTGTCGACACGACTTTGTCGGTAGGGTGGCCTATGGCCAGAAGTATTGGATTCAATCTAAATTGTAACGCTTGCTGAAATGTGACGTCATCCAGCGAATATATAACGAAAAATTGAAATATTGCCAGCTATAACACACACTTTCCCAATTTTCTCCAATAAATACAAATATAACGTCCATATCAAGGTCAAAGTCGGCAACTGGATATTGTCCAAATTACATAATCAATATACACCACGACCCATTTCAAAGGTTTCCTTTATCAGATCACGTGTTTGTGGCATAATATCGATCTTTATATCTTTATAAAGAGGGTCCATATTAGGGTTAGCACACAGTCCGGTTACGCTGTGGCAACCAATAGGGTTAGCACAGCCAATAGATAGTCCGAAAAAAAAGGGTTTAAACATTTTAGAGGTGAGAATAATTTATAATTATTTTTCTTACATGTGACTTCGTTCGCGCTTATTATACATATAAGTATATCTTTGAAGCGGTGATAGCCTAGTGGTTAGGGCAGCCTCCTAATCAGAGTTCGGCGGTTCGAATCCGGGCACGCACGTCTAACTTTTCGGAGTTATGTGCGTTTTTAAAAATTTAAATATTACTTACTTCAACGGTGAAGGAAAACATCGTGAGGGAACCCACACGCCTGAAAGTACTCCATAATGTTCTTAAGGGCGCGTGAAGTCTGCCACTCCGCACATGGCCAGCGTGGTGGTCTATGGCCAAACCCTTCTCATATTGAGAGGAGACCCGTGCGCTGTAGTGAGCCGGTAATGGGTTGATCATGAAAACTATTAAGAAACAGCTATGAATTTCTTTTCAACAGAGAATATTGCGAAAAGAACAGCATTACTAGATTATATAATTATCTTCTTTCATCTGTTTAAAGGTTTCTGTATAAAAAAATATATTATGATGAGTTTAACGACGTAGCCATGTAGAAGACTTATTGCAATTAAGTATTGACCAACTCATTTACCAGCATTTTTTTTTAAAATCTTAGTTTATTAAAGTGTAACAAAAATCGTGACAGCCCTACCTAGAGACCCCCTGAATCTGCCTCACTGACTTACTTAGGGGTCGTAATTTTGAACCTATTAAATGCAAGCTGATTTAAACCCTACACCATTGACATACGAGCTAATTAGGATAGTTATTCCACACGAATAAACATATGAGGGTAAACCGGTCAAATATTTGTCCATTAGGATGATGAATACGGTTCGCCGCTCTTCGCATATACCTAACTTACACATTCCATATACTTTCCATATATGCATTTAATAAAAATACATTTGTAATTGTAGAAAGTGAATACAAGCGAAACAGTTAATCTAAATTCTATATTCATCTATTCTATAAACATAAGATAAAAAAACCCAACCGTCCTTTTAACAATTCTTAGAGACGTACGGACCACTCACCGTCTGACCCCCCCGTTATCCCAAACGTCGCCTAAGCCAAGGTTCGGCCTCAAAGGAGGCGCCCTTAGGCAGTCGTTCCCTTAGTTTCTTCGAGCCCTAGGGCTCAAAATTTCTTCTGGCAGAGCTTCTTTCCAAAGCTCGCCAAACAGCCCGGTTACGCTGTGGCAACCAATAGGGTTTATACAGCTAATAGACAGTCCGAAAAAAAAATAAAAAGGGTTATTGAGAACAACCGACATGACTTTTCAATTGAATTTTGTTTTATTTGTCTTTAAAATTTAAAGATACGTAATCGAAAACATTTCTAGTTAAATTTTACAGGATATCAGTTAATAACTACTTAATAACTAACTAAGTTATCCTTTTTTAATGGCTTCTCTTTATTTTGCTTTTTTAGATAGTGTTTCTCTTTATTTTGCTTTTTTTAGATAGTCTTGATAGTAATAGAGTATGTTCAACGCCAAAAGATAATAAACGTTTATCGTTAAAACATGTTCGCAATTAAGAAAGAATGTAAATTCGACTAAATTTTAACTGAACAAATCAAAATGTATTTGCTTTTGACAAACACAACGTGTCAAATTAGTCTGTATATAACTGTGGGTTCAACTCAACTTATAAAAAATAAAAACTGTATCTTGGATATGCTGAGTATGAAGTTATTTTGTATGATATTCTCTATTCTCTTTGGTAGGTAGGTAACTGAAAAGTTTTAGAAGCATTCTAGCTCAATTGATGGCATTTCCTTGCCAGCCTTCCGTCTATAACGTAGATTCTTGGCGCCATCTTGGCGATAGACGAGTCATGCTCGTACCTTCATAACGCTTATTGTACAATACATATTTATACTAGATCAGCAGTTTAGCTGAGTAATACGTATCAAATGTATACTAGTTAATCTATTTAATATATTACATGCTAAAATTACGAAGCTGAAAAGGTTATTTCAATGTTCAAGGCACTTTTATTCAGGAACGGTCCGTTTTGAATATATTACCTATTAAGTATATCCTTCTTTAATCTTTTATAGATATTATCAGAACAAGTGAATGGACAATTGGATTTCGGCGACTGTTGTCCGTGCCCAGGAAAATGTATAATATATAATATAATGTCTCAAATATTACGTACATATATATTAAATTGAAGCTGTGATAGCCTAGTGGTTAGAGCGTCAGCCTCTTGATTAGAGGTCGGCGGTTCGAATCCGGGCATGCACCTCTAACTTTTCGGAGTTATGTGCGTTTTTAAAACTATTAAAATATCAATTGCTTCAACGGTGAAGGAAAACATCGTGAGGAAACCTGCACGCCTGAGAGTTCTCCATAATGTTCTCAAGGGCGTGTGAAGTCTGCCAATCCGCACATGGCCAGCGTGGTGGACTATGGCCAAACCCTTCTCATATTGGGAGGAGAACCGTGCTCTGTAGTGAGCCAGTAATGGGTTGATCATGATATTAAATTACCCCTTTTTTAAGTGTAACCGCATGGTTAGTACCCAACAGTATAATAAGTACTGTACCGAAACATAAATTCACATGAGTTAATTTCTGTACCAAAGACGTACGTAATAATGGCTTCGGCATTGAATGCATTGTTATTCAAATGGGTGCCAAGTCACGGTAATATTATATAGAATATAATATTACCAAGTTCTGTAGAAGGTAATTATATATGACTAGCTTGTGCACGCGACTTCGTCTGCGCAGGATTAGTATTTCGAGTAGTTTATATTAGCGTGGCGTAGAAAAGAACTAACATTATGACATTAAAATTATCACGCAGATGGTAGATTTTTTCCTACATACTTGACACTTATCGTCATATTTTGGACAATTTACACAATATCTTTATAAATTGTAGCCTATGTGTTATTCTGATTTATAAGCTATATTATTGTAAAGTTTCATAAAAATAGATTTTACGTAAAAGAGTAACAAATATCGATCCATCCGTCCATAAAGAAATACAGAAAGAACTTTGGTTAAATTTATTGGAAATACGGAGTGAACTTCAAAAAATAAGCGAAAATATAATTGCAATTTGAAACTAAGTGAGAACGCAGTGCGAATAGAAAGAACCAAATCCTATAGAGCGCTTTGAAACTGTTATCGCTGGGAAAGCACCGCTATTGAATGCGAATGGCCGACCAAAAGCTTTTATTCTACGCGAAATAAAAATGTTACTTCAAAAGGTACAATTTAAAAGCTATCATTTTATAGATACCTTTTGCGTGCAGAAATGGAAGTCGCTGGTGATTATTAAAACTAACATAAATAAAATTAACATAGAGAGTTATATGTTCTAGTAAGAGTTTATTTTCATAGACATCTTCATTTTAGGTTTCTACAATGCGTCTAAAAAAAAGCTTTAGTTTTAAGTTAGCTAGTGTTGTTATATTGTAGAAATCACTATCACGAATTAAAATAATGAAAAATATAGACAGGTAGATTATTCTGATTATTGCACAAAAAATATTTATGAACAGCATCATGGGACACTTTGTACTGCTAGACTCTGGCACTTGGTTGATATAAAAAGAACACACAAATCTAGAACTACAAATTATTCATTTAGTATTTCAAATCAAATCTAATCAAAAATAGCTTCATTCACATAAACCTATTACAGGCATCTATGAATCGTTCATTTCATTATTGTTGAAGTGATGGTGATAACTACAATCGACAACATAAAACTAAAGAGGGTTCAAATCGCGCCCAGGCCTAAAAAGAAACCCACAACAAACTGATTAATTTGAACTCAAATGATTAGCATTTGCAATAAAAGTCATATACTGAACCATGTCTTACCACCAGTTGAGATTGCGGTAAAGAATTAAGTAGTGGAATTAAATAAACACCACCCGCATGTCTTCTAACATCAGTACTATTATATGTACATAGGATATGCTCTACATTTCCCAGCTTCCAATCGTGGTGACAAATTAACAATGGAATCGCAACCAGAGCGTGGCACAGCTGCACCCGACAATTGTCTTGCCGGCAATCGAATAATCGATTAAGACTTCGATAGAATCAATATAACATATAAACGCGAACACATTATTTGACTATCCTAGCTATTTGAAGACCCTATCCTAGTTATTAAAGTTGGAGGTCCTGGGTCGGAGGTTTGGGATTCCCGTCTCAAGTCTGGTCCGGTGGGAGGCTTTGGCGATCAGCCCTGCCGTAATCGAACGCGGGACCTCCTACTCATAAGACCACAGCGTAAACTGCGGCAGGGAGATGTCAAAGAAAACATAAATAAAATTCACCTTCAGGATCCAAACTATACATATGCCAAATTTCCTCAAGGACCTACAGTGTTGAATCATGTCTAAGCGACAAACTAACATAACAAACAACAAAAAGGACAATTTCGCATTAGTAATAGTGTGAACTGAAGCAGACTGAAATATCTTTCTAACGCGATAAGATTTGCGGTTGTTATTGCTTTACGGACATTTTGTCTAGTCATCCTTTAAATAGACCTTTGCTTTTGAAATGTCATATTTCATCGCATAACTGACTCACTGAGACTCCGGACGACCAATAAAAGTATGACTGCACACTTCTGTAGCAAATTGGAGTGGCACTGGTCGTTAAAAAGACATTGATTTCAGCTGTAATACCGAAGATCTAGCGTTCTGGAGGGCACACTTGAGACTTTATGTTTAGCGAATATTTGTCCTGTCGCCTAATCTTGTTACAAAACTTAAAGATGTGATTAGTTAGTTAATTCCAGCATATATGCAGTAGTTTTGGCGATAAAATAGTAAAAATACGAGAAATAATATACTTTAAGAGCCAAATAGACGTGTTTTTAAGAATAGTTTTTAATTTATAATCTATCCGGGAAGGGCTCGATAAATTCAGACGTTACAAATAGACGTCTTTTTATGAATAGTTTTAAATTTACCTAAGACTAGATAAATTTGGAAATTTATAATTTCTGATTTCTCTAATCTGACATGATCTATAGCCGTTGCTAGTTTCCAGCCTACTGATAAAGAAGTGGCGCCAAGGGATTAAGCGTACCGGTATGATATCGTATGAACCATCGCACGAATTGGTATGGGTTTTATATAACTGCCAAACCCCTAACAGGTTAGCACTCTCCCATCTTAGCCTGCATCATCGTTGACAGTTGAAGTGCATTTACTAGTAGTGAAGTAAACTACTAGTAAATGCACTTCAACTGGCGTTACTTTGCGGAAGTCCATGATAAACAATAAACAGCAAGTATAATTTGCTATATTCCGCCGGCAACCGGGAGATTTGTATAATATAACACCACACAAAATCTTCCACTAGAACCTCTACGCACGTTTCGACCCGACACCGGATCATCCTCAGGAGATGTTGACTTCACAAGCGCGAAAAGTAAAAAAAAGACATACCGTCGGAAGAGATATGCAGTGCTATGTCGCACTCTAACTAACAGCACTCTGCAAATGTTAGTACGTGTAAAAACACTGGGGCACTAGAGGTCGAGGAAGGTCTCCCATGCGATGGAACTGATCAGATAAAGTCTGCTGTGGGCGGTTCTTTGCACGAGTGCACCAGGCTTTCGGCCAGCCGAGAAAAGTGGCGGGTGCTCGTGAGGCATATAACATCTGTCCTCAAAGACATTGCTTCATGATGACCATGGCCACCCTGTCAATAGTGTAACGACAAAGAAGAAGAAGTAAAAACACTGCATAACTGTGTTAAAGCTATACAACTCTTGTATGTAAGGCAGTGATTTATATATGCCATCAGTTGTCAAAAATGGTCCGTGAAAAATAGGATTTCATCCGCACAGATTTGGGAATCCATTTTCGTCGCAAGTCTGATATGTAACGAGAGTAAAAAGCCAGTCGGAGCCACGGTCTGGCGCGTATCCAAAAACAGAACATACAGTCGTGAACATAACAAAATAAATTACATACATTAATTCACAAGGGAATATAACTCTTGTTGCAATTACATAGAGGATTTATTACTTTGATGGATTTTCCGCTTGTCCTCCACGTATGTGGTACGGGTTCATAGTTATGGACGTGTGTACAACCAATAACAATCAGTGTTGATTTGATGGGTTTATCGATGGTTGTAAAGTTAGTAATTTTTTTTTTCCTCTCTAATACAAGCAAGCCAATGCAATTTCACCTGATGATAAGTGATGAATTGATGATGTCTTAAATGTATATAAACAATAAACAGCAAGTATAATTTGCTATATTAAGCCGACAACCGGGAGATTTGTGTAATATAACACCACACAAAATCTTCCACTAGAACCTCTACGCACGTTTCGACCCGACACCGGATCATCGTCAGGAGATGTTGACTTCACAAGTGAGAAAAGTAAAGTCTTTACTTTAGCAAAGCAATATTATACTTGCTGTTTATTGTTTATCATTACCAAAGTTACCAATTCATTTGTTTTGTAGCTTTGGTAACTTAAATTGACGACCTCCAAAGTCGCATTAAAAAGTGGGAGGTTCTGGGTTCGATCGTCTGCTCTGGCTTCGGCCGTGGCTAGGTACCACCCTACCGACAGCGATTTAGAGTTCCGGCACGATGTCGCGTAGAAACCAATTAGGAGCGCGGGCTTACCATACACCTAACAGGGTTAGCCCGTTACCATCCTAGACAGCATCATCACTTACCACCAGGTGAGATAGCCGTCAAGGGCTAACTTATAATACAACTAATAAAAAAGCTGTTATGGAATATGCTCTATGAAATTCAATCGATCCAAAAGTTAGGTTTGACATACGATCCTAAAGTTTAGTTACATTGGTGGGATTACAATGTGTTGAGATGTCAGGTGAAAAGAGATCAGTTGACAACTGTCCAAATAAAACAGAACTAGCGCGCACTTTATTCGCTGATTTTACGAATCACTTGACACCTGCACTTTCAACGTGCACTTAACAACGTGTGAATCAGGCGTAATTGTCCAACATCCAACTTGGACAATTGAACTAAGTACTACGTTTTACAATTTACGTTGCCTCGCTCCGGCGCGCTTTGCGTCACATTTCACCACTTTTTACGGCCACACTATGACCCCGTTTCCGTGGTAACTTTTCTCATCACGCGAGGAAATGTTTGGTTCCATTTTTTTTTATTATTAACATTTTCAAAGTTACGCTTTTCATCGATTTTCGCGGTTCACGAGTTACGTAAATTGTTTTTAGTATACAACATCTAAAAAAAAAAAAAACATCTAATGAATCAGCAATCAAATAAACTTTATAAGTATATGGCTTATTTTAAAATTGTTACTACATAGTTAACTATAAAATTTGTATTTAGGCTCTTCAATTCATCACACATCATCACATCACGATCGACCCATTACCGGCTCACTACAGAGCACGGGTCTCCTCTCTATATGAGAAGGGTTTGCCCATAGTCCACCACACTGGCCATGTGCGGATTGGCAGACTTCACACGCCATTGAGAACATTATAGAGAACCCTCAGGCGTGCAGGTTTCCTCACGTTTTCCTTCACCGTTGAAGCAAGTGATATTTTAATTGTTATATCATATATCATATAAATCGATATTTGTAGATTTTATTGATTTTTGGCAAAACAGGTCTTAGTTTAAGATTACTATTTAGAAGTTTTATATTACGCATGTCTAGATAGCCTGTAAGTGAGTATACATTGATAGTCCCAAGTTTATATACATAAGTTGTCTTAAAAGTTATTTCTTTGCATACTGTTAGCTTCCTATTAAATAAATAAATAAAATAAATAGACATACTAGCGTTTAAGTTAATCGGTTAACCGAAGTTATTTACGCAGGTTGATGCACCGAATATGGCTACCGCATCAAAGCAAAATCGGTTGTTTAAAATTCAGTTTGAACGGTGATTGAGTACCTGCTTACTTATACTAGTCTGACTGACTGACTAACTGATGATCATTAGTTACCGGGAGTACAGATAGCTTGGAAAGATAGGAAGTTTTTCTTTTCAATTACCTAAACGGACAAAACACTGGTAAATTTTATGTGAGACGAATACAATAATGCTTTATTCTTGTCTCCGATACTCGTGACAAATTTACCAGTAATTACGCTCGTGACGGACGGACGGCGACGGAGGACGAATATAGATAACTTGTTAATATTGCGGGGGTACTCGACGTTTCCTGTGACATTTTTGGACGTGATTTCCTGCTTGGAATTTCTTAGATAATGTGACGTCGACATACAATAAATTCGTGGAAGAATTCAAAAAATATATTCTCCAGTTTTCAATAAAGGTCAATATATATATGAAAATTTAATGTATGTTCATAAAAATATTGATAAATTCAAGAAAAAAATGGACTGTAACGGACTGAACATCAGAAGTAAAAGTAAACTTGTAGTACCCCATAGTCATCCTATATATAATAGAGAGTAGGGTCAAACTTAGTGATACAAATAAACCGAAAACAAACAAAATATTCCCAACTGTAGAAATAGAAATGCTTCGTTATTGGATTGGTTTATTGATGATATTTCTATTTTACAACACAAAACTATAATTTACAAACAATAGTGAATTGAGTACACTTTGTTTTTTTCGACAAATTCGTTTATTGCAGAAAAGTGGTACATTTGTATAAAGTTCTTAAGAATAAAGTGTAGCCAAAAACATTCTGCCTGAAAGGCGTGCAAAAAGGCGTTAAAAGTGCAAAAAAGTAGGGAGATTTTGTTTAACTTTCTTATATCACCGTGCTAACATGATTTAGAGGCAAAACCAGGCGTTGTACCATAGCAATATTGTTCCAACGAAAATGCTTTTAAAACTTAAAACTTCATACTACCGATTCCTCACTAAGAGCAAAAACTTCCAGCCACAAAGAGGAAAAATGCAACTGGGGAATTCTTTCACTAAAAGACATTGAGTATTTGTAAAACGGATAGAGACACGATATTTTATACAAAAGAGGTTATTTTAATATTTTATTCCCCACAGCTGCTCCCGATCGCCATTACCACAGGGTGCATCGGGAATCTATGTAAATCAGTTAGATAAATGCGCAATGCGTCACACGACCTCATGCAGTTTTATGCAATATGAACCATATATAAACGTACTAGATTTAACCCGCGGCTTCGCTCAAATTGAAATGTATTAATATGATAACGAAATTTAAGCAAACCTAAAATAATATCTTATAATATACTATATATTAATAAGTCCTTCCTATCTCACTTCTAATACCTTCAAGACTATGTGAGTAGTTTAATGACGATCGGTTGAGTAGTTTTCGCGTAAAAGTGTAAAAAACGAACTTACATTCACATTTATAACATATATATTATTTTAAATATGTCGAGTCAAGGGAGTCCGAGTTGTTTTTTGTAAGGGCATTGCTGACGTCACGATTTTGTTTACTTTCGCTCATAGTAATTAAAACCACAACTTGCCGGTTTACACTTTTATTGCGATAATAACTAAGAGGTCCGAACAGCCCGACGTCTCGAGCGAGAGAATCCACGAAAGGCATCGACCGCCCGTATTTATAGCACAAAGCATGCTTGTACAAAATTGATTGTTACTGTCTAAATTGTGTTAGCAAAATCATCAATAGTTAAAATGTGGGTAATTATTGAATTCTTAAGGTTCTTGGCGCCGCTGAATAAAGTTAATAATTTCTTCGCACCGACAAATATATTATTTTTTTTTGTTATCACAATCTCACATACTAAATAATAAATTATAGTAGGTATGGTTTTTCACACCCAAGCTTTTTTTCTCGTTATGAACTACTGGTTTTTAGGATCAGATGACTTTCATCAATGTATTTCGTAAATAAAGAAAGAGAGCGAGAAAAGAGATCCTTTTGGGGTGAAAAGGAATCCTTATTGTATGCTTACAAACGCTTCTCTCTCCGTGTGGTAATTTCATTTTCAAAATTCAAATAATCTTTATTCCAATAGTCCATTAATGGCGCTTTTGACGCGTCAATAATTTACATAGTAGTGATTTGATGGTGATAACTACATTCGTAAACTTAAAACTAAAGCTATGAGGGTTCCAAACGCATTCTAAAAGCCCTTCTCACTAATTACCATAAAGACCAAACAGATAGGTACTGTTTAATACTAATTAATATTGTTATATTTATGTTTTGGTCAGTGGAATTTGGCACGAAATTGGTGAACCCCGGATCGAACTTTAGCAAATCGGATATGGGCCTGAAAGTAGTTCTATTGGCATCGGTATAACGAAAAATCCGTAAATCAACGGTTTCCCGTCTTGAATTATTGCCAGAAATATGGGGTTGATTTTTTTTAAATAAGGTTACTAGACCAAGTGAGATATCATATGAAAGTCCTCGAGTGTAGTGGTTGATTTTGATTTTGGCAACAAACATACAAACACACACTTTTGCGTTTTTAATATCAGTATGAATATTTTTATATATATTTTTTTTTAATAGGCATAGCGCATGATGCCACGTCAGGGCATTTCGAGTGACGCGAAGTTTATTTTTATTTAAGTATTTAAAAAAACTACATATTTTTACTTTAACTAACTCATTCTGAGATGTCTTTTAAAACCCCTGTTAAAGTGTGAGTTTGAAATGATTTCTTTATTTGAAATAAATAATAAGTTAATTTTCATTTTCAATTCAATCAGAAATACAAGTGAATAAAAATTAGAATGTATACGACGTAGAATTCTTCGTCTATGGTGAGTCACAGTGCATTAACCCACCCCTGGCTAGGTATGTAACAGACCGACCGATCGGTCCGCAGATTAATCCCTGCGATAAACAGACAGACGGATTGAGAGATGGGGATTTAGGTATCCGCGTTTTTTTTGGATCCATTGTTTACTCTCTCTCGAAGCCTTAGACGATTAAACTCTGTCTGTGGCTTTTATAATGTATACTGTTTTAGGGCGATTATGCGGCAATGTTATTTATTATAAACTAGCTTCTTCTTGCGTTTTTAAGCAATAAAAATATCAATTGCTTCAACGGTGAAGGAAAACATCGTGAGGAAACCTGCACGTCTAAGAGTTCTCCATAATGTTCTCAAAGGCGTGTGAAGTCTGCCAATCCGCACATGGCCAGCGTGGTGGACTATGGCCAAATCGTTCTCATATTGAGAGGAGACCCATGCTCTGCAGTGAGCCGGCAATTGGTTGATCATGATGATGATGAGTTCACATTTCTGTTCATAAACCATCTGTGAACTGCAAGACCAAATCATTTTTTGCTATGTTGCGATGGACGTACAAACCAACAACACATTCGCATCTATGACGCATCACATAACATCTTGTACTATTCAACATGTACTCACCTCCATTACCCTTCCGCATTAATGTTACACTCATAAATACGAAAGCGTTTGCGTGAAGAGGTTGAATGCGCTTTACCTGGATTACATTGAAACATACAATAATCCGGTATAAAAAGAAGCCTATACAGACCTTTTGTCTGGTGGGAGGCTCCGGCCGTGGCTAGTTACCATCCTACCGACAAAGATGTGTTGCAAAGCAATTTAGCGTTCCGGCACGATGTCGCGTAGTAACCAATTGGGGAGCGGGTCTATACCCCTGACAGGTTAGCCTGCTACCATCTTAGACTTCATCATCATACACACCAGGTAAGATGCCGTCAAGTGCTAACTTGTAGTGGATAAAAAAAAACATTCACCTTTAAAATATTAAGTAAAGACGTAACAGTAACGTTTAGTCAAAAATCCCTTGAGCAGATTTTGTGATTCACATTTACACTATCCGAGGGTTTAGCAGGGCTGATTTCAGCGGAACTAAACCTACCTATCTATATATATAAAAGCGAAAGGTCACTTAATTACATACTTACATACTTACTGATTAAACACGAGATCTCAAAAACTATTGTACGTATAAAGCTATAATTTAGCAAGTAGGTAGTTGATAGTTAAGAGATGTCAGCTAAGAAAGGATATTTGGAAATTCCACCCGTAAGGGGGTAAAATAGGGGTTTGAAGTTTGTATGAAAGTCCTATGTTTTTTAATTTAGAAACGCGGAATTCGACAATTTTACATTTGCTTGTAGCTTACTTTCTGAAGCAGGGCATTGGCCGCACGGGTAACCTCAATCTCAAGGGAAATCAGCAATTCTACGCAGACGAAGTCGCGGGCAACAGCTAGTAACTAATATAAAGCTTCTAGTTTCCGAGCCCTAGCCAGTCAATCACCTTTGTTCCACCGCGTGTCATGGCGGGAACACACCGCGCATGCGCAAACAACAGCTGGCGACGCCATATTGTTAATACTACTTACTACTCACAAGTTGAATTGTACTCGAAAGGGTGAATTATCTCTATCATGTAATGCATTTTTAAGTGGGAACCCTAGGTGATATGAGATTAATTCAGATATCCCGGATTACCTAGATAGGTAAGATGGGATACAATTCTTGTACTACGAGCGAGCTAGAAGATAACGATTCTAGTTTTTTTTTTTTTTTTTATACACTACAAGTCAGCCCTTGACGGCTATCTCACCTGGTGGTAAGTGATGATGCTGTCTAGGACGGTAGCGGGCTAACCTGTTAGGAGTATGGTAAACCCACGCTCCTAGTTGGTTTCTACGCGACATCGTGCCGAAACGCTAAATCGCTTGGCGACACGTCTTTGTCGGTAGGGTGGTAACTAGCCACGGCCGAAGCCTCCCACTAGACCAGACTCGAGCCGGGAATCGAACCCAGGACCTCCAACTTTTTAAAATGCGATAGCGCACGCACTGCGCCACGGAGTTCGTATTTTAGACTATCGGTACAAGGAATAGGGATAGTCCAAAATACTAGCTCTTAGTTCAAGTATTGTAGAACCGATGATGGTACTAGTACACGCAATGTTAGATCACATTCAACCCGCTGGACAGATGTCCAGATGAAAAGTTTTCTAGCTGGAAAGGGCTGGATGTGAAGAAGGCGTGTGCGGTGGCGTGCGCTCACTACGCAAGTTATACTTGTAGGTTAATGATGATGATGATAATGAAATAAATTTTGTATTATCTGTAGCCCTAGTAAAAGATTTGAACACTTGGAATCACGGAGTCGCTACCGACTATCGAAACACTATAACGACAAAGTAAAATAGACCTTAGGTTAATAACATTAGAGTCGCAATAACCGTATATCTAATTTTTATTATTGAAATTAATGCTGGCTATTAGGGGTGGACGGTTTTGTGTTTTTAAACTAGTTTCAATTTTCTATGACATAAGTGATTTTATGTTGAGGCTACGGTTGTGAATATACATTATTATTTTAACGGTACGGAAATAGTACGTAACTTTAGTTCTATACTGTACGAATAATTAGAAAGCCATATGGTATATATTGGGTTGTACACAGTACAAAGTAACATTATACTGGTAGGGTACCTGCTATGCTGACATTTATAAACTTCCTTTTTGATTATTCATATTTCCTAAGCACGCCCTACTTTTCCGGCTAACACCGTTCCCAAGTACTTAGTCTGGCTCTGTTTATTATTCTAACCTAGATTTTTAACTTGGCACACACGATAAGACAAATGACGATCCAGATTCTAGAATATCAAAGTTGGTACTAAAAGGGTGGAACAGTTATGCAACGAGAAGGTGAATTTTGCAAAGCTACATTTCGAGGATTTGTGGCCCGAATCGAAGATTGAATCCTATTAATATTACGAAGGTCTGTATGTTAGTAACTCTTTCACGCTCCAATAAAATAACGGATTAGGCTGTGAAAGGATGTCTTTTAAAAAAAATGTACTATTACATAAGAAAAACCACATGACCAATACCATGTACACCACTCATCGTCCGACCCCCCCGTTATCCCAAACGTCGCCTAAGCCGAGGTTCGGCCTCAAAGGAGGCGCCCTTAGGCAGTCGTTCCCATAGTTTCTTCGAGCCCTAGGGCTCAAAATTTCTTCTGGCAGAGCTTCTTTCCAAGCTCGCCAAACAGCCCGGTTACGCTGTGGCAACCAATAGGGTTTGTACAGCTAATAGACAGTCCGAAAAAAAAAAAAAAAAAAATACCATGTAGATAACATATTTAAACGATTCAGTTTTAGCTGTCATGTTCAAACAAATCTGTGCACGCGCCGATTGCCACGTGGGTGACAAAAATATCATGCGTGAGATTTATAATACCTATACATAATTAACTAACCTATACATTATTAAGGAAAACATCGCGAGGAAACCTGCATGCCTGAGAGTTCTCCATAATGTTGTCAAAGGTGCATGAAGTCTGCCAATCCGCACATGGCCAGCGTGGTGGTCTATGGCCAAACCCTTCTCATATTGAGAGACCCGTGCTCTGTAGTGAGCCGATAATGCGTGAGATTTATATTATACATAATTAGCGAATTGACATTGTCCACCCTCATGTCATGGAGTGTTTATGTTAACCTTCAGCCCTAGTTATAATCATGAACACCTAATTATATCAAACCCTGGCAATGGGTCATCGAATCTGCCATTGGTCCATTCCCAGCCATGGCTGGTGGTGTTTGAAAATCTCTTTCTCGTAATAGTAAAGCAAAAATTGCCTGAGGTTGTTTATTGATAATGAATTAAATACGCATATTTTATTGAGTCCACATTTTATGAAGGTTTTCATGAGATACTACAAACATGGGTTTTAGAGATCTCGTCAACCCATTAACGGCTCACTACAGAGCACGGGTCTCCTCTCAATATGAGAAGGGTTTGGCCATAGTCCACCACGCTAGCCATGTGCGGATTGGCAGACTTCACACGCCTTTGAGAACATTATGGAGAACTCTCAAGCGTGCAGGTTACCTCTCGATGTTTTCCTTCACCGTTGAAGCAAGTGATATTTTAATTGCTTAAAAACGCACATAACTCCGTAAAGTTAGAGGTGCGTGCCCGGATTCGAACCGCCGACATCTGGTTAGGAGGCTGACGCCCTAACCACTAGGCTATCACCGCTTCCTTAGCATCGCTTCGCTTTAGAGATCAGAACGGTGGAATTGCTTAGGAACTTTGACTCACACCTTGTTTGTAACCTCACAGGAATGACGGGCGACAATGGGACGAGAACTTCGCATCTGTTCTTCATATAAGAGATCTACTTCCAGCATTGCTTGTTCATGGGTTGAGATGACGACGATAGCGCGAATGATCGAATCTAAATGTTTCTTTATCAATATTGATTAGACATTTGTCCTTGTCAATCGACAATAGCACGTGTAAACACTGGTTGTCGTATGTTATGGATAACAAAAATAAATAAACATTCGAGGAATATATAATATTTATGTAACCAATCTAAAATCGTATCAACATGAAAAACTTACCCTAATACAGCGGTATTATAATCTACGTTAAAGTCTTGCTACATAACCTAATTAAATCTGTTTTCAATATTAAAACCGCTTAGTAAGAAAAATCATTTAATGTCTCTACCAAATTAGCTACAATTTTATTACTTTGTAGCCTGTTCTATAGACTTTTATTATTACTATGACAGTACTGTGAATTGTTATAGGATAGTGATCAAGATCTTTTAATTGGCAATGTAAAGGTATTAGGAAACAGAAAGTAAAATCCAATAATCATTTGATTAGCTAAGTACTTACGGGTGACTGCTATAAGTTCGATGGATCGGTTTTCTTCATCTGTTGACTTCTTTTTTCAGCGAACTCAGCGCTCAAACGATGCGCCTTCAATGACTTCGACATATCAACACTAAAACTGACTGACTATCTTAACACTTAGATGCGAATCAAAAAAGAATTCGTTGTATATTAAACTCTTGGGTCCGTATTACGTATTTATTATTACCACTGAAGCGACGCGAACACAAATAATTAAAGAGAACCTATCGATCTCTGTTTATTCTCCTTAAACGTTCTTGCAACTATAAAGCACTCTTTTCTAAACAGTTTTTCGTATAATATGAGGTTTTTTATATGAGACGGATTGTATGGATGCGTTGTATTTTATTTTAGAGGTAAATTAAAGAATATATACAGTTTAGGCGTGAAGTTACCGCGTATAAAGCTTGGTTTCTTATGACCACGTGAAGTTGGTTTTGACGCATGCGCGTATGGGGTGGCTACAAGGGGTTATTCCTGTATTGTTGGCAGAGAGTTCCGATAAAAAAATGGCTTGTCTATGAAAGGGATTTAGGTTTTTATTTGCATATGAATATACGCTATAGTCGTGTGTATGCTGGGATAGGTATTTGATTTGTGCCAGATAAATTTGGGGTAGATAACGTTAGGGGTATTACATCATGTAACGTTATATCAGATTTTATTTTGCGAAAATAACGCGCAGTGTTTAATGTATAACATAACCAAAGCTGTGATAGCCCAGTGGTCAGGATGTACGCCTACTAATCAGAGGTCGAGGGTTCGATCCTCAGGCACGCACCTCTAATGTGCGTTTTTGCGCTATTAAAATATCACTTGCTTCAACGGTGAAGGAAAACATCGTGAGGAAACCTGCACGCCTGAGAGTTCTCCACAATGTTCTCAAAGGCGTGTGAAGTCTACCAATCCGTACATCGCCAGCGTGGTGGACTATGGCCAAACCCTTCTCATTTTGAGAGGAGACCCGTGCTCTGTAGTGAGCTGGCAATATGTTGATCATACCGATGATGATAGCACAATTTGACCTGATTACCTTCTTAATTGATGTACGGCATATGAGATGATAATATGAGAACTCTTGTTCAGAAATACTATACATTTCTCAAAAAGAATTATCACAGTCCATATAAGTATTTAGGGATCTCTATCAAAGAGGTATTAGTTTTTAATAATTCATAATGTATATTGGATAGATATGTCAGAATCTGTTGGAATCGGTTCATATCGAAACAGATAACTATAGGATATTTTTAGTCCAGAAAAAAAAAGATACTACCGTCGTAGCTACTGACAAAAAAACAATCAAAAGTCGCTGGCTGGAGTTGAAAATATAACAATTCAATTCAAAATAATCTTTATTCAAATAGTCCTTAAAAAGGCACTTTTGACGCGTCAATAATTTACATAGTAGTAATTTCATGGTGATAAACGTCAATAATTTACATAGTAGTAATTTCATGGTGATAAACGTCAATAATTTACATAGTAGTAATTTCATGGTGATAACTATATTCGTAAACCTAAAACTAAAGCTATGAGGGTTCCAAACGCGCCCCGGTCTAAGAAGAAGCCCACAACAAACTTAGCCCACAACTAACTATGGATGTAATAGGACTAAGTATTTCTTACTACCCTACTTCACTCACATTTAGGTCAAGTCGTTGAAGACTAAAGAATATACTCGAGACTTTCGACTAAATTTAGACCACTGAGGCTTAGATTAGGTCCGTCGGAAGCCAGTTGTTCAAGGCAAGGTCTAGGTTACAAATTCAAAACAAACAGTGTAATTAGGTCAAGTGATGCTGGTAGGTTTGGGAGATTCTTAAAGAAAGGTAAAAAAGATTTTAGGCGAGCGTAACATTTTTAAAATCAGCTTGTTCTTCCGAAATCGTTACTCATGCATTTACCAACAAACCATTACCAACTTGATTTTCGCTACCCTTTAGTTTTGCAGTATAAGTTTTATTGCACCTACTGTATACATAAATATGTTTTATTGCTTTCTTTCTGTTTATAATCACTGAATTTAGTGACCTTAAATAAGTTTGCGTTAAAGTTTTATCACAATTTCACAATACGCGTGTTTCTCTGAAATAACTATTTTATATTGGTTTTATTATTTTATTTTATTTTACTACAAGTTAGGCCATGAGGGCTAACATCAATCTCACTTGGTGGTAAGTGATGATGCAGTCTAAGATGGTAGCGGGCTAACCTGTTACGGGTATGGCAAACCCATACTCCTAATTGGTTTCAACGCGACATCGTGACGGCACGTTAAATCGTTTGCCGACGTCTTTTACTAGACCAGTCTCGAGCCGGGAATCGAACCCAGGACCCCCGACTTTATAATGCGTCAGCACACGTGCTGCGGCACTGATCGTAATGAAACTATTACGCGGCAATTGTAAGTAAGTCCCGGTTATATTATTCCAGTGGGAAATCCACAACACTGTAAAAATCCTAATCTTCTATATACAGAAATGCAAAACGTGACTGACTGACTGGCTGACTCTAATTTGGCATAAAGATAGCAGTTAAAACAAAGACGATTGCTAAGAAAGGATTTTTAAATATTCATCCCCTTAAAATAGCGGTATGGAAATTCGATTAAAATTCAATTAAGTTTTAAAGTTAATAGTAATAGTAGTAAATATACGAGAATTATATATTGTATATCATCATCATCATTAACAACCCATTACCGGCTCAATAAAAAGCACGGGTCTCCTCTCAATATGAAAAGGGTTTGGCCATAGTCCACCACGCAGGCTATGTGCGGATTGGCAGACTTCACACGCCTTTGAGAACATTATGGAGAACTCCCAGGCGTGCAGGTTTCCTCACGATGTTTTCCTTCACCGTTGAAGCAAGTGATATTTTAATTATTTAAAAACGCACATAACTTAGAAAAGTTATAGATGCGTGCCCGGATTCGAACCGCCGACATCTGATTAGGAGACTGACGCCCTAACCACTAGGCTATCACCGCCACTGTATATTGTATATATAGGACACGATTTACCGTGAGCGAATCAAGAACTGGTTACACACTATGAACTGATACAAAAATTTGGCACATAAATGAGAATGGTACGGTTAAACTTGTAGCGTTAAAATTGAATGAGTCATAGTTGTGCAATCGGGAAAATCAATAGACGCCAACCCGGAGAGCATCGGCGCTTCTGTGTGCACAGCTCTCCGGACGTAGCGTTCGCAAATAAAACGGACAAATAAAAATTTGTTACGCGAAAAATTCATGATTGCAAACTCGTGCGAACAAGTCTGCAATCTGGATGTAGCCCTGCAATTTGCCCGGCCTAGCGTGGTCATTATTGCGCGAACTTTGAACCTGGACATGAGAGTTATAGCCAATGCACCTTGCTCTGACAATTGCAGTTACCCATGATCTGGACTGGAGACAGATCGGGTCACCTCGTATTTACCCGATTATTTTTTTTTAATCCAGTACAAGTGATGATACAGTCTAAAGATGGTAGCGGGCTAACCTAAGGGGTATGATAAACCCATACTCCTTTCGGTTTCTACGCGACATCGTGCCGGAACGCTAAATCGCTTGGCGACACGTCTTTGTCGGTAGGGTGGTAACTAGCCACGGCCGAAGCCTCCCACCAGACCAGACTCGAGCCGGGAATCGAACCCAGGACCTCCAAGTTAAACGTATTTCTTTTGAAAAAAAAAATTCTTTCGCTATCCAGATTGTGTCATTTTGAAACACATATATTACAACGAATGCGCAGAAGTCGCTGTCAAGGAATTACCGTTGTCTTCATTGACATATATATAAATCACTTTTGACGCCAGCGTTAAAAGAACGGTGGTTGAGAAAAATTACATAAAGAAAAAATTAGTTAGACGATATCAAAAGGACGTTGGACGGTAGAAGTAGAAGAACGTGGTTTGTGGAAATTTCACATAAAGAGCCTATGTCCAACAGTGGATACCCATAGCCCTCAGGCGTTGATTATGAAGACGGCGAAGAACATTAAAGTAGCACGATAAAAAATACCTATTAGGATAACAAATAGAGTACCTTTTTCGAGGCTATTTTCACAATCTGACAGTAGGTGCATTGTAGTTACCCACGATCCGGACTGGGGACAGATCGTATTTACCCGAAAGTTAAAAGTATTTTTTTTGAAAAAATAAAATTTATTCGCTATCCAGATTGTGTCATTTTGAAACACATATATTACAACGAATGCGCAGCGTAAGTTATGTCGCTGTCAAGGAACTACCGTTGTCTTCATTGCCATATACATGTATATAAATCACATTTGACGTTACAAGAACGTTGGTTGATAAAATTTACATAAAGAAAAAATTTGTTAGGCGATATCAAAGGGACTTAGACGCTAGAAGTACAATGTGGAAATTTCACATAAAGAGCCTATGTCCAACAGTTGATACCCATTGCCCACAGGCCTTGATTATGAAAACGGTGAAGAACATTAAAGGAGCACAATAAAAATTACCTTTTAGGAGGACAAATAAAGTAGCTTTTTTGAGGTTATTTTCACAAATGTTTAAAGGATTATGGACTCTTGGATAACGTATGCTAATACTAACTACTATAGCGGAAAATGAACTACAACAGAAAATTATGCGTGGACGACGAGTAATGTTAAAAAATAAACATTATTTTTTACAATTGAGAATTAAATACCACAAATAAAGACCTTTCAAGAATTTACTCCTCACTTTTTAAGCCATAAATTAATATCCCAAATTAATTTATGCTGCAATTCGTACACATAAAATTGTAACCCCTCTCAAAATATAAATCCCTAAACGGACCCCAGCGGTCGGCGGGAGCTTCAACAACTGCTCGCGAGGGGTGTCTTTGCAGCCGACCAAAGTGTTAACTTGTTCCAATAAATATTGTTAATAATTTTATCGACGGCAGGTTTTCGATCATCGATCAACTTTACCGAAGTTAATGCATGTTTACGTGTAAAGGAGAAATAAGTTTGTTATAAAAACAGTGCTATTGGCACACGTACTTATAAAAATTCTGTTATATTTTTACTATCCTACCTTATGTTTGTGGCAGTTCTTAATGCAAAAGAAAGTTTCTATTTCTGTATATAGCCTAATTGTTTGATACATTAAATTTAAAACAATTGATATTTTCATAAGAGTATAACAACATTTGATTCGCCTATTATTCGATTTCCCACCAGTCTCACATTTTGTAATTTATTCTCGTAGTTATCGAAATAATAATGAAAATAAATCAAAAATATTTAAATTTTAAATGTAAAAATTTTATGAAGGAAACAACATTTATAAACAATAAACAGCAAGTATAATTTGCTATATTCCGCCGATAACTGAATACCTATAGCAAATTATACTTGCTGTTTATTGTTTATCATGGACTTCCGCGAAGTAACGCCTGCTTCTATTCATTATTTACAACATTTATGTATTTTTATTATAATTAAATGCGTATGTTTGGATGGATGGATATTTGTTACTTGATCACGCTAGAATGACTGATCGAATCGGGATTTAATTTGGCACAGTGATAGTCTGAAATGGTACTGACGCTGCTTTTAATCTGCGAAAAGTGTACGAATCCCGTAGGATCGATTTGGTTTTGTTTCCCACAGAGCAAATGAAATGAAATGTCTTCATACAAGGTCATCTTTAAAAAGTATTACTTATGCACTGATAACAAAAATTTATGTTTTCAATGACTGTATATTTCAGTTTTCCAGTCGAAGGAACCCGAAAGTAAATTAAATGTGTACGTGACAGTATTATGTGTATTATTATTTCAATTGTATCTAGAACCTTCTGTGCCCTTAATCAAAGCTTTATTTCTCTAGTGCAGTCATTGTACCTAGGAAAAGTTGTTAGAAGAAACTTTTAATTCAGATGCAATTCTGTTAAACCTTTTTCTTTAAAAAACATTACATAAACATCTACTAAGAAATATTAGGTAAAATATGGGGGTTGAAGGGTTGTATGAAAGACGAATGTTTTCGATACTAAAGACAGAAAACCTGCATGAAGGTAAGCGGTTTTAAATTAACAATGAGATGATTAATTAGCCTTTTTTATTGTATTTCAAATAACACATTCAGGGTGAAGTAATAGTGGATAGATATTTTACAGTTTTATTTTATTAGTAAGCCTATAAACTTGCTATTCGTTGATTCGTTTAACTTCTTGACAATATCCCATAATTGGACGTAACTACGCCCCATTTGTATCGTATTTTTATGCCCCTGTAAAGTCATTCTTAAAAGCGTCACCTTGGTCAATATCACTCGTTGAATTCCGCGGAAATAGTATATATATTTTTTTCAATACCGGTCCACCCGATTAGGTTTGCATTTGTAACAAACAAATATAAATTGGATTTGTCATTATTACTGGGTGTACATCCACATGTTCACTAAGTGGCGAAGAGGGCATATGAATTAAACTAAATTAGCTTCATTGATTATGTAATTACTAACATAGTTTATAAGTCCTAATTTCTTACTAACACCTATGGATGTAAATCTGAAATAAAATATTATTATTATTATTCCGTATATATTAGCTCTCACGCCCGTGTGCAAAATAAATATATATAAAAAACCAAAAGAGATATAATAAACTTAAATAGATAAAAATAAATAAACCTACATATACATTACATAAATACATATTTGCACCGGGCGGAGGATTACACCCCGGCAGGGGAGACCAAACGGCCGGGGGTCGGGGCGACAGGTTGAGAAACCGGCGGACTATCCTAGCCGAGTCCAGCAAGACCGCTTTTTGCATCCTGGCTGCGAGCGAACTGCCACGGAACCCCAGTCGCCTCAGATGGTGAGCGAGGCTAACTGGGATCAACCCATTCGCAGATATTACGATTGGGATGGTTTCAGCAGACTGCACATGCCACATGTCGGAAACCTCGTGAGCCAGATCGAGATACTTACGTTTTTTCTCCGTCTCAGCTCTCACGAGGTTTTCGTCATATGGGATGGTGATGTCCACCAAAAACACCCTCGACTGTGCCCGGTCCACCAACACGATGTCAGGCTTATTCGCGAGAATAGTCCTGTCCGTGATAATGGACCGGTCCCAATAGAGCCGGACTCCGTCGCGCTCGAGTACCGGCACCGGTGTGTACTGATAATAGGGCAACCTCTCATCCAGGAGACCGTACTTCAGAGCAAGCTCTTGGTGAAGGATTTTGGCTGCTTGGTTGTGTCTGTGCAAATACTCAGTGTTGGCAAGCGCGGAACATCCCGAAAGCACATGTCTGAGTGACTCGCCGGGATGGCGACAGGCTCGACAGATGTCGTGAGTGCCATCCTTCAGAATATACTTTCGGTAGTTCCGCGTCTTAACCACCTGATCTTGTATCGCACAGACAAAACCTTCGGTTTCCCCAAAGAGGTCACCGAAGCGCAGCCACTGCACGGACGCTTTCTTATCTACGTGTGGCTCATTAAGAGCTTTAAAAAAGCGTCCGTGCAGTTCCTTCCCCTTCCATACGGTCTCCCGGTCAGAGGTGGTCAGTACCACCGGTTTCCGCCACTCGGCTTGGGCTAAGGATAGTGGAGTGAGTCCTTTATCACTTACTATGACCTCTCTATGCATAGGGGACTCCCTCATCGTCTCAAAGTAGGTTCTGAGGTTAGATATCTCCCGGTTATGCATGGTCTTGACGCTCAATACGCCTCGACCCCCACATTTCCGGGGGATATACAACCTCATCACAGACGATTTCGGGTGGTGCATGCGATAGAGAGTCATAGTCGTGCGGACTTTTCTGTCCAGGGCGTCGAGTTCGGTCTGAGTCCATCTGAGCACGCCAAAGGTGTACGTGAGAACTGGCATAACCCAGCCGTTATAAGCTCGCACCTTATTGGCGCCCGACAAAAAACTTTTGAAGATTTTTGTCAGGCGGCCAAAAAAGGCCTCGCAAACAGACTGTTTCATGTCAGCCTCTTTCACCCCTAGGGACTGTGACATGCCCAGATACCGGTATGACTCAGCTTCAGAGAGGGTTCTAATGTTCGATGGCTCGAGATTAATCTCGGCCGAATGAGTAACCTGTCCCCTCTCCACGTGCAAGACCGCACACTTGTCCAGCCCAAGCTCCATCCTGATGGAGTTGCTGAATTCAGTGGTGATATTCAGCAGCTCCTGCAGGCGGATAGCATTGGGTGCCAGCAGTTTGAGGTCATCCATGTAGAGAAGGTGAGGCACTTTAGTCCCTCCTCTCCGAAACTGAAAGCCTGTCCCCGATCCCTCCAGTAGTGTGCTGAGAGGGTTCAGAGCCAGACAAAACCAAAGTGGGCTCAGACAATCACCCTGGAAGATACCCCGACCTATCCTTATCCGATCATCGGCAGCCGCCAGCCGCTCACCATGGAGACAAAGGATTGTACTCCATTGCCCCATGCATTCCCCGAGGAAGTCTCGAACTGTACCATCGACTTTATACAGCTCAAGGACCCTCAGGAGCCATGAATGGGGCACCGAGTCAAATGCCTTTTTATAGTCGATCCAGGCGGCGGAAAAATTCCGACGGTTGCGTTTGACCAGTTGGCCCGCAACGGAGTCGATGAGAAGGAGCTCCTTAGTACCACGACTACCACCCCGACATCCGTTCTGAGCCCCAGATATGATGTTATTCCCGTCTACATGACGTGAGATCTTGAGGCTCAGAACGGATGTCAGTGTCTTATAGATGGTATTAAGACACGTAATGGGGCGGTACTTAGCCGGATCAGTGGCATCAGTGGACTTCGGAGCTAGGTGTGTGATCCCGGTAGTGAAAAGGCTCGGGAGTGTCTTCTGCTCGAGAGTCTCTTGGAATTGTCGAGCCAAGGTCGCATGGCAAACCGAGAAACCCTTGAGCCAGTAGTGATGCAGTCCATCGGGTCCCGGACTTTTCCAGTTCGGGGCCCGCTTCACTGCACCAGCTACATCCTCCGCAGAGATGGCAACTGGGCTCATCGGTTCTATTGTGGCACATGCTTCCTCTACCGCCGCAATCCAAGGGCCCTCCTCATGCTCCACCTCTCTTGACCACACGGCACGCCAAAAAGCGATGAGGTCAGCCGGATTCGGTCCCTGTGAGGTGGAACAGACTGCTGGACACTCCAGTCTTTTGTAGAACCTTTTCTGATCACACGAGAAGAGGCGATTTTGCTGAAAGCGCTCGACTCTTTGCGAGTATCGCCGGATGCGGTTCCCCCATGCAGCGATTTTCTGCTTCAGGTCGTCGATGCGCTCTGTTAGCTTTTGCATAATATCGGGCTGGTCTAACCTGACCCCACACCCGTTAAACGCAACTCTAACAGAGCGCACAATTCTTGGCCTAGTATTGCCCGACCTGAAGCTTTGCAGTCTGCCAATGAGGACTCTGGCAAGAGTGATACGATGTTCTATCCTCTTCTTCCAGGCCGGTTCCGCGCTGCGTCTTGCACCCGCAGAACGCCCCGGTCCTGGAGTCTTAACTCCGATGAATCGGTGCACGGCTAGCGCCGCGCCGAAGAGGATAGAAGCCGTATCACTCAGGCCAGCGCTGCTCTCGAGGTGTTGAGGCAGCATTTTGTTCATGGCCTCAATGACATCCCGCGTCGCTACATTTAGCGTAAGTCGGGAGAGCCGCGGCCGACTCTCTAGAGGAGCGCTCCGGATTTCAGAAATCGCCTCTTCTAAAATCCCTCTCATCCGCTCTAAATCCAGGGAAACTGTTCCTTCAGTGCCTTCCTCCACAGGCAAATCTTGGTAGGTGGTAATGGTCTCCTCGCGGACAGGCGCCGCCTGGGATTATTATTATTATTATTATTATATATATGGGTTTGATAAGACTCCTACGTTACAAAAAATGCGTACTCGTACCTAATCGTGTATCTGAGAACAAAAAGTCCATGGCAGTCGTTTGACGAAGGTTCGCAGTAGCTTCGGGGTCACGACTCATGCGGAGTGTGGATTATAAAGGAGGTTTTTGCCGACCCTCCTGACTTGCATCTATTGTAGTTCTGAAGGATTTCCAGAGCCTTTTCATGCCGGGATCAAAAGCAGCCCTTTTGTTGAGATTTTATTACAGTAAAAAGCATGATGCGTCATTATGAGTTTCAATATTTTCAAAGCACTAGTTCTAGTGCCTGGCAATCGTTGCAATGTTGCGTAAAAATATAAATTTAAATATACAGATGTTTTGAACCACGAACGCTCTAGGCCGTTCCAAAACCCTTTCTTTGTCGTGTTGGAAAAGCTTTATAGCTCCCTCCGTTCAAAGGACGGACGAGGTTATGTAGGACTCCCATCCCTGTATGGCGGTATAATGAAAATACTCTTTACTCTTTATTGTACACCACATAAATAGAAGAAATACAAGACAGTAAAGAAAAAAAAAAACACAAAGAATAGAAGGCACAATAGGCGGCCTTATCGCTAAAGAGCGATCTCTGCCAGGCAACCTATAGACCAGGATTTAATATATTATATACAGCAGGCTTAGGGTATACCCGAACTGAAAACCACCATGGCATGGCATGTCCTCTCGCTGGTTTTGCTGGACTCCCGCGGGACCCTTTTTATGCTTCCCGGACGATTCCAGACCACCCCATCAAAGTTTCATATCAAACACTTTGATTCGAAACGCATTGAAGACAAACACACAATCATTATTTTGTGGTTAGGTTATAAATTTTGCCTATATTGATATTGAAATTTAACTTTTGTTTTATTGAGCTTGCAGGACCGATTAATTTTTCAAGCTAAAAAGTAGCCAATTTATCATCGATTTACACACGTTAACGTTTTTTATTCTGTAGGAACAGTTCCCAGGTATTTCCCTGGAAACTATTCCCGGGAGGCGAGTGCACACATTCTAGTATTTACGATATTATACACAGCCGAATTTTTTCATTATTATGGATTAATTGCATAACATCATTATTGCCTTATTTAGATTTATGCGAGAACCTATAAAGTTTATTTTATTCCTAAATAGCAGCGTTATAGCTGTAAAATTTTAAAGTCTGTTCTATTATATTGTAATCTATCCAATATTTTTTTACCTCAACATTGAATTAATTCAATTATAACAAATTTTATTTTACTCGTATATAGTATAATTGAGTTAAAAACTTATATTAATACTAAAAATTTCCTAAACACTTTTTTTAAGGAATTCCACATGCGATTAGGTACTTTAAACTATAATCGAATGTATATTATTAATATTAAATAATCCAGAAATAATTACATACCTTATCTTCCGCTTCCTCGGCCCTCCCTTCGGCCTCCAGAACTCGTTGCTCGAGCTCCGAGAGCTGTAACAAAGAAAAGAAGCATGTTAAACATAATTCCTAACATGGGCGTAAATAAAAAACACATTTAATAAATTAGAAATATTCTTTTCTGTGTACCTAATTTGAAGCACGCTAAGAATGGAGATAAAAGTGGCATTCTCGTTCAACTAAACGCAAGAAATGAAAATCTAGACATCTTAGTATTAATAAGTCGTAGCTATTCGTATTTAACATCTGACTAGTGCTGCCATCTATTAGTAGTAGAAAAACACAACTTGAAAGAGAGCGCGCGGAAACTTCAGAAACTCCATCTTTTACAAGAACCCTTCATTCGGCAAAGTAGTTCGGGCACCACCCGTTAGGTGGCGCTGAAGCCCGCGCATGTTTTATTGAACCACGTGGTCCGCTGTGTATATAACAATGTATAAGAAGTAGATGTACTCGTCAGTGAGGCTGTAGAAATGTATTATTGTTATGTAAGAGAGTATTTGTGCGGTTTTCGAGGCATGGGGAGGCGAATCGACGGAAGGGTGGTCGTACCAAAGTAGTGATATGCGTATGCAAAGCAAGGAATTAGACTGTGTTTAAAGGTTTCATACGGCGGGTGAGAATCTGAACGAGGATGAGATTGTTTTCAATTGATTGGAAGTTTGTACATTGTATAGACTTTCTGGACTTTTTTTATTTACAAATTGTTATTGTATAGTCATAGTTTATAAATTTACCGCAATGTTTTACGTTTTGTTACTAGCTATAGCTTGAAACAATCGTTAAAGATTTTAGAACACGGTGGAGATCGATGAACGAAAAAATTAAGAAGTATTAATTAATTTTCTCTTTAACGAATTTACAGGATAAATTTATTAAAATTAATAATCCCATTTTGAGAAAATTCAAGGAATCTGATCTTCTAATATAATATAAATTCTTTGCTTTAAAATATGAAAAATTGTTTAATTCAAAATATGAAATTTATGTAAATTTTTTGTCTGGAAGGAATATTTATTATCGGTCCATCTTTGAAATTTGTTTGTTATCGTAAAATTTTCTGCAAATAAAATTAATTTCATTTTAATTAATTTGCGTGCTATAAGAGCTATTTGAGCTTTCATAGATAATGGTTTTGGATGGAAAGAACAATGCTATGAAATAGTCAACTCATATGTACCTCAGTTAAAAGGAACGTAAATAAAATATTTTACAATTTCCTTGGTAAAACAGACACTGGACGTGTAGATATCTCTCTAAAATACTATATCATCATCATCATCATGATCAACTGATTGCCGGTTCACTACATAGCACGGTTCTCCTCTCAATATGAGAATGGTTTGGCCATAGTCCACCACGCTGGCCATGTGCGGATTGGCAGACTATAATCACATTATTCACCGCAAATAAATAAATAAATATACAATTTTACTCCAAGCGGTGGTTGTTCTCTGTTCGCAAGCTAAAATATTCCCTGAAGCTCGTAACACAATATCGAATCACACAAAAACACACAAGGAAAGATTCAACGTAAAAATCATACGAATCCGGCAAACATAACATTCGATCCCGGATTTACAGAACGTCTGTTCCGTTCCCAGTTAACGAATACACAAATAAAAATCCTACGTTTCAACTTTCAAATGCATCGTGCGTCAAAGCAAAGTAGAAATACGAACGTAACCGACAAAATGTATTTTTGTGTTATTTGTGTTTTATATGTTTTCCAAACTTTATATTTCTTCTTATTGGCAATGTAGCTACGAGATTTCACTTTTTGTTACACATTACTGGGAATAGTAAACTTTAGAATAAATAATACAGATGCTTTTCGATACACCACTCTGCTTTGAACTTGCTTTTGAATTCAGGTTTAAACTGACATATGACGAATCCATTAATTAGCACTTTAAAGCTTTAAATTTCCGAAACAGATCTCTGAAACGAAATATAGGTCTCGTAATCAGCCTATATGGCCACTGCTGGACGTAGGCCTTCCCGATAGCCCGCCAACACACACGGTCCTACGCCTTCCTCATCCACCCGCTACCAGCGATCCTTTTCAGGTCGTCGGTCCAGCGGGCAGGACGCCGTCCTACGCTGCGCTTATCGCTACGCGGTCTCCACTTCAGAACACGTCTGCCCCAACGGCCGTCGGTTCTGCGACAGATGTGACCCGCCTACTACCACGTCAGCTTGCCAATCCGTAATATACGATTAGTTCTCACTGATCTCCCAGTTTTGAGAAGCCTACCGAAATCATTATAAAAAATATGTCCCGATAGGAACCCTTTGTTTTCAATATTTTATTTTACCACTTTATCCACGTGTGTAATATGACTGTACTGTACATAGCCCTTATCCATGTCGATTACAGTCGTCCAACACTCAAAGACATTGTGATAAGCTGTGGTTGGTTTTTTTTTATAAACTCAAAGCCAGGAATCGAACCCAGGACCTCAAATTTTATAATGCAACAGCGCACGACTGCGCCACGAAGGTCGTCAAAAATCGTCACAAAGGAGGATGCCAGGTTTGATAGGCAGATGGACATGTTTCCTTTTTAAATACGCAACGATAAAAATAAAACTCGTGTCGTATAAAAAACGACCTTATCTACCTACCTTTAGACATAAATTACAAGTGGCCGTATATCATGTGTAAAGTATAGGCAATGTAGGTGGAAATAAACAGATTTGGAATATCGTTCCCATCCATAAGCAATGTCATATACAGCCAATACGCTCGAATAAAAGTGAGTCGATCCAACGTGTCAGGGCTTCAGCCAAATGGCTCAAATGTTAGTTATTGGACTGTAAATGCGAGACGACCGGTCTATGCTGAACTCTTGAATACAGCCGATTGACTTTTACCCCTCACGTTTAGTGGGCACGAGCGTCACTTACATATATTATTGAATAAGTACAAAAATGTTAATAATTCTTATTCATTTTATTATATTCATTTACCTGTATATCTCCCTTATTCGTTATTATATTTAAAAACACAAGGTTATTTATTCTCTTCTTCTGTAATAAGTTTTTTTTTCTGTTTTTTTGTTATTTGCTGTTAGTTAATTTAAAATTTTAGCATATTATATTATTAGCGTCGACTTGAGTTATTGAAGCGGTGACAGCCTAGTGGTTAGGGCGTCAGCCTCCTAATAAGAGGTCGGCGGTTCGAATCCGGACACGCACCTCTAACTTTATATATCTAGCAAATTAGGTTTTTATCCTGTTAAGCTAGATTAAGAGGAGATAAATAAATAAATAAACTTTTCGGAGTTATGTGCGTTTTTTAACAATTAAAATATCACTTGCTTCAACGGTGAAGGAAAACATCGTGAGGAAACCTGCACGCCTAAGAGTTCTCCGTAATGTTCTCAAAGGCGTGTGAAGTCTGCCAATCCGCACATGGCCAGCGTGGTGGACTATAGCCAAACCCTTTTCATATTGGGAGGAGACCCGTGCTCTGTAGTGAGCCAGTAATGGGTTGATCATGATGATCCTCACTGACCAACACAAATTGTTTTCGAACTGTGTCACTGACGGATCAAAATTTATAATCATACCGAGTTCGTAGTTTCTACGGCCTTACAGCGACCCGTACGTTTAAGTGGGCACCATAACGCTGCTAGTCTACGCCAAAGTAAGCTCTATCACTAGAGCATAAGTTATTTATTCGCTTGTGTAGCGAAAATTTTGTTACTTAGGGCTGCATCAGCGAACTATAACTTATGTTAATTATCTTAATATATGCAGAGTTTGGATAATTAAACACAAAAACATATAAATCTTGTTAAAAAGCCTATTTTTAATCAATCAATCAATCAGCCCATAGACGCCCACTGTTGGACATAGGCCTTTCCGAGAGCGCGCCACCACACAGGGTCCTCCGCCTTCCTCATTCGCCACCAGCGATCTTTTTCAGGTCGTCGGTCCAACGAGCGTCATAATTCAAATTAGTTGTGGATAAATGTTATGTCGTTTACAAAGTTTTCACATTGGATATCGGATTAAATCCTCAGCTAAATTTTAACTAATGAAAAATGTCTTAATTTTTTTTTAAATTACTTATTGTTAAGTACTGACATTTTAGCATATTAAATTCCAACTAACCCAAAACTACAATTCAAAGTACTCATATGAAAAATTCTTTGAAATATATAAATAGATCACAATTTTAGTTTTTGTTTGAAAATTCTTGGATTTTGAGTCAATTCTATGCCGCGATTATGAACTTTATATTCCGATGTATTTCGAGTAGAACTACTAACAAATATCTATAGTTGTATCTCTCTCTCTCTGCATCCTCATCCTCATTACTGAGGGTCGCGATCCTTAGCATGGATCACCTTCCGTATGATGTTTCTCCAGATGGTTCTGTTTCCGGCATTATGTAGTGCTGCGTGGAATGCCGAGTACAGTGCTGATCTGATCGGACCAACGCATGGGGCTACGTCCTCTTGGCCTTCTTCCCTCCACCTTGCCCGTTATGAGTTGTATAAACAATAATAATAATTTAGCATTCAATTTAAGCCGTGATAGCTTAGTAAGCGGTGATAGCCTAGTGGTTAGGGCGCCAGCCTTCTAATCAGAGGTCGGCGGTTCGAATCCTGGCACGCACCTCTAACTTTTCGGAGTTATGTGCGTTTATAAAAAACAAATTAAAATATCACTTGCTTCAACGGTGAAGGAAAACATCGTAAGGAACCTGCACGCCTGAGAGTTCTCCATAATGTTCTCAAAGGCGTGTGAAGTCTGCCAATCCGCACATGGCCAGCGTGGTGGACTATGGCCAAACTCTTCTCATATTGAGAGGAGACCCGTGCTCTGTAGTGAGCCGGTAATGGGTTGTTCATGATGATGATGATTCAATTCAAACCACCTTGTGGCAACCCTATTTGACTCGTATACATGTTTTAGTTGTTTAGACGTCATAAACACATGTTGACAGCGGTTCGGGTAGTCGGCTGATGGAATGGCCGGCGATCTGGTAAATTAATGTTTGTAATTAAGCTTTAATTAGTTTAGCGATCGCCCATCGCCCGTCGTGAGATGACTGGACAAGATTGTATAAACTTTACGTTCTATTGTGGCGAACTCTTTAAAGCATATATCGATAGATAGATAGATAGATAGACTCTTTATTGCACACTACAAACATGAATTCAAAAGAAATAAAACAAAAAATTAAACAAAAATACAAAACATAATGCGCAAAGGCGGTCTTATCGCTAAAAGCGATCTCCTCCAGACAACCTTTTGTGAAAGGAAAGAGTTAAAAGGAAATGGGGATAGTGCAATAGCTAATAGAATATAATAGGAATTACACATACAGATATAAATTGCTAAATATAATAAATATATATAAATACATTGTGAGAAATTGTGTGTATTTCTATATAAATGAACTATATAGATATACACACAAGATTATATAAATTTTTTATTGCATATCAGATAAGTAATATTCTTTTAAACGATTTTTGAAGATGCTTAGTGATTTATTATATTGTCTTAAATTAACAGAGATTGATGAATAGATAAGTCTTTATTGCCCAGTGGTGCACTTCGTAAATTCTTAGAAGCTTTACATTTGTCGTGCATTTATAAAAAAAATAGCACTTCGTACATGCTTAAAAGCACTGTCTACCCTGTAGATAAAGACCCACATAATAGAAGATTTCTGTATATCTAAACCATCTGACTGCGTACCTTGATGACCGTCTGGCCTAATCACGCCATTGTTATAGCCTTAAGTAAAAGACAAACAAGGTTAACTAAAACCATTTACAAACTCTAATGCTTATGCAGTGTTTTGTCACACTTCAACTGACAATATCTTTCATATGAAAGAGTGTAACAAAACACCGCATAACTAATTATGACGTTATACCACATATATTTCTAATGCCTTTGTGAAATATTATAATAGTTAATAAATATAAACCTGATAACTGAACGCGATGAAAGATACTAGAATGTTGGATCTTCTTTAAATTATCTTTAATTATATAATTAAAATACATGGGAGCCATGTTGAAAGTCGCCATATTGATTTTTTGGCATTTGTTTGTATATTCATAGCGGATATAAGCCTATTGCTCTGCTTCAATTTTTAATAATAATTTAATTCAATATGCTGGCACACAGAGGGACCGACAGTAAAGACGTAGTTAGTCCCAATCGGGGTACCGAAGTTGCACACTTCGGTAACCCGATTGGGACCATTTGAAGACCGCCGTGGCGCAGCGCGCGCTGTTGCATTATAAAGTTGGAGGTCCTGGTTCGATTCCCGGCTCGAGTCTGGTCTGGTGGGAGGCTGCGGCCGTGGCTAGTTACCACCCTACCGACAAAGGCGTGTCGCCAAGCGATTAAGCGTTCCGGCACGATGTCGCGTAGAAACCAATTAGGAGTATGGCTTTACCATACCCCTAACAGGTTAGCCCGCTACCATCTTAGACTGCATCATCACTTACCATCAGGTGAGATTGCCGTCAAGGGCTAACTTGTAGTGGATAAAAAAAAATTTACCTACACATAAAGTATTAGATACGATTTCTATTTAATTTCAGTTAGTTTTAACAGCAATTTTATGCACTGTGTAGCTGTAACAAAGTTGGGGAGGATATCCGGAGCTGTTCAATTTTCTGCATCACGGCCACGACCGAAGATTGGAACTGTGAATCGACGAATTTCCACTGAACTCAGAGTAAGGCAGACTTGAGATACTTTGACACTTTTGGCCGGACTACTTCGGTGTCACCTAAAATTGGTCTGCTTTTAACTTTTCATAAGCGATAATAATTATTATCCAGCTTAATAGGAGGTCATTTTGACAGTAATTAGTGTTTTATAATAAAGTACCTATTGATATCTTGGAGATGTCTATCAATAAGTTAAAAGTTTTTATAAAACGAAAGCTTGTAGAAAAATCATATTACGATATTAAGGATTATATAAATGATAAAAAAGCTTAGGTATGAATTGCTCTATCTCCATAGGTACTTTAATTTATTATTGATTATGTGAGATGGTGATAACGGGAAAAAAAACCGGCTAAGTTTGTTGTGGGCTTCTTCTTAGACCTGGGCGCGTTTGGAACCCTCATAGCTTTAGTTTTAAGTTTACGAATGTAGTTATCACCATCGAATTACTACTAAGTAAATTATTGACGCGTCAAACGTGCCTTGTCAAGGACTATTTGAATAAAGATTATTTGAATTTTGAATTTGTAATCTGATAGTTGATGTTGAAGTTGTAGGCAATCCGATATAATACCTCTTACATCGATTATTTATTTATTTATTGCAATATATAATAGGACATAACATACATGAAAATTTCAAAACAATCAGCAACTGGCGACCTTATCACTAATAGTGACCTCTTCCAGGTAACCATTTCTTTGAAGCCGATGAATTAAAAATTACACGGAAGTTGCAAAAAAAAAATGGGTATGTATATATGTACACATTTAGTATTTTATTTGTCATTTGTTTATTTTCATTTTATATAAAATAATTTTCAATATATAATATCAATTTTCATTTTATCAAATAAAGCGAAGTTTAAATTTTAATAATATTGTACTATCTTAATAATTAATTATTTTCCAGTATATACTAGCTCTCACGCCCGTGTGCAAAATAAATACATATAAAAGCCAAAAGAGATATAATATACGTACATAGATAAAAATAAATAAACTAGTGTGTATGTGTAAGTGTATGTAACACATTACATAAATACATATTTGCACCGGGCGGAGGATTACGCCCCGGCAGGGGAGACCAAACGGCCGGGGGTCAGGGCGACAGGTTGAGAAACCGGCGGACTATCCTAGCCGAGTCCAGCAAGACCGCTTTTTGCATCCTGGCTGCGAGCGAACTGCCACGGAACCCCAGTCGCCTCAGATGGTGAGCGAGGCTTACTGGGATCAACCCATTCGCAGATATTACGATTGGGATGGTTTCAGCAGACTGCACATGCCACATGTCGGAAACCTCGTGAGCCAGATCGAGATACTTACGTTTTTTCTCCGTCTCAGCTCTCACGAGGTTTTCGTCATATGGGATGGTGATGTCCACCAAAAACACCCTCGACTGTGACCGGTCCACCAACACGATGTCAGGCTTATTCGCGAGAATAGTCCTGTCCGTGATAATGGACCGGTCCCAATAGAGCCGGACTCCGTCGCGCTCGAGTACCGGCACCGGTGTGTACTGGTAATAGGGCAACCTCTCATCCAGGAGACCGTACTTCAGAGCAAGCTCTTGGTGAAGGATTTTGGCTGCTTGGTTGTGTCTGTGCAAATACTCAGTGTTGGCAAGCGCGGAACATCCCGAAAGCACATGCCTGAGTGACTCGCCGGGATGGCGACAGGCTCGACAGATGTCGTGAGTGCCATCCTTCAGAATATACTTTCGGTAGTTCCGCGTCTTAACCACCTGATCTTGTATCGCACAGACAAAACCTTCGGTTTCCCCAAAGAGGTCACCGAAGCGCAGCCACTGCACGGACGCTTTCTTATCTACGTGTGGCTCATTAAGAGCTTTAAAAAAGCGTCCGTGCAGTTCCTTCCCCTTCCATACGGTCTCCCGGTCAGAGGTGGTCAGTACCACCGGTTTCCGCCACTCGGCTTGGGCTAAGGATAGTGGAGTGAGTCCTTTATCACTTACTATGACCTCTCTATGCATGGGGGACTCCCTCATCGTCTCAAAGTAGGTTCTGAGGTTAGATATCTCCCGGTTATGCATGGTCTTGACGCTCAATACGCCTCGACCCCCACATTTCCGGGGGATATACAACCTCATCACAGACGATTTCGGGTGGTGCATGCGATAGAGAGTCATAGTCGTGCGGACTTTTCTGTCCAGGGCGTCGAGTTCGGTCTGAGTCCATCTGAGCACGCCAAAGGTGTACATGAGAACTGGCATAACCCAGCCGTTATAAGCTCGCACCTTATTGGCGCCCGACAAAAAACTTTTGAAGATTTTTGTCAGGCGGCCAAAAAAGGCCTCGCAAACAGACTGTTTCATGTCAGCCTCTTTCACCCCTAGGGACTGTGACATGCCCAGATACCGGTATGACTCAGCTTCAGAGAGGGTTCTAATGTTCGATGGCTCGAGATTAATCTCGGCTGAATGAGTAACCTGTCCCCTCTCCACGTGCAAGACCGCACACTTGTCCAGCCCAAGCTCCATCCTGATGGAGTTGCTGAATTCAGTGGTGATATTCAGCAGCTCCTGCAGGCGGATAGCATTGGGTGCCAGCAGTTTGAGGTCATCCATGTAGAGAAGGTGAGGCACTTTAGTCCCTCCTCTCCGAAACTGAAAGCCTGTCCCCGATCCCTCTAGTAGTGTGCTGAGAGGGTTCAGAGCCAGACAAAACCAAAGTGGGCTCAGACAATCACCCTGGAAGATACCCCGACCTATCCTTATCCGATCATCGGCAGCCGCCAGCCGCTCACCATGGAGACAAAGGATTGTACTCCATTGCCCCATGCATTCCCCGAGGAAGTCTCGAACTGTACCATCGACTTTGTACAGCTCAAGGACCCTCAGGAGCCATGAATGGGGCACCGAGTCAAATGCCTTTTTATAGTCGATCCAGGCGGCGGAAAAATTCCGACGGTTGCGTTTGACCAGTTGGCCCGCAACGGAGTCGATGAGAAGGAGCTCCTTAGTACCACGACTACCACCCCGACATCCGTTCTGAGCCCCAGATATGATGTTATTCCCGTCTACATGACGTGAGATCTTGAGGCTCAGAACGGATGTCAGTGTCTTATAGATGGTATTAAGACACGTAATGGGGCGGTACTTAGCCGGATCAGTGGCATCAGTGGACTTCGGAGCTAGGTGTGTGATCCCGGTAGTGAAAAGGCTCGGGAGTGTCTTCTGCTCGAGAGTCTCTTGGAATTGTCGAGCCAAGGTCGCATGGCAAACCGAAAAACCCTTGAGCCAGTAGTGATGCAGTCCATCGGGCCCCGGACTTTTCCAGTTCGGGGCCCGCTTCACTGCACCAGCTACATCCTCCGCAGAGATGGCAACTGGGCTCATCGGTTCTATGGTGGCACATGCTTCCTCTACCGCCGCAATCCAAGGGCCCTCCTCATGCTCCACCTCTCTTGACCACACGGCACGCCAAAAAGCGATGAGGTCAGCCGGATTCGGTCTCTGTGAGGTGGAATAGACTGCTGGACACTCCAGTCTTTTAAAGAACCTTTTCTGATCACACGAGAAGAGGCGATTTTGCTGAAAGCGCTCGACTCTTTGCGAGTATCGCCGGATGCGGTTCCCCCATGCAGCGATTTTCTGCTTCAGGTCGTCGATGCGCTCTGTTAGCTTTTGCGCAATATCGGGCTGGTCCAACCTGACCCCACACCCGTTAAACGCAACTCTAACAGAGCGCACAATCCTTGGCCTAGTGTTGCCCGACCTGAAGCTTTGCAGTCTGCCAATGAGGACTCTGGCAAGAGTGATACGATGTTCTATCCTCTTCTTCCAGGCCGGTTCCGCGCTGCGTCTTGCACCCGCAGAACGCCCCGGTCCTGGAGTCTTAACTCCGATGAATCGGTGAACGGCTAGCGCCGCGCCGAAGAGGATAGAAGCCGTATCACTCAGGCCAGCGCTGCTCTCGAGGTGTTGAGGCAGCATTTTGTTCATGGCCTCAATGACATCCCGCGTCGCTACATTTAGCGTAAGTCGGGAGAGCCGCGGCCGACTCTCTAGAGGAGCGCTCCGGATTTCAGAAATCGCCTCTTCTAAAATCCCTCTCATCCGCTCTAAATCCAGGGAAACTGTTCCCTCAGTGCCTTCCTCCACAGGCAAATCTTGTGAGGTGGTAATGGTCTCCTCGCGGACAGGCGCCGCCTGGGAGACGATTTGCTCTGTGGTCGGTACTGGCACTGCTGGAACAGCCTCACGTCGCAATCGTTCGAGCTCGGTAGCGTTGAAGATGTTAGAACGCTGAATATACCGAGCCCGGTCTGCCAGGTTTTGTTCCGTGACAGTTAAGGTCGGCTCGAGCAGCAGGAACTCGCGGTACATTGCCGCTCGGTAGCCAGTCCGTCCGGTTTCCCCTCCTGTCGCCCTGTAGTACGCACGCATGACATTCTCGTTCATGAGAGACGTCCATCGCATGCGGCGTACACCACCAGCGGCGGGCGCCGAAGATTGGGTCCTGTTGGGCCCTGTCGAAGCCAAGCCATCTGGTGGGGATGATGGATTGGTCGACCGGCTAGGTGGTAGTGCCGGTCGACTGGAGGTACTGGCGGCCCGTATGCTGTCACGCCCAGCGCCAGCTCCAGGCGCGCCCTGGCGACCCCCAGGCAGCGGCCCTGTGCGCTTTTTTCTATTTGTATCCATCATAAAGGGGGGGGGGGGGTGAGTGGTGGCTACATCACTCGGGGTCCACTCAAGTCCCCGAGGAGGCTGTTTCTACGGCCAGCGCGCCGGATTTCGGGGAACTTGGATGATATCAATTAGTTCCCCGGTTCCCTTAGTCGCCTCTTACGACACCCACGGGATGAGAAGGGGTGGCAACATTCTTCTCTGCCGGTGCCACACGGCAATAATTAATTATTATTATTGTACTATCTGATGCTGATGCAGTGACTTCACACACTGATTCAGGTAAAAAAAACCATGAAAGGAATAAAAGCCATGAGAAATCTTTAATTTTCTGGAATATAAAGTATATCATCTAATATAGGATGAAATTTAACTCTTTGCCAATCAGGCGAAATCTGTTTAGCGGTTTATTGGCAAATGCTTTTTTAAATAGCCTGAATAAAAAAGTATTGCTGTGCCGTATTAATTCCCTCTCCTTTTTTTTATACACTACAAGCTAACCCTTGACGGCTATTTCACCTGGTGGTAAGTGATGATGCAGTCTAGGATGGTAGCGGGCTAACCTGTTAGAGGTATGGTAAACCAACACTCCTAATTGGTTTCTACGCTAAATCGTGCCGGAACGCTAAATCACTTGGTGACACGTCTTTGTCGGAAAGGTGTTAACTAGCCACGGCCGAAGCCTCCCACCAGACCGTTGTAGTGACCGACAAAGACGTGTCGAAAAGCGTTGCGACACGTCTTTGTCGGTAACTAGCCACGGCCGAACTAGACGAGACTCGAGCCGGGAATCGAACCCAGGACCTCCAACTTTATAATGCGACAGCGCGCGCTGCGCCACGGCGGTTGTCAAACTGTCAAACTGTGCCGCTACAAATTTTAAATATATGTAGAGTTTTGCGTACATATTATATAATATTTTGTCGCGTCACGTGTCCTATGTCCGCACTAGACTAACCACTAGGTATCAACCTCACTTGTTTCGCCGTCCTTTCGTACGGAAAGTAACTGTGGTTAGTAGAGCAGAACATACTTCGAAAACAAGGACATTTGCAAACACGTTCAGCTTGAAAAAGATTTCCTGTATTAACATTATCATCATCATCATCATCATGATCAACCCGGCACACTACAAAGCACGAGTCTCCTCTCAATATGAGAAGGGTTCGGTGATAGTCTATCATGCTGGCCATGTGCGGATGGGCAGACTGCAGACGCCTTGGAGAACATTATAGAGAACTCTCAGGCATGCAGGATTCCTTACGATGTTTTCCTTCACCGTTGAATAAAGTGATATTTTAATTGCTTAAAAACGCACATAACTCCGAAAAGACCCGTGCTTTGTAGTGAGCCGGCAATGGGTTGATCATGATGATTATAACGGTATAATCTCCCAACCGGCAGTGACATAATATTTTTTCTGCGAACGATAGTTGAGACATTCTTAAACCTTCCGACATCTATTTGCAGTTGACAGATTTAAATTTCCTAAACAGGATATTAAAAATAACTCGACGTTGAACTGTTTTTCTAACTTTCATAAACAGACGTTTATGAATGCACCTAATATGCCTTGTATACTTTAAGAGAACAAAGGATATTTCTAGACACGAAGAATATTATACTCGACGAGGCGGTACCGTCATGACCTATTAATCTTTCTCAATGACCTGATTTAGCGTCCTCAACCTTTCAGCCTAGAAACGTTTACACTAGGATGTTTTGATCTTTTGTTCACTGATAATTAGGTTATAATAAAACGTGAGTGATTTATCAACACACAGATTAATACACGGAACGGCTGGGTGCTTATGAATCTGAGAATAGGCTTACATTTAGTAGTACAGTCCTTTTTTTACTCTTCCTTATCGATAAGGATGGAGCTACTTGTTTTTTTATACACTACAAGTTATTCCTTGACGGCTATCTTACATAGTGATGATGCAGTCTAAGATGGTAGCGGGCTAACCTGTTAGGCGTATGGTAAACGCACGCTGTTAGTTGGTTTCTACGCAACAACGTGCCGGAACGCTTAATATCTTGGTGAAACGTCTTTGTCAGTAGGGTGGTAACTAGCCATGGGTGAAGCCTCCCACCGGCCCAGACTCGAACCGCGAATCTAACCTATGACTTACAACATTATAATTCGAAAGCGCACTTGAATCTTTTGGAGCGATAGTAATAGCGAAGCGATTTCTTTGCTATTACTATAGCTTTGCTAATGCTTTGCAAAAAGCGGATTGAGATTTTCTTACGAGTACAGATAGCTATTAGGACGTAGGAGTCCGCTACAAAAACTTTTGAAAACTCATTCCTAAAGGGCAATAGAGGTGTTTGATCAGTTGTATTTAGTAACACGAGGACGGTAACAAAAACGTGAGCAGACTTCACACGCCTTTGAGAACATTATGGAGAACTCTCAAGCATGCAGGATTCCTTACGATGTTTTACTTCACCGTTGAATCAAGTGATATTTTAATTGTTTAAAAACGCACATAACTCCGAAAAGTTAGTGGTGCGTGCCCGGATTCAAACCGCCGACCTCTGTTTAGGAGGTTGACGCCCTAACCACTAGGCTATCACCGCTTTTTTACTAGGCTAACACCAGTTTTTTCTACTTTTATTATACTAAGGTAATTTAGTAATCAGTGTACAAGAATTATATAACAATACAAATGTGTATTGTGTAATACGAAACAAATACAATCTTACTTTATGATAATTAAAACTTAGTCAAAATTAAGTATAACAATATTTTGACTATTGTTTTATAAAAAATAAATTATTGTTCTATAATAATAAACGTTCACACAACTTGTAGACACGTTTGTTCTCTCTCAGCCCGGGACGATAAATGACCTTGTAGTACCGCAGCGACGTGGCTGTTCAAATATTAACAAACTACCCGTCGTCAACAATAAGCTTTGTATTGCCAGCTTTAGATCCTATTCCTACTGAAGTCTTAATTTGTAGTTTGTCTTAAATGTGTATTTCACTACATATATGTACTTTTTGCACATGATTTTCTAGACTAGCAGAATATATACTTTTCTTTGAATGCGTGCAGAAACGGTCTTGTTTTTTCAAAGGCTTTTTGGAACAGAATCATTGATTGAAATATTGTGTGTTAAATAATACAGAAATGTCGTAATTTAGCATATTTTTGTATATATTGTGGAGTTATAACAATTTCTAATGAAATTGACGAAAAAATTATTGTAGTATGTAAGAATGTTCACTGAAAAAATTAATGATGTCTACCAAAACAAAAATTGTTATTCACTAACAACTATAAATGTTTGCACCTTACAATCATGAACTTTACTTTATCACAGATTGTACCACTTAACATAAAGCCCGTTTTGTTCTTAACAGACTCTACTTCATGATTAATAAACGCAGTAGGCTACCTCTCCGTCACAAAGTGACATTATATAAAACTTGTATCCGTCCAATCATGTCATACGCTACACACCGTCTTCGCCGGCGAAGACCCTTTTTTTTTTTTTTTTTTTTTTCCCGCTGGGAAATGCATTTACGCATCCCGCCCGGAATGCGAGCTCCAGGCGGGTATGTGGGACTCGCCGGCCGTCAAATTGGCGGCCAGAATACACACTAAAACCCAGCGTAGCCTTCTGCGTCCCAGATGGGGTGCCAAGGGATCGCGGTAGCATGCACTTTGACACCCCGACGCGCTCATCAGTGTACTCGTTGGTCTCTACGGGGGTGGTAACAGGTGCGCGTATCGGCGCCTCCTGCCACCCGTTCTCCTTCTACGGAGAAGGGGAGCATCAGCCGCCTGCTCTCTCTCCCTCTCCGCGGCCTCCTTCAAACCCATTACGGTTTCGCAGAAGGAGGCTACAATTGACCAGCCTTCCTCGCTAGCAAGCATTAAATTAATAACGCTTGGCAGCGAGAGGTCCCCGTCTAGAAGTGACATCAGTGAGTGCCTCTGCGGAGCCCATGATGAACACTCTGCCAGAGTGTGATGAGCGGTGTCCTCCGGCGCCCCGCACTCATGACAGGCCGGCGCTGCCTCCCGCCTCGCGATTCCGTGCAGATACTTACCGAAGCACCCATGCCCGGTAAGTACCTGCACGAGACGATATGTCAGTGCGCCATGTCTCCGCCTCAACCACCGCTCCAGGTGGGACCGGATTCCCTCTACCGTCCAGATGCCGGCAATCGGAGACTCGAGGTCATCCCGCCATCTTTGGACCAGGGCCTCGCTTCCAAGGGATCTTAACCTCCCAATCTCCTCAGGTCCTGGTCGTTCCCCTCGAGCCCTCATGCTTGACCGATACCGATGCACCTGAGCGAGTACCTCAGCCTGCAGATCCCAAGGTGGGTCACCAGCTAGGAGGGTGGACGCCGTCCAAGACACCGTACGGTACCCCCGTATTGCACGCACCGCAATTATACGCTGCGGTCTCCGCAGAAGGGACACAATCTGCGGCGACAGTGCGTGGACCCAGATAGGAGCGATCGCCGGCGAAGACCCCCGCTATCTTACGTCATTCGGATATGGGCTCCATCCGCGGCCTCGGAGAAGAAGAAGAAGAATATTCCAAAATGTTTGTTTTTAGAAAGATTTTTTAATCATTTTTACTTTAGCGCTAGTAAATATTTGGTTGATCGGTGTTTTAATTTTCTTATTGGAATCAGACATAAAATAATTAAACATATTATATTGATATTCTCAGTTGTTCGACAATCTTACGATTAAACGTGTCGCCAATCGATGTCACGTAGAAACCATTTAAGAGTATGGGTTTAACATAGCAGATTAGCCCTTACCATCATTACTTACCACCAGGTGATATTGCCGCTAAGGACTAACTTTTAGTGAAAAAAAAAAAAATACTTTTTTCAGTGTAGATATGCTATCAGGGAAAGAGACGGCAAGTTTTGTAACATGTAACGTATACTTATATAAATAACAATCCAGGTAAGCATATGTATTATTTATAGATACAACGGAGAACATATAGATACCGTATTTTAATATGTTCTCCGTTATATCTATAAATAATATTTGTGCCCACATTCTAGGCTGTTGGCTGGGAATTTAATATTCCCCATTCTAGCACCATACGCCTTGCAAGCTCAATGATTTAAACCTGCAGTAAAATATCCTTTAATATCAAGTGCCTTGGATTCGTGCCAGGTACCTGCTCGGTGCTTATTAACGAATGTGTCTCGTAGAACATAATACCTCCCTTGCAAATAATACCTGCCTCTAAACAACGCTTGTTGAATTTTGGTCAATCTATATTTATAGCATTTTCTTTAGCACCTTAAGGCTGTAAGATATCGTGTTAAGCGAGAAAGGCTACTTATTTTTTTTTCAATTATTTTAGTATCATAGCTGTGCGACTGGATTATTATTAACTCTCAAATAATGTTTTTTAACAAATTTATATTAATCGGTCTCCCGATTTATATATTAGTCAGCCTTTGAATACAATATCGTACAATATCGTGGTAGTTAGTTATGATGCGGTCTAAGATGGGAGCGAAAAGTATGGCAGTTTTATACCCATCTAATTGTGTTCGCTTGACGGCAGGTCTTTGTCGGTAGGTTGATTACTCAAAATGGACCAGACCAGAGAAGTTAAAAAATGATAAATTAAAAAAAAAATCCTGCCAGGGATCGAACCCGGGAGCACCCACTGATAAGACCATAGCGCTCAACACTGCGCTAGGGACTTCAGGAAAGTAACGCTTCGCTTCTATCCATTATTTAAAAAAACTGGTCAAAATGCAGTTCACAGCTAGTTTCCACCATTAGAATCCGGAGCAATACGATATCAATGCATACAATATCAAAATGCAAATACCCCGTGGACGCACAGCTTATAACGAGATGTCTGTTGTAGTGGGGCTATTCTCGGCGTATTGCCAAAATCCAAAATGCTATCTGGATGGTCTCTTAGCTCATTTCATTAGAATAATGGCTAAAGGTTGAATTCGTGGACGGTGACCTAGTTCAACAGGAAGTTGTTATGCAGAAGAGATCCAATCCGCGAAATCATCAATATTCAGTTATCTCCAATAAAGTGATCTTATAACTCGATACTTTCATATATAGCCAATATATATATATGAAAATTTAATGTATGTTCATAAAAATATTGATAAATTCAAGAAAAAAATGGACTGTAACGCACTGAACATTAGAAGTAAAAGTAAACTTGTAGTGCCGTTTACGTTTTGTAGTACCGTCTACACAAAATTAAACTCGTTCAATAAGGAAATTGTATTTTATTTTATAATAAATTACCTTTTGATATCTTGGAGATGTCTATCAATAAGTTCAAAGTTTTTATAAAATGAAAGCTTATAGAAAAATCATATTACGATATTAAGGATTATATAAACGATAAAAAAGGTTGGGTGTAAATTGCTCTATCTCCATAGGTATTATATTTTATTATTGATTATGTGAGATGGTGACAACAAAAAAAACTCGGCTAAGTTTGTTGTGGGTCTTAGACCTGGGCGTGATTTGAACCCTCTTTGTTTTAAGTTGTCGATTATAGAAATAATGAGACTTGGTTAAGCATAAGATTTTATAATGAGAGGTGTTCTGAAGTGTTTGCATTGATACTTGCTACCAGCCTCCATAGTACAATGAGAGGCTGAAAATTTAAAAGTTTGTGAGTAATATTTTTGGTAGTTTTGTGTATTTATAGTAAAGGAAGTTCATAATAAAAAGAATTATTATCATTAATATCTCAATTGTATTTGCAATCTTAAGCACATTGGATTTATTGCTTCACTGATAGATAGAACAAGTTCAATGAAGTTACCAGTAGCTACTTTAGAATTTAAGCTGTAGTAGGATTTGTAGTACACGAGTAACAAAGATTCCAACTAAAGGTTATAAGGCAATCAAAAATAAGAGTTGCATAAGCCAACGCGTGCATTCAACAAAAAATAACCTCAAAATCGCAAAGCCCGACCGCCAATCAAGGGAGTGCTGCCAATCCATCAACGGAACGCTGCGTCGTATCCCAATTTTGATGCCAAGTTTTCATTGTCTCGAAAAACAATTAAAACACATCCCTCGTTCATTTATCATCAAAGTGAAGTGCCTTTGACAGATCGGGCTTATGAATTTAAAGGGATTATAATTAAGGAAGTTTGTGTTAGTTAGGCATTTAGGACCAACGCATCTATCCTGAAAGGGCTAAAAAAAACAATAAGGCTGTCGACTATATGTCTCAAGCGCACCTTGGAATACTTCGGACACATTGCCCGCCGTAGCCCTGGGAATTTAGAAAAACTGCTCGTAACGGGCAAGGTGGAGGGAAGAAGGCCAAGAGGACGTAGCCCCATGCGTTGGTCCGATCAGATCAGCCCTGCACTCGGTACGCCACACATTCCACGCCGCACTACATAATGCCGGAAACAGAACCATCTGGAGAAAAATCGTACGAAATAAGGTGATCCTTGCTAAGGATCGCGACCCTCAGTAATGGGGATGACGATGCAGAAGAGAGTGTTAGTTAAGAGTTACCTAAGCATTTTATATCCACCAAAGAATCTATCGGTTATAAGGAGTTTGGTCTTTTATTATTGCATTAAAAATAAACTATAATCATCATCATCATCATCATCATCATCACTTCAACCGATAGACGTCCACTGCTGGACATAGATCTTTTGTAGGGAGTTCCAATGGCCACGGTCTTGGGCCGCTTGTATCCAGCGGCTCCCTGCGACTCGTTTGATGTCGTCTGTCCACCTTGTTGGGGGTCGACCAACGCTACGTTTACCGGTGCGGGGTCGCCATTCCAGCACCTTGGGACCCCAACGTCCATCGTTTCTCCGAGCTATGTGCCCCGCCCATTGCCACTTCAACTTCGCAATTCGTTGAGCTATGTCGGTAACTCTGGTTCTTCTATGGATCTCCTCATTTCTGATTTGATCACGTAGAGATACTCCCAGCATAGCTCTCTCCATCGCCCGTTGAGTGACTCTGAGCCTTCTTATGAGGCCCATAGTGAGCGACCATGTTTCAGAGCCGTAAGTCATCACTGGCAACACGCACTGTTCGAAAACTTTAGTCTTCAGGCACTGAGGGATTTTGGACGAAAAGATGTCACGGAGTTTCCCAAACGCTGCCCACCCGAGCTGAATTCGGCGGCGGACCTCCTTCTCGAAATTGGACTTACCTAACTGGATCGTATGTCCCAGGTATACATACTCGTCTACAATTTCCAGTGCAGAGTTCTCAACGATTACTGGGTAAGGCAGAACATTAGCGTTCGACATAATCTTCGTCTTGCTCATGTTCATACGTAGGCCTACCTGTTGAGAAACTCTGCTAAGGTCATTGAGCATTGCGTCGAGGTCTTCCAGAGTCTCTGCCATTACGACTACATCATCAGCAAACCGAAGGTGATTGATGTACTCGCCATTGATGTTGATGCCTAGTCCGTTCCAATCCAGAAGCTTGAAGACATCTTCCAACGCTGCGGTAAACAGCTTCAGAGAGATCACATCTCCCTGCCGTACTCCTCGCTGCAGTTGGATCGGCCTCGTAATCTGGTCCTGTATACGGACTGACATGGTGGCGTTTTCGTACAGACATTTCAGTACTTTGATGTCCCGGTAGTCGATTCGGCATCTCTGCAGTGACCTCAACACAGCCCAAGTTTCCACCGAATCAAAGGCTTTCTCATAGTCCACAAATGCTAAACAAAGTGGCCGGTTGTACTCTTCGGTCTTCTGTACAATCTGCCGCAATGTATGGATGTGGTCTATGGTACTAAAGCCCTTCCGGAAACCGGCTTGTTCGGGAGGCTGGAAGTCGTCAAACCTATTAGAGAGACGATTCGTGATGACTCTTGAAAACAACTTGTAGACATGGCTCAACAGCGAGATGGGTCTATAGTTCTTCAGCAAGGTATTGTCACCTTTTTTGAAGAACAAAACCACCACACTCCTGTGCCATGCCTCTGGTGTTATGCCTTGGTGAATGACAGAATTGAACAACCGCTGAAGGACATTAAGTATTGGTTTTCCACCCGCTTTCAGGAGTTCTGCTGTGATTCCATCATCACCTGGCGCTTTGCCATTCTTAAGTTGTTTGAGAGCCCACCTTATCTCATATAGGCTGACGTCCGGGAAAGAAACTATAATACGAGTATATAATTATGATCGGTTTAGATTTGATGAAGTTAGTAGTTAGCGTAAAAAAAATGTGTGTTAATTATTTTATCGTTCGCTGATAGTAATATAAAACACACTTCAGGAATGCTATACTTAAGTTAAAATATAATCCCAGTAAAATAAATTCCGGTATTTTCAACGCTTTCCACTAAAACGTGAAGCGCGCGGCTTTATATTGCAAATTCCCACTATTACAGAATCTCAACAAAATGCCTTTAAACGCTTTAAACGGACTAAAGTGGAATTATTACAGATTTACAAAAAAAAATATTAAAAAGGTAAAATTCATGGAGTAGGATAAAAAAATATCGTGTTTAACAACAATGCTATTATTCATTTTTGTTTTACTACACGTTAGCTATTATAACTTGCACTCACCGTTCGACCCCCCGTCGCCTAAGCAGAGGTTCGGCCTCACAGGAGGCGCCCTTAGGCATTCCATGTTCCCATAGTTTCTTCGAGCCCTGGGGCTCAAAATTTCTTCTGGCAGAGCTTCTTTCCGAAGCTTGCCAAACAGCCCGATTATGCTGTGGCAACCAATAGGGTTAGCTAATAGACAGTCCGAAATAAAATATATATAACTTGACTACATTCACACTTAGTGGTGAGTCATCGTGCAGTCTAAGATGGCCTCCAGCCAATCAACAACCGTATGACTATTTTTGGTTTCAAAGTGACATAATAGTACCGTTAAAAAGCGTTATAACACGTCTTGGTCGGCAGGGAAAAGATTAAGATTTAAATTCAAATAATCCTTATTCAAATAGTCCTTTAAAAGGCACTTTTGACGCGTCAATAATTTACATAGCAGTGATTTAATGGTGATAACTACATTCGTAAACTTAAAACTAAAGGTATGAGGGTTTCAAACGCGCCCTGTTCCAAGAAAAAGCCCACACCAAACTTAGCTAGGTAAATTTTCTTTTTGTTTTCACAATCTCACATGCCACTTAAAATTATGTTAAGGGCTTATTAGAGCAATATTTCATACCAATGCTTGTTTATCATTTACATAATTTCCAAAACGCTTCTGCCAAGAGAACGAACCCGGGGCAACCCATTATTGAGATCATTCATCACTGTGCCGGGAACATCGCTAAAAAGGTTAGGAAGAAAGCTCTAAATCAGAAATTGTACACGCACAAAGTCAGGGGGAACCACTACTAGAAAATAAAGAGGAGATTTATAAATGCAGAGGATATGAGGTAGGTAAACCGCAAGAGGGAAGTTTGAATATAAATTTGCGAGGTCATTTCAGGTGACATTTGTATGCTAAAATGTTACAGATTCAATTATCTGTAGATACCAAAATTGAGTGGAAATTTGAAGGCGAGGTGATGATTTTTCTCAACCACTTGCAGTTCCGCGGTTAAATAAAAATGTCTCACAGGTGGTTTGTCGCCGCTTGCCGTTAATTTTAGATTTGAATTTTATATATATGTGGAGATATGCATACATATTATACAATATTTTGTCGCGTGACGTGTCCTATGTCAGTACAAGACTACCTACTAGGTATCAACCTCACTTGTTTCGCCGTCCTTTCGTACGGAAAGTATCTGTGGTTAGTAGAGCAGAACATACTTCGAAAACAAGGACATTTGCAAACATGTTCAGCTTGAAAAAGATTTCCTGTATTAACATTATCATCATCATCATCATCATGATCAACCCGGCACACTACAAAGCACGGGTCTCCTGTCAATATGAGAAGGGTTTGGTGATAGTCCATGCCGCTGGCCATGTGCGGATTGGCAGACTTCACACGCCTTTGAGAACATTACGGAGAACTCTCAGGCATGCATGTTTCGTCACGATGTTTCCTTCACCGTTGAATCAAGTGATAATTTAATTGCTTAAAAACGCACATAACTCCGAAAAGACCCATGCTTTGTAGTGAGCCGGCAATGGGTTGATCATGATGATTATAACGGTATAATCTCCCAACCGGCAGTGACATAATATTTTTTCTGCAAACGATAGTTGAGACATTCCTAAACCTTGCGACATCTATTTGCAGTTGACAGGTTTAAATTTCCTAAACAAGATATTAAAAATAACTCTACGTTGAACTGTTTTTCTATCTTTCATAAACAGACGTTTATGAATGCAACTAATATGGTTTTTATACTTTAAGAGAACAAAGAATATTTCTAGACACGAAGAATATTATACTCGACGAGGCGGTACCGTCATGACCTATTAATCTTTCTCAATGACCTGATTTAGCGTCCTCAACCTTTCAGCCGAGAAACGTTTACACTAGGATGTTTTGATCTTTTGTTCACTGATAATTAGGTTATAATAAAACGTGAGTGATTTATCAACACACAGATTAATACACGGAACGGCTGGGTGCTTATGAATCTGAGAATAGGCTTACATTTAGTAGTACAGTCCTTTTTTTACTCTTCCTTATCGATAAGGATGGAGCTGCTTGTTTTTTTATACACTACAAGTTATTCCTTGACGGCTTTCTTACATAGTGATGATGCAGTCTAAGATGGTAGCGGGCTAACCTGTTAGGCGTATGGTAAACGCACGCTGTTAGTTGGTTTCTACGCAACAACGTGCCGGAACGCTTAATATCTTGGTGAAACGTCTTTGTCAGTAGGGTGGTAACTAGCCATGGGTGAAGCCTCCCACCGGCCCAGACTCGAACCGCGAATCTAACCTAGGACTTACAACATAATTCGAAAGCACACTTGAATCTTTTGGAGCGATAGTAATAGCGAAGCGATTTATTTGCTATTGCTATAGCTTTGCTAATGCTTTGCAAAAAGCGGATTGAGATTTTCTTACGAGTACAGATAGCTATTAGGACGTAGGAGTCCGCTACAAAAACTTTTGAAAACTCATTCCTAAAGGGCAATAGAGGTGTTTGATCAGTTGTATTTAGTAACACGAGGACGGTAACAAAAACGTGAGCAGACTTCACACGCCTTTGAGAACATTATGGAGAACTCTCAAGCATGCAGGATTCCTTACGATGTTTTCCTTCACCGTTGAATCAAGTGATATTTTAATTGTTTAAAAACGCACATAACTCCGAAAAGTTAGTGGTGCGTGCCCGGATTCAAACCGCCGACCTCTGTTTAGGAGGTTGACGCCCTAACCACTAGGCTATCACCGCTTTTTTACTAGGCTAACACCAGTTTTTTCTACTTTTATTATACTAAGGTAATTTAGTAATCAGTGTACAAGAATTATATAACAATACAAATGTGTATTGTGTAATACGAAACAAATACAATCTTACTTTATGATAATTAAAACTTAGTCAAAATTAAGTATAACAATATTTTGACTATTGTTTTATAAAAAATAAATTATTGTTCTATAATAATAAACGTTCACACAACTTGTAGACACGTTTGTTCTCTCTCAGCCCGGGACGATAAATGACCTTGTAGTACCACAGCGACGTGGCTGTTCAAATATTAACAAACTACCCGTCGTCAGCAATAAACTTTGTATTACCAGCTTTAGATCCTATTTCTGCTGAAGTCTTGATTTGTAGTTTGTCTTAAATGTGTATTTCACTACATATATGTACTTTTTACATATGATTTTCTAGACTAGCAGAATATATACTTTTCTTTGAATACGTGTAGAAACGTGCGTTTTTCAAAGGCTATTTGGAACAAAATCATTGATTGAAATATTGTCTGTGTTAAAAATATAGAAATCTCTTAATTTAGCATATTTTGTATATATTGTGGAGTTATAACAATTTCTAATGAAATTGACGAAAAAATTATTGTAGTATGTAAGAATGTTCACTGAAAAAATTAATGATTGCTACTGTTAGATAACCTATTTACCATTCAATAGATAACGCTAATATATTTGTATTAATATTAATGTTTACTCATGTAGAAAGTGTTTGTATACTCATTACCTACAAAGTGTATGATATTACTAATTTGTCTATGTTTCTGTAGGTATAGGAATGAAGTGGGAGTAGAACTTTGATCTTTCTTTACTAGAGAATCAGCGAGTCACTTCATTCCTCTTACTACCATCAAAGTGAATACAACTTAAGTAAAATCTCTATTCGTTTTTATATTTCTTAAAATAAAATAAAATAAAATAAAATACGTACCTACGTTATTCTAACACTACCAAAACAAAAATTGTTATTCACTAATAACTATAATTGTTTGCACCTTACAATCATGAACTTTACTTTATCACAGATTGTACCTATTAACATAAAGCCCGTTTTGTTCTTAACAGACTCTACTTCATGATTAATAAACGCAGTAGGCTACCACTCCGTCACAAAGTGACACCGTCTTCGCCGGCGAAGACCCCCTCTATCTTACGTCCATCCTTGACTGCATCTTTACTTACCACCAAGCCGCCAAGGACTAACTTTTAGTGAAAAAAAAAAAATCTGTGTAGATGTGCTATCAGGGAAAGAGACGGCAAGTTTTGTAACATGTAACGTATACTTATATAAATAACAATCCAGGTAAGCATATGTATTATATTATATATTTGAAGATATAACGGAGAACATATAGATACCTTATTTTAATATGTTCTCCGTTATATCTATAAATAATATTTGTGCCCACATTCTAGGCTGTTGGCTGGGAATTTAATATTCCCCATTCTAGCACCATACGCCTTGCAAGCTCAATGATTTAAACCTGCAGTAAAATATCCTTTAATATCAAGTGCCTTGGATTCGTGCCAGGTACCTGCTCGGTGCTTATTAACGAATGTGTCTCGTAGAACATAATACCTCCCTTGCAAATAATACCTGCCTCTAAACAAAGCTTGTTGAATTTTGGTCAATCTACATTTATAGCATTTTCTTTTATAATGATACATCTAATGAATAGAAGCAGGCGTTACTTTGCGGAAGTCCATGATAAACAATAAATAGCAAGTATAATTTGCTATATTCCGCCGACAACCGGGAGATTTAAAGAGAGTAAAGTCTTTACTTTTCTCGCTTGTAAAGTCAACATCTGAGGATGATCCGGTGTCGGGTCGAAACGTGCGTAGAGGTTCTAGTGGAAGATTTTGTGTGGTGTTATATTATACAAACCTCCCGGTTGTCGGCGGAATATAGCAAATTATACTTGCTGTTTATTATGTAATGATACATCTATAGCATTTTCTTTAGCGCCTTAAGATTGCCTTTAAAGAGATCGTGTTATAAGAGAAAGCCTACTTCTTATTTTTCCAATTATTTTTATATCATAGCTGTGACTGTATAATGGTCTTCCGATTAATATTAACTTGTTAAAAATCATTTTATGCCTCCCTATTACTTTGTTTTCTTTTTCCTCCGATTCTTTGAATTATTTACAAAATTTTAACATTTTAATTTTGTTAATATTATCATTATTACTATATCCTTAATGTTTTTTATTGTAACTTCTTTTCTTTGTATTTTCTTTACAGTCTTGTATTTCTTCTGATGTGTGGCGTACAATAGAGTTTTTTCATTGAAAAAAAAAAAAAAAAATTGTGTGTGTGTCAACACTGCGCTAGGGACTTCAGGAAAGTAACGCTTCGCTTCTATCCATTATTTTAAAAAACTGGTCAAAATGCAGTTCACAACTAGTTACCACCATTAGAATCCGGAGCAATACGATATCAATGCATACAATATCAAAATGCAAATACCCCGTGGACGCACAGCTTATAACGAGATGTCTGTTGTAGTGGGGCTATTCTCGGCGTATTGCCAAAATCCAAAATGCTATCTGGATGGTCTCTTAGCTCATTTCATTAGAATAATGGCTAAAGGTTGAATTCGTGGACGGTGACCTAGTTTAACAGGACGTAGTTATGCAGAAGAGATGCAATCCGCGATAACATCAATATTCAGTTATCTCCAATAAAGTGATCTTATAACTCGATACTTTCATATATAGCCAATATATATATATAAAAATTTAATGTATGTTCATAAAAATATTGATAAATTCAAGAAAAAAATGGACTGTAACGCACTGAAAATTAGAAGTAATAGTAAACTTGTAGTACCGTTTAGTAGGCTGCACAAAATTAAACTCATTCAAAGGAAATTGTATTTTATTTTATAATAAAATACCTATGATATCAATCTATCAATCTATCTATAAGTTCAAAGCTTTTATAAAACGAAAGCTTATAGAAAAATCATATTACGATATTAAGGATTATATAAACGATAAAAAAGCTTGGGTGTAAATTGCATAGATACTATAATTTATTATTGATTATGTGAGATGGTAACAACAAAAAAAACTCAGCTAAGTTTGTAATGGTTTTCTTCTTAGACCTGGGCGCGATTTGAACCCTCTTAGCTTTAGTTTTAAGCTGTCGATTGTAGTTATAACCATCACTTCACGAATAGAAATAATGAAATGAACGATTCATAGATGCCTGTAATAGGTGAATAAAGCTATTTTTGATTTTGATTTTCGATCAGCGAAGGTCTTAAACATATAAAGGACGTATCGTCACCAAGAACTCCTATTATGGAAGGTATACTTAACAAATTTCAATAAAACGTTTTAATCAGCAAGCTGAAGCAATGTGGGTTGCATCCTTTTTGTATAATCTACCTCCAATTCATCTTTTAATATTTATGAGACTTGGTTAAGCATTTATACTTGCTACAAGCCTCCATGGTACAATGAGAGGCTGACAATTTAAAAGGTTGTGAGTAATATTTTTGGTAGTTTTGTGTATTTATAGTAAAGGAAGTTCCATAATAAAAAGATTTATGATCATTAATATCTCGTAAGCGGTGATAGCCTAGTGGTTAGGGCGTCAGCCTCCTAATCACAGGGCGGCGGTTCGAATCCGGGCACGCACCTCTAACTTTTCGGAGTTATGTGCGTTTTTAAGCAATTAAAAATATCACTTACTTCGACGGTGAAGGAAAAACATCGTGAGGAAACCTGCATGCATGAGAGTTCTCCATAATGTTCTCAAAGGCGTGTGAAGTCTGCCAATCCGCACATGGCCAGCGTGGTGGACTATGGCCAAACCCTTCTCATATTGAGAGGAGACCCGTGCTCTGAAGTGAGCCTGTAATGGGTTGATCATGATGATGATGATGAATATCTCTTATTTTATTTGCAATCTCAAGCACATTGGATTTCTTGCTTCACTGATAGATAGAGCAAGGTTAATGAAATTACCAGTAGCTGCTTTAGAATTTAAACTGTAGTAGGATTGGTAGTACACGAGTAACAAAGATTCCCAACTAAAGGTTATAAGGCAATCAAAAATAAGGGTTGCCTAAACCAACGCGTGGATTCAACAAAAAAATAACCTCAAATTCGCAAAGCCCGACCGCCAATCAAGGGAGTGCTGCCAATCCATCAACGGAACGCTGCGTCGTATCCCAATTTTGATGCCAAGTTTTCATTGTCTCGAAAAACAATTAAAACACATGCCTCGTTCATTTATCATCAAAGTGAAGTGCCTTTGACAGATCGGGCTTATGAATTTAAAGGGATTATAATTAAGGAAGTTTGTTTTAGTTAAGAGTTACCTAAGCATTTTATATACACTGTTAAGAAACACACTTCTTCAGTATCTATTCTTATTTATTTACAGGATGGTACACACCTTGTTGATAAGGAACACATCTCTTCAATATCTATAACATTTTACACACCTTTGTACAACCAGAAACTTGCAGACCACTTTTCGGTACCAACACTAAACAATAACTAACCAACAATGACCAACGACTAACTAACTTATAAAGGGTCGATTCGAACGTCATGTATTCTGTTTTGCGTTATTCAAATCCGGTATCTTAAGAAAACAGTCAATTGAGATACTTTTCATTAAAATAGTCAAAAGTAAACCTAAATCATTTAAGTCGAATCACATACTTCAATTATATATTCTCATTTAATGATTAAGATATTCTATGTATGTAAATTCAAAGACACTTGTGGAACCAGCTTCCATCTTCTGTGTTCCCTAATGGGGATCTTCAAAGGGCGGATTACCAAATTGCTCAAGGGCCAGCAACGCATTGGCGGTTCCTCTGGTGCTTCAAATGTTCATGGGCGGCGGTAATCACTTACCATCAGGTGACCCGGCTGCTCGTTTGCTCGCTTTGTATATATAAAAAAAAACACTAAAATCTAAAACATTTGGAAATCATGAGAACACCGAAGCACCTTTCGGCTATGGTTATTATCACAAAAATTTGATACTAAACCTCAAAGCCGACCAATACCCCACACCATCTGCTTAGATGGACGGGTATTGGATGGCAGGATTTGGCATCTAGTAGGTCCTCTATAATGTTAAACTTAAAGTTATTGCTGCTTTATCCTCGGCCGTATTTTACCGTAAGTTTTCGTGTCGTGTTGCTGTGATAAAGCTACTCGTATGTTCTTCGACGTTACGTTTCACAAACTTTGTTGAAATCCATTTGTCAGACGGCCTTATCATTGTTAAAGTGATTTCAAGGCAACCAACGTGAGAATTTGACGTATAATAATATGAAATGAGCAGTACATATCATCATCATCATGATCAACCCATTACTGGCTCACTACAGATCACGGGTCTCCGCTAAATATGAGGAGGGTTTGGCCATAGTCCACCACGCTGGCCGTGTGCGGATTGGCAGACTTCACACGCCTTTGAGAACATTATGGAGAACTCTCAGGCGTGCAGGTTTCCTCACGATGTTTTCCTTCACCGTTGAAGAAGCAAGTGATATTTTAGTTGTTTAAAAACGCACATAACTCCGAAAAGTTAGAGGTACGTGCCCGGATTCGAACCGCCGACCTCTGAGTAAGAGGCTGACGCCCTAACCACTAGGCTATCACAGTTTCAGCAGTGCATATATAATATAAAATAGCTTCTGCCCGCGACTACGTCTGCGTGGACTTCAGAATTGGGTCTAAAGCTTCGCTCGTTAATAATTTTTAATCTTTCCACAGGAACTTTTTGAGGGATCGGTATAGAAAGTACATGTCCTTTTCCATAGCATAGGTGGAATGCATACCAAATTTCAAAGCTGTCTGCCAGCGGCTTAGCTCGTAAACAATTTTTAATTTTCCCTCGGGAACTACTAAAAGAATCGGGATAAAAGGTAGCCTATGTTCTTTTCCATGTCAAAGGCTAATTTCATCCAAATCCGTTGATCCGTTTTTACGTGATTCAGTAACAAACATCCACACTTTCACATTCATAATATAAATATTTAATATAGCATACAATTAACTAACACAATATGTTCTGTGAGTAAGTAGTACAGTATATAATCAAACTTGTACTCGAAAATGACTCACGGGAAATTCTTAGAAACCTTGTAGAGAAAGTGATTAATTTCTTAAGCATATATGTTCTTTTCTTTAAAAAAAAAAAACTATTAAGTTTATTTGAGCGGTTTGCCGCTAAGGTGTTTGGTCTTTTATTATTGCAGTAAAAATAAACTATAATACGAGAATATATGATCGGTTTAGATTTGATGAAGTTAGTAAAAAAAAATGTGTGTTAATTATTTTTTCGTTCGCTGATAGTAATTTAAAACACACTTCAGGAATGCTATACTTAAGTTAAAATATAATCCCAGTAAAATATATTCCGGTATTTTCAACGCTTTTCACTAAAAACGTGAAGCGCGCGGCTTTATATTGCAAATTCCCACTATTACAGAATCTCAACAAAATGCCTTTAAACGCTTTAAACGGACTAAAGTGGAATTATTACAGATTTGCAAAAAAATATTAAAAAGGTAAAATTCATGAAGTAGGATAAAAAAAATATCGTGTTTAACAACAATGCTATTATTCATTGTTGTTTTACTACACGTTAGCTACTATTACTTGTACTCACCGTTCGACCCCCTTGTCGCCTAAGCCGAGGTTCGGCATCAAAGGAGGCGCCGTTAGGCAGACGTTCCCTTAGTTTCTTCGAGCCCTAAGGCAAAATTTCTTCTGGCAGAGCTTCTTTCCGAAGCTTGCCAAACAGCCCGATTATGCTGTGGCAATCAATAGGGTTAGCTAATAGGCAGTCCGAAAAAAATATATATATAACTTGACTACATTCACACTTAGTGGTGAGTCATCGTGCAGTCTAAGATCGCCTCCAGCCAATCAGCAGCCGTGTAACAGCTACATTTGGTTTCCAAGTGGCATAATAGTACCGGAATGCATTTAAGCATTGTAACACGTCTTGGTCGGCAGGGAAAAAATTAAGATTTAAATTCAAATAATTATTATTCAAATAGTCCTAAAAGGCACTTTTGACGCGTCAATAATTTACATAGTAGTGATTTAATGGTGATAACTACATTCGTAAACTTAAAACTAAAGCTATGAGAGTTCCAAACGCGCCCTGTTCTAAGAAAAAGCCCACACCAAACTTAGCTAGGTAAATTTTCTTTTTGTTTTCACAATCTCACATGCCACTTAAAATTATGTTAAGAGCTTATTCGAGCAATATTTCATACCAATGCTTGTTTATCATTTACATAATTTCCAAAACGCTTTTGCCAAGAGAACGAACCCGGGACCACCCATTTTTGAGATCATTCATCACTGTGTCGGGAACATCGCTAAAAATGCTAGAAACAAGCTCTGAATCAGAAATTGTACACGCACAAAGTCAGGGGGAACCACTACTAGAAAATAAAGAGCAGATTTACAAATGCAGAGGATATGAGGTAGGTAAACCGCAGGAGGGAAGTTTGAATGTAAATTTGCGAGGTCATTTCAGGTGACATTTTTATGCTAAAATGTTACAGATTCAATTATCTGTAGATACCAAAATTGAGTGGAAATTTGAAGGTGCGGTAATGATTTTTCTGAACCTCATGCAGTTCCGCGGTTAAATAAAAATGTCTCACAGATGGTTTGTCGGTCTGTCAGTCTGTCACCATCCACTGTCTCTAATATATCAACCATTTCATTATCACCATTATCACCATCATCATCATCATCATCATCATATATCACTGCCGTTTCGGCAACAGCGACTGGGTCTCTGTTAATTTTGTTTAATAAGGGCGTCGTTCGTGTGCCCTGATGTGGCTGATGTACCCTATTTTTGCGCGGAATAAACGCGCGCAGTGAGAACATGACAGGGCACTATCAACGTTATTATAAATTATATTGGAGGGTGGTCTATTTTTCAGTTGATCTCTGTACAAATCCAGATCCACCCTCCTTTTATCTTCAAAATCCGTGATAGCCTGCTGAGCCAAGTGCCTCCACTCCATTCGGTCTTCAGCGATACTTTCCCAATGAATGGAATTGGTATTACATTTCGTCATGTGCCTCTTAAGCACATCTTTATACCTAAGGACCATAAACTATTACCATCCCATCGCTGGAAACACACGGCTCATAGGACAGAGTCCTAGAACACACACCTTCCACGAGGCGTGTATGTTTCGGCGAAAACGGCGAGAGCTGAGTGGGTATGACTTAGGTCACGCTTTCGTGGGGATAGAGTATAATTTCCACTAGCCTGGCCTTTTCGCTTACTAGCGACATCTGACAGGCTTCTTAGAAATAAAGTTAATTGAGTAAGGAAGTATAATTTAAGTGCCATTACGTTATCGTAGTCGTAGTTCGTCATTTTTGACCACCTACGTAGCGCAGCGCGCGCGCTGTCACATTATAAAGTTGGAGGTCCTAGGTTCGATTCCCGGCTCGAGTTTGGTCAGGTGGGAGGCTTCAGCCGTGGCTAGTTACCACCCTACCGATAAAGACATGCCGCCAAGCGATTTAGAGTTCCGGTACGGCGTCGCGTAGAAACCAATTAGGAGTGTGGTTATACCATACCCTTAACAGATCAGCCCGCTTCCACCCTAGACTGTATCATCCCTTACCACCACGTGAGATGGCCGTCTAGGGCTAACTTGTAGTGTATAAAAAAACAGGTATTGGAAAAAAATATATATTACGACATATTAAAAAAATTGTTTATTAGTTATCATAATTGATTATTTCTGTTAAAATGATCTATGATGCTTATTTAATGGCGTCATTGTGAACGAAGCCGCAGGTTAAAGTTAGTGGCATATAATACTAAGCTTCTCTTTGCCTTTGTTCTGTGTGGTCTGTGGCACATGTAAAAACGGTATCCTTTCTACTTTTATATAATACAGATTGGAACAGTGAGGTCGAAAACCCCGCAGCCACAGAGTAACAAAGTACTGTTAGCCACAGAGTAACAATTCACATCACATTTTTCGATAGCCACTGTCCGTTTCGCCTATATCGTTTTGAATTTTTTGTTGCGGTTCCTAATAGGGCTGTCGATCTTATGTTTTATAATCTGCTTTACCATTTTGAAGACGAATGATTTGTTGGTCTATTTGTAAACAATAAAACCATTGAAGCACATTTTTTAGAATTTATTATTTGATATTGACGTAACATAGAATATAACCTATTTTAACAACAATAAGATTTCATACTTAAATAAAGGTATTTGTAAAATAAAGCAGCAGATAAACTATAAATACCACGTACCACAACATAAGTACTGATCTTCAATGCCAGAGGAAGTATATGCTGACTCTTATGAATAAAGTACAATAACGGATTTAATGTCAAAAATATTGTAATTTAAACGGTGATGTTTAATGTTCATTAGGCATTAAAAAAATACTTTATTATCAAGACAATGTTACGGAGGTAAACCTTCCCCATTGCAGCATGCTGTTATTTTGTCGCGTTATTCAGAGATAATGAAAAACCGGTATAAATAAACATGCCGGTGGGTAAGTGACAGTACAACTGTTAATAAATAGAATTAGCTAGTAAACTGCGAAAACACTTTATTTAGAGTAAATGAAGTATAGCTTTCCGTCTGAGATAATAAGAGTTGAGTTCTCCTGTAATAAGGATGGTTTATGAACTGATTATCTCAAAAAGAACGTCTATGGGTATTTTTAAGGATCGTGTTTGTAGACTGATGGACTGGACTAAGATATTACAAATTAAATCCACGCTTCGATGAGTCTATTGTTGCCAGCCCTAGTAAAAAAATCACAAGGTAAACAACTGTGTATAATAATGACTCTTATGGTGAAAGATTTAAGGGTCAGGTCTTAGGTTCACCATAGACAATTTATTTCCTCGGACAGATAGTGGACCCTCGCCTTTTTAGCCTGAAGCGAGTGCTTAAATAATTGTGAATATTCTTTGTTATTGTATTGTAGAAAGCTTGTTCATCTGGCGGTATCTTGATAACTGTATGATGCTTTGAAAAGAAATATGAGAAGGACATTATGTTATACCTACTCAGCTAGTCTGTTATATATTAGTCTGTTATCTATGTATTTGCAATACAAAAACTATCAAATCGTTAAAATTTATCCATCCGCTTTTTAGGTGGTTGTGAAAGAGGGATTTCATATTATGAATTCGAATAAAACCTAATTGGCTGTTAGCTTTTCATGTGTATAGCACAGATCACTATAAAATTTGGCAAACAATAGTTCCAAAGGAAAGATCTTCGACCTAACTTGCCCTTGCCTTTGGGGTTGTCTAATAAAACCAAGGAGAACTACACAAACGCCGCCGTAGTATATTTTTATCTAATTTTTACATAATTCAATTTCCGTATGTTTAAGATTGCATACGTAACATTACCATAATATGAGCTTAAGCGAAGTCATCTAAAAAGCAGTTATAGCCTAGTAATCAGAGGTCAGTGGTTCGAATCCGGGCACGCACCTCTAACTTTTCGGAGTTATGTGCGTTTTTGAAAACAATTAAAATATCATTGCTTCTACGGTGAAGGAAAACATCGTGAGGAAACCTGCACGCCTGAGAGTTCTCCGTAATGTTCTCGAAGGCGTTTGAAGTCTGCCAATCCGCATATGGCCAGGGTGGTGGACTATGGCCAAACCCTTCTCATACTGAGAGCAGACCCGTGCTCAGTAGTGAGCCGATAATGGGTGGATCATGATGATGATGATAACTTTCTTCATAAGGGAGTAAAACATCGTTAGGAAACCCTAAAGTCATCTAGTATCCGCATTTCATGTATGCACTTTTATAATGAAAGCGGCCTCGGTATGATAAAAAAAAATACAACTCTGCCGTCCTTCTAATATCTAAAACCAACGAACAATGAGCTTTGTTACAATGCTAGTTAGGTCACTTAGTATGCGACAACGGAACTGGTTGCCCCTAATATGCGTTTAACGACATTGTTAGGTACAATCACATAGCCGGCCAGCCATCTGGAAGCTGCAATTAGGATCCGTTCAATACTATCTGTACCTATGCATATACTGGCGACCTCCGTGGTAACATAATACAGAGCTAATCTAATCTAATTTAGAACTCTAATAACTCTTTTTTTTTGGACTGTCTATTAGCTGTACAAACCCTATTGGTTGCCACAGCGTAACCGGGCTGTTTGAAAACCACCATCACCCTCTTGCTCTTGTACCCAGCAGTGGGTTTTATTTATTTATTTATTTACACACTTTTATTGTACACCACGAAAAAGGAAAAATAAAACAAAAAAAGGCAGAAAATAACAGACACAGTAGTATACAATTTGGCGGCCTTATCGCTACATAGCGATCTCTTCCAGGCAACCAAATATGTAGAAGATATAGAGATACGGAAAGAGGAAGTTGGTGCAAAATATATACATAAATATATAAATTGATATAAACAAATATATATACATACTAATAATAATAACCATTTTAATATATATCTTAAAATATATAATTATAAATAAAGTATAAATAAATAATCCTCATGGGTTCAACATAGACTGACGATGATGAAATAAACCACACCTCTACGGTCCCAGGTTAGAATTATTTGGATATTTAATTTCTGAACTGGTCTGTTTTGGTTGAAGACTAGTTACTATCCTGCGGAAAATTTTAAGCGATTTGGCACTCTGGTTTGATATTACATAGAAACCGATTATTGGTTTAACTTAACACCCTGAATCTTCACTTTTTTTTATTCACTGTAAGTTAGCCCTTGACGGTAATATCACCTGATGGTAAGTGATGATGTAGTCTAAGATGGTAGCGGGCGGGTTATCGAAATTAGACTGCCTTATAAAGAGACATATTGCTGATACCATTTTATTATTACGCAAATCAATCAGCATGGTAAATCTATACTCCTATTAATGGTTTCTACGCGATATCGTGCCGGAACGTTAAAATGCTTGGCGACATGTCTTTATCGGTAGGTTGGTAACTAGCCACGGCCGAGCCGGGAATTGAACCCAGGACCTCGAACCTTATAATGCGACAGCGCACTCGTTGCGCCACGGGGGTTGTCAAAACCTACGATCATATAACTTAAAGTGCAATATAAAAGCTAAATCTTTTACCATTAATAAAGGTATAGAATTTATGTTATATTCACAAACCAGAGCGAAATCCATCGGGATCTGAAACCTAATTACCTCGTTACAAAGTACAAGCATAACAATTTCGTCGCAGCCATCTTGTTTCGAAGCAACGTGTGTCACAGCGCAGTGTTATATTTCGTATGTAATCAAAAATAAATAAAAAAAGTGTCCGAACCGCCATTCGCTCGACGGGCATTTTTATGGTTTTCAGTGTTCTGGATTAAATTTCCGCGGTATTCAAATTGAAACTTCCCTCGTTCGGGGTGTCTGCGCTGCTCGTCGCTTGTTTGAAATGTGAGATTTTTAACTAACGCGTTTGACAGTGAAATGGAAAACGTGAAAAACGGTGGCGATAAAAAAAAGGCCTTCGGAACAATACTTTTTACATCTGTTTTAAGGTTAGCTTTCGAGTACGAACGCCTAAAAGAGAGGTGGCCACACGCCCAAAGCTACTCGAAAGTAAACTTTAAAACTGATTTAAAAAATAGTAAAAAAAAAAACTAAAAACCACGCTTTAATGAATAAAACGAACTAAAAACAAGATAATATTTTTTTAAATAATTCAAATTAGGGATAAGAGTGATAAATAAAAGAAATTATTTTAATGTTAATGGCGCTGTTTGGAATGCGATCGCTGTACAAGTTAATAATATCCTGAAGATCCTAATTAGGATAATAGAATAATAAAATTATTAAATTATTGTGTTGTCATCGGTCCTCGATAAATCTACCGAGTTTGAATGAAATCTGACCGTTCAAAGTGGGTCAAAATCGAGTCCAAAGGACTCGGTTACAAACAAACAAACATACAAACATACAGACATACAGGTGAAGCTAATAAAAGCGTGGTAAAAAGTATTGCTCCGAAAACTTTTTTATTGCTTTACGGCTTATTAATCTAAGCTGTGATTAATTTAAGCTGCAATAGCTTAGTGGTTAGGACGTCCGCCTCCAAATCAAAAGTCGGGGGTACGATCGTGCAAGCACCTGTAACTTTTCGGAGTTATGTGCGTTTTTAAGCAATTAAAATTTCACTTGCTTCAACTGTGAAAGGAAATATCGTGTGGAAACCTGCATGCCTATGAGCTCTATTCTCTATTCTCTCACAAGACCGAAGGTGAATCACCATGCTGAAATACCCTTAAGGTTTTAAGTTAGTTTTATTTTATTGTTTTCATTATTCAAATAGACCTTTATAAAAATTTGCTTTATTGTATTTAATTATTGTTTCCATTTTAAATTGTAACTGTTTTAACGTTTAACTGTAATTTATATTGTTTTTAACTTATTAAGAAATCTGTTATCCATTAATTAAGAAGTATCATATCATGTATATATCATAGTTTGAATAAAGCAAATAAGGTCTCTTTTTAATGAAAGAAGGCACCCTGGGATAAAAAAAAATACCCTTAAGGACACAGACAAGGGACAAAATGTACTAGTCCACCGGATATGCATATGTAGCGGGCATATGTGTTTTTTTTTTTACACACTACAAGTTAGCCCTTGATGGCTATATCACCTGGTGGTAAGTGATGATGCAGTCTAGGATGGAAACGTCCCTAACCTGTTAGGGGTATGGTAAACCCACACTCCTAATTGGTTTCTACACGACATCGTGCCGGAACGCTTAATCGCTTGGCGACACGTCTTTCTTCGGTAGGGTGGTAACTAACCACGGCCGAAGCCTCCCACCAGACCAGACTCGAGCCGGGAATCGAACCCAGGGCCTCCAACTTTATAATGCGACAGCGCACTGCGCCATGGAGGTCGTCAAACATGCATATGGCGCATAAAACATTTCTGCTCTTATTAGAAAGCCTTTTATGTAGAGTTAAGTGCTATGTTTTAAGCTATCTCCTTACATATTATTATATCCCTTGTGACACGGAATATGGGAGGCCGCAGGGCGAAGTCGATTGCGAGATCACACAAATATTGAGTTACGCAGTAAATCGTGTTTATGTTGACGGTATCTTAAGCCTTAAACATGTTTGTCGATGTGTTGAATAAACCTTTGATGTTGCAAAGCCAAATAAATTAAAAATGGTAAAATTGTACACTCGTATACATAAAAAATCTAAACTAATGTTATATTTGACTTTATTTGTATTATATGACCTACGCGGCGCAGAACGAGCGCTATCGCATTATAACGTTAGAGGTCCTGGGTTCAATTTCCGGCTCGTGTCTAGTCTAATTACCATCTAATAAGAAAGACGTGTCGCCAAAGCAAGACAAATCAAATCCTTGATAAAATATAAATATAATTTTGTAGTATGAGCAATAGAATAAATTAGGGTGGACTTTAAACATTGTATATTAAATATTTTTCATATTGTAAATCAAAAATTGCCACACTCCTAATTTAGTAAAATGTTATGGCCTCTTAACTGACTTAAATCGTAACATATGAATAGTGTAGATATATACATATAATATTATTTATGAAACTGGATAAGGATATGTTTCATACAATTTATTTTTTCGGCTGTCTTTAATACATTTAGTTAAAATGCAGTGTGTAATAAAGAGTGAGTGAAGCGGTGATAGCCTAGTGGTTAAGGCGTCAGCCTCCTAAACAGAGGTCGGCGGTTCGAATCCGGGCACGCACCTCTAACTTTTCGGAGTTAAGTGCGTTTAAAAAAAAAATATAACTTGCTTCAACGGTGAAGGAAAACATCGTGAAAAAACCTCCACGTCTGAGAGTTCTCAATAATGTTCTCAAAGGCGTATGAAGTCTGCCAATCCGCACATGGCCAGCCTGGATCAATTTTCGACGGAAATAGTCAAACTTTGTTAATATTGGGCTTTTCTGCCCAAGTGTTTCTGCACAAGCCCAGAATTTAATGTTGGGTGACTGAACCATAGCGAGCTGTCGTCGGAGTAACTATTTCTGCCCGATCAATTCAGTAAAACGGAGACCCGGAGAAATACCTGTTACTGTCATAGCTCAACAATTTTCGAAGCTAAAGTGGCAATAGCCGTTATAAAGTAGAAATTCGCAAAATTATTTAAATGTTAGTTAGGGGACTAATATATTTAGGTAAAGCGGTGATAGCCTAGTGGTTTTCGGAGTTATGTACGTTTAAAAAAAAAATATCACTTGCTTTAACGGTGAAGGAAAACATCGTGAGGAAACCTGCACGCTTGAGTTCTCCAAAATGTTCTCAAAGGCGTGTGACTATGGCCAAACCCTTCTCATATTGAGAGGAGACCCGTGCTCTGTAGTGAGCCTGTAATGGGTTGATCATGATGATGATGTCATGATAGGGGACTCATATATTTAGGTGTGTATTGTATAGTTAAGTATAGTAGGTTTAAGATTTTTATTCTCTAAAGAAACAATTTTACTTAATGAGAATTTAAAAATAAAACAGTTTACATGAAGTAGCTTTCCAAAAGTGGCGCGTTTATAAATTTAAACAATACTTTTTAAGTTTCTTCTTGAAGGATACAAAGGACTTCTCACAGAAAATCTCTTCAGGTAGGTTATTAAACATATTATGTGCCCCCTTAAGCTGTATTGTTTTACTGTCATAATTTGTTCTTGTTTTGGTCAATCTTAACTTATGTCTGTTTCGTGTATCGTCAAACAATAATTTGTATTTTGCCTTTAATTTAAAAATAATAACGCAAGCGCGTCCCCCTAAATCTTCATAACTGTATCTCAAACGTAATTCACTGACAAAATGCCTTGGAGCTTTGAACATATCCTGCAAATACTTTGGGGAGTTAAAATGCATATTTCTGTTACCATTATACGAAATAAACCTAATCATAAACATCAAAGGATCTAGAGGGACTTCCCTCTGCTCTTCAAGGAAATCGAGTTGGTTAAAAATTTATTTCCCTCATACGTTTATAGTGTATTTGTATGGTCTTTATAATTCATCTGGCTGTGATAGCTGTGATAGCCTAGTGGTAAGGACGTCAGCCTCGTAATCAGAGGTCGGGGTTTCGAACCTATAACTTTTCGGAGTTATATGCGTTTTTAAGCAATTAAAATATCACTTGCTTCAACGGTGAAAGAAAACATCGTGAGGATACCTGCATGTCTGAGAGTTCTCCATAATGTTCTCAAAGGCGTGTGAAGACTGCCAATCCGCACATGGCCAGCGTGGTGGACTATGGCCAATCCCTTCTCATATTGAGAGGAGACCCGTGCTCTGTAGTAAGCCGAGAATGGGTTGATCATGAATTGATCTTGTATGAATTTCACGTTCGTCATTCGTCATGAATCTTTTGGACATGACTTTGCCAACATGAACCCGTGTTAAAAATAATTCTTTTAAATAGCTTCTGATTCAAGTGTTGATTCTGTAACCTAAAATCGAATCCAGGACCATAGGTCGCTTGTAGAAGCTTACCAGAATATTTTTTATACACTACAAGTTAGCCCTTGGCTGCTATCTCACCTGGCGGTAAGTGATGATGCAGTCTAGGATGGCAGCGAGTTAACCTGTTAGGGGTATGAGGGATAACCCACACTCCTAATTGGTTTCTACGCGACATCGTGCCGGAACGCTAAATCGCTTAGCGACACGTCTTTGTCGGTAGGGTGGTAACTAGCCACGGCCAAAGCCTCCCACCAGACAAAAAGGTAGAAGTAAGGTTGCCATATCTACACCTAAATGAAAAAGAAACGTTGTTACGTAATTCAAAGCGTTTCCAAAGAGGAGTTGCCATTCAACAAAAGGAAATAAAGGCGATCGGTTTGAAACCAAATCGCAGGCAATTCTTTCAAGATGCCGCCCGCACTAATGCCCCTTGCTATTGGTTAGTTAAATGAAATATTTCACCCGCAAACTCAGCTAACCTCAAAAAATCCATTAAAATACAGTCGGCTCTTATCTTTAAGCGCCTAAGGTAGATATTAGTAGACCATTATGTACAGTTTTGCTCTACGTACATCTTGCGGAACAAATGTAAGGAAACCATACGGATTTATGCGTCATACGTGTCCAGTTACTAGGATGTCAGATGGGCTGTTCTGGGATTGGTTAAGGCCTTTATTACACGGTTTTATATAGCAGATGTCCGGAACTGCTTTAACTTGAGCTGAAAAGTTTATCAAAATATTTTTAAATGTAAGCTTTTTAACAGTCTTTTAGGAAGATTTGATTGGGAAAATTATTGGGTACATACCGACTGTGGGTCATTCTTTACATTTTCATCATCATCATGATCAACCCATTGCTGGCTCACTACAGAACGAGGGTCTCCTCTCAGTGATTGAGCGTGAGCGGAACCATGAGCGGATTGGCAGAATTCACAAGCCTTTGAGAATATTATGGAGAGTTCTCAGGCAGGTTTCCTCCAGATGTTTTTCTTCACCTTTGGAGCTTTCTTTTTTTTATACAGTAGAAGTTAGCTAGTGACGGCAATCTTACCAGATGGTAAGTGATGACGCAGTCTAAGATGGTAGCGGGATATCCTGTTAGGGGTACGGTAAACCCACGCTCCTAATTGGTTGTTACGCAATATCTTCATACCTTCGAAAAGTTAGAGCTGCGGGGGATCGATCCGACGACCTCTGATTAGGAGGCGGACGTCCTAACCACTAGGATATCACAGCCACACAGCGGAGAAATAGAGTCCCGTTGGCAACCTTCTGGCACGGAACCCTAAAGAAATATCACTACAACTAGGTCACCCGACATCAGTTGGTAAATTCGCCATTTTGTAAACATATCACACTATATCATACATGTATCATGAAGCCAAAACAAAGCAAGCGCTAAAACTCTGGCGGAATCCGGGATTATTCACCGATGAATTTAACATGGCGCCCACTGAGATTCTTTAAGATTTACGAGCATTTGCAAACTGTGTGCACGTTCAACTGTCTCGTTGAATCTACTTTTGACATACGAAACACGAGGTCTTATATAATAATAATAATAAATTTCTTTTTTTTTTTTTTTTATATACAAAGCGAGCAAACAAGCTGGCGGCGGTAATCACTGGGTCACCTGATGGTAAGTGATTACCGCCGCCCATGAACATTTGCAGCACCAGAGGAACCGCCAATGCGTTGCTGGCCCTTGAGCAATTTGTTAATCCGACCTTTGAAGATATTATAACCATTAGGGAACACAGAAGATGGATTCATTTATTTGCTATAAAACATGGGTGTAGTTATAAGATACATATATGGAACCAAACATGTTTTGCCTCTACAGGCGTGCAAAATATTTTAAGTCAATTATAACTGTTACATAGATAATACTTAAGGAAAAAATAATGAAAAAAAAAAACATAATAATTGAATTGAATTAATTTAAATCTAATGTCATATCTTGGATTCGATTATCAGAAAGCCAAATTTGTCGGTGTGTTCTGTCAATAATTTTATAATAGTTTAGCGCCTATTATAGAATTATAAATTTCCCAAGTCCTTCCGAGGGCCCCGTTTATTGATCGAATCGAATCGATGAAGTTAATTGTTTAAGCTTATTTTTTAATTATGTTTTTGAAGACTACAGTTGCATTTGTTATTTATGTGAAACACGCGTATCGGAAATTGTGATAAAACGTCAAGTTTAACTTAACGCAAACTTAGTAAAGGTCATGTAATTCAGTGATGATAGACAGAAAGAAAGCACAAAAAATATGTAAGTACACAATAGGCGCAGTAAAACTTATCCTGTAACACTAGAAAGGGTAGGGTAGGTTAAGCTAGTTGTTAAATGCATGAGTAACGATTTCGGAAGCATTGAAGACCACCGTGGCGAAGCGCGTACGCTGCTAAAAGGCACTTTTGATGCGGCAATAATTTACATAGTCACATAGTTACATACAATTTGATGGTGATAACTACATTCGTAAACTTAAAACTAAAGCTATGAGGGTTCCAAATGATTTTTCTACAAGCTTTCGTTTAACTTTGAAGTTATTGATAGACATCTCCAAGATAAATACTTTCTCAATAAAAACTTTCTCAATAAACAGGCAATCTTACATTATATTATTGCTAAGTTATGGGTCAGTTGAAGTTATAGTAGTTTATGAAGTCAAACAGGCTTTTTAAACATAGCTGTAAATCTAGCCCGCGAAAAGATTGTCATACAAAAAAGTCTGAATCGATTTCCATGCTATTTTATTGTTACTTATTGCTACTTTATAAGCGATGATAGCCTAGTGGTTAGGGCGTCAGCCTCCTAATCAGAGGTCGGCGGTTCGAATCCGGGCACGCACCTGTAACTTTTCGAAGTTATATGCGTTTTTTAAATATTACTGGCTTCACCGGTGAAGGAAAACATCGTGAGGAAACCTGCACGCCTGAGAGTTCTCCATAATGTTCTCAAAGGCGTGTGAAGTCTGCCAATCCGCACATGGCCAGCGTGGTGGACTATGGCCGAACCTTTCTCATATTATGAAGAGACCCCTGCTCTGTAGTGAGCTGGCAATGGGTTGATCATGATGATGGGTCAGTTGAAGCTATAGTAGTTTATGAAGTCAGAGCTTTTTAAACATGCTTATTAAACATAGCTATAAATCTAGCCCGCGAAAAGATTGTCATACAAACAAAGTCTGAATCGATTTCCATGCTGTTTTATTGTTACTTATTGCTACTTTAGGGCTAAAAATTTATTAGAAAACTTTGAGTAGCAATATATCTGATACTAAAAACCCGCGTAAAAAGAATAACGTCGGATTTTAGTTTGCTTTCCGCGGCACGTCATATGAGGAGGTTTACAGGGTTTTTACCGTGGGCCGTTTATTATAAACTTTATGGTGGCATAAAGCATAAAATAATGGAGTATTTTTACAACCCGATGCCATAAAACACCTTTTATGATTGTGATAACATCGGTATTGGATATTTGGCGGGTGTGTTATGTTTTAGATGCCCATGGGATTTAAAAAAAATTGTATTTATTTTTATTTATATCATTATCTTGAAAGTGAAAAAAATACGTAACATTAAAGCGAAAGGCAACCTTATCACTAAAAGCGATCTCTTTCAGGCTGCCTACTCTAAAGAAGCTGAGAGATATATAAAGGCGGGAAACAGTTATACATACAGATATAAAAATTGTATCGGGCGTCCGAGTTGTTTTTTGTAAGGGTGACGTCAGCATTGCTGACGTCACGATTTTGTTTACTTTCGCTCATAGTAATTAAAACCACAACTTGCGGGTTTACACTTTTATTGCAATAATAACTAAGAGGTCCGAACAGTCCGACGTCTCGAGCGAGAATCCCGCGAAAGGCATCGACCGCCCGTATTTATATCACAAAGCATGCTTGTACAAAATTGATTGTTACTGTCTAAATTGTGTTAGCAAAATCATCAATAGTTAAAATGTGGGTAATTATTGAATTCTTGAGGTTCTTGGCGCCGCTGAATAAAGTTAATAACTTCGAGCCGACACATATATATATATGTTGTACGTTGACGAAGTTGCAAGCGAAAACTAGATGCTTCGCAAGTTCTTAGTTCGGACTTAGGACCACGAATAGCTACCAGCTCTAATGAGAAATCCATTAGCTCAAATGGAATAGAAATTGAATTTAACAGATAATGAAAGAAAGCACAATAAACTCGACTAGACTAACGCAATAAAGTCTTCCACTCTACGAACGCATGTGATTGACTTGCTAAAACTAAATTAACTTCGCATTTTATTGATTTATTTAGAGTTAGTTTTTAAACTTGATTCAGTGTGAATTGACGTCTCTGCAGCTGAATTGACAATGGACCCAGAAAGACGTTATAAATTCACTTCTTTTATAGGAATTTTATTTGGAAAGAAGCGGCGAAAGACTAGTGGGTGGGACTATTTTTTTTTTTTCGGACTGTCTATTAGCTGTACAAACCTATTGGTTGCCACAGCGTAACCGGGCTGTTTGGCGAGCTTTGGAAAGAAGCTCTGCCAGAAGAAATTTTGAGCCCTAGGGCTCGAAGAAACTATGGGAACGACTGCCTAAGGACGCGTCCTTTGAGGCCGAACCTCGGCTTAGGCGACGTTTGGGATAACGGGGGGGTCGGACGGTGGGATGGGACTAGTGACTCTTTGGAGCTATTTGCGTTTTAATTCAAAATCACTTGCCCCTAACGTTCACCGTTAATCTGTAGATATGTGAGTGGAGTTTACAAATCCGAACTTGGCCAGCTTTTTGGGCTACGGCAGAGTGTCCTTAACAAATAGTTATGTGGGTTTGTTTAATTAAAACGAATATTTTTGCTGTATCATATATTATTCATAAATTACTAATTACTTATTAGGATCTCAATGCAGTTGAAGTGATATCAAGCTTTAAAAGGGGTGTTTAATTGTAAACATCTGACCTAAAAATCCGAAATATTCACTTCATAAGACGTTTCAGTCTCTCGGCTGTCGGTTCCTAAATGACGGGCGGCTGCATAGGAAATTGGAACGGAAATTGACCACGTGACTGGAGCGGACGTGATGTCATCGAACGCGATATGAACTAGCCAATCAGCGTTTATTCAATTACGGGAGACGCCGTACGAAAATTGCAGCTACGAGTATATTTGATTTTATCAGATTGAGTTCAGTAAACCCTTTTTTAAGTTCTTACTAAAGTATAGTAGACTATGATTTGTGAGAGAGTGTGACACTTTCGCGGCTTAACTACACAAATGATCGAGTAATTTTATGCACCTTATATTGCAAGCGTTCTGGAATTGGATGTTGGATATCTTTTTGTCCGCGGAAAACTGCCAGTCCTTCCGCGATTTAAAAATAAAACATTTATTTATTAATTATTAATTCTTTATTTCTTACATCACAACAAATAAAAATTGAAATAATAAGAAAAACAGAAACAAAAAGAAGCAATATAAGAGGCGGCCTTATCGCTTAGTAGCGATCTCTGCCAGGCAACCTTAAGATTAGGAAAAGAAAAGAAATTTAAAGTAGGTGGCGTAATATATACCTGCATACGAATAACTACATACAGTTATAAATATTAATTATTAGTAATAAACATTAAAATAAACGAAGTCGATGACAGCTAGTTATATCAATAATGCACAGTACGTCGGTCTGTCTGGGTGTTAAATTGTTGCCAATGCACATCTGAACTGAACGATCTCGAGCAAATTAAGCGCAAACACAGCTTGCTACCTGAAAACGGCTGAAACTGTGGAGGGCCGGTAATGGCTCGATAATGATGATGATAGCTTTTTTTTTTCTATTTCTTCTATTCTTTTATTTATTTACAAAATGTTAACATTTCAATTTTGTTAAGCCTATTTTTTATTACGATATATATATGTTCTTTTATTTATTTATGTATTTTTTTTATTAGTTTTATTCATATGTATGTTTAATATATTGTATGTATTATATTATATATATTTTTTTATCCACTACAAGTTAGCCTTTGTTTCTAAGCCTGTTTGTATATATATTAAATTCTGGGTTGCCTGGCATAGATCCCTTTTTAGTGATAAGGCCGCCTATTGTACCTATTTTCTTTTCTGTGTGTTTCTTTGCTGTTTTGTATTTCTTCTTGTTTGTGGTGTACATTAAAGTGAATTTTCATTTCATTTCATAATAAAGACGTACATCAATAATCACGAACGCCTAAGAACTTTATCATTAATGTTGTAGTCATTTTAATTAATCAATTGGTTAAACAAAGTTAATTATCGGCCATTGTATATAGATATGTGTCCAGATATGGATGCGTGGCGGCTCAAGTCTGGTCTGGAGGAAGGCTTCGGCTGGACTAGTTACCGACAAAGACGTGTCGCCAAGCGATTTAGCGTTCCGGCACGATTTTCTACGCGAGAAAACTATTAGTAGTATGGTATTACCATACCCCTAACTGGTGAGCCCGCTACCATCTTAAACTGTATCATCAGCAGGTGAGATAGCCGTCAAGGGCTGTGTTTTTCTGCTTCATCATCTCCTTGCAGAAGGAGGCGAAGGCAGCCCGAGACGTCTCGCTGGCCACCATGTTCGCACCTGGGTGGGCAACGAAAGGCCAGGGCTTGTGCAACGAGTAAGGTTCGCACAAGTCCAGCGTGTGCTTCGCCGAGTCCTAAGCGTAGCCATACTAGTGGCACTCCTCCGTGGGCTTCCGCCTATTGACTCTGCACGGATACCTCCTGAAGCAACCCTTCCCCGAAGCTCTCGAGCTTCTGCAGCCATCAAGGCCTAACTTGTGGTATATAAAAAATAGTAATTCAATATTAAGAGAATTTCCACTATTGTAAGAATTCTTGATCTAATATTTTTGTCTGGTGGGAGGCTTCGGCCGTGGTTAGTTACCACCCTACCGACAAAGACGTGTCGCTAAGCGATTTAGCGTTCCGGCACGATGTCGCGTAGAAACCAATTAGGAGTGTGGATTTACCTTGCCCCTAACAGGTTAGCCCGCTACCATCCTAGACTGCATCATCACTGACAATCAGGTGAGATAGCCGTCAAGGGCTAACTTGTAGTGTTAAAAAAAAAAAAAAACCTATTGAGGATTCGGTTCAAGATGCACGCGACCGACATTAGGAGCATAGCTAGCGAGGTAAAATTTAGATTTCAGTGTCTTCCAATCAAGTCTCCAGTGTTACAGGTTTTCCTTGAAAGCTCCCTGTGTCAATTTCACTCGCGGTTGCTTCCCAAACAGAGTTAATTTCGCAAAATCGCTCGCCAATGTTATTTGTCTTGGGTCTCGCTGGGAAGAAAATTTATTTTCACGGAACGGGTGAAATTTTCAAGTCGATCGCGCTGCGGATGGAATTCTCAATTGTCTTCATTATTTATTGGCTAAGTTTAGTCCTTGGATGGGACCTAGAAATTCACTCTAAGTTCATTGCGAACTTTGTTTAAGAATGCGATGTGCTAAGTATCGCTAAGGTGCGCTTGAGTGCGGTTTTAGAGTTTAAGTTTGTAGAGCGACGAATCAACTCTATTCGACACATCATTACGACAGGAAGTTCGACAATTAGATAAAGGTAGCCTATATATATATAGACTATAATGACAGAACAAGGATAAGCCTACTTGAAAAGCACCTAAGTTGTAGCCCGCTGGTTTAAAACCAATAACATTTATTTATAACACGGCTGAATAGCTAAACTGAACTTTTCATTAAAATTATTATAAAATATAGTTAATTGCTTAAAAGTTTTAAGCAATGAAAATATCATTTGCTTCAACGGTGAAGGAAAACATCGTGAGGAAACCTGCACGCCTGAGAGTTCTCCATAATGTTCTCAAAGGTGTGTGAAGTCTGCCAATTCGCACGTGGGTCCTGTGGGTGAGGTCCTGGGTTCGATTCCCGGCTCTAGTCTGGTCTGGTGGGAGGCTTCGGCCGTGGCTAGTTACCACCCTCCCGATAAAGACGTGTCGCCAAGCGATTTAGCGTTCCGGCACGATGTCGCGTAGAAACCGATAGGAGTATGGGTTTACCATACCCCTCACAGGTTAGCCCGCTACCATCTTAGACTGCATCATCACTTACCATCAGGTGAGATTGCCGTCAAGGGCTAACTTGTAGTGGATAAAAAAAAAAAACCAGATGGGCAGACCAGCTGAGGGACTCTGCTAACTACAAATTTCACACAATAGCCTCCGGTAGAAGCCGGTGGAAACGATAAATCCGCACAAGGTACACCAAGATCTTCAGTAATAAAGGAACGACTGGAGAGAGAGAAAGACACTATGTACCCATACGTTTTTCGTATTTTTGATTTCCTTTGACAGGCGACGTGGAAAATATTTGAAATGCCTCGCGCGATATGGTGAAGTCGAAATCGGCTTAGTAACGATGATTGAGTTCGATGGAGAATTATTCCAGTTCACTAGTTAACAAATTTCAATACGAATTAAGCGTATTTCATCTATACAAATAAATAAAATTGGAGTGTCTGTTTGTAATATTGAAATAACCGTTTTTTACTACATGCATATGAATATGTATACGGTATATACACCAAAATTATATTTTTTACAATTTTTGTCTGTCTGTCTGTTTGTTCCGGCTAATCTCTGAAATGGCTGGATTTTTACGGGACTTTTATTGGTAGGTAGCTGATGTAATAAGAAGTAACTTAGGCTACTTTTATTTTAGAAAAATAAAGTAATGTTGCAATGTCCAAGTACTGTCCAGTACCGCGCGCAGCTCACGCGCATGCCACCGCCTGTGCCATCACGTCTCGGGCGCCTCCCACTTCTCCCACCAATTGTTTTAGTTTAGTAATTATTTCAAGTAATACGGGTTAATAATCTATTGCTTCGTGATTGAAAGACAAACAAACACACTAACTCAACGCAGACGAAGTCGCGGGCGTCAGCTAGTGTGAAATAAGATGAGAACAATAATATATATTGCATTTCTGGTTACTTCGCGTAGTTCTATATGTAGTCTTATGAAAATCGCAATTAATGGCCGTAACTATGTCATCGTATAATTAAATCATTTTTTGTGGTTAACAATTATATATATGTTTATTTAATATATCTGTGTTTCCAGCTCAGTACCTTCAAGGCAAGATATCTCTCCAACCTAGATCTAATCATTGCTTTCTAGTACTGATTGTGGTCAAGCGCAGACCTATTTCAAAATATATATATGTATATGATTATATCGTGGTTAGACGAGCAGACAGTGGCCTGATTTTAAGTTTTTTTTTATTACACCACAAGTTAGCCCCTTGACGGCATCTCACCTGGCGACGCGTCTTGGTCGGTAGGGTGCTAACTAGCCACGGCCCAAGCCTCCCACTAGACAAAGTGATCACTATCGACCTTAAAAATTTGTAGCACTAGTCATTTGAGTCATTGGTGCGTTTTTGGCTGAAGCCATCGTCCTAATCGATTTCCACGCGACATCGTGCCGGAACGCTAAATCGCTTGGCAAGACGTCTTTGTCGTTAGCCTCTTAAAGCCTCATAAATGACCAGACCAGAGAAAATTTAGTAGTCAATTTCCAAATTGCCCCCGCCGGGGCGTGAATCCTGGACCTCCTCCTCGACCTCCGTGGCGCAGCGCGTGCGTTGTTGCATTATAAAGTCGGAGGTCCTGGGTTCGATTCTCGGCTCGAGTCTGGTCCGGTGGGAGGCTTCGCCGTGGCTGGTTACCACCCTACCGACAAAGACGTATCGCCAAGCGATTTAGCGTTCCGGCACGATGTCGTGTAGAAACCAATTAGGAGTATGAGTTTACCATACCCCTAACAGGCTAGCCTGCTACCATCTTAGACCGCATCATCACTTACCATCAGGTGAGATGCAGTCAAGGAAAGTCAGAGAATAAAAAACAAACCTCAAACTTAAAATATGCTACAGGTCCTAAATCTAAATGCATTAAAGGCGTTAAAGCCTGACAGTTACTCGCTTTTTCATTCAGGCAATTTTCTCCAGCGGTCTAGCTCCAGAGCTGTGGACTAATGTACCGTTGCTATTTAAGTGACGCATACTTTGTTACATTCTCACGTTGGAGACATGAGCTTGTACGTCACGAGACCAATCTACGCATATGCATACAGACAGGCAATCCTATATATTTTTGTGTCTAGCTTTTACAAAAATCATTTGACTACACAATACGCAAATTTGAAACAATAACTAATTAAATCTCCGCTCACTCATATAATGCAATTTGCAAGTAACTTTCAAAAGGAGTCTGGCCACATTGTTCTCAATATATTGAGAATGTTTTTTTGGAATTCTTAACAGGTAGGTAATCGACATTTATCTGTAACGAATTGTCCAAAAAACGGGAAATCTTATATTTATTCGCGTCTTAAGTATCATCATCATCATCATCATCATTTTAAGCATGTATTTAGTATATAAGTCCGTTTTTCAATGAAACCAAGCCACATACAAATTCTTGCAAATATGTTTCCATTTTGCCGAAGGCAGTAAGTACCATCAAAATTCCAAAAATTGTGACAAATTATATCTTCCATCTAACCGCTCCATTGTATTCGCATTTTGTGTTTGTATCTGAGGTGAACAATAAAAAATATATTCATTCACTCATTCATTCATTCGTTCATACATTCATTCTTTCATTCATATATTCATTCACTCTTGGGGTATGCACCGCTTTCGTGCATGTATGAAGTGCACGCCGCTGGGTACCGCTAATGATGAACTGTAGAACTAATAGTGAATGGCAATGGATGGATTCGTATTTCAACGGTTGATGCCTCATTTAATATAATCAGAGTCGCCCAAAGCTTAACTTTGGCGGAATATTAAATTGCATCGAACATCGAACCGAGCGGAGTTGTACGCTCCAAAAGACCCCATACAATGCCCAGCGAGTCGTGCACAAATGCAAATCAACCCGTGCACGTCCGAACTGTTGCCGATAGCTATGAAATATTTTTATGGTACAATTTAACGTTTGCCGACTAACCGTTTCGACTAGTTTATTCATTCGAGGGCCAATTTTCAATCGTTATATTTTCAATGTAAAATATTTATATCGTGGCCCAAAGATATTTTTAACCATTATATTTTATTCTTGCTAACTGTATGCGTTAAAATGTCGTCGTTAAAGAATATATATATCAAATTTAATCAAAGTGAAAATAGCTTTATTCATGTAAACCTATTACAGGCATCTATGAATCGTTCATATACAATATATATTTTCATTATCTTAATTGGTGAGGTGATGGAGATAACTACACTCGCCAATTTAAAACTAAAGCAAAAAAGGGATCCAATCGCAACAAGGTCTAAGACAAAACCCACAACAAACAACCGGGGTTTTTGTTGTTATCACCATCTCACATAGTCAATAATGAATTATGATTAGGTATGAAGTTAGCGCAATTCAGACCTAAGCTTTAGAACAACCTTGAATTTCGTAATAGGAATTTTCTATAAGGCTTTCGTTTATAAGGTTTGTTTATATGTTTTTTATTATGTATTATTCAATATAAACACAAGATTCAAATCTACATCTCATGTACTAACACATACATACAACCTAAACTATAATATTGCACATAATATTAATATTATAAAGATTTGAGAAAGGAACAATGGCGTGTTTAGGTTTCATCAGAATCTGATCAATTGTTGTGTCCATAAAGGACATAGGTAGAAACAAATTTTGAGTTTTGTATATAAAGAAAATCTATGTCAAATTACGTCACATAAATTTGCTAATTTAAAATAATAGGTACTTTACTAAGCGATGATGGATAACTCCCAGGTGTATTTTAAGACCTACTTTGGCTGATCTCTTTTTTGAGGTTTTTTTTATTTTTTTTATTTGAGAATGAGCAATTACGTATCTACAAATGTCACGGTCGTAAATCAAAAGAGGGGATTAACCGGGCATATCTCCACCTTAACCGGATTGTGACGTTCGACGCGGCGCGAATACATTAGCGAATAACCGTGCTATAAACGGATATCCGGGAATAGGATTATCGCCGTTCTTTCATCTTGGAAGTTTTATTACTTTAAAATTTTATTTTACTCACATTTTCTGAATTTTTTTTTTCGCGAGCGTCTAGGTTGAAAGTACCTACCAGATGAGAGCCTTATGTTTAAAACTTCGGCCTCCAATTCGGGCGGACAGAGTTCGATTCCCGGCGCGTACTTCTTGTTTTTTAGTTGTGTATTTCTTTATTAATTTAAACAGTTTTACATTAAATATCGCTTGTTTTAACGGTCAAGATAAACATCGCGGTGAAACCTGTCGGGTACACGGGTATGGGTCAGAGTCGCATAATGTTCTGAAAGACAATGTCTCCATAATGTTAGCAAAGACGTAACGAAAGACGAAAGACCACTCTTCTCAGCATGAGATGAGTTGAAGAGAGTAATATAAATTGGAAAAGAGCGGAGACCAGAATCGAACAAAATAATCATTACAATCTACAAGCTTTTTGGATTAAGTATTACAAAATGTGACGGTCGTACTCGTAAATCAAATGTTGAGATTAACCGGGCATGTGTTCGACGCAGCGCGAATACATTAGCGAGTATCCGGATATCCGTGAACACCCTGATGTGATTACCGCCTTTATTTCTGCTTTGAATTTAAACTTGTTTGTTTCTAATGTGTCCACGTCGCGAAATTGAAATATATGAACTCAGTGTCATGTGTAAATTTTTGTGCACTTTGTTATCATTTTGACGTTTGCAAAAGGGTTCAAATTAAGAATAATATTTAAAGTCTTTATATATGTCGGCGCGAAGAAGTTATTAACTTTATTCAGCGGCGCCAAAAACCTCAAGAATTCAATAATTACCCACATTTTAATTATTGATGTATTGCTAACACAATTTAGACAGTAACAATCAATTTCGTACAAGCATGCTTTGTGCTATAAATACGGGTGGTCGATGCCTTTCAAAGATTCTCTCGCTCGTGACGTCGGACTGTTCGGACCTCTTATTATCGCAATAAAAGTGTAAACCGGCAAGTTGTGGTTTTAATTACTATGAGCGAAAGTAAACAATATCGTGACGTCACCCTTACAAGAAAACAACTCTGACCCCCTTGACTCGACATATATATTTTCATTCAAAAAAAGGCAAAAAAAAATTAATTTGAAACTAGAGTACGGAGAAGTGTCTTATGAAGCGATCTTATTGCTAGAGGGTTCGATTCTCCGTAGCTACATTTATTAGATAGCATAAAAAATACATCAAAATCAGTTTAGTATTATTTTCATTCAATAGAGTTTTGGTCTGGTGGGGAATGCTTCGGCCTTGGCTAGTTGATGAAGACATGTCGCCAAGCGATTTAGCGTTCCGGCACGTTGTCGCGTAGAAACCAATAAGGAGTATGGGTAAACCATATCGCTAATAGATTAGCCCGCTACCATCTTAGACTGCATTATCACCAGGTATAAGAAAACCCAATTAAATAATTACTATTTTGATCAATAACAGTTTATCATTAACTAATTAATTATCATTATATAGCAAGTAAACCTCAGGGAAACAACCTCTTATTATTCTTGGCTTGATCAGGTCAGGAAAACTGCTTATGAACCAGCTTACCTGACCGACCGAGTAAGGGGTCTGAAGTTCTTTTGAACTTTTTTTTTTAATATTTTTTTTTGTGATCGGTTTGGGCTTGACACCATTCAATACTAGAAAGCACTGATGAGTTCTAGGTTGGAGAGCGTTTTCCTAGTAATTGCCTATTCACTCTTGTCTTGAAGATACTGAGGTTATACGTGGCTTGTAACTTTAAGTTTCCAAAGGCAATAGCTTTTTTATATACCTGAAATAACTTCTTATCTTGGACACAACATACGATGGATAGATCAAATGGAAAATTTGAAAATGGCAGTGTTTCCCCTTTGCTATTCAAAAGGGATACGCTGCCAGTATCTTTGGAACCTTGCCTAAAGGGAATTCTTTTAATAATATATTTTAGTTATGATATTATGATTTTTAATATTTTTAGTTTTAGGTTCAATATAAAGTTTATTTTAAGTTTATTCTTAAGCGAATGTGATATTCTCAAATTCAAAGTATATTGTATAAACAAAGTATTTTGCAGTGAAAAGACGAATAAAAAATCAATTTGTATACGAGGTAAACGCGCACTAACAATTGCATTGGGAAGATGTCAGCGCACGGTGATGCGAGAATCGTGTTTGGACTACTATTGAGGAAAGAACCGAGAAAATATATAGGTATAGGTAGGTTTTTTTTACACTACCAGATAGTCATAGACGGCAATCTCACCTGATGGTAAGTGATGATGTAGTCTAAAATGATAGCGGTCTAAATTGTTGATGTGGTTAACCCATACTCCTAATTAGTTTCTACACGACAACCTGCTTGAATGCTAAATCGCTTTGCGACATTCTTTGTCGGTAGTGTGGTAACTACCCACTTCCGAAGCATCCCACCAGACCAGACTTGAGACGAGAATGGGCTGCGCTATGGCGGTCGTCAAAAGGTACCTGTGAAAATTTAGGCATGTCTATAAAATGTTATAAATACTAGCTTCCTTGCAGAAATGAGAATCAATGCTAATTAAAACATGATCCTTTTTTTATACCGCGCGGGCTCGAGATAATGCGGCAAATTATTGTTTGTGGTCTAATAAAAATTCATTGGACTAAGTGATTTATGTATTAATAGATACGTGTAAAATTATTATTTAGGAATGAAATACTCCTATATTGCTAAAACATAAAACGGACAAATTACGTCAAACCTTACTTTACATCAGATTTTTAATGTATTTTAAAGTAATTACATGAAATATTTGTAACATATAATAGTCTTATTCCCAAAGATTAAATCAACATTATTTTATATATAGGTCCAATACAAATTTGTTGAGAAATCAATAGTTAAACTTGCAATTGCCAACGCCAGTATGACCTTTGCGAAGTGTTTTTATTTAACAGTTGCCATCACAGATGCTAAATAAATCTAGGATACATCGTCTTAGTTAGGAACGTCTTATTTAACGATAGAACTGAAACTACTAGGCATCGCTCAGAAAACTTCGTGACATATTTTCGACCAAAATTTCTCAGTAACTGAAGGCAATGCCTTAGAAAATTACCAGTGTCCACCGGCTGGCACTGTGACTTCGTGCTGAAACGCTATGACTGGTCATAGCCGAAGTGTTTCAGACTTATTATTATGATTTACATGACCAGACTCAAGCCGATCAAATAGAAATGAACTGATCTCTAGTAAAACCAATGCTACCTAAAAATAATAGTCGTGTCTGTGAGACAAACTCGCAGACAATAAAAGATTACTGTCAAAAGCTATTATTATAGCCGCTAAAAATAAAAACAAAGAACATTTCAGTGACATTGCAAAGTGAACGCATTTTTGGTATTGAAGTTATTGCGTACAAACAGGTTATTCAATTCAATTCAATAATAATCTTTATTCAAATAGTCCCTTAAAAAGGCACTTTTGACGCATCAATAATTTAAATAGTATTATAGTTATTTGATGTTGATAACTACATTCGTAAACTTAAAACTAAAGCTATGGGGGTTCCAAACGTACGTCTAAGAAGAAGCCCACAACAAACTTAGCCGGGCTTGTTTCGTTATCACCATCTCACATAATCAATAATAAATTATAGTACCTATGGAGATAGAGCAATTTACACCTAAGCTTTTTTATCGTTTATATAATCCTTAATATCGTAATATAATTTTTCTACTGGTTGGCTGATTGACACACAGAAAATGCAGTTACAACCAAGTAAACGCTAAAATCTCACATCTATCGTCCAATCATAATTCGACATTCAATATGCATGTCGCACGTTTGTCGATTGTCCCATTAAATTCGTCAGTAGGTATTTCTCTAGCAATATAGTCAATTACGGTAGATCAACACAACCTCTCATAATGAAAGCATTACTTATTCAGTTCTAGAGTTGTACCTTTCAATTTTACTCACTAATATATTATTTAAGACTTCGTAAGGGTCGCTCGTTCGTTTCAGTGAAATTTAGTTATTAATACCTTCTTTGATCTCATATATAAACGTTGGGGTGGTAGGTCAAATCGTCTGCCTGTAAAAGACTAATCAGCGAGCTCTTTGGAGTTTTAGCTTACAGGTGTTTAGAAAGTTAGACTCTACCTCGTATTCGATTGGTAATAAATATACCCGGCTAAGTTTGTTGTGGGCTTCTTCTTAGACCGGGGCGCGTTTGGAACCCTCATAGCTTTAGTTTTAAGTTTACGAATGTAATTATCACCATTAAATCACTACTATGTAAATTATTGACGCGTCAAAAGTGCCTTTTAAAGGACTATTTGAATTTGAATTTATAGTTTTTATAATATTTCAGTTTACTTTATCATACGCTTCTATAACTACGAGTAGTTTAGAAAAAAAAATTGGAATGAGTTGCTGCCGAATGTCTATGGCCGCTAAAGTAAAAATAAAGATACAAAAAAAATGGATCACCAAATAGGTAATTATAACTTTATTGTTTATGACAAAATGTCTCTGTGACATTTCAGATCACCGCACAAGTTAATAATCTGTGATCCCATTACGTAAGTTATCTTTCAATTCTAAAACCTGTTGAGAATTTCCAACGGAGTTAATAAAGTTCCGCGAGTCGATCTCAATTAATTTCCGTATCGACGCCGAAGGCATACTGCGGCTTAAAGGGCTTAAGCAGTGAAGTTTAACTATGAAGGTTAACAAATGAACTAATCGCGGCCCAAAGGGAAACACGTGATTTCCTTATACCTCTGAAATGAAAACGTCGCTTTATTGACATTGGTATTTTAGTATAGAACGTTATCATCGAATTCATACCCACGTCCGTGCAATTCATTTAATTATTTCTAATTAAACGGGTCTTTAACTCATAATGCATTATTAAATTGGAAATACTATTGTTATATGATTCAATGGTTATTAATAATTACATTTGGGACGGTCTCCCGAGTCAAACATACCTACCTATCATGTTAAAATTGAATAGCACAAATTCATCTCGAAAGAGTAATTACCATATACTAGCTTCTGCCCGCTACTTCGTCGTGATAAAATCGAAACAAAAGTGAGCGAAATCACTAGCAATATCGAGTGACTTTTTTTTTTATTCACCACAAGTTAGCCCATGACTGCATCTCACCTGATGGCAAGTGATGATGCGGTCTAAGATGGTAGCGGGCTAACCTGTTAGTGGGTATGGTAAACTCATACTCCTAATTGGTTTCTACACAACATCGTGCCGGAACGCTAAATCGCTTGGCGACACGTCTTTGTCGGTAGGGTGGTAATTAGCCACGGCCGAAGCCTCCCACCAGACCAGACTCGAGCCGGGAATCGAACCCAGGACCTCCAACTTTAAAATGCAACAGCGCACGCGCTGCGCCACGGAGGTCGTCAGAAATGTAAAATGACTTATAAAATGTAAAATTTTCGCTCGTAATGCAACACGACACTGATAAATAAACCAGCCCTGGTTAGTGAGGAATATTTCACAGTCACAAAATGTGTCCTTTATTCATTCTATAGCGGAGTTTTCTTTTCAAGTAAGTAAATTGAAGGTGCGCTTCAATGGACTCGTAACTAATTCCGAATCGCTGGTCTTGCTAGTGCTGCATTCGGGAGTGTAGAGAGAGTGTTAATGGATAAAGTATTTGTGAGTTTACTTGTAAGTATTTCTCTTTCCAAGAGCGTGTATGGTATGACTGAAGACGAATTCTGGGTAGAAGGTAAACGTAATAACTTTATTGCATTCCATACAGAAAAGAAGGAACATCATCATCATCATCATCATACCCATGGCAATGCTGACAGTAAGTAGCACAATGTGTCTCTGTCTATTAAAACCCAGCTCTGATTTATTAACAGAGAATTACTATAATACGATTTTTTTTATATATTTTACTCTATCTTGTATGTTCACTAAACTTGAGATCTAGGCAAGCGAATAAACAGTTAACCTATGACAGAGGAGAAAGGCGGGTGACTTCGTATATAGCGGGCGCGGTTTTTTCACGCTTTTCTTGAATTAATGTTTGTTGGCTAATTTTGAAAAGGACTGGTGTTGGTTGTGTCGTGGACAGTTTTGGTGTCGTTTGTGTAGTGGCTAGTTTTCTCAATGGTTAACAGGTATTATAATTAATTTGGGAAATGTTTGAGGGATCCGCGTCAGCAGAGTGCGAAGTTTCCCGCCGTTTCTCCCTAACTTCTACATTGCTATAAACTTGACATTGGCTAATCTGTGCAAAGCCATAAAAAGAGAAAACTAATAAAATAATAAACTTGAGATTGGCTAATCTGTGTAAAGCCATAAAACGAAAAAAAAACAACCTATGACACATCCACAGACAATCAAAGACGTAATTTTACAACATGCCAAAGAGCATGCAAACACTCATGCTGTGACAGAGAAGATGCCACATGCACCGTAGAGTATAATGCATAGACCGTAAAAGCTATGATCAGCATTTAGTCTACACAGATTTGAAATTGCCAAGAAGAGCAACTTTAAAGTGTCAGAGAAGATGTATATTAAAAATACAATAAACACTGGCTGTTGACTTGCGAGTTTTTATTAAAATTGCCCTCCTCCAAGTAAGATATCGCAGTCAACAGTAAAAACCATAAATAGAGAAAATTCTTCCGCTTAACAATACAGCATCCAAGCGATCGTAGATTAATACCAGCACATAAAAACCGAATACCTTCGGCCCTCCAGGCGTTTTATTGCGAGTCCCTTTGATCGCGACAATGGCGCTTGTAATAAAATTTCAAAAAAGAAGAAAAAAAAAAGAAATCGTTACCTTCCATTGTAGAAAGCGCCCTCGAGCGGCAGAATTGCAAAATGCGTTTGTTTCCGTAAAAACGTAATGATGATGATAAACTGATTCGGTTTCAGTATTACTATGTTAATATTTAAATTATTAACACATAACCAGTCAATTTTTAATTTTTTTTTGGGTTCCGTTGTTAACCAGCAACGCCATATCTATTGTGCGTCCGTATGGGCTACCCTCGCTATGGCTTAGCGCGACACTTAGTAATTATTCATTAAAGTAACTAACTCATTCAAAAGAAATTGTATATATCGGCGTGAAGGAGTTATTTTAACTTCATTCAGCGGCGCCAAGAACAACAAGAATTCAATAATAACCCACATTTGAACTCTTGATGATTTGGTTAACACAATTTAGACGGTAACAATCAATTTTGTACAAGCAAGCTTTCCTATATGGCCTTGCGTGGCATTCTCGCTCGAGACGTCGGACCGTTCGGACCTCTTAATTATGGTCGCAATAAAAGTGTAATCCCGCAAGTTTTGGTTATAATTACTATGAGAGAAAGTAAACAAAAGCGTGACGTCAGCATTGCTTACTAAAAACAACTCGGACGCCCTTAACTCGACATATATTATTTTCAAACAAATTACCTATTGAGATGTTTATCTCCAAAGTAAGTAATAAGTTTAAAGTTTTCGTAAACCGCAAGCTAATAGAAAAATTCTATTACGATATTAATATCGTAACGTAATTTATTATTGTCAATGTGAGATGGTGCTAACAAAACAAAACAGCTGTTTTTCGTTTGTTTTGGGCTTCTTCTTAGACCTGGGCGCGTTTGGAACCCTCTTAGCTTTAGTTTTAAATTTGCGAGTGCAATTATCACCATCACCTAACAAATTAAAAACATATTACACATGAACGCTTCATAGATGCCTGTAATAGGTTGACATGAATAAAGATATTTTGATTTGATTTGCGTTCCTACCTACTTAAAAAAACTGTAATTTGGCGTGGCGTATATACAAAGAAATGACGTTAAGGAAATTTTAAAAACAATTTTTTAGGTTACCGCCCCAAAGTGTGATAAAATTTTCATTATCTTCCGAGTAGAAGCAGATAAGGAGGGTAGGTTCATGGGTTGCGATATCACTAAACATAAAAAAGTATGCACATATTTAAGACGCAAGTTAATTCGCCAAAACCTCAAATGTAACGCCTCGCATAGATACGAGTAAGAAAGACATATTTTTAAATTCCGTGTATAACGAAGTCGAACATAGATAGCAATTAAAAAAATATTATTTACGATCACGCTAAAAACGTAAGTTGGCGGGTTTTAATGATTATATAATAGTAGTAAGGGCTAAATAATTATGATCCATCAAACAGGAAGTTGTAAGTGAACTTCGGGTGAGTAAACTCGAAATTCGTTCCATTCCATTCTCACAAACAACGAATCGTCGCAATTCTATTTTGGCTTAACACGAGATTCCGTATTCCGGCCCGTAAAAAGTTAATAGACGCGCCGATTTATGGGACCTTAACGCCGTTTTCACATCATCCGATACGACATTCGGTTTAGACGGTGAACCGATATCTATACATCGGAGAGCGATAAATATAATATCATCATCATGATTAACCCATTACCGGCTCACTACAGAGCGCGGGTCTCCTCTCAATATGAGAAGGGTTTGGCCATAGTCCACCACGCTGGCCATATGCGAATTAGCCGACTTTACACGCCTTTCTGAACATTGTGGAGAACTCTCAGGCATGCAGGTTGTCTCACGATGTTTGCCTTCACCGTTGAAGCAAGTGATATTTTAATTGCTTAAAAACGCACATCACTCCGAAGAGTTAGAGATGCGTGCTCAGGATCGCACCCTTGACCTCTGATTAGGAGCAGGGTATCCTAACCTAGGTCTATCACAGCTTTATAGTAAGCAATAACTTGGCATTGGTTTAACACCGGTCAAATGTTTGTCAGGCTACACTCTATGATACGGTTCCTTAGTTGCCTAATAACAATAAATGTTTTAAGGGATTTCAATACCGATTTCAAATACATAACAATAAGTTAGTTGAATTTTACTCGGTTACTTGTAAAGCAGCTGTGATATTTTCCTTTTAACTTCGTTTTATCATAAACTCATATTTCCTAAAACAGACAAACAAACCGTTAACTGGCAACATTCAACATTTGATGACCTTCGTGACGCAGCGCGCTGTCACTTTATAAAGTTAAAGGTCCTGGGTTCGATTCCTGACTCGAGTCTGGTCTGTTGGGTGGCTTCGGCCGTGGCTAGTTACCACCCAACCGACAAAGTCACGTCGCAAAGCGATTTAGGGTTCTGGGACGATGTCGAGTAGAAACCAATTAGGAGTATAGGTTAACCATACTCTTAAGAGGTTAGCCTGCTACCATCTTAGACTGCATCGTCACTTACCATCAGATGAGGTAGCCGTCAAGTGCTAAATTGTAGTGTATTAAAAAATACATGTTTTTCTATTTTAATGTAGCAACACTGCAGAGCACAACGGGGAAAACCCGCGTTATTTTATGTCTGTATAGGTCTTTTACTGCCCTCTTTTCTAACCAGCACTATGTGCAGAGATAAATTTAAAGGACACAACATTAATACCTACCATTAATAAATCAGTTAAATTGGCACGGTACACATGATTCGCACTAATTAAACCCATTAGGTTTGGTCATAGTTAATATTGCGAAGGTGTTTCGGAGATGTGCGGAGAAAACACAGCACCTAATTAATACAGGCCAGAACTAACCGCAAAAGTACCTAACGAGCTTGGTATCGTAAAACCTCAAATCGTCGCGCGGAACGGCCGCCGTATTTTAATCCTTATCGAGGCCCGTCGAACCGACATAAACACGTCTTGGAAACAATCCAAATTATATACTCAAAAATAAAATTGAATACTTTAATATGACAGTTCATTATCTGGTCATTTCTACGATAAAGGACCTTTTGACAAACAGTGATTTTGAACGTAAATAGTTTTTAGGGTACAGTCTTCTTCTTCGTCGTTACGCTCTTTGCAGAGCGGTCGTGGTCATCACGAATCAATGTCTTTGAGGCCAGATGTTATGCGCCTCACAAGCATTCGCCACTTCCCTCTGCTGGCCGAAAGTCTGGTGCACTCGTGCAAAGGACCACCCACAGCAGACTCTATCTGATCGGTCCATCGCATGGGTGACCTTCCTCGCCCTCTGGTGCCCTCCACCTTACCCTGCACGACAAGACGCTCGATGGAGTCACTCTAACGCCGGGAGACGTGACCAAAAAATTTTAAAATGCGACTCTGTACTGACGCCGAGAGTCGTTGAGAGGGTACAGTATCCGGATGGAAAGCAAGAATGGAAGGATTTCCATCCTTGGCTCTTTATTCCCTTGCCTTTGCTTCGCAATTAATAATGGTAGGAAATTAAAAGTTGCCGTCAATTTATGAAGTGTTAGGGCTATAACTTGCATTCTTGAGACCCCTAATATATACTTCATAATTTGTTTATTTTCTAGAATTAGGATAATGTTTGTTCGATCTCTTATGAATTCGATTCGACGACCGGTGTGGCGCAGCTCGCGCGCTGTTGCCTTATAAGGTTGGATTCGGAGTCACCCTTAAGAAACACAATGACCGTTGCCGCGTGGAAACTAATTAGGAGTATGGGTCTACCATACCCTTAACAAGTTAGCCCGCTACCATCTTAGGCTGCATCATCACTAACAGACAGATTGCCCTCACGGGCTAACTTGTAGTGTATAAAACAACCTTCCTTCCTTTTCTGGTGGGAGGCTTCGGCTGTGGCTAGTTACCACCCTACCGAAGAAGACGTGTCGCAAAGCGATTTAGCGTTCTGGCACGATGTCGCGTAAAAACCGATCAGGAGTTATTTTCTCGCTTCTTTCCTCAAAAGTAGTCTAAATACGAATCACACAATCTCACCCGGTGTAAGTGATGATCTTAAACCGGGTGAGATTGCCGTCAAGGGCTAACTTGTGGTGTATAAAACAACCTACCTATACCTATTTATCTCGCTTCTATCCTCAATACTAGTCTAAATACGAATCACACAATCTCACCCGGTGTAAGTGATGATCTTACTCCGGGTGAGATTGCCGTCAAGGGCTAACTTGTGGTGTATAAAACAACCTACCTATACCTATTTATCTCGCTTCTTTCCTCAAAAGTAGTCTAAATACGAATCACACAATCTCACCCGGTGTAAGTGATGATCTTACTCCGGGTGAGATTGCCGTCAAGATCTAAATTGTAGTGTATAAAACAACCTACCTATACCTATTTATCTCGCTTCTTTCCTCAATACTAGTCTAAATACGAATCACACAATCTCACCCGGTGTAAGTGATGTTCTTACACCGAGTGAAATTGCCGTCAAGATCTAACTTGTAGTGTATAAAACAACCTACCTATACCTATTTATCTCGCTTCTTTCCTCAAAAGTAGTCTAAATACGAATCACACAATCTCACCCGGTGTAAGTGATGATCTTAAACCGGGTGAAATTGCCGTCAAGGGATTAAAAAAAAAGGAATAATACAGTCAATTTGGTGATATGAAATCCGTGCTCATTACGTCGATATAATAACCGAAACTTGTGAAACTCGGCTGCCTGGTAAGTGGAGCATTTTTCCCCTAACTGCACAGTTGCGTGCGGAAAGCACATTAATCGGTATTAACGCCAACTACCCTCTTTGCCGATGTATGCGAGCTTTTAAACTGCATTGCAGATAACGTACAATACGCATCACGGCACAAAACACTTTATTACAATGATATATGGGTCACAATTGCGTGGTATTATAGCAGAAGTATGAATATTCCTATGGGTGAATGCTCTGGACAGAATGATCCGATTCACTTAAATTTAAAGAGACTAATTTAAAACTTACTACGTAGGATAAGGAAACAGTGGCTGCAAGTTTATGCATAAAAAAAATCATAAGGGAAATTACTATTACCTATATTAATATCTGTGACGACCTCGGAGGTCCTGGGTTCGATTCCCAGCTCGAGTCTGGTCTGGTGGGAGGCAGTGGCTAGCCACGGCCGAAGCCTTACCGACAAAGACGTGTCGCCAAACGATTTAGCGTTCCGGCACTATTTCACGTAGGAACCAATTTGGAGTGTGGGTTTACCATATGCTAACAGGTTAGCCCGCTACCATCTTAGACTGACTGCATCGTCATTTACCATCCAGTGAGATAGCCGTCAATGGCTAACTTATAGTGTATAAAATAAAACTCTTGAAAGTTAAGTTGTTATTGCGTTTTAAGGTCCTATAGGGGTTAAAGTTATCAAAATATTTGAAACAATAATTTTATTACACTCATTTTGTATTATTGGTACCTGCTTGATTTAAAACCCTTTTGTTTACTTAGTTATTAACTAACTGACCGTTCGTAGAATCTTGAAAACTTTGTTCCTTGACGCGGCTTGCCAATCCTAATCGTCATCAAACGAAAACGCGTGCGCTGTATAAACCTTATTTTTATGTCATAGAGTTGTAAGTATAATATTGGATAACAAATAGTATTTAATTTCAAACATTTGCATTTTATTTTATTCTTACCATAATAGCCTGTTATAACATTTTGTTTATAAAAAATGCGTAGGATAACATTCAGATTTTAAGAAAAGGCGTAAGGAATCAAGAGCCTTGACCGCGCACCGTTTTTTTTAAATCTATCGTTGCCTCGTCTATAATGATGAATTTTGCTTAACATGCAAAGTAATTCGATAACGTTCGAAAAAAAAATTTAAACCAAAAATAACACTATGAACACCTAACCACAAAATAATAACTTAATCGAATGAAAACAAAATCGAATAAAGCATAACAAAATTCGATTACGACCGCATCATAACGTCGGCGGTCCGCGGAACGGTCTGGTTTAAAATGAATAAATAAACGAGTTTCCGAATTTAGGGCAAATCTTCGTAACGAGTTGAAAACAAATAAAGGCCGGGAAACTTATTATGCGAGGCAATAAATAATAAAGCGGGCTGCTCCGGTGGGGCTCAAGTTTTAATACGAATGCTGTGTTGACGCGATCGGCGACTTTGGCACCTTTACCCAAAACATGTTACGGGCGAACATAGGTAAGGATTATAAGCAACGTTTGTAAGTAGCTGAAGAATAAAATAGTGTGAAGCCGCGATAGCCTCGTGGCTACGACGTCCGCCTTCTAATCAGAGGTCGGCGGTTCGAACTCAGGCACGCACCTGTACTTTTCGGAGTTATGTGCGTTTTTAAGTAATTAAAATATTACTTGTAAAGGCGAACACCGCATGCAAATGTAAAGTAGTGTAAATTAGCTTAAACTAGTCATAAAATATACTAAGGTACTATACAACAATAAAAGAAAATAAATTAAGTATTTGTATACACTAGTCATAAATGCAAAAACGCATAAAATGCGTGAAAAATGGCGTACACCAGAATTACAATTCAGCTCTAAATATTTCCGAAATATGCACGATGATTCCAACGGATGGATCCCCTAGGATCTATTGTACATTTTTTGGGATAAAAAAGCCTTTGCCACTCTCCGGCCTATACGCCCTCTATACAGAATATTAGGTCAATCCGCTTGCTGTGTGATAGAAGGACAACCGAACAAACGCATTTCACCATTTATTTTTATAGTTTATAAACAGCGTAACACCTGTTTCAGTCGTTTAGGGACAATTATTAATAAACATTTTATCTAAAGCGTCAAAGTTCATTTAATAAGGTTCATTTCCTAAGCCGGCCAAACAAAAAATCGAGCAGCATACTGGGTCTAAGCTATAGTTTGATTACATTCTGCTTTTTTTTTTAACACGCACCCGTCATCACAGGGCGTTATCGGCAGGGTGTCCTCTTTCATTAAAAGATACCCGTTTTTTTCTTTATTATAAATGAAATCAATACAATTAAATATTTAAAAACAATAATAAACAATTAAATTAATTTAAATCTTACAATAATTATTTCTAAAAAGGTCTATAATTAATTAAAACAATTAAAATCATTAACACTAACTTAACACTAATCGAGGGTGTGGTCAAATGCTTCAAAGCTCGGAGTCCGGAGTTCGCAGAACAGCGATTTCCTCTTGGCTTTTGCGAGCAACAGAACAACCCGATTTATATGATAGTGCCATCTATATATGCTAACGATACTAGAGGCACTATGCATCTCTATCGGTTGTTCTGTTCCTGGCAATAGCAATTCATTACATTCTGCTTAGACCCGCAGGCCACCACTCTTCAATGTAATTCCGCGGGTTAAGAATACGTACGTGTTATTCATTACGGCCGAAGTTATCATATTATGTGCGCAACGCGTGCGCTGTTGCATTTTAAAGTTGTAGGTCCTGGGTTCGATTCCCGGCTTAAGTCTGGTCTGGTGGGAGGCTTCGGCAGTGGCTAGTTACCACCCTACCGACAAAGACGTGTCGCCAAGCGATTTAGCATTCCGGTACGATGTCGGGTAGAAACCAATTAGGAGTATCAGTTTACCACACCCCTAACAGGTTAGCCCGATACTTTCTTAGACAGTATCATCACTTACCATCAGGTGAGATTGCCGTCAAGGCCTAATTTTTAGTGGATAAACAAACATATATAATTTAAACGTACTCTCCTTAGCATGACATGATTTTCCTAACTCCCCATCAGTATTACGAATTACCTGTCAGAAAAACCGATACCCAATAATTCATCGCCCAACCCACAAATCGATGTCCCCGTGATCGTGGGCACGCTAAACTCCAGACCATTGAATCATTTTGATAATTGAAGCTTCGTGTAATAAATGTAACCGCTGTATCGATTTAATGAATATTCGCACGGGCTTCAAACCAAACGGAAACCGCTCATAATAAATAGCGCCATAAATACATCGAAATTATATCGATGCCCATTTACAATCACACCTCATACACGTTTATATTCCCAATAAAATTCATACTGAGTGTGTGATCAACCCACTACCGGCTCACTACAGAGCACGGGTCTCTTCTCAGTATGAGAAGGGTTTGGCCATAGTCCACCACGCTGGCCATGTGCGGATTGGCAGACTTCACACGCCTTTAAGAACATTATGGAGAACTCTCAGGCGTGCAGGTTTCCTCACGATGTTTTCCTTCACCGTTGAAGCAAGTGATATTTTAATTGTTTAAAAACGCACATAACTCTGAAAAGTTATAGGTGCGTGCCCGGATTCGAACCGCCGACCTCTGATTAGGAGGCTGACGCCCTAACCCCTGGGCTATCACCGCTTCCTTACTGAGTAATATCGATGATTACCGATCGATGCACTCCCGGCGTCGATATCGGAAGCGTACGGTCGACGCCCAAATCAACATTGAGTTTACAATGAAAATCACTTGATTATAAATTAAAGTTCATTAGCGTTCGCGCGGTAATAATCGCGTCTGATGATTACAAGCGATTCACACTTCCGAACGGCCGGTTCGCAATAATTAAAAACAAATTCGGCCGCGTTGAATAAATTGAATATTTTAATTGCGCAGCTGAGGCACGTATTGTGTGCTTAAGCTGAAAATCGATTTTGGGTGACACCGCCATTTTGTAGAGGATTATTCTATGAAATGTATCTATTGTGTTAATAAAAATTTTAAAACTCGCACGTACGAAGTTACGGAGTTTTTCGGCTGTAAAACGTTTTGATGCTCAATTATTAAGTTTATTTTTTATTCCTCTTGACTACATTCTCACTAGATGGTCTAAACCTATTAGGTTTATTAAATACATGGGGTATAACCGAACTGAAAAACTAACTAACTGAAAACTGCGAAAGGCCGGAGACAGGATGAGTTGGCGCTACTTCAAAGAGGCCTATGTCCAGCAGTGGATAAATGTTGGCTGATGATGATGATGAATACATGGGGTATAACCGAACTACAATCAAAACCGCCAAGGCATGACTCTCTCGCTGGATTTGCTGAACGCCCGGAGAATCCATTGTATACTACCCGGACTATAACCTAACAGCCATACCCTAATCAGATCATCACTTACCACCTGGTGAAGTTATTCGAGCATTTAGTTATAGAGCTTATAAGGAAACATAAAGACGCATTACTCTTTTATTCCTATTTTCCTATATGACAGTATATTAAAATCGTTTAAGTTTCAACGTCGATAAAAACGAAATCTTTGTCCAAGCGTGATATGCAAACGATGTTACAAATTCGACTCAAAATAAAGCAATTAACATTCAAAGGGTGATCCGAGTCTTCCGCGCGGATATTTACATGAATATCCCCGCCCCCCTCCATTCCCCCTTTTTCAGGACCCTGTCCCAGCGCCACATTCACACGTTAAGCGCCGCGGATCTTTTCTTATGGAGAAGTAATACAAAAAGTAATCTTCTAGCAAAATATCGGACCACACGGTCCAAACAACAAAAAACTAAATTAAAAGCGCGTACGTATTTAATACGTTATTATATTTTAATCAAAGCGACGTTTATGACGGTATTTTGTCGTAGTTTGCGTTGAATTTCAATTTCACGCCGCATGAAACGCCACAGCTTTTATAAATTAATCTGATATGTAGGTACACGTACACGTCAGAAGGTAATATTTTAGGGCAAAACCATAAAGAGGGAAATATTATTTGAATAACAAGTCTGGTAAAATAAGGGACAAGCCAGAACTATGAACAAGGATAACAACGAGCGAGAGATTGTAATTCTCTATTGTATCTTATCTCCGCAATTGTAGTTTTGGATATTTTCTATTTTTGAAAAGTTCCTTAATTGGGCTTTTTGGCATGTGTTAGTTAAATGTGACTTTCTTGTCTCTCCCCCGACCTAAGCGCTCCTCTTGGAAAGAGGAGACCTAAATATATCCTTCATGACCCTGACGATCAGATGACTACTTACAACACACTCGTACCACCTACCACACAATCATACGCTACACACCGTCTTCGCCGGCGAAGACGAGGTCCCCGCTATCTTACGTCATCCGGACGTGGGCTCCATCCACGGCCTCGGAGACGTACGGACCACTCACCGTCCGACCCCCCCCCCCCCCCTCGTTGTCCCAAACGTCGCCTAAGCCGAGGTTCGGCCTCAACGGAGGCGCCCTTAGGCAGTCGTTCCCTTAGTTTCTTCGAGCCCTAGGGCTCAAAATTTCTTCTGGCAGAGCTTCTTTCCAAAGCTCGCCAAACAGCCCAGTTACGCTGTGGCAACCAATACGGTTTATACAGCTAATAGACAGTCCGAAAAAAAAAAACTTTCTTGTATGGATTGTCACTGTAGGGAACTTGTTTTTGACTGTAGTGACCAGATCTCTCGAAAGTAAAAATTTTATAGTAATTGTTTTAATTATTTTTTTTTTAATTAAAGATAGGCTTGCGCTTGACTACATGCCTAAAAAGTCTATTCCCTTTTTTCTCAAAGGCACCAACATTGCAGCAACTTCAAGGCATATTCCTTGAAGTTACTGTAATGTTAGAATTTCTAGTGAGTAGGGCGCTTTGTATCCTCCGAGGTATGTCGCTTTTTGGCATACGTTCATACGTTAACGCGCACTGCTATTAATTTTTAATTTCGCTTTTACGACTTTCCTGTACTTTGTTTTTATTTCGCATTTAAATTGACCAGTTTATTAAGCCCGCTTTTCACCGATGACTGCCTTTCAGTGGCGTATCAATAAAGACCACTTGATATTGCATGCCCTATTCATATTAATTTGTTAAGCTATTGTTTTTATTTCCATTTATTGTGTACAGTAAAATATGATTTTTACTAGCTGGTTCCCGAGACTTCGTCTGCTGATTCTGATAAGTATTTCGAGTAGCTTATATCTGTGTGGCGTAGTAAAGAACTAACATAATGGCATTAAAATTATCAGTACTTAACAAACTATAGATACACAGCATTAACCGGTAAATGTAAAATTATGTACTTCTGTATTCATCATCATCTTGATCCACCCATTGCCGGCTCACTACAGAGCACAGGTCTCCTCTCAATATGAGAAGGGTTTGCCCATAGTCAACCACGCTGGCCATGTGCGGATTGGCAGACTTCACACGCCTTTGAGAACATTATGGAGAACAGCATGCAGGTTTCCTCACGATGTTTTCCTTTAACGTTGAAGCAAGTGATATTTTAATTGCTTAAAAACGTATAATACTCCTAAAAGTTAAAGATCCGTGCACGGGTTCGAACCCCCGACCTCTGATAAGGAGGCGCACGTCCTAATCACTAGACTATCTCAGCTTCTGTATGTAATTTCACACATTCATTCTTATACCTAAAACGAAGATTTTACCAATAATCTAACAACCAAAAGTGACAAAGATCAAAAATAGTTTGTGAGGTAAAATGTATTACATATTAGGTTCATTGGATCTTATTTTACATACTACCAGCTGATACCTTAATCATCTAAGGCATTTAATGTCCGAAATCACCTATGTCCAATTCCAATACTATTTTATCGACCTATGTGATAAGACGAGGAAATGGGTAGACGCAATAATCTCGCGGGGCGTTTGTTAGCGTCACACGATTCTATCTTCCTTTGTACTTTATTACGTCAAGATCAATTCATCCGTTCAGTAGCAAACAAAATACCTATCTCTTGTATACTGTAAGATGGCCGCGTCGGACGTACCAAGCTGTTGTGGAAGATCATGGCACGTCCGATGCGATCTTCGTGTACTGCTGGTTACTGTGGCTAGAGGCTTTCAAGCTTGTTGCGGTTTCTGCGGTTCCTAACACCTCCACACATAAAACTACTGTAAGAGTCATATCATATCATTTGAATTTAACCTTCTATTTTTAGATGCTTCTAGAAAACTTAGCCGCAAGAGTGGGACATTATTAAGCAGTTGTTAAAGCAATAGATTTACATGAGGTTTATATGAGAATAATGAATAGAAGCAGGCGTTACTTTGCGGAAGTCCATGATAAACAATAAACAGCAAGTATAATTTGTCGGCGGAATATAGCTGTTCATTGTTTACATGAGAATTAAATACTATTACAGTTCATAAGATACAGCCTGCTGAGAGACAGACGGAAGGGCGGACAGTAGTTTTTATTATAGAGTTGGCAACCTTCGAGCGTCAACAAGTTGCCAACCAGCCGTTCAGCGACTTCCACCCTTCAGCGAAAGCCACCAGAGATACAAAACGAAATCCGCAATTTTGTTAGGTTTTAACTAGTTGTTTAAAAACATGTGTGCATTGTTCACAATCTCCATGGTGCAGCGCGAGCGTTGTCACGGGTTCGATTTCCTGCTCGAGTTTGATCTAATGGGAGGCTTCGGCCGTGGCTAGTTACCACCTTACCGAGAAAGACATGTCGCCAAGCGGTTTAGCGTTGCGGCACGATGTCGCGTAGAAACCAATTAGGAGTATGAATACGCATAGCTGAGATTGCCGTAGATTGGGTTAACTTGTAGTAGACAAGAAAAAAAAAAGTTTTTATATACACCATACAGTTTTAGAAACTTTTTCTTTCTGCATTTTTCACTTTTGCTAATTAGCAATAATTCCTGTGAGCACGGTCGGTGCATTTAGCTGATGAGCATTCTTTTGTTTTCCCTATTGTTGTTGTTCCAGAATCATAATGGATTGAGAATACCATACTTGTTTAACACGATGATGTGTTTATGATAACATCGTTACGAGTACAAATAAAGTACCAATTACTCATTGTTTTTGTTTAATATCTCGTCTCCTATTAATGTCGTCTTGAAGCTTGTTCAGTTGTCTGTTTACACAACGAAATACTGCTTTTAATAATTGGTAACACATCCCTTATACATTTATCGACACAGACGTGTCGCAAAGCTATTCAGCGTGCCGGAACGATGTCGCGTAGAATCCAAATTTTTTCTGGCAGAGCTTCTTTGCGAAGCTCGCCAAACAGCCCGGTTACGCTGTGGCAACCAATAGGGTTTGTACAGCTAATAGACAGTCCGGAAAAAAAGTAGAATCCAATTAAGAGTATTGGTTTACCATACCTCTAACAGGTTAGCCCGCTACCATCTTAGACTGCATCATCAGACGAGGTTGCCGTCAAGGGCTAACTTGTAGTGCATCAAAAGAAAAATTAAAATCGACGAATGAAATATTACCTAATACCAAATATATAAAAGAAATTATTAAGTTTTTTTGTTATTTTAAGAATAAAGAAATTTTTATTACAGTACTTAAATCATTACACAATAGACATGTAAAATAATCAATATTTATTCATAGAATAAGGCTGTCTTAGAATAAATATGAACTGTGTCACCCACACTAGGATACCCTGTGTTGTATAAATCACGTACCATTGACTGATTTAACAAACGAAAAAGTTAGGAAATAGATAAAGTCAAATAAAACATTCAACAACCAGATTAGATACTGGAACAAAGGTAGAGTGCGTTACGTTATTTCCAACTATTCGATCACGATGAAGTTAAATTGGCAAAAAGGTAGCCAAAGTTCTTTTCCATGTTCCAAAGGCTACGTGCATGTCAAATTTCATCCAAATCCGTTCAGCCGTTTTTGCGTGATTGAGTAACAAACATCCACACTTTCACATTCAAATTCAAATTCAAATAATCTTTATTGAAATAGTCCTTTAAAAGGCTTTTTTACGCGTCAATAATTTACATAGTAGTGATTTGATGGTGATAACTACATTCGTAAACTTAAAACTAAAGCTATGAGGGTTCCAAACGCGCCCTGGTCTAAGAAGAAGCCCACAACAAACTTAGCCGGGATACTTTTATAATATACATAGAATATTGTGTATCCAGTAATATTTTTGATCATGGAACTCTCACCATGCCTTTTCTCAGCTCTTATGTTGAGTATTAATATAAAATACAATACATCCAACATCCGTGCAGACGGCGCGCTGATAGACACAACAAAACTAAAAAATAATAAAAACGCCACCCGTTTCAAGTAATATCACAATTTTTTTGCGGAACAATACAAAGTGCATTTTTAACGATAGCGAGATGTCGGCGGTACATATAATATGTCGGCGAATGGTTATCTTAAATGAAATGCATTTATGGACATAAAATAATTAAGGTAGAATTTATTAATATTTATATCAGGTATATATATTTTAGATATGTATTAATATTAATGATGATAAAAGGTTTATTTATTTTTATCTATTCAAGTATATTATATCTCTTTTGGTTTTTATACGTATTTATTATGCACACGGGCGTGAGAGAATATAATGATACTAAAAATTTCTTTATTCGTTATTCAATCAAGAAGACGTGTTGTGCCGATCCCACATAGTGTGGCAAGAGAAAAAAAGAAGAGATTTGTTATTCAAGTAGGCCTATTAACAATCTTTTGCATACAGATTTGATGACCTCCGTGGCGCAGTGCGTGCGCTGTCGCAAGGAAAACATCGTGAGGAAACCTGCATGCCCGAGAGTTCTCCATAATGTTCTCAAAGGCGTGTGAAGTCTGCCAAGCCGCACATGGCATGCGTGGTGGATTATAGCCAAATCCTTCTCATATTGAGAGGAGACCCGTGCTCTGTAGTGAGCCGGCAATGGGTGGATCATGATGATGATGATGATATTTAACTTTTGCAACATTCCGTATTCGTTAGCTTAACAACAAAATAAAAGATGTGTCTAGTTTTAGCGCATTTATTTTGCGTTTAATTTTTTTTTTTTTAAATCAATTTACGAAGCCATAAAATGAAAAATTCAACAACCTATCAATATTCATGAACAGTGCATCAAAATTTAAAAAAAAACAATAATCGAAAAATGTTGGGGATTGATGATTTTTCACGTGAACGACGACCATTGTTTTACAGCTATTTGATTGACTTCGAACAAGCTTATTTCCGGACTCCTTAGAAGCGGCACAATCCTTTAAACCGGCAAATTGGAAATATCACCCCAGGATCTCTCATCGCTACTCCTCGCTGTTTAGAAACGCAGGTTTTGCTCTGACACCGGAGCAACGTCACAGATGTCCATTTCACAACGAAAGGCATTGTTTTATAGCTATTTAAATTTATTGGACAAAGCTTAGTATCGGAGCTAGCCGTATACAATCATTAACGTTAAAAAAATGAGACGGAAAAGTAGTGCACAAATAGCGTCGCGTGCACTCTTTTCCCCCAGTGTGTGACAAGGCTAGACGAAAGTCACCGATTCAAACACTCGAGCCGTATGATCCGAATGAATTACAAAGCAATACGCGCCGCTATAGAAAATATAACGGCCAGATGTCTAGTGTACTAGACTGGTTGTAATACATCGATATACCGATATGTAGGAATGTATAGTTAGTTGGTGACAAATTCGCGCCTTGTTTTTGTATGACGCGCTCTATCTACGGCTAGTGGTAAATCAATGATCGGTCTCCTAAAAGCTTGTGTCAGTTCTCCTTACTTTTAACACAAGTAACTACAATATATACTTCTCCTGTAAGGAGCATCGTTTCATTATTTCAACACTTGACGAGACAACCTCAGAAGATGCTGGCGTCAATCAATCATAAATCTTAAATATAAAATTCCCGTGTCACAATGTTTGTTCTCATACTCGTCAGAAACAGCTCGACCGATTCTTATGAAATTTTTTATGCATATTCAGTAAGTCTGAGAATCGGCTACTATATATTTTTTTAAAACCCCTAAGTGATAAGGGACACCCCTTAACCACTTAACTTACCATCCAAAAAATTTTTATTTTATATTTTGGATAAATTTATTTAATTTTATTTTTGTATTATGTGGCTTTGAAAAATACATGCAACCCTAAATTTCCATCCTTCTATCACTAACCCCTATTTTTTAATAGTAATTTTAGTAATTTAATCATTTTACATCGAGGGGGATCTCAAATGATTAAATTACTAACTGAACAATTATCGTCTTTATTGAGAATGTTTTGCACTCTAATTCGACTAAAATTTCCCCGAGCTTATTGTAAAGCTAAATTTTTTGAACATAAACAATATTTATGTAATTTTTATATTCCCTCATAGTTCACAGCGCTTCATTCCTCTTTGACTCATAAACCACATCCTTACACACAATAACTTAGTTATTTTATTCTACAATAGAAACTCCCTAGAAATAATTTATATGGTAAAACAACGGCCGGGTCAGCTAGTTTAAATCTAAATATCTAAACTGAATCGGTCGGTAGTCTGTCGTTGCCAGTAACCAGTGGTAACCAGCCACGACCGAAGCCAGAACATTCTCGAGTCAGGAAACCGGGACCTCCCACTTCATATACTTTAACGTGCGCAAAACGTTACCACACCAAACATTATATAAATCATATTTTATTAAATACTTCAACACCCCCCTCATGCACTGAGTGCATTAATTACCCCTTACATCTTACTTAAGAGAGCAGAATATTGTTAAGGGTTAGTAGTACAAGGGCTGGTGGGCAAATTTTCGTACCTTCTTGCCAAAAGACCTAACCTAACCTAACCTAATTTTATAGTAATTGTAATGTATAAAAAAAGTATTGTTATTGAAAGAAATTTCTGATCAATCAAATAATTGTTTTTTTCGCACGCGATTTCTTCCTTGATTCAATTTTTAATCATCCCCGGGTTATATTACACTTAAAATATTTTAACCTGTATCTTTGGATGAAAATCTATAAACGAGTATCCCCAAAATCCTTTAACTTTAAGAAGCAAAGGCAAAAATTGTTTTGTTTTTAATCTCGCGAAAATGCTATTCCAATATATCATTAACATATTGGAATAAATGTATACATTTCTACGATTTTCGTGTCTCAGCGCAGCCGACATTACAGTTGGAGTTCTTGGGTTCGATTCCTGGCTAGAGTCTGGTCTGGTAGGAGGCTTCTGTCGTGGCTAGTTACAATTACTACATTATATTCCAGCACGGTGTCGCGTAGAAACCAATTAGGAGTATGGGTTTACCATAACTCTTACAGGAAAAATTACTGTCAAGAGCTAACTTGTAGTGGAACAAAAAAATTGAAATTATGCCCATTCGCATTATAAAATTGGAGGTTCGATTCCCGGCTCGAGTCTGGTCTGGTGGGAGGTTTCGGCCGTGGCTAGTTACCACCCTACCGACAAATACGTGTCGCTATGCGATTTAGCGGTCAGGCACGATGTCGTGTAGAAATTAGGAGTATCAGTTTTTCATACCCCTAACTTGTTAGCCCGCTACCATCTCAGCCCACATCATCACTTACCATCTTACCTGTCAATGGCTAACTTGTATTGTATAAAAAAAATATTTAAAAAAAACTCTCCCACCAGTTCTTCGACTATAGCTCCTACTTCCTGGGGTGCAAGATAAATTATGCGCTCAGTGCGAGATAGGTACCTACCCCTAGTGCTCAGGCCAGCACCTTCACACTCAGAGCACCTTGTTCAGGATAATTAGCTAAGTGTGAAATAAGTCAGTGCTTGTAACAGATCTCCAAGCTCTATCTGGCAATATCCATACTTTATATTAAACTGTTACTGGATTTCTTCTTGCATATTAAGTATATTTCAAAAAGATTATAAAGGAAAGTCATATCATAATAGCTATGGAATCCAAAATAGTTTTTTTTTTATTATTGTCTGTCTGTGTCACGTTATCAGAGAATGTTGGCACAAGTTAATTAAGAATACGATTTCGTGACTTAGTTTAATTCTTTTACTTTGTTGTTAATAACAAGAACCGTTAAAGATGGAAACCAATTCTCCTTGAAACGCCCATTGCTAATTCATTCAGTAGTTTTTGTTTTTATATACTCAATCAATCAATCAATCAATCTTAATCTTTATTAAAATAATGCTTTAAAAGGCACTTTTGCGTCAATAATATTTTACATAGTATTGAGTAGCTGATGATAACTACAATGAACAGCAAGTATAATTTGCTATATTCCGCCGACAACCGGGAGATTAGTATAGTATAACACCACACAAAATACTCCACTAGAACCTCTAGCGACAAGCAAACTTTGCTTGTCGCGCTTGTGAAGTCAACATCTCCTGAGGATGATCCGGTGTCGGGTCGAAACGTGAGTAGAGGTTCTAGTGGAGTATTTTGTGTGGTGTTATACTATACTAATCTCCCGGTTGTCGGCGGAATATAGCAAATTGTACTTGCTGTTCATTGTTTGTCATGGACTTCCGCAAAGTAATGCCTGCTTCTATTCATTAGATGATAACTACATTCGTAAACCTAAAAATATGAGGGTTCCAAACACGCCCTGGTCTAAGAAACAGCACACACAAAACTTAGCCAGGTAAATTTTGTTTTTGTTATCACCATCTCACATGCCACTTAAAAGAAAACTTAAGAGCTATCTCTGCTAGTCATGGTTAAGGTAAGGTGGTCTCGCTAGCTACGGTAATAATAAGAGGAATATCTTCAGCCACTTTACAAAATCAACAAAGAGGATAGAAACACATCGCCAAAGAGTATAGCAACGCAACACTTGGGAAGGCTATAATACATAAATCTCACATAAAGATCCTGATATTAAAGGCGCAACGGGGTGCAAAATAAATTATATGCCGCTACAGAGTGCAGACCTCTCGGCTGCCGGGCCAATGGGCACAGTTCAGCCTAATTAACTAAATGCAAAGTACATGCTTATAGTGAGTGGCTGTTAATACCGAGCTTTACATAAAAACTTAAAACGACCCTTTTAAGTTTTTATGTAAAGCTCGGTTATGGATGTTATGCTGGTGATTTTTTTTTTAAATACACTACAAGTCAGCCCTTGACGGCTATCTCACCTGGTGGTAAGTGATGATGCTGTCTAGGATGGTAGCGGGCTAACCTGTTAGGAGTATGGTAAAACCACGCTCCTAATTGGTTTCTTCGCGACATCGTGCCGCAACGCTAAATCGCTTGGCGACACGTCTTTGTTAGTAGGATGGTAACTAGCCACGGCCGAAGCCTCCCACCAGACCATTTTTAATTGTTTCTTTAAATTAAATTTTTTGACGACCTCCGTGGCGCAGTGCGTGCGCTGTCGCATTAAAAAGTTAGAGGTCCTGGGTTCGATTCCCGGCTCGAGTCTGGTCCGATGGTAGGCTTCGGCCGTGGCTGGTTACCATCCTACCGACAAAGACGCGTCGCCAAGCGATTTAGCGTTCCGGCACGATGTCGTGTAGAAACCAATTAGGAGTATGAGTTTACCATACCCCTAATAGGTCAGCCCGCTACCATCTTAGACCGCATCATCACTTACTATCAGGTGAGATGCAGTCAAGGGCTAACTTGCGGTGAATAAAAAAAAAAAAATAGCATCGGTATGAATGCTAGTCGATATTCATTGCGTAATTAATTTCACACTACTGAGCACGGGTCGATACATAGATGTAAGAGACTTGACCCGAGGTTTCCAGACTGCTAACAAACGATATTATTATAATACTATTTAATATTAAGAAGCTATGATAGCCTATGGGGGTTCGAATCCGGGCATGCACCTCTTACTTTAATACTGAAATATTGTAATAATTATTGTTTAATTTAACTTTATTTTTCTTTGTAAACAAATTTAAGGTTGTGTAAGTTTATTATTTTTGTCAATCGCATATTGTTGTGCCATAGATATAGGGAAGACACTGTCTCCTGTAACACAGTTTAAACTATAGCAGGAGACAGGGCTTCATACTTATGAAATGTAATTATGACTTTGATAAATAAATAAATTATTTAATTATTATTAATATTACTTTTCGGAGTTATGTGCGTTTTCAAGCAATTAAAACATCATTTGCTTCAATGATGAAGGAAAACATCATGAGGAAACCTGCATGCCTCCATAATGATCTCAAAGGCGTGTGAAGTCCGTTGAAGAAGAGAGGAGGTCCGTGCTCTGTAATGAGCCGGCAATGGGTTGTTGATGATGATGATGATGATGATGATTATTTTTGACACGGTACATTGCTTGAAAGTTTATTTTTTTACCATGCCTTTCGTATCGTTGACCATTAACATCTGGATTTTTAATTCAGATTTTCCACTATACTGTGCCCCCATTGCACACATTTCTCAACGCCTGGGGATAGATTTGGGAATCATTGGCTTAGCGGTGACAGTCAAGTGGTTAAGATATCGGCATCCATTTCTGGTCTGGTCTGATTGAAGGTTTTGGCCGTAGCTAGTTATCCTGCCAATAAAGACTTGCCGCCAAGCGATTTAGCGGTTCCGCATTGTATCGCAAAAAAATTATAACCAAAATACCTTTATTTATATAAACCTATTACAGACATGTATGTTCGTTTTGTATGGGCGGGGCACATAGCTCGGAGAACCGATGGACGTTGGGGTCCCAAGGTGTTGGAATGGCGACCCAGCACCGGTAAACGTAGCGTTGGTCGACCCCCAACAAGGTGGACAGACGACATCAAACGAGTCGCAGGGAGCCGCTGGATACAAGCGGCCCAGGACCGTGGCCATTGGAACTCCCTACAAAAGACCTATGTCCAGCAGTGGACGTCTATAGATTGAAATGATGATGATGATGATCGTTTATATGTATCACATTTTTCATTATTTCTATTCATTAAGTGATGGTGATAATTACACTCGCCAATTCCAAACTAAAGCTAAGTGGGCTCAAATACAGAAGGCATAAAAACCATTTAAGGGTTCACCATACCTCTAACAGGTTAGCTTGTTTGTTACCATCATCTCAGCATTATGACATACTAACAGCTGACATTGCCGTCAAGGACTAACTTGTATCAGGAAAAAATACATATATGTCACGCCGATGCCACCAATGCCTAACAATTATAAGGCTTTTTAAGGTAATAGAAAAAAGGTTAGTCGATATCACAGGAGACCGAAGAGCTGCCAGCTACCTCGGACAAAGAATTGGTTTAGCTATTCAAACGGGGAACGCTGCCAGTATCTTCGGAACCTTGCACAAAGGTCTCCTTTTAATATTTTAGTTACGATGTTATTTTATTTTTTAAGATTTTTAGTTTTACGTTAATCTAAGGTTTATTTTAAGTTATATATGTTTTCTTGAAATTAAATATATAAATTTTTGTCATCCGTCACAGAATCCTTTGTGATTCGTTATCACAAATGCTGATCATTAGACCAAAAAGGACTTAAATATTATGTAAAAGACCAGCTAATTAATTCGCCCTAGGCGAATGACGTGTTGCTAAAGGTAGTAACAAAACTGACATGTGACAAATGATATACAGACGGCCCGGCCCATATTATAAAAACATTTATTATATTTCAGTGCATTTAGTATTGTTACAATTTTATTTAAACTCGTATTGGGTCAGATTATGTTTTAGATGTTTTGCGTATTTGGTTGTTCTTTAGTTGACATGAGATCGTCATGATCGGTTCTATCCGACACACCAACCCTCTCGTTCTAGTTTCAAGTTTCTAGTGGCATCTTTTTACTCCCCCGGCCTAAGCGCTTCTCTCCGAAAGAAGAGACCTAAACATATCCTTCATGACCCTGACGATCAGATGACTACTAACAACATACTCGTACCACCTATCACACAATCATACGCTACACACCGTCTTCGCCGGCAAAGACGAGGTCCCCGCTATCTTACGTCATCCGGACGTCGGCTCCATCCACGGCCTCGGATATGTACGGACCACTCACCATCCCCCCGTTATTCCAAACTTCCCCTAAGCCGAGGTTCAGCCACACGGGCGCCCTAAGTCAGACGTTCCCTTAGTTTCTTCGAGCCCTAGGAATCAAAATTTCTTCTGGCAGAGCTTCTTTCCGAAGCTACCTAGTTACGCTGTGGCAACGAATAGGGTTAGCAAAGCTAATAGACAGTCCGAAAAAAAAGGTCATGATAGCCTCGCAGTTATCTCATCCAGACAATCAAAGGTAGGAAGTTTATTGTTATAAGCGGGGCGGCTATACGTCCTATATTCAGGATGGACAGCTTGTTTTGCAATCAACATATAGTTAAATTGCTTCAACGGAAAAAGCAAGTCTTACCTTCCGCAGCATCTCTTCCAGCGAGTCCATGTCGGCTGCCGCGGGGAAGCCCGCGCCTCCGTTCAGCCCGTTGTTGTTATTCGTCATAGGTGAGCCGCGCACCTTAGCAACACTACCCCGCACATTGGCACTTCACTTTAACTAGCCACTACTTGCACCAGTGAGACTTTCAATAAGATGCATACGACTATACGAAACACACACTTAACTCTTCATCAATGTTCTAATTGCTAGTGACTACATTTGTGATAAAAAAAATTGCGATGTAGGTATATGAACCTGATAAAATACTGAAGTTTAGAAGTTTGAATCAAAAAGAAATTATTAATAATAAAGTTGTTCTAAGAGACTCCTTAAAATATAAGATATACCCACTTACTTAAAATTTAATTATACTAAAATAAATTGAACTCAATATAAAATCATTAGGTTAGGGCGTCAGCCTCCTAATCAGAGGTTGGCGGTTCGAATCCGGGCACCTCTAACTTTTCAGAGTTATGTGCGTTTTTTATTTAAATTAAAATATCACGGTTTTTAATAAAATTAAAATATCACGGTTTTTAATAAAATTAAAATATCACTTGCTTCAACGGTTAAGGAAAACATCGCGAGGAAACCTGCACGCCTGAGGGTTCTCAATAATGTTCTCAAAGGCGCGTGAAGTCTGCCAACCCGCACATGGCCAGCGTGGTGGATTAGGGCCAAACCCTTCTCATATTGAGAGGGAGACCCGTGCTCTGTAGTGAGCCGGTAATGGGTTGATCATAATGATAAAATAATTACACTCTAATATTATATAAGGTGAAAGTTTTAATTTAAGTATACGTGTGCTTGTTACTACTCCTAAACGTCGGAGTTTCGGAACCAATTAGGCTGAAAATTGGAATTAGATTATACAGTATGAAAAGTTCTGGAATAGTGATATATAGATAGTCGAATAAATAAATAAAGCTACAGCTTTATTTATTTATTTATTCAAATTCACCAACAGAATTATATGTAAAAATATGGACATTTTAATAACTTTAGGTGCTAGGTACACATACAAATCAACTTAGAGTTAGCTGCAGCATGCATAATAACTCTAGTCGATGCTTATATGATAGTAATAATATAATATAGCAGTGATAGCTCAGTGGTTAGAGCGGCCGCCTTCTTATAAGAGGTCGGGGGTTCGAACTTGGGGGGGGGGTTGGGAAATTATGTGCGTTTTTAAGCAATTAAAATATTACACGCTTCAACGGCGAAGGAAAACATCGTGAGGAAACCTGCCTAATGTTGTCAAAGGCGTGTGAAGTCTGCCAATCCGCACATGTCCAGCGTGGTGGACTATGGCCAAACCCTTCTCATATTACGAGAAGACCCGTGCAATTTAGTGAGCCGGAAATGGGTTGATCATGATGATGATGATGAATAACATAATATGCAATAAGTTAAGTGGTTTTCCTGAAGTTTCCCATAGCAAACTTCCTCAGTATGATTTACATGTTGGGAAAGGTAGCGGAAACGTGTAAAGGAATACAAGAGATAGTCTTCAACTACAAATGCGTAAAGTCGCGTGTATCAGCTAGTCATAACATATATTCTGTTCTGCACTATTGATTTACTATATAATAAACTATGTTGATTTAAGCTAAGATGTTTGTTAGCGCTTAAAAAAACCTAAGGATTTATTCTTAATCAATCCACTCGATTCTCGTTTTATTTTATTTTTATTTTATTCATGAGATATGCCAGCGATAAATAATTTAATAACAAGTTACCAATTATAATAATATGATTATTATTATATATAATTAAATAATAATCATATTATAATTGTATACATATTCAACATTGCCAAGGTTTCTCGGAACAATTTTTTTTTTTTAAGAGTTATATAGAGACGTTCTCTTAACGTTACAAGCTTGTTAATACTGACTTACACAAAATACTGACATTGTCAGATCATGGATGTGTAATGCAATAGAAGGGTATTTTGTAACCCGATGTCGCCCGCGGGTTAAGCTTCTGCTGAGCAAACAAAGATAGTGGGGACGTGACTTTGCATACGTTAAGGGCTGGTACCGCACCTTCACAAATACAGGTTTCTGGGGGTGAAGAATACCCAAACCTTTTGTTTAGGGTTGGTATATTTTATTCATAGAAACCGAGGCATACGCTTTATTGGTAAATCACAAAGGTAGGTGAATTAAAAAAAAACTTTTTTTTATGCATTCTTTTGCATTATACTGCCGCAAGATTACGAGTAACTGGGAGTTCAAAACTAATTTATTTCACGTAAGCCTACTTTATTTTGCGTTATGTAACCTTTGAAAGGACAAGTCTATCCATGTTTAGTGTCTCTAAAAGTAGATTGGAAGGTAGGTATGTTACACACAAGAAGCCGGTTAGAAACTACAGTACTTTTTAAACAATTTTAATATATAAAAATTATATTGCTATATTTTAAGAGATCAAAGCGATAAAAGATTTGCTTTAATTATTCTATATTAAGGTTTTATTATACCACGCAGTCTGCCTTCATAGTCTAGGGTACAAAATGGCAACTTTACAAGCAAAATTTATATTTACATCCGCACGTCTTTAAGATCCAATTAAGTAATAATTTAAGTTACTTTCGCCATGATGAATGTTTTAAATTTCTTCGAATTTAAACAGTTAAACCAATCCATGCAAAAATCATTTAGCACATAATAAAGGCAACACTATCACGAAACAACAGAGAACTTCACTGCAATGTTATCTCTTCAACGTCTGATAAACATTCAGTAAATACCATTTACCCGTTCGTTTAAATGGATCCTAGTTTAGGGTTACTATCTATACGAAAATTTGTTCAGGACAATCCAAAGCTTACTATGTGTTTAAAAAATTAATTAATATTAAATTACTGTTTTAAGACACATTTTGTTTTATTGGAGACTTAACTGCGGTGACTCGCTGAAGTAACGTCGGTAACACTAATTTTGACCGTCCGACCCCCCCGTTCCCCAAACGTCGCCTAAGCCGAGGTTCGGCCTCACAGGAGGCTCCCTTAGGCAGACGTTCCCTTAGTTTCTTCGATCCCTAGCGCTCAAAATTTCTTCTGACAGAGCTTCTTTCCGAAGCTCGCCAAACAGCCCGGTTACGCGATGGCAACCGATAATGTTAGCTCAGCTAATAGACAGTACGAAAAAATATGATTTTGTCATCGAACGTGACGTAACTAGACCTTTTGTGATTCAGCTTCACAAAAATCTGTATGAGTTCAGAAAGATACCAATATACATATTAAAATAAATTTTAATATGTATATTGGTTAATATATATAATATATTAGGCCAATAATGATAAAGGTTGATAATGATTTTCCATCCTTTACCGGCCCACTACGGAGCGCGGATCTCTTATCAGGATCAGAAGGGTGGTGGCCGTAATGCATCTCGCTGGCCAAGTGAGGATTGGAAAACATTACGAAGAAACTTTCAGGCATGTAATTGGCTCCATGATATTTTCTTACACTGTTAAAGCAATTGATATATAAATTGAAATTGCTTGATTATATTAAATTAAAGACAAATATAACTCCGGTGCGTGTCGGAAATCGGATTCGGTAATACACAGGCCTCCTTGACATATAGATGTCTAAGAAACATATGAGACATCCTGGATTAGGAATAGAACTAATTCAGGACATGTCCTATTAAAATTAACCAACATGGAGCCCCTATCGTACGTGTGCCCCATTGTTCTCGAACTGTACGAGTTCAAAATGAATGTTCGACGCAAACTGAAAATTTAAATTAAATTTTCAGCGGGAGATAGTTTCAAAGCGACGTGGATTGATGAGCGTTTGTATGATGAATTGATGGCTTCGCTGGTGACCTACAAAATGGCGTTAGGGATTAATTAATGACGGGCTTGGCTTTTATATACTACAATTTAGCTCTTGAAAGCAATATCACCTGATGGTAAGTGAAAACAATATAAATAATGACCTAAATAAATACGCTATACATAACAAGGATTTCATTTTTAAAACAATTTTTTTTTAACTTTAGTTGATTTCAATAAATAGCCTAGGAGATATAATAGTTTTATAATCAATAGCTAATAATAACTAATTATTTGACTATACTTCTTACTTATCATAGCTTCTTAAAGTAATGTATTAAGCAATAGTTTAAAGTAATGAAATATATTAAGGTAGGTCTTGAAATGGATAAAACCGCGTAGCACAACTACTAATGGGTAAAAAAGGTTTGACGACCTCCGTGGCGCAGTGTGTGCGCTGTCGCATTATAAAGTTGGAGGTCCTGGGTTCGATTCCCGGTTCGAGTCTGGTCTGGTGGGAGGCTACGGCCGTGGCCCGTTACCACCCTACCGACAAAGACGTGTCACCAAGCGATTTAGCGTTCCGGCACGATGTCACGTAGAAACCAATTAGGAGCGTGAGTTTACCATACTCCTAACAATTTAGCCTGCTACCATCCTAGACAGCATCATCACTTACCACCAGGTGAGATAGCCGTCAATGGCTAACTTGTAGTGTATAAAAAAAACGTAATGAATTCTAGAAATATAACAACAAAGTACCGCTAGGTGCAATCTGTATTAAAGTGCGAAGTTTATAGTTTTCAGCAATCCAATTGCTCTTGACACTGATTGGCTGGAGAGCCTTCGCTTTTGAACCGAGCGAGCGGACAAAATAAAATACTCAGATTATATTTTTAACAGAGCATTGTGTTACAAGTTATTTGTTGTTGTTGGTAGAAATTTAATTAACATGATTAAAGGTAAACGAAGCTCGTAACGAAGAATGGTTTAATTTATAGTCAGTTTGTCATCATCATGATCAACCCATTCTCAGCTAACTAGGAATCGATGGGTGCACAGACACGTGGCATTTTCTCACAAACGTAACGTTCTGAATATTATTGCAGTGCTCATTTTGCATTTGCATTATTAAATACAAATTAAGTTGAATGTCAAAGCCATTTTTTTAATAGGGTCTGTGATTTGAAAGTGCTGCTAATAATAAAGAAAGAACTTAATTTGCTGTAATATATCTTTAACGATCTCCCTGGTTTAGTGGTGAACGCAGTGATCTTATAAGGGGGAGGTTCTCGGTTAAATTTCTCATTGTTTGGTGTGGTGGGACGATTCGGCTCTGACTAGTTACTACCTACGAAAGCAACCTGAACGATGACACGTACATCTTGATTATAGGTTTACAGGTTACACTACAGAGCACGGGTCTCCTCTTAATATGAGGAGAAAAATCTAAAACACATTCCGGATCCGGATTCAGGAACCTAATGATATTTAGTCTCAGCATGCCGTAACTTCTGGCGAAATTTCGCTTATATACACAATTCAAACCGAATGTACACACTACAACTGTTCATTTCACCTCTCCAGCCAGTTGCCACAGCATCCGTGCCAAGAGTCGACGACCTTTGCAACAATGGAAACACAAACGTACATATCCTACGATATATAGTATATATGCCATTGTAAACACTGCGCCCTTTGTAATAGTTAAAAGGGTTTAACATTGTACGTTGGATTGTTTGCACAGCATTTTTTTTAATTCTAGCTTTGTTAACGGTGTTTAAATATCCTTATAGAAATAAACCACTGAGGAGACCTATGTCCTATTTTTTTTATTCACCACTAGAAAGCCCTTGACGGCATCTCACCTGATGGTAAGTGATGGCGTCGAGACCTGTAGTAGAACATTTTAACTACTAGACCAATGATAATAGTAAAAAACCTTTACAATTGTGAAGTTGTCTGGTGGGAGGCTTCGGCCGTGGCTAGTTACCACCCTACCAACAAAGACGTGTCGTTTAGCGTTCCGGCACGATGTTACGTAGAAACTGATTAGGAGTGAGGGTTTACCATACCCCTAACAGGTTAGCCCTCTACCATCCTAGACTGTCTCATAACTTACCACTAGGTGATAAAGCAGTCAAGTGCCAACTTGTAGTGTATAAAATAATAGAAATAAATAAAAAGGTTTGGATGATTACAAAATCGAAAGAAAACGGCAGAAATAATCTCGATGAAATTTAGTAAAGTGATAGATTGTATTCTGCAATAGTACGCAGGTATTTTATCAGGGAAAAAAATCCGTTTCGAAGGATAACTTTTTCGATCATGCGGTAGGTTCTTGAACATAAGCATCAAAATTTCCACTCGAATGGACACAGAACAGTTAGTAATCCATCTATATGTTTTGGGTGTGAATTGCTCTATCTCCATAGGTACTATAATTTATTATTGATTATGCGAGATGGTGATAACAAAAAAAAAAAAACCTAAATTTGTTGTAAGCTTCTTCTTAGACCGGGGCGCGTTTGGAACTCTCATAGCTTTAGTTTTAAGTTAACGAATGTAGTTATCACCATTAAATCACTACTATGAAAATTATTGACGCGTCAAAAGTGCCTATTAAAGGACTATTTGAATAAAGCTTATTTGAATTTGATTCATCGTGTATTGGAAAGTATGATAACTGTTAGCATTAATAGCTCGAGATGAAGATAAAATTGTTCAACAACTTAACACTACCACAGAAAACCTATTAAATATCCTGGGGAAGAGTTAGTAAAGCTTAGGTATTAAGACTATCATCATCATGATCAACTCATTACCGGCTCACTACAGAGCACAGGTCTCCTCTCAATATGAGAAGGGTTTGGCCATAGCTCACAACGCTGGCCATGTGCGGATTGGCAGACTTCATACGCCTTTTGAGAACATTATGGAGAACTCTCAGACGTGCAGGTTTGCTTACAATGTTTTCCTTCACCGTTGAAGCAAGTGATCTTCTAGTTAAAAAAAAAAAACGCACATAACTGAAAAGTTAGAGGTGCGTGCCCGGATTCGAACCGCCGACCTCTGATTGACCTGACCGGAGGTTGACACCCTAACCACTAGGCTATCACAGAGGTATTAAAAAACATTGCTCAATTCCCTGACATCATCCTACATCCACATTCCAACCTTTTCCAGTTTGAATGTCAAGCGTTAAAGAGGAAACGTCTAACGTGACATTATTGTACTGACCCACTATGACATCGCGTGTAATATTACACTGATAGAATTGAACTTCACGCTTGGTTACTGTAAACTGTAAGCCAGTTGAACAGGCGTTGTTACCGCGTAGTTACAGTAGTTAGTGTATATCTACAGAAATAGCGTAGTGACTATGACCATTCGGTATACAAGGTATCGTAGATAAGTTTTAGTTTTTAGTCAACTTTCTAAACACATGTTGATTCATGCGATGAGAAATACTGAATGATGTTTAAATTTAATGGCCATGATATAACATCGCGTCCCATCTAGCTATTAGCTAAACGAGAGAAAAACTTGAATTTTACATCTCGAGTTACATAATGTTTTTTTATCAATGCTGACATCTCTGGGAAAAACTCCAATAGACTCGATTCTAATATAAAATCAAGGATAGATTTTTGATTTTGTAGTGAAGCCCAGGATCCATGCTATTTATATTGCGATTTGATGATGAATTAAGTAGACAAAGTTTGGAAGCGTCACAAAAAAAAACAAAAATATTTTTAATTATATAATTTAAGTTGGTCTCACAATTAAAACTCAACGCTTTGTCTGCTAATGACGTAGACTAACGATATCTCTGAGTCAGGAATATCAGGTTAAAAGCGAAACTTGTATCTTTAAAGACAGCCATTAAATTACCGATTTTAACGCAAAACCAATCTATAACAGATTTCAAAGTTAAACTCTTCATAGAGACCTACCTACAAGGCAAATTTTTACATTATGGCTTGATTAATGATACTTATATTATCACCAAGGCTGCGTTTTCCCGAAAGTAATTTCTCTCTATAGTCCGTTCATTTTAAAAATAAGTTCCTGACAGGCCGTTATCGAATTGACGATATTAAAAGTTATATCGTCCAATTATAATCAGTGAAGTGGCGCTGAATTTAAATTCAATAAAGTTGTTTAATGTTAATTTACTTACTAAGGAATTATCACTATTAAAAACTTAACATCACATACGAATCATTGTTTGATGTGTTAAATTTTTATAATCTCTGTAGAGCAGCGCGTGTCCTGTCGCATTCTAAATTTGGAGGTCCTAGTTCGATTTCCTTTAAGAGTCTCGTCTAGGAAGCTTGACCGACAAAAACGTCGCCAAGCGATTTTACATTCCGGCACGACGTCGCGTCGAAACCTTTTAGGAGTATGGTTGTAAATAGTAATTAACTTAAGATAGGTAACCTGTTACGGTTACCTATTTATCTAGGGGTATCTTATACTGCATCATCATTTGCCATTGAGTTGGCTTTCAAGCGTTAACTTGTAAAGGAACAAAAAACAAAGCATATAGCATGGATGCTATAGCAAGAAGTTTTAGGTCAGCTGATCTCAAAATGTTAAAGAAATTATAAATAGTATTTTATTCATAGAATACGTTAACGACCTACCATCACTTTGGCATAGGCACTGTAAGATGTCAGGAACGCATTTTTCATCGACCGGACTATAATCAAATAAAAAAAAAGTAAAACTGAATGAATTTTATAAACTGCGCAGGCGCATATCGAGGTAGTTTTGTTGCGCAGGTACTAAGCCAATAGGTCAAGGAACCCGTCCACGCATTATGCAAATCCGTAGCATGCGTCAGAGTCGCTCGCCTTCCATTCATACGCCTACGCGTGTCTGCTTTATTTGTGAATGGAATGTAGTGAGAGGTGGACTACTACTATAGAGTAATTGAGAAATATACCTGGTAAAAATAACACCAGTATATAAGTACCTACGTAAATATTTAAATTGATTGTTTTTTTTTTCATTTTGCAAATTTGATTTCAAACTTTGACGACCTCCGTGGCGCAGTGCGTGCAATATCGCATTATAATGTTAGAGGTCCTGGATTCGATTCCCGGCTCGAGTCTGGTCAGGTAGGATCTTCGGCCGTGGCTAGTTACCACCATACCGACAAAACGTGTCGCCAAGCGTTCCGGCACGATGTCGCGTAGAAACTAATTGGGAGTGTGGGTTTACCATACTCCTAACAGGTTAGTGTTAAAATATCAAATAGAATTTTTCTTACATTTATATACACTTAAATATAAACAGAAAATCATTCTATTCTGCGACATAAATCTCAATTGAAAGGTCCAAAAGAAGTACCCACGTACATTGTTTTTCCACAGAGATCATTATAACAACGATTTCAACCGGTAAATAGAATTACACTGTGTCATTAAATAATTCGAAATTGCAATGTTTATTCAATGCGGCACAAATTATTTTATACGTTATGAAAGCGTTCAGTTGAGTGGGTCGCATTTATTTGGTCGTTATCAGCATCTATGTTATATCAAATTATGTTACGCTCGACTGAATATCATGCCAAATAAAAATCTTGAGAGGTGTCAAGGGACACCCGGATGGAACGAAGTTCCTTTCGTTTAATTAGTGAAGGAATTGTAATAAAATTTTATTTTATTTAAGTTATAATAATATTTTTTATATAAACTTAATCAGTAGGCTCAATTTTGTACTCCATCAGCAATATCCGGAACTTGTGCAGAAACACTGTCAGGATTCATTATTATTATTATTTTTTATTATTTATTATTTACAAAAAAACTGTATACACTCAACAAAAATAATCGTCGCGACACCACACTGTTCAATGCGAAATAAAATGAAAATATCTGGCTTGCTTTCTATAAGAGAGAGAGAGACAGACAGACAGAGAAACATGCGACGCCGCACAGCTTACAATAACAAAAAGTGTCGTGACAACTTTTCGTAAGAATTTTTTCCGTCTAGCCCCCTTTCACAACGCGCGATAAGGAACTTCGTTCCAAAAACATTTTCGTTCTTTCTTTCAATTGAAGGCTAGTCCTGGAACCACCGCCTTCAATTGCACTGTAGGCAGATGGAATTTTTAGAGTCAAATAGCAAAATGACGAAGCAAGGTCATTGCTAGATTACATTATACGACCGAAAGGTAAAAACAGATGTCTTGTTCATCTTGCTCATGCTCTTTTGGACCAAGCGATTTTATTGTAAGCAGATGGGACTAGTATTTTAAAAGCTTCCTTCCTTAGGATGTAACTTCTTCTTGACAACTTAAACATAGCTTAAGAACTCGTCACATAGTCCTTACTTATATCTTGTGAAATGGGTAAACGCAAAATGTTCGGCGAACGTAATCGCGAATAAATGGCAAAAGTAGCCTCTTCAACATGACTTAAAAGCTATTTGTTGAAGTTCTTTTTGTAGCAACTAGCACGTCTTGTTAAAAATACAAAATAGACCTAACCTATGTGTAGATTTTACTATTGTTTTGTTCGGCTCAATATAAGTAGTTTAAAAAAAATTAAACCCTGGAGGAACAGCACGAAAATCAAAAACGGTAATTTTGACGACGAAACAGTTTTAAAACAGTTTTCTTGTGTACTTAAATTCACTGAAAATTCACCTAATGGTAAGTGACGACGTATTTTATAATAATATGCTGCATTGTACCGGAACGCTAAATTGCTTGGAGGCACGTTTTTGTCAGTAGGGTGGTAACTAAACACAGACGGTACCAGAAAATTCAGTTACTAAAAATTATAAAAAATTGGGGATAGCGATGACGGTGTAAAATAAACGATTAAATAATCGTTTATTAATTCGTATATAAATATATATCAATATTTATGTGTATTTATATATATTTCATTATTTTTCAATATTGTATAACCTACCAAGCATCTATATTATAATTTTCTTTTTGCGCGCCAAATTGAACCTACTGTCAAATTCTATTGTATTTGCGTTTTTTTATTATCTGTGGTGTACAATAAATGTGTATTCATTCATAAAACAAATAATATTTGTCTATATCAGCTCTGAGCTTTCTATTGAGGTGTAGTTAGTTTATTTTTATAGCTAACCTTCAATTTCACAGTGAGCCAGGCCAATGCCGAGCAGTAAACGGCTGAATCAATAATGCAAGGCGGCGGACGTCACATCCTGTCTAGTGCCCACTCGTGACCACTCCAACATTTGCATTACACTGATTGCGCGGCCCTTTAGTCCCAACTGTAACTGGGACGATACAACTACGAAGTACGTCCACAAAGTCTTCAATCCTAAGAATTATTTTTTATTTGGCTAGTGCCTTTTTTTGTTGTTTTTTTTTTCTAGGAAATGCTTTTACGCATCCCCTCCGGAACGTGAGACTCCCCGGCGTATGTGAGACTCCTTTGGCGAATACCCACTAAAACGCAGCGATGCTCCTTTGCGTCGCTGGTGGCTGGGTCACGGGTACTCGACCGCTGCCCAGCCAGCGGCGTCCTGACCCCCGAACTCCGTCCGAGGCGCACCAGGACCATTGGCTTAGGCTCGACGGGTGAGGGTGCCAAGCGCCTCAGACACTGCATTAAGCCGTAAACTTGAAAGTTCATGCTTATGTGAAAATGCGGAAGACATGAAAATTGTTCCATATATTTTTTTTATTTATTCATATATTTTCCATTATTGCAGGTATTAATTGAATAATGTAGATTTAGTTGTAAGGTTAATTTTAATGACTCATTTCAAGAAGGTTACAATCTCATGTTTATTCTTCTTTCTTCTGTTTTTTGCCTTTATTTCTTGATTGTGGCCGGTTTAATGATTCAATAAAAAAAATAAAAAATCTATACAAAATCTTTACTCTAAAAACTATATCTCCTTTAGAAGTCTTATGCACAGGATTGGGATTTGGGATAAGAATTCAATTCATTTTTTTTTATACTACAACTTAGCCCTTGACAGCAATATCACCTCATGGCAAGTGATGATGCAATCTAAGATCACATCGTGCCGGAACGCTAAATCGCTTGGCGACACGTCTTTGTCGGTAGGGTGGTAACTAGCCACGGCCGCAGCCTCCCACCAGACCAGACTCGAGCCGGGAATCGAACCCAGGACCTCCGACTTTAAAATGCAACAGCGCACGCGCTGCGCCACGGAGGTCGTCACCTACGGGAGAAGGTGATCCATGTTAAGGATCGCGACCCTCAGTAACGAGGATGACTATGCAGAGAGAGAGACTTTTTATATTACTTCTAAATTCATAATGAGCTTTATTTATGTATCAATGTTGGTCCGGACCTCTTATCACATAATGAAGGATATATAGATGCCATTTTATAACATAACTCGAGATACTTTGTCGCTGAGTTATGTCTTTTACGTTCACATAAAGCGAACTCTTAAGTAATAACAAGTAGAAAACTTTAAAACCGCATCAAGCCGTAAGAATATCTTAATTTCCCCTTTCAAACAGGAGAGAGGGGCCTAGAAACTTTGCTCCCTCACAACCTGCTAACATTAATTGCAATGCAATTAACATTGCAAGTTGCAACCAACTTCAAGTTGCAACTGAGTTTTATGCGTATTTGCTGCAAGTTGGTTGTTTAAGTTTATTTTAACTGTTCGCGATTAAATGGTTTATGGGTATCCGGGTTACTTGAATTTTAAAACCTACTATAAAACAGCACAAAACAAAAGGAGATAAGTACCTGTTTTTGTTTCAAGATTGAGTCAAAGTAGGTTGCTAATTTTAACAGTTGGTTTCTCATTTTGAGAGGAGACCCGTGTTGTGTACTGAGCCGGCAATGGGTTGGTAATGATGATCATGATGATGATAAATTAAGTAAATATAATCATCGTCATGAAGCGGTGATAGCCTAGTGGTTAGGGCGTCAGCCTCCTAATCAGAGGTCGGCGGTTCGAATCCGGGCACACACCTCTAACTTTTCGGAGTTATGTGCGTTTAAAAAAATATATATCACTTGCTTCAACGGTGAAGGAAAACATCGTAAGGAAACCTGCACGCCTGAGAGTTCTCCATAATGTTCTTAAAGGCGTGTGAAGTCTGCCAATCGCACATGGCCAGCGTGGTGGACTATGGCCAAACCCTTCTCATATTGAGAGGAGACCCGTGCTCTGTAGTGAGCCGTTAATGGGTTGATCATGATGAATCATCGTCATAACCATACTATTAATGTCCCACTCTACTCGCATGGAAGACAGTAATATGGAGTCATGACAAATCAGTCTCTCAGGAAAAAATATATTTATGAATATAGATTATAAAGAGTTCAATCATGACTTCTGTCACTCCAGTAATTTACCAATCCATATATCAGTAGCAGAGTCGGTCACAATGGTAACGAGCCCCCAAGTATGTCCACACAGAATATAAATGCAAATCTCGCCTGCCCCTTTTTTGAACGAGTCTGAAATGGCTGCGATAGTTAAAAGGGGTTCCCAAACTTTCCTATACTGTACCTAACTACAAGTGCTCACTAACAGCGAAGTTTTAATAACCACTAATTTGACCGCTCGTTAAAGCTTTATATTTCACTTAAAGTTCACACAAAAATTATAATAATGTACAACTTTGGAGAGCAGATAAGATGGTATCTCAACATTTCGTTTTCCGCGTCTGAACTGAACTTAATTTATCTTGGAAATAGCTTCAATTAGTAGTGGTTGTCAAGTGGTGGTGGTTACATATACTTTACTCCTTAAAAATATGTATATGTCGGAAAATGTTGCCGATTTGACTTGAACGGAACGCAAACGCCACCTATAGGCGTTAGACGGAGTCTATGGAATGAACCGGAAGACTGAAGTTAGGAATTTAACTTAAGTGTGAATTCAGTAAAGGGCACACAGTTCGCCACGAAGTTTCGTGCCAGGCGGGTCTTCTGAGTGTTCGTAGAAACTGTCTTGTGTTCCGTATCACGTGTGTGTAATTAGTTAAATTAGCGTTCATATAATAAGTGTAACTAGAATCATAATTAAAGTTAATATTGTATCCAGTACCTACTATCATTTGAAACCAACCTACCCACAAACGCCCACAGTAAAATAACTTGCCTGTTATCAAGTCTAGGTTGGATCTAAAAAATGGAATCAGATAACATAGGCAAGAATGCACAAGTCCCGTTATCAGAAGTGGGATACGGGTTGGTTCAAAGTGACGACACAGAGAGTAACCGTTGGCGTGCGTTGTTTGAACAACAAAATGCGAATATGCGCGCGCTAATCGAAGCCTTGCAATCACCGAGGACAAACTCCGTGGAATTACCTGAGTTCGACCCTGACAAGAAAGATACGGACGCAAGATCATGGTGTGCGACCGCGGATTTATGTTTTGCCGAAAATCCTTTTTCCGGCGGTTAACTTGTGGTGGCGATAAGCAAATCTCTCAAAGGCGAGGCGTCGACGTGGCTATTACAAATAGCATACCCAGGAATGTCATGGAGTGAGTTTAAAGTGCTATTCACAAGTAGATTTGTGTCGACGGAAACATTGACGGGTAGCCTCATAAACATGCAAAGTGAACGACCATCTGACAAAGAATCCCTTGTTGCTTATGCAAGTCGTATGATGACGTCACTCACTAACAAGTGGAAAGATGTGGATAAAGAACAAATTGCGGTGGCAACGGTATTATCACACATATCGCAGTTCGATCAAAGGTTGCAGCGTTTGGCGTTTACCACCAACATTACGTCAAGAGAACAACTTCAACAAGAACTTCATGCGTTTTCTCATTTAAAACGCAAGATCTCTGCTGAAACTCCAGGCACGTCAGAGACAAAGCGCGCGAGGATGACTCAATTGAAATGTTTTGGCTGTGGTAAAACTGGACACACAAGGGCGGAGTGTCGGAGCAAACCAATGGAGTCAAGATCAATACTACCAAATCAGGCGACTCAAAAGCCCGCTACGAAGTCCCTGGTGTGCTTCAAATGTGGCCAGCCTGGTCACATCGCCGTTCGATGCACGGGCGGCGGCGGTCAAGCTGACGGCGGTGGAGGGGCGGGCGCTTCGCGGCCCGAACGGCGGGTTGACATTTGCACTGTGCAACCTCCCACTGGACGTTTACAACATAACGGTGAGCAGTATTGTTTTTCGTATGATTCTGGTGCTGAATGCTCTTTGATTAAAGAAAGTTTCGGTGCTAAATTCAGTGGTAAAAGGTTTAATAATGTTGTTGCCATGTCCGGTATAGGACAGACAAGAGTATTTAGTACCGAACAGATTTTATGTTGTGTAACAATTAACGATCACACTTTAGAGATTTTATTTCATGTACTACCGGATAGTTATTTACAAACTGATATTATGGTCGGTCGGGAAATTTTAAAATTGGGTTTTTCTGTTAAGATGACGGCGACCGAGCTTTTGTTAGAAAAAGTGCGAGTAGTGAATTCTTTACATAAGGTAGCTAATTATAAAATTGATTTAAATTTAATTGATACCGACGTTTCTGAAATCGATAAGCCAATACTTTTGCAAGTTTTAAATTCTTTTTATGATTTTTTTATTACGGGTATGCCAAGGACGCGTGTTAAGACTGGTGAATTAAAAATTCGGTTAATTGATCCAAGTCGTACGGTTCAGCGTAGACCATATAGAATGTCAGCAGACGAGCGTACCGTTATTCGTGAACGAGTTAAAGAGCTTTTAGACGCTAATATTATTAGGCCTAGCTGCTCCCCATTTGCGAGTCCTGCTCTCTAAGTTAAAAAGCGCGACGGTTCCGATCGAATGTGTGTTGATTATCGGGAAATTAATAATAATACGGTGTCGGATCGGTATCCTATTCCTTTGATATCAGAACAGATTGCTCGTTTAAGTGGTGCCAATTATTTTAGTAAATTAGATTGCGCGAGTGGTTTTCACTTAATCCCCGTAAATGTTGACTCTATAGAGACTACCGCTTTTAATACACCGAAAGGGCAGTATCAATAATTTCCATGATTCTTTGATTCATCTGGGTGCTGACAAAACGCTAGAAAAACTTTATGATTTTTATTGGTTTCCTAATATGACACAATGCGTGAAAAAGTTTGTCGATAATTGCGTTACATGTAAAGTAGCTAAATCGCATTCGGGAAAAGTACAGGCCGAACTACATTCGATACCTAAAGTTACGATTCCGTGGCACACTATACACATTGACGCGACTGGCAAATTGAGCGGTAAAAACGATAACAAAGAGTATGTTTTCGTCATAATCGATGCTTTCACAAAGTTTGTGCTCTTGTTTCACACTGCTAGCATTGACACAAAAAGTAGTATTTGCGCGGTAACACAAAGTGTATCTCTATTTGGGGCCCCTACTCGCATAATAGCGGATCAAGGTAGGTGTTTTGCTAGTAAAGAGTTTCGTGACTTTTGCGAGAGCAAAAACATCAACTTACATCTCATAGCGACAGGATCATCTCGTGCTAACGGTCAAGTAAAGCGTATCATGAGCGTCTTAAAATCAATGTTAACTGCTGTAGAAACAGACGGTGATAAGTCATGGCAAGATGCGATCGGTGAAGTACAACTCGCTATTAACTGTACCATTAGTAGAGTTACAAAAGCATCTCCTTTAGAACTACTGATAGGTAAAGTAGCAAGACCGTTATCGTTGATGAATACTTGTGACGTAGAGGTTAACTTGGACGAAATACGTGATAGAGCGTCGGAAAACATTAAAAAATGCGCTACATACGATAAGGCTAGATTCGATCGTACAAAGGCTCAGATCGTTAGATTTTGCGTAGGTGACTTTGTTTTATTAAAGAACGAAGAAAGGAACCAAACTAAACTAGACCCGAAGTTTAAGGGTCCGTTTAAAGTTATTGAAGTGTTGGACGGTGATCGTTATGTGTTACAAGCTTTGAATTGTAAAAGAACTTACAAATATGCACACGATCGTTTGAGAAGGAAGCCTGCGGGACATGTACCAGATGATATTGAAGTTGTTGATGATAATTTAACGGAGTAAAGTTATATTATGGTGTGAGCGCGAGTGTGAACTCTATCGGCCGTATGTTGTCGACCGTACCAGGTGTTATTACGTAGTCGTAGCCCGTTGGAAATCGGTGTCTCTTGGGGAAACCCAAGTAGTCCGTGGGTGCGCGATGCGCGTTTAGCTCTGGCGGAGGTCGGGCTCTTGTGAGACCGTATCGTGTGTAGTCTAAGAGAGATGCACACGTGCCATCCAAGTGAGTGGATGTGCGTCTGTGAGCAATATTTCGTGGCGATAGAGGGGTTCACTCGTGGTGTTGATAACCAAAGTATGGTCAAATGTTTTGCTGTGTTTGTGTGATGGTTCATGATCCCTACGGTTTCAATCTGGTAATTAATTGTTGTCAATTGATAATTTGTTTAGTTAATGGATTAAAAAAAAAGATCATTGATAGTAAAACTGTGTTTAATTTTTACTATAGTTTTAATTCTTAGTAGTCAGGAATAGCCGAGTTGAGCAAATACTGTGTTTGGAATTTTGTTGACAGATTAACACACGAGGGCGTGTGCTAGCAGGATGGCCGTGTCGGAAAATGTTGCCGATTTGACTTGAACGGAACGCAAACGCCACCTATAGGCGTTAGACGGAGTCTATGGAATGAACCGGAAGACTGAAGTTAGGAATTTAACTTAAGTGTGAATTCAGTAAAGGGCACACAGTTCGCCACGAAGTTTCGTGCCAGGCGGGTCTTCTGAGTGTTCGTAGAAACTGTCTTGTGTTCCGTATCACGTGTGTGTAATTAGTTAAATTAGCGTTCATATAATAAGTGTAACTAGAATCATAATTAAAGTTAATATTGTATCCAGTACCTACTATCATTTGAAACCAACCTACCCACAAACGCCCACAGTAAAATAACTTGCCTGTTATCAAGTCTAGGTTGGATCTAAAAAATGGAATCAGATAACATAGGCAAGAATGCACAAGTCCCGTTATATATATTATTATTGTTTTTTCTTTCAATCTTTGAATCTCTGCCTTTTTGTGATGGCCATGGACTTTATTTACGGCTCTAAATCTACACAGATCTCTGTGAAAGTTTCCACAGAAGTTGCTTGCATCTTAAAAATGGACACAAGCCCCTTGTTATACCGAAAAGCACACGGGTAACGTACCCCGGGATTTTAAAAATACATAAAAGCTAATAATAACATAACTTCAGGGCTTAACCGATTCTACGGCTCATGATTCATAATTGCTAAATCATCATGATCAACCCATTGCCACTCGAGCTCGGGTCTCCTCTCATGTGAGAAGAGTTTGGCCACAGTCCACCACGATGGCCATGTGCTGATTGGCAGACTTCACCCACCTTTCAGAACATTATGGAGTTCTCTCAGGCATGCAGGTTTCCTCACGATGTTTTCCTTCACCATTGAAGCAAATGATATTTTAATTGCTTAAATTAAATTATTAAAATTCGCATAACTCGGAAAAGTTAGAGTTGCGGCCCGGGATCGAACCCCTGTCCTCTGTTTCCTTACTTAACTATTCTAAGCACAACGCATATGTCGATTCTATGATGATATCTAATCGATTATACTAACCACTAGATAACTACGTCAATTATTAAACAATATACAATACAGCATAAAAGCATAATAATTGATAATTAAAATGTAATCTAGTTAAAATAATCAAATAAAATTTCTTCAACAAATATTATCTGCAAGATGATGTTTTGAAGATATGTTTATGTATGGTTTCATAGCTTTCTTTTTCTTCTTCTTTTAGTGCCATCTACCGGAGGTTGAAAATCATTAGGGCTATTTGGATCTTGTTCACCACTGACCTAAAAATGATCTTGAGCTCATATTAAGCTACTGGCGAAGGTTCTTAAGCCAGGATATTCGTCTTCGGCCAGGTCTTCGTTTGCCCATTATTTTGCCTTGCTAACTAATTTATATTTTCTTGTCCAGTATTGTATTTCTATTGTCCAGTATAAAGTTAATAAAAACAAGCTCCTCGTACTACCAAAGTTTTTAATAAACACAATGCAGTTGTTCAATGGTTGCTTAATTTGAAAAGAAAGGCTCACATTCAAAGGAAAATCTCGGAGAAAACTTAACTTGCGAAGAAAAACAAACAAAACTTAGAAACCCTTTGTCGTTGGCAGCTCCCAGAGAGCTTTTTCTTAAAGTTAAAGTAAGTAATCGAAATTATTTTAATTATAAATGGCTTTCAAAAGAGATTTTGGTTATACAAAATAAAAATAAAATTTATAATAAAATCTATAGTTAAGTTAATCATAATCTTTATTCAGGTAGTCCTTTAAAAGGCACTTTTGACGTGTCAATAATTTACATAGTAATGATTTGATGATGATAACTACATTCGTAAACTTAAAACTAAAGCTATGAGGTTTCCAAACGAGCCCTGGTTTAAGAAGCCCATGACAAATTGCAGTAAATTTTCTTTTTGTTATAACCATCTCACTAGCCACTTTGAATTATTTAAGGGCTATCTTACTACACAACTCAAAAGTCTATTTCGCAATTTTTAAATATATTTTCTGTGTTCATAATCGACATTATTTAATGTTATAAGTTAAAGTATTAATTTTCAAATTTCAATGGTCATAATTTACTGGAATCATTATAAGTCCGAAAGTCCGAAGTCTCTTACCAAACCAGACTCGAGCCGGGAATCGAACCCAGGACCTCCTACTTTATAATGCAACAGCCACGCGCTGCGCCACGGACGTCGTGAATGTATTGTCGAATGATTTCTTCCAAACTAACAACAACTCTTGGAAAAACATTCTATTCAAGACATCTAACTAGACACCCCACTCCACCTCTGCAGATTAGCCTTGCTTCGTGATAGGTTTTTTTTCATCACCATCTTCCGAAACCTACCGCACAGTGTTTGGACTATGATATTAAAAATATCATAAACCAAATACTCTAATTGTAACAGGTAAATTATAGTACTCTTTAAAGATCTGGATTCAGGATGCAGACAAGGTAGTGGAGTATTCCTTCTTCGGAGCTCCAGGTTGTTAGATAAAATCCACCTATACCTAATATCCTACTTATAAATCAAGTTATGCTATTAGGAATCACAATCTGTATTCGAAATTATTCACCACTAGACAAATGTTTCAATTATCCTATTTCCAAGCTACAACCACATCGTCTATCACTCCCAACAATGCCCTAGTCCTAGACTAATAACTGCTCAAATTGAAGTGAAAAAACCCAAACATACATACAGAAAAATATAGCCCACCATTGTGATAAATCACACAAGCGAAAATCAAACCGCAGACCGAAAGGAACTTTCAATTCTAAATTCCCTGAATGTAAATGTCTCAGTGGATTCAAAGTCTTTCATTCCATAAAGGCTCAGCTCCGTTTGAAATAAGACGAGAGCATGTGAACCTCAATCTTACTATGTTTGTGCAAACTTTTAAAAGCCAGTTTTAAAAATCTATAAATACGGTACAGATAACGTTTGTAGGATTTTAATACACAACAACAAAATAGATTTGACTGGATTATTATTATACTAAACAATAAACAGCAAGTATAATTTACTATATAGCGGAATATAGCAAATTATACTTGCTGTTTATTGTTTATCATGGACTTCCGCAAAGTAACGCCTGCTTCTATTCATTATTATTATACTTACTGGAAATTATTATAAGGAAATAAAAACATAAAATCCAATTATATATGAGTCGCTTCATTCTTTAGATATTATATATTTACCAGGTAGTCCTTTTAACCTACAGGCAACTTCGCACGATTTTAGAGGGTAGTTTCAATACTCTTAGTTTTTTTTTTCTTCACCCGCAATATGATATCTAGGTAGTAGTCGTACCTTGTGACATTGTTCAGTCCTTTTTCGTGCGAGGCAACGAGCGCACGCACTTTAATACATTTTAAAAATAGTGCTCAAGAAATATTAGAAAATACAAATACTACATCAGAATAATGGAAGAACAAGTATAGGAGAAAAATTGGAGTCATATGTATAAATTGTATGTATAAAACAATTTCAAAATAGAATACTTGATAAACTTTTACTACATAAAATCAATTACTGCGTAATTAAACTGTTGTGTCCTGAATTTCAGTTTAGGCTGCGTCTCCATGTTTCTCTGACTTGATCGAACTGGCTTATCATCATGATCAACCCATCTCGGCTCACTACAGAGCACTGGTCTCCCCTCAATATGAGTAGGTTTTGGCCATAGTCGGTGGACTATGGCCAGAGCACGGGTCTCCTCTCAATATGAGGAGAGTTTGGCTATAGTCCACCACGCTGGCCATGTGCGGATTGGCAGACTTCACACGCCTTTGAGAACATTATGGAGAACTCTCAGGCGTGCAGGTTTCCTCACGATGTTTTCCTTCATCGTTAAAGCAAGTGATAATTGCTTAAAAATGCACATAACTTCGAAAAGTTAGAGGTGCGTGCCCGGATTCGAACCGCCGACCTCTGATTAGGAGGCTGACGCCCTAACCACTAGGGTATCACCGCTTAACTGGATTTAACTTAACTGGATTATAAAGTCATATCATTTTATTTTTATTGCGAAGAATTCTTTCTTAACAACAAAATAACAAAGTAATATTCAAATTACAAATAATGTATATACCTAATATTTATTTGTGAAACAAACATAAATGAAGAGTACTTTAATAGAACAATGAAAACTGGTAATCATTCAGTGTGTCAAGAAACACCGGTTGCCAAAATAACTCTTAGGAACATTATTACAATCGTTTTACTTTTTGACAGAAACTCTAACAGTTTGTTAAAGAAGACAGATAACTGTGAAATTAAAACTTGAAGTCATATAAAATGAATCATCAGATTATTTTGATAGTGATAGATATAACAGAAGAAAATACGTGGTAAAAAATATTGTTTGCATGACATTAACGGAATGGTCGTTATCTCTTATTCCTGAGAGCCTACGAAATTGCAAGTTATTGTTCTGGTGGCTTTTTGTCTTAATATAAGGAGCTTAATATGATTGGGCTGTCTGTTTCGTTGTATTAACCCAAAATAATTATTATTTCGAGACGTTTCGCCTCTTGCCGCTCTTACTGCTCCTTGTATTTATGAAAAGCATCGACCTAAAAGGTCAACCTTGACAAAGACCGCATAACATTACTGTGGTGACGCTAAATGGCGACGTTGTCTAATTGGTGTATCTGTATTATACCCTTAATTAGTGTCTATGTGATAACGTGCTGTTAGAAGATAGGGCAGGTCGACATCTATTACGGAAATTAAATGGTAGGTACTAAAATTCTCGTTTTAATTTAATTTTTATTAGGTCTACCAACGGAATTTCGGGCAAATAATCACAGTATCCAATTTTTTACAAGCTTTATCCAATTAAAGGAAGTATCTAAAAAAATGTGTTAATTTAGAAAGGAACATAATTAAAAATTTTTATTAAATGATTTTCCTTTCATAGATTTTTTTTATTTTTTATTATTTTCACTTTATAAATGTTATTTATAACTTGTAGCTTAACGTACCAACGTTTACTTTAGCAAAAAACTTTTCGCTCACTTCTATTTCTTTGATCTCAGATAACCATCTTGTGAGTAGGAATTCTACACGTTTTTCAATAGTAAAAGGAAATCCTGATTTATAAAAGTGAAGTCAGTGATATTATGTCCTTATTTAAAAAAAGGATGAATTTGTGCGACTGAATGTCATGGATTCAATACTAAGTAATATACTTTAAAAATGGACAAATTCGTCGAAATAGAAGATGGACTTCGATATTTTTTATTCAAGTCAACGAACTAGAAATAAGACTTTTGGAGTACGTTGACTTTCAATATACCTATCCCGCAAGTTACGGTTCTCTAAATAGGTTTTCGTTTCATTTAGTTCATCATGATCAACCCATTGCCGGCTCACTACAGAGCACGGGCCACCTCTTACGAGAGAAAGGCATTGGCCATCATGCACCACGCTGGCCATGTCCGGATTGGCAGATTTCACATGCCTTTGAAAACAACATGCAGGTTACCTCACGACGTTTTCCTTCACCGTTTAATAAAGTGATATTTTAATTGCTTAAAAACGTATATAGTTAAAAGAAAAACTCCGAAAAGTTAGAGGTACGTCTGGGATCAAATCAAATCAAAAATAGCTTTATTCACATAAACCTATTACAGGCATCTACGAATCGTTCATTTCATTATTTCTATTCTAGAAGTGATGGTGATAACTACACTCGACAACTTAAAACTAAAGCTAAGAGGGTTCAAATCGCGCCCACCAAACCCCTGACCTCTGATTAGGAGGCGAACATCCTAACCACTAGGCTATCACAGCTCCACAAGTGAGAAATCTATTCGGGCCTGACACCTTCTGACAGTGCGTACTTCACTTAATGAGTTTAATGTTTTTATTTTTTATTTACCATAAGTTAGCCCTTGACTGCATCTCACCTGATGGTAAGTGATGATGTGGTCTAAGATGGTAGCGGGCTAACCTGTTAGGGGTATGGTAAACCCATACTCCTAATTGGTTTCTACACGACATCGTGCCGGAACGCTAAATTTTTGGTTGGCGACACGTCTTTGTCGGTAGGGTGGTAACTAGCCACGGCCGAAGCCTCCAAACCAGACTCGAGCCGGGAATCGAGCCCAGGACCTCCAACTTTATAATGCGACAGTGCGCGCGCTGCGCCACGGAGGTCGTCAAAATGTCCAATTAAAAAAATGCTCTTTGTGTATTTACGAAGAGCTCAAGTCAAATAAGGATGTTATAAAGTTTGCATTACGCCCCCGGCTATATAAGGAAATCGTTTGATGTCTTTGACAGCTCACTGCTCCATTTAGGTCACGCTTTTCCTTTCTTATTATCACAACATCACAGTTAAATCAATTTGACTACGAAATATCAGTCTCTATTAAAGCGTATTGTAAACTTGGCAAAACTAGGATGTGAAAACTATGTCTGTCTTTCGGTCCAGGCTAATCTTTGGATGACGATCGGCGGAGACCTCTCGCTGCCTGGCATAGTTTCTGCAATGCTGAACAGTGAGAGATCCTGGGATGCCGTAGACAACTTTTGTGAAGAAGTAATATCGCAGAAGAGCCTGTTAACGCGCATCCACTTCGGCATAGACGGGGGGGGAAGAAGACGGCGGCTTTTCGCTGCTAGGTTCGCTTGGGAGGCGGCGGGTAGCTATTGGGCTAACTACCCGTCATTGCAAGAGTCTCTTTACTGTCTGGGAGGGATCAAGCTGTCCTGATCCCCTCTCTTTTAGCGCGGGAGCCCTGTTGCTAAGGCTGGGGCGGCTGGTGGATGTCCGGGAAGTATACAATGGGTTCCCCGGGCGTTCAGCAAATCCAGCGAGTGGGAAAATCCAGCGAGTGGGCTGTGGTGGTTTTTAGTTCGGGTATACCCCAACGATAAGGGGGGGGGGGGGTCCCACATAACATCCGGGCAGGACGGAGGTAGCCATAAAGCTTTTCCACCACGACAAAAGCCTTACCTTTGGATGAAAGAATTTAGGCTGGATACTTTTAAATGCTGTAAGAGCCTAGTTACAGTTCAGCGGTTCGGTTCGGTTACAGCGTCAGCCTCCTAATCAGAGGTCGGCGGATTGAATCTGGGCACGCACCTCTAACTTTTCGGAGTTATGTGCGTTTTTAAGCGATAAAATATAACTTACTTCAACGGTAAAGGAAAACATCGTGAGGAAACCTGCACGCCTGAGAGTTCTCCATAATGTTCTCAAAGGCGTGTGAAGTCTGCCAATCCGCACATGGCCAGCGTGGTGGACTATGGCCAAACCCTTCTCATATTGAGATGGAGACCCGTGCTCTGTAGTGAGCCGGTAATGGGTTGATCATGATGATGATGACTTTTAAATGCGGTAAAGACGCAACTGCAAGTCGATGGTAAATATAACGAAAAAGCAATGGTTGTTTAGAAAAATGTTTGGGGAATGCGAAAGGCGCGCACAATACGAGCCTGCATTTGACGTGTTTCCACTTCATTGTGACGGGAATTACGTACTGCAAAGTGGCTATTGATTTACTCGCACTCACTCGCAGTTGGTATCCATAGTGCTTAAGAGGTCGCTAAGCAAATATGTCTTTGAGAATTTGTGTATTGCAGTGTTTATTATATCTTTTTTGAAGTCTGCGAAATTCGACAAGTTATTTTCAGTAAAGCGGCGATAAGTAGATAGATAGATAAATTATTTGTTGCATATATAAGAACTCCAAACACAAAAAAAAAACACAAATAAAAAATAAATTTATAATTATCCGCAAAGGCAGTCTTATCGCAACTCTTTGTGAAAGGAAATATTTAAAACGCGTTTAATAGCGTTATAGTGCAACAAAAATACATGTACTTTACATACTAAACCAATATAGATATTTACCATATTACCAAATTTAAACATAAAGGTAACAACAGATTTTTTGGGTTACAAACAAAAAAAAATCAAGACTTTCCATTATTTTATTGCCGGTTTAATCGAGAACAAATTATAATCAGACTTTTGCATTAATTAAATATAAGATACGAAAATTCCATTTATATATAATAAATGGAATTTTCGTTTGTCGGTCTAGTTTACTAAGACTATAACGAAAATAAATGTAAAATACAGGTTTTGAAAACTGTAAGCCACGTATTTAACGCTTGGTTTTAGATCGTTAAGTACCTACGTACTTAGTACAACACAAAGCGGTAACGTCATCGAATAAATAAACAATTTAAATCACTGCATCTGCCATCCTGATTTCTTGATATTACTCCATCATCATACACAGCTTATTAAGGTTCCACAGTTGGGCATATCTCCTCTCCTAGTTTACAGGTTTTGAGCATAGATACACCGCTCTGTTCCTACGTGGGTTCGATAATTTTCCCATGTTAGAATGTAATCTATATATCATGTAATCGAGACCCATCTGCTTTCTGAGGCTTAGGGGTGGATATTGTCAATTTCCTAACGCCAAGCTAATACAGAGCCGATTCCAAATTATTTTTATCTCACCCAGGATTAGAATCCAGGTGATCTATAGATCTAGATCGGGAACTGTATCAATCAATCAATCAATCACAATCTTTATTCAAATAATCCTTTAGAAGTCACTTTCAATGCAAGGCAATGAAGGCAATTACTAATCTTTTCCGTTGTCTGGAGGAGATCGCTTTAAGCGATAAGACCGCCTTTGCGCGTTATGTTCCATACTTTTTTGTTTTCATTTCTTTCAGGTTCTAAGTTTTAATGTGCAATAAAGACTTTATTTATCTATCCTTTACATGGGGATAACTACACTGTTGTTTAATATAGTAACCATAGATTTAAAAGGAATTTTGAAAATACACTCAGCCAAAAATTATGTTATGTTTTGCATAAACGATTTATAATTCTTACGGGGGGTTCCTAGTGAAACCTTATCAGCATGCAACATAACCGCGCAAAATACATTCACTGTGTCAGTTTAAGTGAAAACGGCGATCAAGTAAATGGTCTGGAGCTATGCGTGAAAGCCTTTCGTAGCTTAAAGAAGAGTCCCGGTCATTGAACTGAACGCACAATAGCCCCAGCACTTAGCGAGTGCAAAAATACGTCAGCTATGAAAAGGGTTGGCGTCTAAATGGTTACCGAAATTAACCGAAAACAAAATATTTAGTTCGGTTTTGTTCCTGAATAAATTTAAATTTGCACACTTTCTTAATAACTTCTCACACACACAAATCAGTTTTTGTGTGAGTCAGTACTCACACTTATTTTTAAATAATTTAATTTTGAAAGGCAACAATTTTAATGGTGAAAAATATTAATTTTATTTTCGTTGCCACAATTACTGAAATTTAATATTTATGAAATGTATTTTATGTATGTTTATTTCATAACTAATAGTTTTAAACCTTTATACAACAAAATGAGATGAATGTGAAACAATTATTTAATACCTCGCTAGCGAGTAACTAAGTTAAAACGAGCATTTAAAACAAAAATGATTACTACCTTTGTAATTTAACAAACGTCATTAAATTGCTGTCAGATTTTTGTTGCAATTAATTGTATTCAAAATAATTAATTGTTATCAATATATTTATGCTCGTATATACTTTTAGAAATAAATATGGTAATTATAGTAACAATTATTAAATTTATTCGCTAAGTTAGAACAACTCTAAGAGTAATTATGGAATTATTCCTTTTGGGAACATAGTAATTAAAGTTACTGAAGGGTGCTTTTATATGAGTTAATAAAATTAAACAAAATGTTAAATTTAAGTTGTCAATTTATATTTAGATATAATATTGTGATGATGATATAATTACCTACTTCCTTACCTTATGACTGAGGCTGAATTTGACATGACTAGTGTAGTTTAGTGACTGACTTCAGGTATTGCATGAAGTTGCTTAATTAACACAATTTTTTTTTCTGGAGAACTTGTGTTATTAAGTCTTATCTTTGGTTCTCTCTATCTTCTTTTTATGTTATTCATCCTATTCAGGCATCCATAAGCAAAGTTACTCTAGTAGTGATGCTTTGTTGATCCTTTGTGCAAACCTATGTTAAAGTTTGATTTGATGACTATAAGATGTTAAATTTAATTAATTTTTAAAGTGAGTGGGTTTATCGAAAAACAGCATTTATTATACTTTATTTTTGGTGAAACATCGACAAAACTTATAATAGAAGTACTATTAAACATTTAGCTATGAACACTCGCAAAAGCGCGTATTACTTCAGCCAGTATCAACCTCCTAATCAACGTAAAACACACACAAGTTTCCCGGCAAAAGTTTAACATAGACACTTCACGCACACACGTGCGAAAACCATCACGGCACCATCTTTAGATTCGCATTAATTAAAATACGGCTTTTCAAAGGGATTATTTGGTAACACCCGGTAACATTTGGTAATGCTTGGTAACACGCGGTCACGGTTACGGCGACGTGTAGCGCAGAGGACGCGTCTACGCCGAGCGGGCCCGCCGAGGCGACTGAGGTTGCTATAGCGCCAGCCAGCTACGGCGTAGCTGCTACGTATGTGGTGTAAACGCATTACAACCTTTTATGACGGAACGTTGGTAAATAAACAATGTTTTGCAGTCAGCTCCTATTATTTGGTAACACGTGCGAGGTAACATTATTACATCGTTCTTTACCTAGAAACATGTTAAGCACCTGTTAGGCTATTGAATTCGTATGCGATATAGAGCCTTGTCTTTCCGCATTAAGTTGAAAGCTTTTGCCTTTTTGGTATGTGCTTTTTAAACCTTTGTGTATGATTTTTATGAGTTTTAATGGTTTATGCGGACATTCTAACTAATGGCTTGTGTTGGTGTCATGATGAAGCTTACTTTTTAAGGTTTACCAATATTGTGAGGTCTCCCACTTTAAAAGATCCTAAGTCTACTGGTCTTTCGAGTCAATGTTATATTGCATAAGCACTTAAGCTTCATACCTCGTTGAGCTATGTCGGTAGTTTTCTCATTTTTGATTTCATCACGTAGAGATATCTATGTGAAATTTAATAACAGATAGTTTAAAAAAAATTTTTTGTCGTTAGTTTATAGTTAGTTATAATCAGATTTCTGATTTCTCTTCTCTACCAACAAACCGCAAAACACGGAAAGCGTCTGTATCGTTAAAAAGTTGACCTCCCCTTGACGAACGCACAGCAAATACCTGGAATTCCTCGTCTTCTTCGACACCTGGTTCCTTCAAATCACAAGTGAATAGACATATTCGGTGTACAACCTAATCCTAATATGTACTGTTTGATAATTGAAATTTAGAAATGGATTCATTCTTTCAAAAGGAAATGTTTGAATTTTCTGTCAACAAACATTTCCTGAAATGTTTGTTCTTAGTATAATCAAGTTAAACCAGTACCTTGACTATATTATACCGCGAAATCCGAAAGCGTTTGCAACGTGACTACCACCCATTGACAAAGCGCTTTGCTTCCTCTTTTCTATTACGCCCCGCAAGGATACTGGAATGCATCTTCTGCCCCGATATCTGATCCCTCAAGTTAAAGGTTACTACTAGGGTGGTTGGTAGATCGCTTTCTAGCGACAATAGTATACGTATTATAGCTGTTATTTTTAGTTTCTGTTTATTTTGTAACTCCTTGCTTGCTTGGTTATTTTCAGTTTTGTTATGTGTTGATTTTTCAATAGATTGTAATTTCATTTCTTTTTCATTTCATATTACGACAAATTTCATTTCATTACGTTAGGGGCAACAGCTAGTTTGTTATGAAATAAAATACGATTTCCTTTGAATGAGTATTTTGTACCGCGTAATAAACGGCTCTCCAAGTTTACTTTTACCTCTAATGTTCAATGCTTTGCAGTCCATTTTTCTTGAATTGTGCAATATTATATTTATATTATAACCTTTAATTTTAATTATAACCTAAAAAGCGGTGATAGCCTAGTGGTTAGGGCGTCAGCCTCCTAATCAGATGTCGGCGGTTCGAATCCGGGCACGCACCTCTAACTTTTCGGGGTTATGTGCGTTTTTAAATAATTAAAATATCACTTGTTTCAACGGTGAAGGAAAACATCGTGAGGAAACCTGCACGCCTGAGAGTTCTCCATAATGTTCTCAAAGGCGTGTGAAGTCTGCCAATCTATGGCCAAACCCTTCTCATATTGAGAGGAGACCCGTGCTCTGTAGTGAGCCGGTAATGGGTTGATCATGATGATGATGAATAAACGGCTCTCCAAGTTTACTTTTACCTCTAATTTTCAATGCTTTGCAGTCCATTTTTCTTGAATTGTGCAATATTATATTTATATTATAACCTTTCTTTTGGAGAAATCTCGTGGTTACTCAGACGCGGTTGTTATGTTAGACTCTTATCTAACCCACGGTCCAACTCGACCTCCAGAGGTTGAGTTCATGATATAATAAATTATAACCGTAGTATCATACGAAAAATGCTCTCGACCTTACGTTGTATCTATTACCACTTAATTAAGATGTTTAAATTTATAAGGTGCGTAAATTAATTTGTTTTTTATAAATAAGTTAGATAGACAATTTTTTACGCATGATACAGATTTACCAAGAAGTAAAAAGGGTTGGATCAAAGAGGGCGGAAGTACGACTTCTATAAATATACTAGTTATTAATAAATCTAGTTACGTCATCCGCACAAATGAATATAAATTACATAAGGCGGGTTGCCGCGATATCGATCCGGGTAGATGGAAACTGCACCCAGATATGATTTTACATTATTTATACTTACCTATTGATTATAAACTGGCTGCCTCCCGCGACTTCGTCTGCGCTGAGTGAGCGTGTGTGAAAGTATGTTTGTTTGTCTCCCAATCACGAACCAATTACACCTTGTGTCCGAAAAAACCCAAATATCTTACGGAACCCTATTTTTTTCCAAAATAAAATATAGCCTATGTTACTCGTGGATAATGTAGCTTTCGAATGGTGAAAGAATTTTTAAAAACGGTCCAGTTGTTTTTGTGCCTATTCATTACAACCAAACAAACAAAGTTTTCCTCTTTATAATATTAGTGTAGATAAGGAAAAGCCTGTTTCTATACCCGGATCTATCCCATTTTGGGGTATTTTGATTACCGCCGTGGCGCAGCATGTTTTCTGTTGTATTATATAGTTGGAGTCCTGGGTTCGATTCCGGCACTACTCTGATTTGTTGGGAGGCTTCACCCACAACAAATTGGTATGTTAAAGAATGTTTTGGTGTTTATTATTTTGGTACATTTCTCCCTTCCATTACCCAATTAATAGCCCCCTTCAGCAAAATTTGTTACAAGGCAACTGTCCTAACAAACCTCCCATTCCCGTTGATTTTAAATAAACAACGAGGTAGACCCTTCAAAATTTAACACACCTATAATTTAACTTCAAAATTTAAAGACTGTAGTTGATAACTTATCTACCTTATTCTTAATTTTTTTATCTAACTACCTCCGTGGCGCAGAGCTTGCGCAGTCGCATTACTAAGTTGGAGGTCCTGGGTTCGATCCCCGGCACGATGTCGCGTAGAAACCAAATAGGATTATAGGTTTACCAATTAGGAGTGTGGCTTTAGCATACCCCTAACTGGTTAGTCCGCTACCATCCTAGACAGCATCATCACTTACCACCAGGTGAGATAGCCGTCAAGGGCTAACTTGTAGTGCATAAAAATTCAAATTCAAATTCAAAATAATCTTTATTCAAATAGTCCTTAAAAAGGCACTTTTGACGCGTCAATAATTTAAATAGTAGTTATTTCATGGTGATAACTATATTCGTAAACTTAAAACTAAAGCTATGAGGGTTCCTAACGCGCCCCGTTCTAAAAAGAAGCCCACAACAAACTTAGCTTACTTAAAAAAAAAACATACCGCGAACACGTTAGCTTGCTACCACCTACCCAGTGGAAGCCCAGCCTAACCGTGCCCGTTTAAATTGGCCGAGACGTTCTAAGCCTTCAGTAACGATTACTAATGATGTCTAATAAAGGTCATCAACCTATCCCAACGTGGAATTACGTTGCCTTATACCCCGCATCATTGATCTTGGTCCATGACAAATTGCCACTAAATTACCTGGCACTGTAATATAATATATGCCGCGTCTTTGATCATAGACTAGACACGGCTGTTATTCAAATTCAAATTCAAAATAATCTTTATTCAAATAGTCCTTAAAAAGGCACTTTTGATGCATCAATAATTTACATAGTAGTTATTTCATGGTGATAACTATTTTCGTAAACTTAACACTAAAGCTATGAGGGTTCTAAACGCGCTCTGGTCTCAGAAGAAGCCCACAACAAACTTAGCCGGGTTATTAGCAGTAGCTATTAAAATAGCTACTGTGAAGGTGACAATTTATGCCACAGTTGTCTTATCTTTTTCTTATCCTATTATTGAAGCTGTGATAGCCAAGTGGTTAGGACGTCCGCCTCCGAATCAGAGGTCGGGGGGTTCGAACCTGGGCATGCACCTCTAACTTTTCAAAGTTATGTGCATTTTTTAAGCAATTAAAATATCACTTGCTTCAGCGGTGAAGATAAACATCACAGCCTGAAAGTGCATAATATTCTCAAAGGCAGCGCACCACTAACTTTTCGGAGTTATGTGCCTTTTTAAACAATTAAAATATCACTTGCTATGATGATTTGATGGTGATCAATACATTCGTAAACTAAAGCTACGAGTAAATAGGGTTCCAAACGCACCCTGGTTGCTAAGAAACCCACAATAAACTTAGACAGGTAAATTTTCTTTTTGTTATCACCATCTCAAATGCCACTTAAAATTATATTAAGAGCTATCTTATTAGAGCAATATTTCATACAATAGGTATTGCATACAGTAGCAGGTATTCTTTCTTAGTATTTGTCTTGTATTTCAGTGGCGATTCAATATTTTTGTCATGATTTAGCTCATGACGTCATGACGTATAATGGTTGGATAAAAGACTTTATGGTACGAAATTGCGATGCAGTTCAGTTTAGGTAGGCCTCCTGGTCTAAGAAGAAGCCCACAACCAACAAAGCCAAGTAAACTTTCTTTTTGCTATCACCATCCCAAATGCCACATAAAATTATATTAAGAGCTATCTTATTAGAGCAATATTTATATAATACCCATGCTTATATAGCTTATACAACTACGATTATATTCATGGTCACTTCTATAATCATAGTCACGTCACGTCACGTCAACGTCAAGTCGTGCAGAGTAGATATTTATTGCACGACTGTTCTGTCTCAATATGCTCGATATAACTGCCTATTATTGAGGTTACACATGTACTTCGAACCTGAGCCATACTTTTTGTAACATATATATATGTAATTCTGTTGGCGGTTCATCCTTACTATATATTAATAATATATTAATATAACTAATATATTAATATAATAATATTATTAATATGAATGTGGGGATGTTTGTTACGCTTTCTCACAAAACAACTCAAACGCTCGTCATGAAACTTGGTACACATTCTTGGAGGTATTAGAAGTAACATAGGATACTTTTTATTTTAAAGAAAAAAGAAAGATAAATAAATGGTTTTTTAAACTTTAGTCTTCATAGTAATTAATTTCTATTTTAATGATATCTGATACTTATTTAATGTTTTCATTGCCAGCCTAGCTACGGCTAAAAGCTAGAAGTAAATAAATAAATATATAAATAATTAAATTTTATAAATACGTTTAAAAGTCACAAGCTTAAAAAGAACCCTATGATTTAGTAGTTATGTCTAGTAAGATATGCCCCGCGGTTTCACCCGCATAATTCCCATTCCCGTAGGAACATGGGGATAAAATATAGCTTGTTTTACTCTCTGAGAATGCATCATCTCATTGGTGAGAGAATTTTTATAAACGGACAAGTAGTATCGGTAATTATCTCCAACATCAAAACTGACGAACTTTTAATATATGTACAGATAATTTGATATTATTTGACAGACAGGTAAACAAACAACAATACTTACATACATAATTTATAAGTATATACATAAGGCTTCGGCCGTGACTAGTTACCACCCTACCGACAAAGATGTGTCGCATAGCGATTTAGCGTTCCGGCACGTTGTCGCGTAGAAATCAATTGGTGTGTGTTTCCCATACACCCCTAACTACTAGACTGCATCATCAGTTACCACCAGGTGAGATAGCCGTCAAGGGTTAACTTGTAGTGAATAAAAAAAAATTGCAAATAATTATAAAGGCTATTTCTGTTAACACTTTTTATAGCTTTTAAAAGGCAGGTCCAAAATGACGCTTGGACCTACCGGGAATCGAATAAGGCACCCCGTATTCGCAGGTGAACCAACGCGCGTCAGTTTAAGGTCGTTAACACTATCACTAGATTGAATTCCGTCCAAAGTATCTAATCTTAGTGCTTAAACAAGTTAGGTAACTCTCGCGTCGAGTTATGAAATTTCAACATTAAAGCGCTTTGACTTGATTGATATTGCCTCAAAGGAGCCCTTACATGTGCATCGAATATATAAGATCGCTAAGAAACTAATGAATTTACACATATTTCTATTAACAAACAGAATGTGTATTTGTAATGACACACACACATAGACACGTACACGCACACTAGCTAAATATCTTTTGTTTGTTATCATTAAACATTTTGTAGTTTAATTTGTATTTTAACTGTCGTGGATTCTCCCTCGAGTTCACACAAAAGTGTTTGTATCTCAGTTGAAGTTAAACATATCTTCTAGTTCGGCGTAATAACAGTAATATAATATTTTAGAAAAACAAATTATTTATTTTTTTTTAATTTTTCAATTCGCTTTTCTGCGGGATGTATCAGAAAATATATATGTGAAGTAGTTTTTGCATTTTTATGTTTAGTTCATAAATAAATCACTTCGACTGATTGAATTTTACAACTGGGTATTGCTTAATAATTTATTGTAAAGTATTCCACACCTCAGGAGGTCTTTTTAGCAAGTATAGACAACTAACTTATTAAATTGATGTTTTTACAAGTTTCCTTTGATCAAAAATTTACAAATAACGATATGATACCAGTAATTTTTTAATTAAATTCAATTCAAAATTATAAAGCTATATTAAATTCATGTAAACAAAATACAGACATCTATGAAGCATTCATATAATATCATACAGTTTCCATTATTTTAATTCGTGAGGTGATGATGGTAACTACATTCGTTTACTTATAACAAAAGCTAGGAGGGTTTTTTGTTATCGCCATCTCACAAAGTTAATAATTAATTATAATTAGACAATTAGTTACAGCAATTCACACCCCAGCTTATTCATTACGTAATCCTTAATATCGCAATGGCAGTTTTCCATAACTATACGTTTTATAAATTATAACATATTATAGTAATACATGACGCTTAAAATAAGTTTATAGTTGCATTATATTAGGGTCTTGTATAGTGAAAGAAGATATTGTTCAAAATAGATTTAGATTGTTCGTAACAAATTGTATATACAAATTGGCCTTAGAAGCTTACTGAACTGCTTTTCAGTGATAAGGAAATATACATACCGCATATTTAAATGAAATGTAACTGTAGCATTTACCTGAAATCAATCAAAAAAATACATGATTATTTAATAATAAGCATATTAAAAACAAAGTACAATTGTAAAGTGCATGTGGACCTTAAAAAAAAATACAGCATTAGTAAAAAATACATTCAAGTGTACATAAATAAACAAAAAATTAAAATATCATTTGCTTCAACGGTGAAGGAAAACATCGTGAGGAAACCTGCACGCCTGAGAGTTCTCCATAATGTTCTCACAAAGGCGTGTGAAGTCTGCCAATCCGCACACGGCCAGCGTGGGGGACTATAAAATAAAATAAATAAAAATCTTTATTGAGAGAACACTTGATATTTTATTCTAAAGAACTGTATATTAATTAACCAGATTTGTCTCGAAGTAACAGTTCATTTTTGTAAGCTACAAACAATTGGAGATCTAAAAGTAATGCGAAATCTTGTTAGTATGCGGCTTACTGAGCTTGATAAAATTTTTCACAACTATAGGTTGCATTCTGGACAAGGGCATAGTATTTATCCCGAAAAATTACCAGGTAAACTTTCCATTGGGATGTATTTCCCAGCTAAACCTATCTTCGAATTAACCGTTAAATGTTGCTAAGTTACATAAAATGGCTTAAGACTATTAATTTAGATTCTAATGTAGTATATATATATAATAGAACTGTATGTAATATACCTATATTTAGTAAGTGGTGACTAACTGTGACTTTAATGTAACATAACTTATAAAGCGATATTAATTATAAACTACTAATTATTCCAATTAGTTTTTGTTATGGGAATTATTAGACGATTTAGATTATTTGCGCTTAATGTTAGATATTCTCGTATAGTCATCGCGGTATAAGAACATCTCAATGAATTAATTGCTCTATGAAATTGAGAAATTCAATTGGGATTCCACTCCATACCGGGGGCATATTGTAGAGCACTTATGAGTCCTCCTTTAAGTCGTCGATATCTATGGCGCTGAAGGTAGGTATTGAAATTTCATAACCTACCTTGTTATTCAGTCTGTGGCCAGTATAAGTCTGCGCTTTAATGATCTATATTCAGGAAAACTTTTAAGCTCCTACCCGAAGCGTAAGTAGGTAAATCATTTCTATGTCATATTGTACCGGGACGCTAAATCATTTACATAAAATTGTTGTTTTTTTTGTTAGTAACGATCTATGGAAAATCCCCTCTTCTACCAAGATCAACTGGTGAGACTATTTCTACCAGTAGTTCAACTATTAAATGGATTTAGATGCAACAACTACTGGTTTAATATTATCACTAGTTCAACAATCGAACTGAACCATTCTAGAAAAGTTCTATTATGATATTGTGTTAATATCATAATCGAACTTGAGTGTGAATTGCCCTTACTTCTTAAATAATTATAATTAACTATGGGAAATGGATAACAAAAATGAACATCCCAAGTTTGTTGTTGGCTTTTATTTAGAATCGTGTATCTTTGGAACCCTACTTTACTAGCTTTAGTTTTGTAGTTACAAGTTATATTTAAAGAACGTAGTTCTCCAGCATCACTTCGCATATACATTACATGAATGCTTCATAGATACCTGTATTAGGATTACATGATTAAGGCAATATTTGATTTCAGTGTACTAGTGGGAATGAGCAACTAGACCAGACCAAGTGACCAGAAAGAGAAAGAAACTCATGCGACCACAGCGTCAGTGATGTTGCCAGCCATCGAGAGCAATACCCATATATTTAGAGTATTCATCATGATCAATCCATTACCGGCTCACTACAGAGCACGGGTCTCCTCTCAATATGAGAAGGGTTTGGCCATAGTCCACCACGCTGGCCATGTGCGGATTGGCAGACTTCACACGCCTTTGAGAACATTATGGTGAACTCTCAGGCGTGCAAGTTTCCTCGCGATGTTTTTTCACCGTTGAAGCAAGTGATATTTTAATTGCTTAAAAACGCACATAACTCCGAAAAGTTATGCGTGCGTGCCCGGGTTCGAAACCTCGACCTCTGATTAGAAGGCAGACGTCCTAACCACTAGGCTATCACAGCTTACTATTATTTAGAGTATTGTACATAACGATATTTTAAAAACTGTCTTGGGTAGTTTAAGTACTTAGCAAACGGTAGTTCACAACTGCGGCCATTAACATTTCTGTAGTATTTTTCTCTCGTATTTATTTTTGCAGCGAATTGCAGCCCAGTCCCAGATGTCGCAACCTCGGCAATACTTTTTCACGCTAATTGCCGAGGCCTGCGAAAACCATACATATAGGTTTGGTGGGCGGCCAACCATTGTCCGTTCGCCGACATCGTTTTACACCCACGACAGATCTTATAACGAACGCGTAAAGGATACAATAGCGTGACGCAGCCGCAATAAAATCACCAGTTACTCTTCACCGTCAGAATGGTTCATACAGTCATGTAAAATAACGGTATTAATTAAATTAATGGACTGAGGGCTGGGAACCGCAGCAGATGCGTTTTCCACGCCGCCATACTTTGGGAATAATTCGATATATGGCGGGGCCGTGAGAGCCTGTTTTTTAGTATAAATCCTTAATTCAACGCATCATATTTTTATATTAAATTGATTACTTATTTTTTAAACTAGTTGTGCCGCATGTTTTTGTCCACAATAACGAAATAAGTTCAGTAATGTCATCATCATCATCATGATCAACCCATTAACGGCTCACTACAGAGCACGGGTCTCTTCTCAATATGAGAAGGGTTTGGCCATAGTCCACCACGCTGGCCATGTGCGGATTGGCAGACTTCACACGCCTTTGAGAACATTATGGAGTACTCTTAGGCGTGCAGGTTTCCTCACGATGTTTTCCTTCACCGTTGAAGCAAGTGATATTTTAATTTTTTAAAACGCACATAACTCCGAAAAGTTAGAGGTGCGTGCCAGGATTCGAAACGCCGACCTCTGATTAGGAGGCTGACGCCCTAACCACTAGGCTATCACCGCTTCGTAATGTCATCGACATTAATTTTTATTAAAGTCCTATAGCTGGGCAAGAGCTTCCTAACTCGTACCAAGGGGTTCGAGTTACGTATCTGAAATTTCAATGTCCCAATTTTAGATCCGAAGGTTTGAAGGAAGTAGAGCATTGTAAAATTATGGAAAGATCCATTTTGGTAGACATTAGGTGGAAAGCTATGTGCGGAAATCCCAAAACCGCACTTGTACCCAACAGTTCAAGTAGGTTGATATGGACTTTCTTAATCTGACAATGGTTAAGATGAAAAAAACAAGAAAAAATATTTTTTCCTTACTACCAATATTTAAACAAAATGGTCTTGATGGAAACCCGAATGCTGTACTTCTAACTTTTTGGAGTAAAAATTTAAATAAAATGCGATGTTTTAAAAAAAGGTTTTAGCGCAGAGCGTGCGCTGTCGCATTATAAAGTTGGAGGACTTGAGTTCGATTCCCTGCTCGAGTCTGGTTTGGTGGGGAGATAACATAACCCAGAGGTCCGTATAGTAGGACTTTTCTACAAGCTTATGTTTTCTATAAACTTTGAACTAATTGAGAGACATCCGAGAGAAATGTCATTTGGCAATTTGTTATAAAATTGTGTACAATAATTACCTTTAAATGAATTTCAAATTTTTTGTAGTCTGTAAGGTTGGGAGGTTCTGGGTTAAATTCCCGGCTCGAGTCTGGTCTGGTGTAGTTCGGCCGGGGCTAGTTACCACGCTACCGACAAAGACGTGTCGGCAAGCCATTAAGAGTTCCAGCACGATGTCGTGTAGAAACCAATTAGTAGTATGGGCTTACCATACCCCTAACAGATTAGTCCGCTACCATCTTAGACCGCATCATCACTTACCATCAGGTGAGATGCAGTCAAGGGCTAAAGCTAAAAAGGGAAGCTGTGATAGCCTAGTGGTTAGGGCGTCAGCCTCCTAATCAGAGGTCTGCGGTTCGAATCCAGGCACGCACCTCTAACTTTTCGGAGTTATGTGCGTTTTTAAAAATTAAAATATCACTTGCTTCAACGGTGAAGGAAAACATCGTGAGGAAATCTGCACGCCTGAGAGTTCGTCATAATGTTCTCAAAGGCGTGTGAAGTCTGCCAATCCGCACATGGCCAGCGTGGTGGACTATGGCCAAACCCTTCTCATATTGAGAGGAGACCCGTGCTCTGTAGTGAGCCGGTAATGGGTTGATCATGATGATGATGATGAGGTTAGCCCGTTTTATAGACTGCCTCATGACTTACCTCCAGGTGCGATACAATCTCAAGGTCAAGGTCATGTAGTGGAATAAACTCGAACCAATGGATGAATGATGGATGATGATGATGAATGGAATGAACGTTGGGGAGACGTGCGAATTCGTATTGAAGAGTAGGTATGACGACTCCATTGTGTACAATTACCTAACTACAGTACTGTAGTATCGCCCACGACGCTATTATTCAATGGAACACCCATTTTAAAATTTAAAATGTACGTCTCTTGCCACACGCACCAATCTGAACTTTAAAACTATGAACATAAAGTTATATTTTAAACGACGGTAAGATTTTATTAAGATCTACGTTTGTTAGTATCAATTACAACCTAAGGAAGCGATAAGTGAAGGAGACCTTGAACGGAATGGACGTTCGTTCGGTGCTTAGTTAAATCATTGCAATTTTTTTTTTCTAAGTTGTTCTGCGACCTTTTTTTTTTCCCCGTGGTGGAAAAGCTTTATGGCTACCTCCGTCCGTTGGGCAAGACGGAGGTTATGTGGGACTCCCCCCCCTCATCGTTGAAGTATACCCGAACTAAAAACCACCACAGCATGTCCCACTCGCTGGATTTGCTGAACACCTGGGGTACCCATTGTATTCTTCCCAGAAAGTTGTTCTGCGACCTAACTCTCTAGGTATGCTCGGCAATGGGAATTTACCTGGCTAAGTTTTTTGTGGGCTTCTTAGACCAGGGCACATTCTAAACCCTCATAGCTTAAGTATTAAATTTACGTATCACCATCACCATTATTGACGCGTCAAAAGTGCTTTTTAAAGGACTATTTGAATAAAGATTAGGATTGATTGATTGATTGATAATAGGCCGACGTTTGACGACCTCTGTGGGTCGGGTTATATGGTTGATTCCGATGTTTAGCTCAGCAAAGATGAAGGACTCCTTTACTTCAATAAGTTTGAGTAAAAGATTTATATTAACACGGAATACACTCAGATGGACGGTTGGACAGGCAACGAAGCGGTTCGAATCCGGGCACGCACCTTTAACTTTTCGGAGTTACGTGCATTTTTTAAAAATTTAAATATCACTTGCTTCAACGGTGAAGGAAAACATCCTGAGGAAACCTGCACGCCTGAGAATTCTCTGTAATGTTCTCAAAGGCGTGTAAAGTCTGCCAATCCGCACATGGCCAGCGTGGTGGACTATGGGCAAACCCTTCTCATATTGAGAGGAGACCCGTGATCTGTAGTGAGCTGGTAATGGGTTGTTCATGATGAGTTGACTTGATTTATCCTATTCGGGTTAAAAAACCTGTATAATCAAAACAAATACAAATCAATAAAGATGAAAAAACAACAATTTACTTTTTTTCCGAGTTTTTGTTTTTTCACAATCATTTGGTAATATAATTTGTTTTAGAAAATAAAGTCAACAGCATCCGCTTATTAGGGACACCCGAATTTCCTCGAAACCTGTCTCCTGGCAACGGCACGCCCCGGGAAAATTTCTAATTTCACCCTTTTGCCATGGTTTACTGAGTAACCAACGTAAAAAGACCCTAAGTCTTCTAATATAATTTAAGTCTATTCACGTTAGTTAATAATGACACGCATTTCCACATAATATATGGAGTAATATAGTGGTAGTATATAGTATATATATATATATATATATATATATATATATATATATTTACATGGATTAAAATAACTTTTATATAGCCTAGCTTAGTCGATAGAAATCTATGATTCACTATAAAACAAAATATCATAGATCATTGTACTTTTTTACTTAACGTTTTCTTATGTGTAATGAAGACGTTATTTTATCTTATCTTATAAAACTGTGGGACTCCAAAAAGCGTCAGAATAAAAAGTCTATTTTTTTCACTACTGTTATGTTCAAAATTTACGAACGAAAAAACTTAAATTTTGTGGCATTCATTTTATTTTTATATGTATTGGAAAATTTAAGATCAGTAATGAGTCTGAATATCTATTGAATCACTGATCAAAGGTAACCCACCTAAAAGGCCCTAACAACTGGCGTCGAAGAAGAACATGTAAAGGTGCAAATTATTTGCTAATTGGAGGAAATGTTGAATAATAACATCATAATAGCAGTCTAAACTAATATTAATATAATGTGAATTTAATGATCAATCATTTATATTTCTTTTTCTATGTTCCAATGAGATGCCACTAGATTCAAATTCAAATTCAAAAAATCTTTATTCAAATAGTCCTTTAAAAGGCACTTTTGACGCGTCAATAATTTACATAGTAGTAATTTAATGGTGATAACTACATTCGTAAACTTAAAAGTAAAGCTATGAGGGTTCCAAACGCGCCCTGGTCTAAGAAGAAGCCCGCAACAAACTTCGCTGGGAGTTTTTTTTTGTCATCACCATCTCACATTATCAATTATAGTACCTATGGAGATAGAGCAATTCAATAGTTTAATATACCCTGTACATTTCTGAGCGATCGAATGTTTAGCATTAAGGTCACCTTTTGTTTTATTGTGCAATAAAAGTTATAACAAAAAATAATAGTTTCCTACGGTTTAGTTAGTTTCCTAATTATAACCCTTGCAGTTTACAATAATTAAAAAATCTGATAATATTGATAAGATTTTATACTACGGGCATACCTCTTCATCGACCGCTTAATGCGAGTTTTCTTATTGAGTACTAGCTTCTGGCCGCGACTTCGTCTGCGTGGACTTCAGAATTGTATCTAAAGCTTTGCTCGTTAGCAATTTTTAATCTTCCTACGTGAGAGATCAGTACAGAAAGTACAAGTCCTTTTCCAAAGCATAGGTGACATGAATACCAAATTACAAAGCTTTCTGATGTGTAGCTCGTAAACAATTTTCAATATTCCCTTGGGAACTATTTAAGAAATCGGGACAAAAGGTAGCCTATATTCTTTTTCATGTTAAAGACTACATGCATGCTAAATTTCATCCAAATCCGTTCAGCCATTTTTGCGTTATTGAGTAACAAACATTCACACTTTCACATTTTTAATATGAGTAGGATATTCTTTGTTTATATCTACTTGATTTACCCTCATTTTCTCCACTTTTCACGTTAGGAACGTCATTCATTAACTTAATTTGAGAACTAACGATTTTTGCTCAATAGATGAACATTTTTAAGTACCTTCATATGGGTATATTGTAATTTAATTGGTTCACCAACAGCTCAAAAATGTCTTGCAGAACATTTTTTATATATATGTATAGGTAAAGGACCTATATAGGTAAACACCGCATGCAAATCAAGTAAGTATTAAATCTATACGTGCGTTAATAGATCGGTCAGTAGGTTTTTTTTTTATAAATAAAGCCCAAAGGTAGTTTGTTACAGGTACGCTATATGAGAGGCAAAGGAAAGTACATGGGTCGTGTCTTCTTATGCTCTTAGCGAGTTATCTCATACGAACATGTGCTAAATGGTCTAAGTTTAAATTTACTACAGCCGTATAAAGTAATTCCTGCAGTAAAGAGTTTGAATGCCTTCCGTAAGAAATTCTATTATGAAATTCTGTTTCCTTGCAAGTAAAACTTGGAATTTTAATTGTGACAAGTGATATCTTACAACAATATTTATATTTCGTATTGTTACGTTTAAAAAAACATAATGTAATTCATCATTCAGCCTATAATGCGCCAAAAATGTATAAATGGCATAACTCTCAAACAGTCAAAAACACTGGCCGAAAGCGGGGTAGGCACGTTTAAAAAATAAAACGCTTGTTAGTTATTATATCCGGGTCCGATGGCTTAACGTGCTCTAAACTCGTTTAAATAAACTGAAAGCAAAACCCGCATCAAAATTGACTAAGTAGTTTTTCATTGAAACGGTAAAAACATATACCACTATTACAGCGCCATCTTGTGGAGAATAGCTGTAAACTACTAAAGTTTTCAAAAACAATTTTATTTTAAATGAAGGCCCAACCCAACTTAACATGATGTAAAAATTGCATTGAAATCACTACTACTGTACTTAAAAAAAATTGGTAACAAAGAACATAACTTCAGAAATATTTATAAGAATGTTTTTATATTTATTTATAAATATGTCATTAAAACTACCTATTATCCAATTACTCCTTTATCATTAGATTTTACATCTCCCTACATACCTTTCAAAATGCATACCATAAGTCTATATTATTATATATTTATATATATTTATGCGAAGCGGTGATAGCCTAGTGGTTAGGGCGTCAGCCTCCTAATCAGAGGTCGGCGGTTCGAATCCGGACACGCACCTCTAACTTTTCGGAGTTATGTGCGTTTTTAAACAATAAAAATATCACTTGCTTCAACGGTGAAGGAAAACATCGTGAGGAAACCTGCACGCCTGAGAGTTTCCATAATGTTCTCAAAGGCGTGTGAAGTCTGCCAATCCGCACATGGCCAGCGTGGTGGACTATGGCCAAACCCTTCTCATATTGAGAGGAGACCCGTGCTCTGTAGTGAGCCGGTAATGGGTTGTTCATGATGATATATTTATGTCCATACATACCCACTTTTCACTCCCTGAGCAAAATTCGCATAAACAAAGTTTTTTTAATTTTTTTAAATCTACAAAGAAAAATTAATACGATAAAAATAAAAAGATAAAAAAGATTTCTAGCAGAGCGTGGTTTCGATCCACGGACCTCTGGGTTATGGGCCCAGCACGCTTCCACTGCGCCACTCTGCTCTATGCTAGTTCGTCGAAATATCGCTACGTAATTTTACAGTTTGTGGCTCGTATGATAACTGCGTCATTGAAAATGATTGATGATTAATGTTAGGAGAATATCGCAGTGCGCTACTGTATTTTAAATTTTAATGTTGTTATTAGATCATAAGTTCGCAAAAAAAAATATGTTTATTATAAAATTGGGTTCGTTTAAAATATTACATAGTAAATGTAGATGTAGGGGCGATGAATTCTACGAAAACAATAGCAGTGAAAAACATTTTTTTTTTTTTTTAACGCAACTTAAATAAAAAAGGTTTTATTGCAAAAGTATTTTACGCATTTCATTTATTGATAAAAGATTATAATATATAACATTAGATAACAGTATAACTAAAAACCTAGTTTTACCTACATCAACTATGTTTTAACATAAAAATAACGAAACGAAATAGTGAAGAGTTTATAAGTTACAAAAAAAAACCTTGTTATATATAACTTTGACATTAGATTTCCTCATATTATCACACTTGAAATACTTCGTCTGCGAATTTTTGTTTCTATTTTAATAATTTCCGTTGTACCAAATATGACTAATACACGAATGTACAAACCGAAAACACTAACGTATTTTTTTTTTATCCACTACAAGTTAGCCCTTGACGGCAATCTCAACTGGTGGCAAGTGATGATGCAGTCTAAGATGGTAGCATTAATTATATTAATTTGCCCGTAGAAATTACTATGAAGAAAACTCATCTGTGAATTATCTACAGTGGAGTCGCAATCGCGAGTTTCCGAACCACTGGCCAGGATGACCAGAATACTGAGAACTCTATGGCCAATATAATTCTCGAGGGATAATCAAGCGGGATGGCTCGTGGTTGTATGGTTGATTCCGGTGTTTAGCTCAGCAAAGATGAAGGACTCCTTACTTCAGTAACTATGAGTAAAAGATTGATGTTAATACTGCTAATATTATAAACGGGAAAGTTTGTAAGTAGTTATGGATGGATGGATGGATGGATGGATGGATAGATGGATGGATGGATGGATGGATGTTTGTTACTCTTTCGCGTAAAAACTACTGAATGTATTTTAAAGAAACTTTAAAATCCATTCAGTAATATAATAATATATATAATATAATAATTAATATAGCTTGTATATCAGAATAACACATAAGCTACACTTTATAAAGATATTGTGTGAATTGTCCGAAATATGACGATAAGTGTCAGTAACTAGGAAAAAATCTAACATCTGCATGATAATCTTAATGTCATAATGTTAGTTCTTTTCTACGCGACGCTAATATAAGCTACTCAAAATACTAATCCTGTGCAGACGAAGTCGCGGGCACCAGCTAGTACGTAATACACGCCGGCAGATGGACGGTTGGATAGAAAAAGGAGGCTTTGTAATATGGCCGTTGGCGCTTTCGCATTATAAAGTTGGAGGTCCTGGGTTCGATTCCCGCCTCGAGTCTAGTCTGGTGAGAAGCTGGGGCAGTGGCTAGTTTACCAACCTACCGACAACGTCGCCAAGCGTTTTAGCGTTCCGGCACGATGTCGCGTAGACAATGTGTAATTTGTAGTATCGGATTTACCCTAGCAAGTTAGCCCGCTACCATCTTAGTGCATCATCGCTAACCATCTTACAGGTGAGATTGCCGTCAAAAGCTTTACTTGAAATGAATTAAAAAAAAAAACGTAGGCTGCTAGACGGCGGTTATACTTTGTTATAGCATCGTTAGCCTCAGATCTAGAACCTTAAAACCAGACTTTACCATAACTCTCGTGCTCATACATCACAATAACGTATCCAAAATTAAAATGGCCGCCCAATTTCCGGGGCAAAAATAACACAGCACCTCTCCTGCCCGGGGTAATGGCGCGGAGATTTATCTCCTATTACACGAAATTTTAATGTTGCCCCGGCGTACTAATGTGTGTAGGGTGATATTTACCTGTGTCCGGGTCTTTTGATGATTTCCAGCATAGATTTATGCTTACAATAACTCGTATGTATGCAGTGTTGCTGTTTTAATATTATGCATGAATCTATATATATAAAAGCGAAAAATCACTGACGTACATACTGATTAAACATGAGATCTCAAAACCTTTTGTACGCATAAAGCTACAATTTAGCAAGTAGGTAGTTGATAGTTAAGAGAGCTTAGAAAGGATATTTGGAAATTCCACCCCTAAGGGGGTAAAATAGGGGTTGAAAGTTTGTATGAAAATCCTTTGTTTTAGGAGTTGGAGACACAAAAATTCGCACTAAGATTAACAATAATTAATAAAAACGTGTACATCGTTTTTTTTTATATTACCTTTTAAGGATGGTAAAATAGGGGATGATAGTTTTTGCTGATTTTTTTTATTATTAAGTCTACAAGTTTGAAATTGCGAAAATAGATTCTTTTAAGGCGTAAGTATCAGGTTAGAATTATTTTTTTCATCCAAATCTCCCCTGAAGGGCATAAAATAGGGGTTTGAGGTTTGTATTAAAGCCCTATGTTTTTAATTTAGAGACACGAAAATCGACAATTTGCCAGTTGCCTGTAGCTTACTTTCTGAAGCAGGGCATTGGCCCCACGGGAAACCTCAATCTCACGGGAAATCAGCAATTCTACGCAGACTAAGTCGCGGACAACAGCTAGTCTATGATAAAAACCTTAACTTTATGGAACCAAGGAGCGTGGTGCTTCGAGGTTTTTTGAAGAAATTTAAAAAAGGTTGTCGACGCTACTGGAGATTCTTGAGCTTGGCCAAAGAATTCGTTCGGCCATTCAAAGGGGAAATGCTGCTAAAATATTTGGTACGTTCCGGTGACATCTACGATGTATTAGGTTTAATGTAGCTTTATTTTATTCATCATCATCATCATGATCAACCCATTACCGGCTCACTACAGAGCATGGGTCTTCTCTCAATATGAGAAGGGTTTGGCCACAGTCCACCACGCTGGCCATGTGCGGATTGGCAGACTTCACACGCCTTTGAGAACATTATGAAGAACTCTCAGGCGTGCAGTTTTCCTAGTGATATTTTAATTTATTAAAACGCACATAACTCCGAAAAGTTGGAGGTGCGTGCCCGAATTCGAACCGCCGACCTCTGATTAGGAGGCTGACGCCCTAACCACTAGGCTATCACAGCTTTTTGTATTATGTTATGTTTTATTAGTGTATCATATACTTAATTGTATTTACTTAAACAAATATTAACTTTTTTGAAGTCATTTTTGTTATGTCACCAATGGTGTATTAAGGTTGTATTTCGCTTGCACGTTGTTGATAGTTTAATGACGGCGATATGCATACATAGGTTTAAAGGAATCTCCGCTGATTTAGTCTGCTAAATGCCATTTGAACGTTTAATTTTACTAGCCTTATTATATTGTGAATGATTTTTATCTCCGAAGTTAATGGCCAATTTGATCGAGATCGATTACATTAAAATAATGAAATTTGGGACCCAAAAATATAGGGATACATAGTAAGGCCAAAATTCCTACAATAAAACTGATGTCTTGAAACAATTCATTTATCAGACGTTTGTAATGCTAGCTACTATATTCGCTTGAGCAATTATAAGGATGTTTCGTGCAGCACGCTAAGGCTAAGGGTGTTCGGTGCAAGCGATTCTCGCTCTTATGGCTCTATGGGATTGTTTTAAATTCTTATGAGGTTTTTTTAGCTTCGTCTTATCTTCCAGGTTATTAGGTTTCTTCCTTACGGCTATTACAAGGTATAGGTACTATGCAGAAGGCAGCTATTTTAATTTAAAACTTAATTGCAAGCTGCATTGTTACTTTAGATTAGAACAAGAAAAATATAAAAAAGTAAAAGAATGTTTTTGAATGCACCGTCTATATTAATTAAGGGTTAATTCTTGTAAAGTAATTGTTGTAGTCTTTCTTAGAAAGTAATTGTGGTGCATCCAATGGTCCTGTTGCGCCTCGGACGGAGTTCGGGGGTCATCATAGGCCCCCCGTGGAGGGTCTACCTCGGCAACGCTAGCTGGGCCGCGGTCGAGTGCACGAGTATTCCCGTGACCCAGCCACCAAACGACGCGAAGGAGCATAGCTGGGTTTTAGTGGGTATTCTGGTCGTCAGTCTGGCCGCCGGGGAGTCCCACATACCCCATCGGAAGCGGCGCAGTCTTGCCTCCGGAGGGGATGCGTAAAAGCATTTCCCAGCGTGAAAAAAAAAAGTAATTGTTCTTGTTAATGTTTTTTAAACGTCGAAACATTAGACGATTTGCACGCTTCCATGGTGGAGTCGTATTCGAAAACAAAAATCTAGATCGATAATGTTATATATATACTTAAAAATTTGACTATATATTATTTTTGGTATATGACGAGTTAAGGCCGTTCGAGTTGTTTTTAGTAAGGTTGACGTCAGCAAAGCTGACGTCACGATTTTGTTTACTTTCGCTCATAGTAATTAAAACCACAACTTGAGGGATTACACTTATATTGCGACAATAACTACGAGGTCCGAACGGCCCGACGTCACGAGCGAGAATGCCACGAAAGGCATCGAGCGCCCGTATTTATAGCAAGGCATGCTTGCACAAAATTGATTGTTTCCGTCTAAATTGTGTTAGAAAAATCATCAAGAGTTCAAATGTGGGTAATTATTGAATTCTTGAGGTTCTTGGCGCCGCTTAATAACTCCTTCGCGCCGACATATATATTTAAAAATAACGATGGCATCACATACCACGGTAGTAAAATTTGTATCAGTCGAATCAAATAATGGAGTAACCTACTCGCAGTAAAGTCTTCCTTATCGTGGTAAGAAAGTTTTATGAAATTTGAAACCAACGTGAGCGAATGAACGTAAGCCAAAAAGAGCAACAGTTTAATTTTTTTACCAAACCGGGAATCAAACAGAACTGCGTTATACATAATATATGAATGATGCATACAGTGTGTTTACATGTGAGAAATTCCCTAAAAGCCTTCATATCCCGCCCGTTTGTTGAATAACCGGAAAGGTCGAATTTACATAACTCTCAATTAAACTGGGATTTAAAACGGTCGCGCCACGTGCACGAAATAGTAATAAAAGCACCTCCACCTACCTACCTACATATTTTTGAATTTTTGACTAACAACACCTGTTTTAGAGGGTTCAAAAATGTTTTACATAAATTGACTCACGTGTGTACGTACAATATTTTTAAACGTTTTATGTTTGGGTTGGGTTATGCAGGCTGCATTAAACTTTCAGGGCGATGTTAATAGCGGTTGCTTAGTTTAATGGAAGTTCAACAGTTTTAATTATTTTACTTAGTTTTAGTATGAAGTAGTGAGATAAGCGATTTCTCCGTAGTATAATACTATATATACATAAAAGAAAGTCGTGTTAGTTACATTATTTATAACTCAAGAACGGCTGAACCGATTTGGCTAAAAATCGGTGGGGAAGTAGCTAAGAATCAGGAGATGGACATAGGATACTTTTAATCCCGTTGCAGTTTACATCACTGAACTATAGCTATAGTTTCAGCTGGCTAGAGAATTTTTCCTCGAATTGGTAGCTTATTTCATAGAAGTTTTTAAAAACTAATCCCTAATCTACGCGGACGAAATATAAAATTTTAGGTTTGGGAATTTGTTTTTTCTGAATTCTGGTAGGAAACCATAGACAGTTTCCTCTCTACCGAAAACACGTACCGCCAGCCCAATTAGCGTTTCGGTGGTACCGAAAAGGGGTATGGGCTTAGTAAAACTGCACCCCCTACCTCTAACAGGTTATCCAACTCCGACCTTAGACTCCATCAACACTTACTAACACGTTCATACTAGTCAGAAGTCAGGGCTAGGAGTTGAATTAACAAAAAAAAATTAACTCCATTTAATCGTGCCTATTCCATTTGGCATACATTCCTATACTTAGTTAAACTGGCATGCCTCAAAGTAGTTTCACATTGTGAAAGGGACAACAATATATTTAGAGCAGACTAATACGACTGTTTAAAAGCTTTGATATTTTGTTGTAGGGTACATACAACTAAAATCTAAACTTAAATGACATATCTAAAATAGTGCTATTCTTCGCCACGCTTTAAAATGTAAAAAAATACAGTATAGCTTTTCAGAGATTTCTACTTATTCGACCGCGTCAAAGTTAACTACAATTTGTATGGAGTCGAAAGAGCGCCATCTATCGAGTAATGGCGCTAGCTCGAATAAGTTTAGCTCAGAGACTTGTGTCGACGCAATCGGCGCCACTGTCGCTTAGCTTTAATGGAGGTTAGTCAGCTGAAACAGTAGTCTCTGGATATTGTCATAAATTCAAATTTATGCATGGATTTAATTAATTAAATTCCACGTCACAAAGCCTAATTATGATCACCGTATTAGGTAGATGCGACGTATTCAGTAAATTGTGTGCATTCGGCAATAATAGTTTGGATTAATTACATTAAACAGTGGGTATCCGGTCACTACTGTGAATTATTCAGGCCGGTTAAGACTGGGATTGGTACTGGTATGGAACTAATGCGGTTCACGTATGTACTCTCAGATTTAATACAAATTGATATAGCCGTGGTTTCTACGCGACATCGTGCCGGAACGCTTAATAGCTTGGCGACACGGCTTTGTCTGTAGGGTGGTAACTTGCCACGGTCGAAGCCTCCCACCAGACCAGACTCGAGCCGGGAATCGAACTCAGAAACTCCAACTTTATAATGCCTCCCCCCCCCCCCCCCCAAACGTCGCCTCAGCCGAGGTTCGGCCTCACAGGAGGTGCCCTTAGGCAGACGTTCCCTTAGTTTCTTCGAGCCATAGGGCTCAAAATTTCTCCTAGCAGAGTTTCTTTCCGAAGCTCGCCAAACAGCCCGGTTACGCTGTGGCAACCAATAGGGTTAGCACAGCAAATAGACAGTCCAAAAAAAAAAACTGCTCCACTGAGGTCGTCGGTTATGCCTTTTTTTCTGGAATGGAATGGAATGCTGGTACTGCTAAATACCAAAAATACGGAAACAATGGAAGGCGAGTTTTTAGTAACACTTTGTTGGGCGACCAATTAAAGTTCGCCAAGCGAAAAACCGGCACGCTGTATGAGACAGAAAATTGTCCTTATATTCTTAGGTAAATAATTCGTATATAAGCTTCTCGCGTCCGTATTCCTCACTATTTTATGGCTACATCTATTTTATTTGAGTATGCACTCATAGCATCCAATAATACAAGATTTTAAATTGATTTTGTATTTTAACATTACACATTACTAGTTCGTATTCTAATTCTAGTATGGGAGTTATAAATCAAATCAAAAAAAAATAGCTTTATTCATGTAATAGAGGCATCTATAAATCGTGCATAAATTATATTTTCCATTATTTTTCTTCGTGAGGTTTTTGTTATAACTAACTAGGAGGGTTCCAAACGCGCCCAGGCCACTTTGACAAAGAAACCAAAGTTTTTTTCTGATATCACCATCTCACATAATCAATAATTAATTGCGATTAGCGATGAAGTTAGAGCCTTTCGCACCCGAGCTTTTTAATCGTTTATCTTTGCGTATACCATAATAGGATTATTACTTTTTATAATTGAACTAATTGAGAGACATCTGCATCCTCTCTTTCAACCTTACACAGTTTCACCAAATCAATATACCGCAGTTATTGCGAACGCCCGTGTTGCACAATAAACACGGGGCACTAAGGGCGGGTTAACAAGATTAACATATTGATTGTTTACAGACGCGTCCAGACTTGTCCGTTTCCCCCAGTCCTTAGGCAGAAGTCTCGTCGGCTGCACTTATATAACACTTATCCCAACAAGTTAACAATGAAAGCTATATCGGAATTGTATAATGGCTAGAATGTATTTTATAACGTGTTCTTTAGTTATTATTTATATCACCGCGATATATGTATTTATACATACATTATGATGTATTTATTAATTATTAATTAATTAAGACATATATTTATATACAAGTTGTTTGAAAGGGTTCTCCTTTTTAAGCCTCTCCAGCTCGTGAAGGTTGGCAGTCAGAATGGCATATTTTGCCTTGTCTCCCGCAAGGCTGAAAAGCTAAAATTAAAATTTTAAATTTTATTAATCTGTATCTGTATTAAAGGGTTTAAATTTTATTAATCTGTATACGTACAATAGAGTATAAAACTTGACTAGAATACTATTATGAATGTATTAAGTTGGTTGTCATCGTGTTGTGCCGCCACGCTATTGGTTCTCGCCAAAACGGTGGCCAGTGATTGGTCCACGCAAAATAGCAATTACAATGGACGCCATGAGGACATTGCGATAAGTTTAGTGATATTTTTGGAAGAAGGGTTTCAATTTAACTGGCGTATTTGTCTAGTATTTACACTTTTGGCTTCCTAAGCTTATTTTTAACTATAGAAATTAATAGCGTTGATAAGCGCGTATTTCGAAATTCGCTTTCATAACTATGACTGGATCGATCGCCCTAAAATTGGACTATTACAACGTCATCGTTTACCGCCAAAAAATATTTTTATGAATATAATCCCCTACGGTGGTGGTCGGATTTGCAATATGAATGATAGAAGAAATATGATATGAATTGATTGAAGTCTGACAGAATTCAGTTTTGTAGATAAAAACACGAGGACGTTGAACTTATTGTGAGCGAAGCTACGGGCAAGAATCAGTCAGTAAATAAGAATAAAGCTTCCAGTATACCCAATGGAATATCTCCATGTCTTATATTCAAAACTCATGTAGAGTGGAGAGTAGAGATTAGATAGTAGAATAATACTGGATTGTTTGCAATGTCCCATAGCATTTGAAAACATAGAGAGACACATACTAACTTAAAATTTATCCAGCACGCCTTTTTCTTTAATGTTTCCGTGCTCTCATTTCTGGAAATATCTCAAGTATTTGAAAATAACCGCCTACTTGTGTTCTGTGAACTGAATATTCTTAGTATGACGGAAATAGTCAACACATTTATTATTAACAAGCAAAAAATATCTCAGGTGACTTCCCAGGCTCCATATATGCATATTACACAATCTTTACAATACTCCAAACTTTTTCACTCCCAGTCAATACCTAGTCTCCCAGTAATAACCTTTATTTTTATATACTAGGTATTTTTTACATTCCTTCGACTTTATATACTACGAGTAGATAAATAATTAAATAAATATTATACCGCGATCCCAGATAAAATACTTCATAAAATAGTGCGGTCGTTTTAGAAACATATTGTGCCTTTAATTATCATCGGCAATCGATCACCGCGCATGTCTTCACGTGTTTAGATACTTGGCCCTCCATCATCATGATCAACCCATTCTCGGCTTACTACAGAGCACTGGTCTCCTGAGAAGGGTTTGGCCATAGTCCACCACGCTGGCCATACGCGCTTCACACACCTTTGAGAACATTATGGAGTACTCTCAGGCATGCAGGTTTCCTCACGGTTTTTTCCTTCACTGTTGAAGCAAGTAATATTTTGATTGAACTAAATTTAAAAACACACATAACTTTGAAAAGTTAGAGGTGCGTGCCCGAATCGATCTCTGATTAGGAGACAGACGTCCTAACCACTAAGCTATCATAGCTTTTTTACCTGGACCTATTTACACCCTATTTTCTTTCTCGTTATTTACCTGACCACTAAGATAGTGAATAACATATCTTCATAAAACTTTTAAAAGTAACAACAACGAACCAAGAACATCAGGTGCGCTCTCAATACCAATTTTCATCATCCACCCTTTAGGATAATCCAGAAAGTTTCCCCATTCCCGCCTATAAATAATAGCATCGCTCCATCAAAATGCAGACTGGGGCGATTTTTGAGGCGCTCCAGTACTGTGCCATTATCTCTTCAGTGTCATTTTAAGTGCCATCTATTAGAAGTCGCTTCTCTAATGGAGGTGTCATCTTACCTTCTCGAAAAACGTTATCCGATTATTTTCGGTGTCGATCTTAGAAAGATTGTATATTTTGTGATCTTATTATTTGAGGGTTAGCAGACTTGTCTCTTGGTAGAGCTGGGTCGAGCAAAATATATATTTTTTTTGACAGTTAAAATTCTCAGTGGCAGATACATTTCAGTTAGTTATACGTATGTATAAAAATTGGCGATAGACACCCTCGTACCTTGAAGATCACCTCATACCGTTGGCCTCCATTATTATAACATATATGTGATTATAATCCCAACATTCCTCAAACAGTTCCACAGAAACTAAGTAAACGCTTTTACCTAAAAATAAGGATACAACTCGCTCGTTCTGCAACTGTTTTTTTTATTTATGAAAGGTAGCTACTACCAGTTAGCCCTTGTCGGCTATCTCACCTCGTGATAATACGTCTAAGATATAAGAGGGCTAACCTGTTAGGGGTATGGTAGACCCAGTACTCCTAATTGATTTCTACGCGATGTCGTACGCTTAATGACACGTCTTTGTCGATAGGGTGCTAACTAGCTACGGCCGTAGCCTCCCACCAGACCAGCCTCAAGCCGGGATTCGAGATCAGGACCTCCAACTTTATAATGCGACAGGGCACGGACTTGGCCACGGAGGTAGTCAAAAAATAATACTGCCTATTAGTCCATTGAATAATCTACCTCCATTAAATATTTCAAACACATTGATTAAGTAGATGCGGCGTCACAAACAGACTAAACTTTCGCATTTATAATTTTATTGTTGAGGGATTATCTTAACAGAATTTTCGCTTGAGAGGAAAACTAACTGTTATCTCGTCTGCTCAACATCCGTGGACCGTAAACAAAAGCCTGGATACGAGTCTTACCCGTCCCCGCATGCAAGTCATAATTCAGCCGCTGAAGTGCAATTAGCGGGTTAGGTGTTAACGCCCCCACTCGTACGTCTGCCACTATGAATTAAATCTGTATTACTACCGGACGAATAAGCAGTTAAAATTAATTGATATTTTAATAACTTTTTCATTCGAAACAAATCGAATCGCTTTTGAAATAGCAATGTAATTTTGGTAAGTTAGTGATGATCTATCTCAGTCTAAGATGGCAGCGGGCTAACTTGTTAAGGTTATAGTAAACCCATACTCCTATCTGGTTCCTACGCGACATCTTGCAGGAACGCTAAATTCTTTGTCGGCATGTCTTTGTTGGTAGGGTAACCAGCCACCGTTGAAGCCTCCCAGGGGAATCGAACCCAGGACCTCCAACTTTATAATGCGACAGCGCACGCACTGCACTACGGAGGTCGTCAAAATCTACCACCCAAGCAACATAGTCGTGTCGCTCAGCAGTTTGTCGCTTAGAAACCAATATGGAGTATGTGCTGACCATACCCCTAACAGATTCGCTTGCTACCATCCTAGACTGCATCATCACTTATAAGGTGAGATTGCCGTCAAGGGACTTGAAGCATAAAAAAAAAAGATCAGCTTTGGCACGTATTACTCGAGCCCTTAAACAATTAGATTATCACTTGCTTCAACGGTGAAGGAAAACATCGTGAGGAAACTTGCACGCCTGAAAGTTCTCCATAATTCTCAAAGGCGTGTGAAGTCTGCCAATCAGCACATGACCAGCGTGGTGGACTATGGCCAAAACCTTCTCATATTGAGAGGAGACCCGTGCTCTGTAGTGAGCCGGTAATGGGTTGATCATGATGACTCGAGCCCTTTATATCAGTCTGTTACGCGACCGTCTGCTGGAGCACTGAGTGCAGACAATGCAGCCCTATCTAACCGTAACCATTGTCCTAACAGGTGTTCCGTTTCCCCCATCTCACCGCATAAACAATATCGAACAAAGCCCGCAACAATAAGTAACGTACATATTACGTATATACGCTTATGCAACTAAAACACACAATCCTATATGTATCAAACCGCAAGCTGAAACTTATAGCAGACTGCCGCGGGCGTCGTATGAGTTCGACGGCATCCGGTATAAAAATATATATATATATATATATAAATAAAAACCTAAAACGTGGGTTTATAATGGCTACTGGATATACTGGTATATTAAGTTATTGAGATTCTTTCTTTATAGAAAAGTATTGAGGTTAAGCCTGTAAACATTTTAAGTTGTGTAAATAAAAAAAATGTAGTACTATTATGGGTATTTTTTTATAGATTACAGTGCCTCGAGGTTACACCTGCGTAGCTCCCTTTGTAATAAAAACAAACCCTTAACCTAAAACGCGGGTTTATAATAGCTACTGGATATACTCGTTTATTAAGTTATGAGTTTCGTTCTTTATAGAAAAGTATTTAGGTTGCCTGTAAAGATAATATAATATATTATATATAATAATTTAAGTTGCATAAATAAAAAAAAAAAATAATATGGTATTATTTTGGGTATTAATTTTTTTTATAGATTACTGTGCCCCGCGGTTTCACCTGCGTAGTTCCAGTTCCCTTTGGAATACTTACCACCAGGTGAGATTGCCGTCAAGGGCTAACTTGTAGTAATAAAACGAAACAAAAACTTTTTTGACGCTCTCCGTTGCTCAGCTAATCGCTGTATATTATAAAATTGGAGGCTCTGTGCTTGATCAAATGACAAAGATAAAGCGATTATTAATACCTTTTAGGAAGATAGGTGCAGCCGGCAACGCATAGTTGGCTCCCCTGGTGTTGAGATGTTCAAGGGCGTTCATAAGCACTGAACCGATGAACCGTCTACACGTTTGCCCACTATGTAAATATATATAAAAAAGATAAGATCACCCACATTCTTATCTAATACAGTGGACTAACGTAATGCAGTTGAGTTCGCTTTTTTACTAAGAAAATGCTTAAAATTAAGTTTTAGATATTATTGCAGTTAGTATAGTTAGTTTAGTATAGTTTTAGATTTTATAATTTTTATATAAATAAAGATTCACATCAAATTTGAAATAGCAATAGTGAGAAAACTTTCCTTGAATTCGCTCATTTATTTATATAATTTGAATGTCAAATATTGTTAAAAAATTCGTTAGCAGCGGCCTGTTGCAGCAGTGTGCGATAAATTCATAGTTACAATCAATTGAAATCTACCCGCGCGTACTTCCTCGATACAGTATTGTGTCTAACAAAGGAAGGTTTCTACTATTGCAAAATAAACTCTATCTACATTAATATAAGTGCATTATTCATTGAAGCTTTCAGCGTATTCAAGCTGTTATTGCAATTGGTTACAACTAACTACGATATAAAATTTGCTTACGATGTTTCGCTGCAATATTTATAATATTAATATTTAATATTAACATCACATAACAATAAACCGGATTCTAATTAGTTGTTTAATAAATGACTTTCCGATTTCCTTTTTTATACACTTCAAGTGAGCCATTGACGGCTATCTCACCTAGTGGTAAGTGATGATGGACTAACCTGTAAGGAGTATGGTAAACCCACGCTCTTACCACCTGCAACCTTAGACTGCATCATCACATACAACAGGTGAGATAGCCGTCGAAGGCTAACTTGTAGGGGATAAAAAAAAGATGCACCATCAATCGTCAAAAAGAGTCCTTGAAAATAAGAATCTCTTATCAATTTAATATTTTTAACTACTCAAATGATTAGAAAAATACTAAACCGGACACTTCTGCTAAAATTTTTATGGGATCGCATATCTACTCGTAGTATATAAAAGTCGAAGGAATGTTATCTACTATAATTTAATTATCTACTATATAAAAATAAAGATTATTAGTGGGAGCAAAAATAGTATGGAGTATTGTAAAGAGTCCATACCTATATCACAACACAATCTTTTTTAATTTATGTTATTAGACTTATATAAATAATGAAATAATACTAGATATGTATACATTGACATTGAGATAATAATTTTAGTTATATTGTTGTACACCACAAATGGCTGGATTTATTCGCAACGAATAAATGAAACGAAGAGAAAAAAATATTAAAATGAAATGAAAAATGTTAAAAAAAAATCAAACCCCTTTCATGCCAGAAAAAAACCGCTACCTATCAGTAAACGTTACCAAGTAATCGAAACAAGGGAGAGAAGTTGACGACCTCCGTGGCGCAGCGCGCGCGCTGTCACTTTATAAAGTTGGAGGTCCTGGGTTCGATTCCTGGCTCGAGTCTGGTCTGGTGGGAGGCTGCGGCCGTGGCTAGTTACCACCCTACCGATAAAGACGTGTCGCCAAGCGATTTAGCGTACCGGCACGATGTCGTGTAGAAACCAATTAGGAGTGTGGATTTACCATACCCCTAACAGGTTAGCCCGCTACCATCTTAGACTGCATCATCACTTACCATAAGGTGAGATTGCCGTCAAGGGCTAACTTGTAGTGGATTAAAAAAAAAAGGACCGACGTCAAGCACGCGAAAATTAGACCAACGAAGCAGGCAATAGTAGGTAACAATAGTACCTACCCAACCTAAAGTGTTGGAAGACTGTCTGCGTGAAGAAAATACGGCCGTCCAATAAATCACAGCTTTGCATTTGATCGCGTCAGCCGATAAAGCTGCAATTTGGAATGCACAAAATATTGCATCGTTAGGGGCTCGGAAAAACGGCGTTTATGCAAACACAGCACGCTGCGGGTGCAGGGAGATACGAGGCGAGTTTATTATTAATCTGGTGCAAGCTAATCAATCGATCAAAAACATGATAATATGCTTATAGTGGGCAAAAAGTTTCCATGAGAAATATTTCAATTGCTGGCACAGAAACCCTAAATAAATTCCTTTGAAAATGCTTAACGTTTACAAAGCAATAAAAGTGACAAGATATCTCATTTTAGACGAGGTTATATATAACATTATTCAGCTGCTAAAAAAGTTGTGATTAGGTCGTTCGCCTCCTAATCAGAGGTTGAGGGTTCGAATCCGGGTACACACCTGTAACTTTTCGGAGTAATGGCGTTTTTAAGCAACTTAAATATTACTTACTTCAACGGTGAAAGAAAACAGCGCGAGGAAACCCGCATGCCTGAGAGTTCTCCATAATGTCCTCAAAGGCGTGTGAAGTCTGCCAAACCGCATATGGCTATGGTGGACTATGACCAAACCCTTCTTATATTGGGTAGAGATACACGTGCTCCGTAGTGAGCCGGCAATGGGTTGATCATGATGATGATGACGATGATTTAACACGATAGGTGACTTGTTGAGTAACAAATTTGGTTTATCCAATTTAGGTAACTGTTTTTGTCTTCTTGGCACGGCTCGATTTCTGTCAAGTTTACATACGATTCGCTCCAAACGGAAATACACGATCAAATACGAAATCCACCCCCGTTTTCACGCCGAATTTATGCCTCCTAACATCATTAACATAAAGGAAGTTGAAAAAGGCTTATTCTTATTTTTCCGTCTCATTAAGCGCCGAGACGCCCTGTTAGTCTCGCTAAAGTGCAAGATCCTTTGAAAACGAGATCCTGAGGAGCGTTTCCTTGAACATTCCTTTCTTATTTGAACGTATGGGACATCGAGATATACTTTCTTGCGCTATGTACTGTGTATTTAAGAAAGTTTCGCACACTTAGCTAATCGTCAAAACCTTTCCAATAAATACCAGTATAACTTTAATTCTTTATATTTCTTTGCATTTATTTACAATGTCAAGTATTTAAGAAGTTATTACGTAATATTTATAGAAAACCCCATGTCTGGCATAGCTAAATAGCTAGTTGCAATATACTCACTATTTATTAACCGGCTACCATACAATGTACAAACAAAAATCCGTCCCTCCCTTTCCTATTAGATAGATAAAGCCTAGGATTCGGTACTAGGACATCATAGGCTGAATATAAAACATTATGGATTATAGTCTCAACTAAGAAACAGACTTAGGTACCAATGAAGAACAGGCCAACCTAATATGTATGGTGAACAAATAAAAATATGATAGAGAAACACAAAAGAGGGAAGTGTTATATCCAGTCCTGATCCATGAAATTTAATTTCCAAAGCGCGTTCACGACTCCCCTATCCGTAATCAATCATATCGGGATCAATGGCGAACTCTATATCTAAATAAAGTATTAAAAACCCATTAAGAAGGAAAGTTTCAAGAAACTTCACAGCTACTCTGTATTTTCAGAAAGTCCCGTTTTCGGCACGTTGTTTTGAGACATTGCAAAAGCCTCTGCCAAAGTACAAGACCGCTAGGTCGCAAAGTCAAAAAGATTAATATATATAATCAATATAATATGTTTATTATTAAAACGTAGATTTGTAAGCAGATAACTAATTAACACCTTAAAATTACCAGTAGCATCAAATAAATTAATCAAATTTAATGGAAGGAATTATTGATATACTGTTTACCAGTAACACCCACAACAAATTGAAGTGTACGTACATTTGTCCCTTCCATTAACCCAATTAATAGCCCCTTTCAGCATTTGTTACAATGCAACAGTCCTAACAAACCTCACATTCCCATTAATTGTAAATTAACGAGACCTTTCAAAATTTTACCAGTACACACCTATAAAAGTCAGCAGTTGGTAACTTATCTATCTTATTCTTAAAATTTTTATTTTCTCCATGGTGCAGAGCTAGTGTTGCCGCATTATTAAGCTGGAGGTCCTGGGTTGGTTTCCAGACTCGAGTCTGTCGCCAAGCGATTCAGCGAGCTCTTAAAGCTTTATTAGTATGGGCCTAACCTATGACCATACCCCTAACAGATAAGCTCGCTATCATCTTAGATTGCATCATCTCTTATTATTAGGTTAGATTGCCGTCAAGGGCTAACTTGTAGTCTAAAAAAAAATGTATCTTGCTATCTTCTATGATGCAATATTCTTTACGCCGTGCATGGAATGCTTTTTGCAGTTAATATCTAAGAAGAGTTTATATAGATATAGTGGAGTGTTTGTAATCTTCTCCTAAGCCTGCTGCTCGATAGCTCCCCTACACGTTCTTGATATAAAGCTCACAGCGTAAACACACAAAAACCGCTGAGCAGAAGTAACGACTCGAGTTCGTGTATTGAAAATTTATTCTCAGTACGCGGTTTGATGGTTAGTTATGATACAGTTCTGCTGACAGCACACCACTTTACCTTGATCTTTTACCGCCAAAAACATTCGTAACATTTATTTCGTGATATAAGAGGTGCGAAGGGAGGCGGCTCGATATACACAGTAAGACTTTAGGGACGTGTCGTGAGCATTAAGAAATATGTATTGCGCGAGTTGTTTTTCGTTTATTTTTTAAACAACAGTTTATTTTTATCTGTTGATAAAAATGTATTCACGTAGCCAAACAAGTTCCTTTTTCATAAGATGAGTGCTTCCAACCAAATTAGATTTGATTGAAATGACAAGCAAAATAAGCGGTGATAGCCTGTTAGTTAAGACGTCGAGGTCGGCAGTTCAATTCCGGGCAATCACATCTAACTTTTCAGAGTTATGTGCGTTTTTAAGCGATTAAAATATCACTCGCTTTAACGGCGAAGAGGAACATCGTGAGGAAACCTGTACGCCTGTGAGAGTTCTCCACAATGTTTTTTTTGGAGGGATCGAGTTCGATACGCTGCAACTTTTCGTTACGTCCATTTTTAATTAAATTTAAGCAAAATATCATTTGCTTTAACGGCGATGATTATTAACAAATACTCCTTTTATCTATTTTATTAAAGTAAGCATACAGAAAAGTCACTTTATAGTGGATAGGAATAAGTATGTAAATGATTGAAAAGCCTTGGTATGAAATAGTGCTCTGACAAGATTGATCTTAGTACCGACATAGACGTGTCGCCATACCGCTAAGCGATATATTGTTCGGGTATGATACCGTTTAGAAACAGAATAGGAGGATGGGTCGGTCACCATCTTAGACTGCATCGTCACTGAACACCAAGTGAGATTGTAGTCAAGATCTTACTTTTAGTATAATAAAAAAAAGACGGATGAGACACCTGCTCGTACGTACTTGCATGGATATATTAACATAATTATGCTACATTTTAATTAGGAAGATATATGATTATTATGTTACGAGATCAGAAGTTCACACGCGGACGTACTCGCGGACTACAACTAGTATATTATATCTTTAAAGTTTTAAAGCACCAGTACAGTTTATGATTATGGCTGTTCTGAAGACTGCACGGAATTTGTAACTCTTAAGTAGAGTGAACTTTTTTGCTTCGAAAAACTATGTTTTCAAAAGTCAGCGGCTTAAAGTTTTCCAATATTTTAGATTGATAATGTTGCTGGAGTGGTGATAATGCAAAACCCCTTTTTAATGCATTTTTATGGCCTCAGTATTATAAAGCGCGAGGTGCCTAGTGGGATACTTTGGCCTCATGCCGACCTCCGTGGCGAAGCGCGTGCGCTGTTGCATTATATAGTTGGAGGTCCTGGGTTCTATTCTTAGTCTGTTCTGGTAGGAGGCTTCGGCCGTGGCTAGTTACCACCCTACCGACAAAGGATTTAATGTTCCAGCACGATGTCGCGTAGAACCCGATTAGGAGTGTGGGTTTACCATACCCCCAACAGGTTAGATCACTAACATACTAGACTGCATAATCACTTACCATCAGGTGAGATGCCGTCAAGGGCTAACTTGTAGTGGATAAAAAAAATACCGCTAAGCGATATATTGTTCGAGTATGATAACCCTTTGGAAACTGATTAGGAGGTTTGGGTTCAGGCGTCAACGCATCGCTGGCTTCTCTAGTGCCAGGTAACAGGTAAGATTGTCGATAAAGGCTAACTTGTGGAATAAAAAAAAATATAGTCTTTTATCAGAGGTCAGCGGTTCGAACCCAGGCACGCACCTATAACTTTTCGGAGTTATGTGCGTTTTTAAGCAATTAAAATATCACTTGCTTTAACGGTGAAGGAAAACATCGTGAGACAACCTGCACGCCTGAGAGTTCTCCATAATGTTCTTAAAGGCGTGTGGAGTCTGCCAATCCGCACATGACCATCGTGGTGGACTATGGCCGAACCCTTCTCATATTGAGAGGAGACCGTGCTCTGTAGTGAGCCGGCAATGGGTTGATCATGATGATGATGATAGTCTTTTAAAATACATTATGGTCCGGAAACTTCCGTGCGAAATTCCTAGTCGCATTTATCTGGTATGTTTTTCTTTTCACGATTGAAAAATGAATAGCGTAGTTTCAGCAATGTCAAGAGTTCCCTTGTAATCTGAAAGAGATTGAAATCTCGAAATTCTTGCCTTTCAGTGTGAACGCGTTTTGCGGCCCTTGATTTATGATGAAATTCCATAGGTCCTCTTTTGCCCGGTGACATATTTTTCGCATTACGCTACTGAAAATACCGAAAAAAAAACTCGTTGAAATTCTTTACCAAGTGTGAAAAGGAGGTGGCGTTGAACTAGGAGTACTGTCGAGTGTTATTATTTATTTATTTATCCAAAAATTGCACACATGCACATCTATCTACTTACACAAAATATACATGAGGCCCCGTCAGGGCGTTGCAACGTTAGAATTTACAATTATTATACATAGTAGTTACAATTATTATTAACTATTGGACTTGCAATAAAATAATAATTAATTAATATGTCATTCAAAATGTCAAAATGGTTCGTCAGATGAATTAAGTCATGGGTCATAGTCACATTCAGTTATAAATGCATCCTATTTTATATTATAGCATAGTATACTATAATATATATAGTTGTCCTCATCATCACTATTACACATTGGATGGACTTTCACTGCTGGGCATGTTTTTACAGATTTCTACAATAAGTGGTGGGTGATGAGGTGTCATGGCGCTGAATTCCAAATTACCTGCGAGTGGGTTGACGTTACACGCCGTTTTCTTTCTTTTCTCTTCGATAATTTAATATAGCCTAGTAGATAGGATGTCAGCCTCCTAATCAGGGGTCGGGGGTTCGAACCCGGACATGCTATAACTATAACTATAACTTTTTGGAGTTATGTGCGTTTTTAAGCAATTAAAATAAAACAAACAAAACAAAACAAAACGAAAACATCGTGAGGAAAACTGCTTGCCTGAGAGTTCACCATAATGTTAATAATGCCCTATGGCCAAACCCTTCTTATATTGAGAGGAGACCCGTGCTCTGTAGAGAGCCGAGAATGGGTTGAGTATGTTGGTAGTGATGATGAATTTGATATAATTATTAGTATGTATATATGTATAAGTGTTGCGATTTCCCGCTTTTATATATCTATCGGCTTCTTTAAAAAAGATGGCCTCGAAGAGATTGTTTTTAGTGATAAGGTCACCTTATGCTTTTATGTTATGTATTTTTTTTATTCAGTTTTCTTTTTTTAACCAACATGGCAAGTTTGTAAATTCGTATGAAATATTTACAAATGATTTGTATTATTTGAATATTTTCTACGCACATATAAAACTTTGCGTACCCAATTTGAACTGAGTGACTGGCGAAACGTCACAAATTTAATTATTACCGCGACAGAGGGCATTTCTGAACGGTACGAGTTTGACGCAGAAATTAAAAATAGCGCCCGTTATCAGAAAATAGATTGGATTTAATGTCAAAGGATTTTTCTTGCTATTCAACTTGTTTTCTTGATACGTAACCTTTAAACTTAGTAGGTACAAGTTAATTTGGTGATTGACGAAATAAAACTAATTTTCAAAAACTTACGTATTCTTATTTAGTTAACGTAAAAACGTCCGTGTAACATTAGTATTTCCATCGATTTATTTTGTTACAGCCGTAATGTATTTTATGTATTTTTTTTTTGTCATACATACATACAACTAGCGTTGAGGTTTCATTAGTATCTGTAACATAGTACTGAGTAAGGAACTTTTAAAACGGGAAGTATACAATGGGTTCTCCAGGCAATGGTTCAGCAAATCCAGCAAGAGGGATATGTCGTGGTGGTTTTTAGTTCGCGTTTACCATACCCACAAGGCGAGGGGGTGGGGGGAAAACCCACATAACCTCCGTCCTGCCTATGGATGGCGGTCATAAAACATTTCTCCACACCATACACCTTAAAAATATGATCATTAGATATTACATAAGAAGTTGCTCAGTAGGTATGCTTGTACTTAACATATTAAAGCGCTATATAGATAATGAGGTCTTAGGTTCGATTCCCGGGAGTGACCAAAAGCTAGTTAGGTATGAGATGGGATATTAGCGTTGAGTATTCCCGTGTTACAAAGATGGTACGTCTGTCACCTGTTCAACTGAGACAGTTTTACCTTTTCAGGAGTATGAAATAATTTAGTTAAGAAATAAACTTGTGTCGATTTTATATATATACTAGCTGTTGCCCGCGACTTCGTCTACGTAGAATTGCTGATTTCCTGTGAGATTGAGGTTTCCCGTGCGGCCATTGCCCTGCTTCAGAAAGTAATCTACAGGCAAATGTCAAATTGTCGATTTTCGTGTCTCTAAATTAAAAAAACATAGGACTTTCATACAAACTTCAAAACCCTATTATTATTTTTAGGGGTGGAATTTCCAAATATCCTTTCCTTAGCTGACATCTCCTAACTATCAACTACCTACTTGCTAAATTATAGCTTTATACGTACAATAGTTTTTGAGATCTCGTGTTTAATCAGTAAGTATTTAAGTAAGTGACCTTTCGCTTTTATATATATAGATACCTACTCGTCTTACTGTTACAATGAAAGTGAAGGTAATAATTGTTCTGTTTGAAGAAAATAATGATCGGATATTTGATGACTAAAATATGCCTTTCTTAACGTATCTTCAAGAGGTTTTCTTACACAAAAGAACTCACCAATTATGTTACATCAGGTGTTTACGATGAAAATGCGAAGGCGTCGTCTGGAAAATTCCTTGAAATAGGAAAACGTCTTTTCTCGTATCATTGGTAACATTTCAATCTGTGAGATCTTTAGAGTGAAGCAAGTTTACCAGAAGGGTTCCAGCGGACTGTCAGAATTTGGATTTTTGTATACCATCCCTAATATTTTTGTTTGTACTTTTTGAAGTGAAAACTTCTTTAGCGGCGTTGAGCACTTTTTCTGTAATGGGTATAAAATCTTAAACTCGCGTCAGGACACGTGACCTGATCGAAAAAGCGTAAGACGGATGGAGAGTAGACAGCTATCCCCTCTCTACGGCGCGGCGAAAATGTATGCCTGGGCCTACTGTTTCGTTTAGGCAGCGCAGGGCGCTTGCGCGAATGTTCGTGTATGTTACAGCGTGCCACGCGCATCCATGGATGGTGACAGCTGATGGCTCGACCGTCTGTGTAGTGATCACATTGTGATGACATTGAATTTTTAAATAATGAATTTGGTTTAACTATGTCGAATGATCGCAATCTTAGCACAACGAAATACAAAACTACTATTGATGCGGTCTTTATTAGACAATTAAATAGGTTCGAATCAAAACTGTTCGTTTCTTACTTCAGCTACCATAAACCTATCGTATCAGTTTTAGAGATTGGCGATGATAGTTCTGGTAATGATGATGGTGAAAAAGTCGTTGAAATTATGGATGAAAGTTGATTTTTCGGAGAGATAAACTTTTTAATGTAAAATAATTGTAATAGTTTTAAAGTGTTAAATTTTTAATGTAATATAAATTGTCATGTTTGTGTACGATAGAGCAATAAATGAATATTGTATTCTACCACATAAATGATAGTACTTTTATACTGATAAAGCAATTGGTGCAAAATTATTCCCTAACCATTCCAAAATATCAAACATGCTCAACGTTAATGATCAAGTTTTCACTTCTGCCGGCACTCCCGGAGTGCAACCCGTCTTTTTTTTATTAACTTGTTTGTCACTCAAAAGGTTCTAAGAAATATGATAACTTACATTTCTTAAGCAAGAATCTAGATTCTCCGTCTTTGTTAGAGTAAAATAGATATATGGCTTTATAATTCTATCCTTTACCATAAATGTAATCTTCAGCCTAATAATACACCTATGGCATTCTCGGCAGCTCTCTCTTCTCTCATACGAGAGAAGGAGTTGAAGACATACTTGTTTACGACAAATACAAACAAAATACAACATGTTACTAATTAAACAGAAACGACTTCTTTAACATAGTCTCCCTGTAAAAAAAGCCAGTTTTCGAACTCCGAGCTTGTATTGAAGATTGACACAGGAAATCATGATCCTTATCCGAACACGCTGACCACTGACAAGGAAAATCACGATACAGTTCCCTTATAGACTACCTATAACATCTATATTTTAACAAACCATTTTTTTATCTTTTGTAATTGTTTTTTTTTTCATAAAATAGGTACATATAATACCTAAATCCTATGTTACTTCTAATAATATTTTTGCGTGAAAGCGCAACAAACATCGCTACATTCACATTTATAATATTAGTAATAATAATACAATATACTAACATTAAACTTTTGTCTCATTTGTGCACAATATATAAATCCTCATTAATCTATTTAATCTATTATGCATATTGTCTTCTTAAATCATAGTTATTGCCCATTCAAACTTAAATTTACAGTACTTTCACCGAGCAATCTACTAATCCCTCATAGCTTTAGTTTTAAGTTTACGAATTTAGTTATCACCATCAAATCACTACTATGTAAATAACTGACGCGTCAAAAGTGCCTTTTAAAGTACTATTTGAATAAAGATGATTTGAATTCGAATTTGAATGTATACGTCGTTGGCGAAGTGTCTAATGTCTTAGGCACACATGACAGTTCTAAACAAAAATTATAACGAAAATAATAATTCTCAAGCAAGAGCGTCGTATAATATTAAAGTAATAATTCTCTGAAGCTGAAGCTGTGATAGCCTAGTGAAGCTGTGATAGCCTAGTGGTTAGGGCGTCAGCCTCCTAATCTGAGGTCGGCGGTTCGAATCCGGGCCTCTAACTTTTCGGAGTTATGTGCGTTTTTAAAAAACAATTAAAATATCACTTGCTTCAACGGTAAAGATAAACATCGTGAGGAAACCTGCACTCCTGAGAGTTCTCCATAATGTTCTCAAAGGCGTGTGAAGTCTGCCAATCCGCACATGGCCAGCTTGGTGGAATATGGCCAAACCCTTCTCATATTGAGAGGAGACCCGTGCTCTTTAGTGAGCCGGTAATGGGTTGATCATGATGAATACTTCTCTAAGACTAAACCACGTTAGTGAGTCAATAGTCTGTAACAGTAATATAACCGAGAATATTTGTGCACGGAAATAAAAACAAGTGATAGGCGTGTTTATGTAAACAGAAAATCCGACTGAGGGGATAACTCATTACTAAGTTTGAGCGGACTTAACTGACTCGGGTAACACTTGCTTGTTATAACTTGTCCGTTTACTTTCCTGCTCCTACCGTCGGCGAGTCAACTTGACTTATTTACACAACTTACTTAATACTAAACTTAGTTCGGGCTATAGCGACTGCAACTTTTAACAGTCAATATTCTGCTACGTAACATTTTTTTTTTATCCACTACAAGTTAGCCCTTGACGGCAATCTCACCTTATGGTAAGTGATGATGCAGTCTAAGATGGTAGCGGGCTAACCTGTTAGGGGTATGGTAACCCACACTCCTAATTGGTTTCTACTCGACATCGTGCCGGAACGCTAAATCGCTTGGCGACACTTCTTTATCGGTAGGGTGGTAACTAGCCGCGGCCGCAGCCTCCCACCAGACCAGACTCGAGCCGGGAATCGAACCCAGGATCTCCAACTTTTTTAAAAAGCGACAGCGCGCGCGCTGCGCCACGGAGGTCATCAAAAATAATTGATTTTTGGATCAACAAATCGCGTCACTGGAGTTGGTTAGACATTTTAACTTTTGGAAAACAAACTGTTAGATGATTTCTTCTTCAGTTCATTGATAAATATTCACTTCTTTGTCTAGCTGTTCCATGTAATTTAAACCGATAAGTAACTACATTATAATTTCAAAGTTTATATAAAACGTAAGCTTGTAGAAAAGTCCTTCTTTATTGTAAGGGACTGTGTAAATGATAAACAAGCTTTGGTATGAAATATTGCTCTAATAAGATAGCCCTTTAAGTGCCATGTTAGATGTATATAATTTCAAAGTTTATATAAAAAGTAAGCTTGTAGAAAAGTCCTAATATAGTGTAAAGGATTATGTAAATGATAAACAAGCATTGGTATGAAATATTGCTTGCTCTAATAAGGTTAACTCAATTTTAAGTGGCATGTGAGATGACAACAAAAAGAAAACTTACCTGGCTAAGTTTGTTGTGGTCTTTCTTAGACCAGGACGCGTTTGGAACTCTCATAGCTTCAGTTTTAAGTTTACGAATGTAGTTACCACCATTAAATCACTACTATGTAAATTATTGACGCGTCAAAAGTGCCTTTTAAAGGACTATTTAAATAAAGATGATTTGAATTTTGAATTACCTACCCTTTCGTTTCATATTAAGATCAACAGTTTACTGTATTGGTATAATCTTTATTCTTTAAGAATAATATAGAGATATTTTAAACAGTTTCATCGTTGTATTGTATTACTGAGAGCCGTCGACGATTGTCGGTAAGAATCAGCTCCGGCCGGTTCCCGGTCCCGGCTGTTGAGATAAAAATAAAACGCGATAGCATCCGTTCGAAAGACAAAGTTAAGTACAAAAAGAAAACCATTTTATTTCCAACTGCTAAAGTTCGGCTGACGGTTTAATTATACAAACGGTAGTCAACTTACCGAAGTCGAGTGTAACTTTTGACGTGCAAACTTGCTCACTAGAGTCAGTGTCTTTATTACACTGCTTGTTAGTTGTTACTCAAGCGTGACACATCTGGTTTCCCGATGAACTAAGATAATATCCCGGAGTAATACTCGGCTCTAATTAAACCACTCACATACTAAATGTCGCCTGTTCCGTTAGTATAAGATTTGTTTGCTTACGTAGACAGGAACGATTGACGAAATAAACTAACGTCATAGTAAATTGATACATATAAGCCTATACTTAAAACTCAAATTCATCGATACTTTCACAGCCAGCACAAGATTATAAAATTAAAATAATTTTATATTTCGGCTCTAACTTTAGAGCATAAGGTCCATTTTACTTTGACGTTACAGGTTTTAGATACTCGAAAGCGACTCCACGATTGTCCAAATTTTATACTAAGGCTGGTAAGGGCTAAGTTGTAGGTAGTAGAAAAAAAAGACAGCGAATTCTTAGCCATACCCTATGGCACCTTTGGACGTCGAAACCTTTTTTTTCTAATTTATTTTATTTATTTAAATACAGCATACATTTTAAAATTTACATAATAATAACAACTATACGGTGTCACAAAAACCCAATTAGGTTTATCCGTACACACTAGTTATAATTATAAATCCAAGAAAAACAAAATTGAAGTGAATGTTTTTCCCTTCTCTCTTTGGACTTCGGTTAAAGGCATTCAGGGGCTCAAAATTTGACTTTGCAACCCTTGCATAAATTGCGCCTCCCGAAAACCACAGGTCCTACAAAACAAATATAATAAATATTCATTAGACCCTACGTACCTTTATGTTGAACTGCTCAACTAATTTTCTTTGAGCATGTTAAATCTAAGGAAAGTTTCTTAATGTCCTCAATAGGAACCCTAGTTGGCTAGTTGGAGTTACCCGGAGGTTCTAACTTAGCCATAATGGGTCTATGAGGAATAGTTTTAATTTAAGATCGTTTTGAGAGAACTTGACAATGGCCACTGGTCCCCTCGCTAATGCATCTTGCAGGAATGTCTACTTAATCAAGTAGTTCAGAACTTTGGGGGGTTGCTCCTTTTGCTTTTTACTTGAGAGTAAAGCGAACAAGATATACTTTTATTTTGAAAATGTTTTTAAGACTATGATTTTTTTTTTATCGTGGGTAAATCCTTATGGATACCTCTGCGCCACGGGGAGGCACAGAGGTTATGTCAGACTCCTACTGACTAAAACCCCCACGTGTTCCTACTCACCGCTGCATGGTGGAGCCACGGGAAGGCTTTCGCATACAACCGCAACTCCACCAGCGGGTGTCCGCCGCAGCAGACGCTCCTTGGGCACAACGTGAACGTGAAGACTATGATACCAACTAAATCACCAGATACAAATATGGCGACTCAAAACTCAAAGGGTTTACGTCGAGTATAACGAAGAATCTATGATTTTTGATACAATTTAGTTTTTCTTTATCAAGAATTATCTGTACGTCATATGACCTTGCGAAGAAATATTGTATTTAGGTTAAAACAACGTAAGCAATATATTCCGTCATCATGAAATTTTTGTAATACGACACGTGCTGACCAACGTAAATGATGCATGTTGTATAATACAGTGGCACAATATAATACGCACATGGCCAGCGTGGTGGACTGTGGCCAAACCCTTCTCACATTAAGAGGAGACCCATGCTCTGTAGTAGACGTAATAATAATAGACGTCCATTGTGCAGTGAAGTGACTTATTATTTCTACCTGAAATAGCAAAGCATTCACTGCCATGAGATAGTGCAACAATTTGTTTCAAACGATGTCAAGAGAGTCAGTTTAAGATAGAAACAGGTGTGACTGCGGAAATCTGCACGATGAAATTTATAATTGCTCCAATTTTTATTAATCTTATCATACAGAACTTTCAGATAATTTAAATTGTGAAGAAATTGGTGCATAATAAAATACGATATACTGGTAAGCGCAGCGTAGGACGACCTCCTGCTCGCTGGACCGACGACTTGAAAAGGATCGCTGGCGGCGGGTGGATGACAAAGGCGGTGGACCGTGTGTGGTGGCGCGCTCTCGGATAGGCCTATGTCCAGCAGTGGGCGTCTATAGGCTGATTGATTGATTGATTGAAAATACGATAGCTTAATATGCGAAACACAATTTCGCATTCTGTGACAGCCTAGTGGTAAGGACGTCCGCCTCCTAACCAGAGTTAATTATGCGTTTTTAAGCAATTTAAATATCACTTGCTACAACGGTGAAGGAAAACATTGTGAGGACACTTGCATGCCTCATTCTTCTCTTCTCTATAATGTTCTCAAAGGCGTGAGAAGTATGCCAATCCGCAGATAGCCAGCATGGTGCACTATGGCCAAACCCTTCTATATAGAGAGGGCACCCGTGCTCTGTAGTGAGCCGGATCACGGTTGATCATGAATCTAGCTGTAACAATATAAATTGATAACTGAAGCAAGATAAACAAGTCTTTTGATAAGTGAGGTAAAGTAGATTTGGCGCCGCAAGGAGTTAGTACAAAGGGTAACTTTCCTAAGCCGCCTCAGGCGGAACTAAGATAAATCGCTTCTGTTTTCATCTCTCAAGTGTCAAAACAAAACCTTTGCGTATACATCGCGGGATAATGGGGTGACCTTTGGCGAGAGGTTGGTGAAACAATAAAATGTGGACTGATAAATTATTTAAATAACATTTTATTGTGAGAGATCGGCGATGTCGTTGCATTGGAGAGCACGTAAAGCTGTCAGTCCTGGTAATTAACACTAACATTTGTATCAGAGTCATATTTCGTATGGTGGGAGGCTTCGGCCGTGGCTAGTTACTACCCTACCGACAAAGACGTGTCACAAAGTGATTTAGCGTTCCGGCACGATGTCGCGTAGCAACCAATTAGGAGTGCTGCTACCATCATAGACTGGATCATCACTTACCATCAGGTGAGGTTGCTGTCAAGGGCTAACTTTACATGTAGTGGATAAAAAAAAAGAGCGGTGAATCTGTAAAACTCACTTCCATAAGGGAGGAGGCCTGGTCTGTACCCAGCGTGGGTCCCTAAAAGATTAACGAGAGTAACAAAAAGCTGGAACAGGATTTTCCGTTCAATTTTTTTTATTATATGTAATAAATACCACATACGCAGGACATCGGAGCACATATCGGCGGTAATAAATACGGGCCGAAAGTATCGACGCAACGAACATTATGGCCCACATTTACGCAGTGTCCGGCGTTGAAACGAGTTGCTAACACCATTTATCATAGCGAAAATATCAATATCTAAGTCGGCGCGGGTAGACAGTAACTAATGATGCCACTGCTTTTGTACGTACGCGGTACAACGTGGTATCTGCTATTCGTGACCTTATGGGCTTTGAAAGCTTATTTTTCCTATGTATTGGGAATAGTGAGTTGATTTAAAACCACCTCGCTGTCACTGTTGGTTAGCAACACACGGTTGGTTGTTAACTGCAACTCAGTTTTTACTAATGCAGTCAAAAAGGTTATTTTTTTATATACTGTATTTTGATGATAATGATGCCACTGCTTTTGTACGTACGCGGTACAACGTGGTATCTGCTATTCGTGACCTTATGGGCTTTGAAAGCTTATTTTTCCTAATACATTAGGAAAAGTGAGTTGATTTAAAACCACCTCGCTGTCACTGCTGGTTAGCAACACACGGTTGGTTGTTAACTGCTTCTCAGTTTTTACTAATGCAGTCAACAAGGTTATTTTTTTATATACTGTATTTTGATGATAATGATGCCACTGCTTTTGTACGTACGCGGTACAACGTGGTATCTGCTATTCGCGACCTTATGGGCTTTGAAAGCTTATTTTTCCTATGTATTAGAAAAGTGAGTTGATTTAAAACCACCTCGCTGTCGCGGTTGGTTGTTAACTGCAACTCAGTTTTTACTAATGCAGTTAACAAGGTTTTTTTTTATATACTGTATTTTCATGTATTTTGTTCTAAATAAATAATAATAATAATAAATCATTAGGAAAATTAGCTTTGATCAAAGGGTTTGGTTAGGTTAGTTGGTATTCGGGTTTTGACGAACTCCGCAGCGCGGGAGTATGGTGGGAGGCTTCGGCCGTGGCTAGTTAACTCCAGATCAGAAGACTTACCGACAAAGATGTGTCGCCAATCGATTTAGCGTTTTGGCACGGTGTCGTGTAGAAACCAATTAGAAGTATGGGTTTAACGGGTTACCTAACAAGTTAGCCCGCTACCATCTTAGACCGCATCATCACTTACCATCAGGTGAGATGCGGTCAAGGGCTAACTTATGTATTGAACAATACCTGCTTATTCATTTAATCAGTTCAAAATGTAATCCAATGAAATAATTAAAGACAGTTTTTCGTCAGGCACTAGATGCCGTATGATAGCTGACCTCGAATGAATATAAGTTATGAATAGTTAGTTCAATTGCGTTGAGAAAATTCTGAATCATCGAGTTGTACTGGACTAGTTAAGTAAGAATCAAACAAATAATAAAATACCCACTAGTGGCTGACTAAACAATAGGTAAATAAATGTATCTTAATAATAAACGGCTAACCTCACGTGAATTATTGACGAAATTTGCCCATCTAGTTTTGAACCCATCCGGGGACCTTATTCATAACCTTACTCGCGTGCAGTACGAAACACAAGAATATGAGAGAACGTGTAAATGAGCGGTAGTATTGCGAAAATTTCTCAGTGAGCTCTAATACCAAATTTCAGTTCAGTGGTCAGAGTTTAATAAATCAGTCAGTCAGTCAATTTAATGTTAACATTTTCATGGACTTTTCTTAAGTGAAACCTATTTTAGAAGTAATTAATGCATTGTAATAATAAACATATATTATTTTTTATTGTACCCCCTAACCCTGTTTATCATTTTACTGTAGCCTGAGCTAGGTTGCTTGGTAGTAATGGCTCTTTAGCGATAAAGCCTCCTATTTTACCTCTTTTCATTCATAAGCGCACGTGCGTGCGAGGGTGCGTGCGTGCGTGCGTGTGTGTATGTGTGTGCGTATTTCTTATTTTCTGAGGTAAAAAATAAAGAGTATTCTCATTTCATATTATTTCTGGTGGTTTTAGTTTTCGCATCAAAGTTACGTCCACAATCCACATTGCCGAATACCTAAGCATCAAAGTTTGTGCTAGTCTCAAAGGCTAACGATGTGTAATTACTATTTTGGCTAGTTTTCACTGACGCCGACCGCTACGTAAAACAAACAGTGTACGAGTAACATTTAACTTTCATAATATTTAGACAGCGCTCGTGGACGTAGTTTTAAGTTTCGTGGTAATATTTAGCTGGATACCTAGGTACACATTGTTAACTTTATATATATAGTATAGTGCATATACAAATGTGTTATTTAATTTACAATTTACTATATATTTATTATTTATATACTTTTATATTAGTATCTGTATATTATAGAAATTGTTAATTTATATTATTTTTTAATAGTATGTAATTATAAGTATATAAGTAGTATATATGTGTTGCGATTTACCGCCTTTATATAGCCAGGAAGAGATCGCATTTAGTGAAAAGATCAGCTTCTCCTTTTCTTTTATTCTTCCTTTAAAAAACGCCGGGCGTACCTAAGAATTCGTGTCGTAACTAGAAAATAACTGTGTACACTGCTCGCAGCGGTGCACGAAAAAAAATCTTGTCTGCGCAAGACACGACGCGGCGAACGTTGTTGCGGAGCGGCGGGGGGGCGGTGTAGTAGGGTTGAGCCAGCCCAGTTTTTGTTGTGCGTTGTGCGTTTGGTGTGGACGTGTATTGCAGCGTAGAGTACAAAATGGCTGATGAGTTACTTATAACTTTAGTAGAAGGACGACCGGTATTGTGGGACAAAACTTTAGACATATATAAAGATAAAAGACTCACATACGAAGCATGGAGAGAAATATTTACTATCTTAAACAAAGACTTCGACGAAATGACAAATGTCAAAAAAAATGAATATGGTAAGTACATACAACATATTACTATCTTTTTACAATTTTCAAAAATACAGATTACTAGATATATTCTATATAGCTATATATTATTATAAATATTAATCATTGTCGTTACCCACATTAAATACATCTACAATAAAAGATTTAAGTTGCAAGCAATCATAAGTTCAATAGCGCTAAGTAGCATACGGACACGGCTTTGCTAAAAACGATAATGACTAATACTTATAATAAAATACGTATAAACATGAAAAAAAATATAACATGTAATTGTTTATTTAAACAATATGGCAGGTAAGAATAATTCCTTGTTTCACACTTTTTGGATTAAAATTTAGTAGTCGGGTTTTAGTTTTAGAACTTATTTTTTATGTGTATTTATCTTGCCATGGCAGTGATCCTTCATCAGAGGAAAAATATTCAGTATATTTTTGACGAATTTCGTCTGCTGTGAGATTATTGCCTTCTAAATGCAATGGACTATTTAATCGGTCTCGATTGATTAAAGGCTCAACGTGACCTTCTTCTGTATGAATAAAATTTTGCAAAACGCAAGTAGTTTTTACAATAGCAACTGTTAAATCGAGACTTAAGTTTAAAGATCGGTGCAGAATTCTCCATTTGTTGGCCATTATTCCAAATGCACACTCGACGTATCTTCTTGCCCTTGTCAAGCGATAATTAAATATCTTTTGTTCTTTTGTGAGTTCGTTACCACCGTAGGGTCGAAGTACGTTAGCATGAAGTGCGAAAGCTTCATCAGCTACAAAAACATATGGTAATATATAGTTAGTATTTATTATAGAGCATGGGGATGGTATGTTTAACGTATTGTCAACAAGTTTTTTCCAAAACTGTGTTTCTTTGAAAACATTTGAATCACATTCTTTACCATACGACCCTACATCAATAAAAATGTAATTGTAGTTGGAATCCACAATAGCCATGAGAACAATAGAAAAGAAATGTTTATAATTTAAAAACATTGATCCACTTTCTTCGGGTTTAATTATTCTAATATGTTTCCCGTCCAGTGCTCCAAGACAGTGTGGAAAATTGGCATTTATTTCATATCTTTGTGCTATATTCAACCATTCTTCTTGTGTTGGCATCCGCATATAAACTGTAGATAATTCTGACCAAATATGATGAGTAACTTCACGTACAATGTTCGCTATTGTTTTTATTCCGATTCGAAAATCGAAATGAAGACGTGCGAAGGTATCTCCAGTTGCCATGTATCTGTAAAAAATTGTAACAATGTCTTAGAGCAAGAACACACTTGCAACTTGCAGTGCGATTAATTGCAAGTGTGTTCTTACTCTTACAATGAGGTCATTTCCTTTTTTATATGAAGTTTATGTCTACTTGCAATAGATGGTACCTACTTTCTAACGGTAGTTCGTTTTTTGTTTCAGCAAAGTCTACAGCAAAAAAATGGACAAGTTTGCGAGATAGGTGGATGAAATGTCACAGAAGACTTAAAGAAATGAAATCGGGATCGGGTGCTAAGAAGATTCGTAAATGTGATTTTTACGACGAAATGTTATTTTTGACAAAAATTGTAACACGCCGAGACACTGAGTCAAATATACCCGAAACAACAAACGTGGAAAAAAGTCCCGTAGAACATACACCGATCGCGAAAAAAAAGAAACAGGATGTTAGCGAGGTGGACAAAAATATGGCAGAATTTATAAAGGCTGTTACCAAAGAAGAAGAGAGCCGTGCCATGTCATTTTTTAAAAGTATAGCTCCGAGTGTTGATAAGTTCAGTGATGAGGAAATGGTGGATTTCCAGTTTGAAGTTTTAAAACTTGTGCGTTCTACGCAACAACGAAAGGGAAGTGATGTTCAGCATCAATGGAGTACTGAGTATTACAAAACAACGCAGCCTTCTACGTCGTCATTTAACGTACCCGGCCCATCATACTCGACTCGACCAGGTTACAGTACTCAAAAATCTACATCCATTGAATTTGACACCGAAACTATTAGTAGTGTGGAAACATCGCATACAGATGAATTTCACTTTGACTTTTCTGAAGAATATGAACATGTGGAGTCTGTTGAATTTGGAAACATGTAACACTTCAAAGACATTTATTATTGTATAACGTTCAAATCAATATGCTTAAAAAAATTACTTACCTTAATGTTACGGCCAATCTAATGTATGGAGGAATACTTTCTCGCATTTTGGTATTTTCATGTCGTATATTATTTTCTATTGTTGTCAAAAGCTTGTCAAACGTAGACATTTTCATGCGAAAATAATCCACAAATTTTTCCTCATGTTGTCGCATGACACGGTAAAGGGTAATGAACCCGCCAAACTCATTTTTCTCTTGTATAATTGGATGAACCCAGTAAAGTCTCTTGTTTTTTGTTTCCTTTTTTATTTTGTTATAATAATAATATGCAATTATCATTCTTTTTTGCTTTGTAGTTAACATTTATATAAATAAACGAAACTCACTGATTACACTTGTTATTACTTGCGCGCCCTACGCCCGACTGTCGACTGCACGAAAAGAATCGTGTCGTGTACACGTTTCCATTGGTCTTGTCTGCGGAAGACACGAAAAGTTTTCGTGTGTGGAACAGACAAAATTCTTGTCGTCTACACGAAAAATTTGTCTTGTCTGTCGCAGGAACGGCAAATTTTCTTAGCGTGTACAAGCGCCCTAATGCATTACCGTGTTTAATCTAAAGTAGAAGTCGATATCGCATCATTGTAAGCGCACGAAGTCACCAAGTATTGTTATTCAACCCCACAATGATTTAGTCTTGTTTACACGAATTATTAATGCTGCAGTGAGCGGGCTAAAATTTCGCTCGTACACAAAGGTTTGTCGCCAACATTGTTAGATTTCACAGTAATCGTGTTATACGCTAATGATTGTTAGTTTTGTAACATTTGCCTGTGATTTTATGCAAACTAATTGGTGTCGTTTGCTCGACACTTGACGTCTTCTAAAAACATTTTTCTATACTGTCAGATGGATTTAATGTACATGATCAACCCATTACCGGCTCACTACAGAGCACGGGTCTCCTCTCAATATGAGAAGGGTGTGGCCATAGTCCACCACACTGGCCATGTGATGGATTTAATAACGTAATATAATCCGCTCAATTCGCTATGATCGCGGCGCAGTGCGTTCTGTGTCGCATAAAGTTGGAGGTCCTGGGTTCGAAACCCGGCTCGAGGATTTGGCTACCGCCAAAGACGTGTCACCAAGCGATTTAGCATTTGGAGCGATGTCGCGAAGAAACCAATTAGGAGTATGGATATACAATACCCCTGACTGGTTAGCCCACTATCATTTTAGACCGCATCATCACTAGGTAAGCTAGCCGTTAAAGGCTGACTTATAGTGAATAAAAAAACATACTAATAATATACAAAGAAAAGATTTGCTAGTTTCTTTGTTTATTTGTAATCAATAAACTCGAAAACCCCTCCACCGACTTTAATAATTCTTTCACCATTACAAAGATATTTATATCGCAAACTGACATAGGCTTAATTATTTTAGTAATATTAAGGTTTCAGCCTGAAATTTTTATTTTTTTAGTTTTATTCGCACGCGCTGATTTAATGGTAAATTATGCCTACATAAATACATTGAATTACAAAAATACTGCTCTTAAATAGAATTCGAAGCCAGAAATAATATACTTCGGTACTCTCTCATTGCCCTTTCGGCAACAGCGACTGACTCTCTGTTAATTTTATTGATTTTTAAGAAAAAAGTAGATCACCGTCCAATATAACCTATAATTATGTCGACGATGCCCTATCATGTCCTCACTGCGCGCGGTTATTTCGTGCAAAGATAGGGTACATCAACCACATCAGAGCACACGAACGACGCCCTTATTGAAACTTGAAAATCTATAAAAATTATACTTCGGTATAGATATCCCGTATTACTTAAGCCCTATGTGAACGTAAATATAAGTACGTAAATATATGTACGTAAAATGAAAAAATCGAACACTAAACTACTCCGTAAATTGGCCTATAACTATCACCTTTACGAACTGGCACAGTATTACAGGGCAACCAACGTATTATACCAACGTGCAATGCAATATTCAACGACCGCTGAATACATTTACCGACCGCATACAATTGTAAAATAATCTACACGTTTTCAAAAATTTGAATTCGTACCGTACCCTCCAGGGCACGTTTAGGCAATAAGAGTATGTAATAGAGACTGTTATATGGAGTTCCGGTCGATTCGAACTCCACGGCTATTCTGACAGTGTCATATTAAACTTACCTTGTTATTGGTAAACTGTTGTAAAATAAGTAAAACCTTCTTGAGTTTCAAAGAGCATCTTACTTGCGCTGAGATGAAACCGTTATATAAAGCGAAGATTGCTTGTTGTTGCAGCAATAAGGTCGTATTTGGATGGAGAGAATTATTATGTTTGTTTTATGTAATTCCATACATACAAATAAAGGCAGCCCTAATCAGCAACTTAGCTTTAGGAAGGTGTTTACGGCATGCCAAATTAACAATATACTTAAACATCGATACTGAATCGTCTAATAAAAGTTGAAAGTAGACTGTAATAGAAATCTCTGACATAAGTCTGATTTTCAGTGAAATATACAAAAAAAAAAAATATTTCGTACAAAAAAAGGAATAATAGGATGTTTTCCAACAGTTGTGTTATGAAATGCCATAAAATAAGATATGTCGAGTCAAGGCTGTCGGAGTTGTTTATAGTAAGAGTGATGTCAGCATTGCTGACGTCACACTTTTGTTTACTTTCGCTCATAGTAATTTAAACCACAACTTGCGGGATTACACATTTATTGCGACCATAATTAAGAGGTTCGAACGGTCCGACGTTTCGAGCAAGAATGACGCGAAAGTCAACAACCGCCCGTATTTATAGCAAAGCATGCTTGTACAAAATTGATTGCTACCTTCTAAATACACTGATTAACAAAGAAATGATTAATTAGTGATTTAAAGAGTTCAAATGTGGGTAATTATTGGATTCTTGATTTTCTCGGCGCCGCTGAATGAAGTTAATAACTCCTTCGCGCCGACAGATATATTTAGTGAGAAATAAAATAATCTTATTCGCTGCACAAAAATCTATAATTTAATTATATTGTAGTTTTTGTAACCTCATAAACAAAAAGGAAATATAAAATATGTCACATCACGACTATTAAGAGCTTGCTAGGGATGATTTTGGTTCTTTTATAACTTTTGAATAATGTGTACAAAGTAGTCGTGATAAAAAATAATTCACTTAATTGGAACACACTTCACCTCTTTCCAATAGTTGGTTAGTAAAAAAAATCTTAAAAATACAACGTAAAATGTTGTTTTAAAGTACGATAAAAAATCGGACACTTAATCTGTATCTAATATATAAATTAAAAGGACTTCAGATCTATTACATTACTAAGCGAATATAATCGACCTATACCTAGCATATTGAAAAATATAAACAATAGTAATACGAGATATGACACGGATATCCTAGTTACCACGCTACTTTTATTACTTAATCACATAATTGAACACAAATTGAACACAAACCAATATTATCATATCTGGTGTTAGTATGTGATAATAATCGAAACGCAACGCACGAGAATAAATAAATCTTACTATATGTTTTATGTAAATCAATTTTATTAAAGTTAAAATTTAAAATGCATTTTTGAAATTTTTTTTTTTCATAACTGCAATTTTTAAACTAGATGGCGCTAATAGTCACTACTCATTGGTAAAAGGTATTATTTCGGTGTCGGTGGTATTTGGACAAATGTAATAACGGGTGTTTTGACGACCTCCGTGGCGCAGTGCGTGCACTGTCGCATTATAAAGTTGGAGGTTCTCGAGTCTGGTCTGGTGGGAGGCTTCGGCCGAGGCTAGTTACCACCCTACCGACAAACACCTGTTACCAAGCGATTTAGCGTTCGGGCACGATGTCGCGTAGAAACCAATTCCAGAGTGGCCCTCGACTAGAATCCAAAGGGGAAACGGAAATGGGAAGGCTAAAAACCTGGCGGCGAATCCTCATAGAGGTGCAAAGAATTGGAGTAACCTGGAGTGAGGTTAAGCGCTTGGCCACAACCGGACGAACGAACGATGCAGAAGCGTTTAGTCTGTCTTATGTCCAAAACTGGGGAGTAAAGATACAAAGATAACATGAATAAAAACTCTATAGATTCTGTTATCCACAAAATCCAATTAAAGTTATAAAATTATTAGGATTGTAATCTTATGACCCCCTAAATAGAGGTTGTACAACGTATATACGTAAATCACGAAACCAGTCCAATTAATTAACTTAATCTGCTACAAGGACGTAAACACGGCCAGTAAGTCATGTTCGTTTACATTATATAGAAAATATATATTTATTTTGTGGTATGGAATTGACATGACATAGCTCGTGGTAGGTTACGAAGAAGTATTATTTTCTTATAATTACCTCATGTCTTCGTTTTTTGGAATGTTTTTTTACAGCAACTTGTTTATTCTTTTAACAATATCCAGTTAAAACTTTATAAAAAAAAAAAAAAAAAAACAATTAAACGGACTTCATTGTCAAACGGCGGTCTTATGTGAAAATGCCGTTTATTTCCGTATTCTTCGTATATATGTCGCTCGAGTAAAGAACGTTTCTATAAAGAGATATCGCATGGGTACAATATATAATAATACGCATTAATTTATTAATAAAATTAATAACTTTATTTTCTATGAAACGTACAACGGTATAATTTAAACAAATATAATATAAGAACATATTTCTTTCCGTTGTTATTTTTATTCTCTTGTATTTTTTTTTTATTGGATCATTAAACTAGTCACAACACAATCTATATAAAAACAACAAAAAACATTTCAGAAGAACAAACACGAGATAGTGAATTTCTATAAATGGCCACAGCATGCAACCTTATGTATTGTATAGATTGGTTTGACGATGTGTGTCGAAATATAGTATCAGATATCTTTGATTTTTTTTTGTACGATTTGTATATTATATTATATATAATTTAGCACTCAAATTTTAATATGATGAATGTTCTTTTGTTTTTGTTGAGACGAGGTGGTGATATATTTCGTCATTGTAAATTTTTACTTTAATATAATAATGTACAACTTAACTTTAAATCAAACTAAACTCAACACATACTGAAATATTTTTATTTGTTAAAGTGCTCTAGATATGTAACTTTTAATTTATTCAATGTTTGGGAAGGCACGGGCCCCTAAGATACGGGTTTTCCTAGTTTACGGGTCAGGATTCCATTGTATTGTGCTGTACTGAATTTTATAAATAAATAAAAATAAAACATGTTTTATTCAACGTTTTAATACTTATCAATTTTGCTAGGTTTTGTGGTTTCAAATTATAATTTAATCGATATCTTATTTAAACCATTACATAAACGGTAACATTAAATATGTTGTAACTTTGATAAAATTCGCCCATTAGCGTGCCGGTCGCCTTCACAAATAACGTCCCTAAGTTTCCCTCGACGACGTTTTTATACTCTGCCTAGATTTTACTCTATCCGTAAAATAATTTAGTAACAGTCTGCTTCCTGCGCAGGGTTCGCATGCGACACGCCATTCGTATTTCAGCGAAATCCTAACTAAAATGTAAAATCCAACGTAATAATAATGTCACATTAAATATTTGATACGATATTTCAAGAGAAGGCTGAAGGCGTTTACTGTGAACCGGAAAGTTTTGGGCATAATTGAGCAAAAAAACTATTTTTATTACAAGCCTGGAACTATGCAAACGTTTGTGATTGTATCATTGAATAATATCAAACATGCGACGGAATCAGAGGGCCTAGTGCGAGATTTTCTACTCTGTCGGTTTTTTCGTTATTTGGCTTAAGTGCTATTTAGATGGAATTTGGCTCACAATTTATCCTTCTATCGGTTTCTTCAGTTTCTAAGACAAACAAGTCCAGCTCATACTAGCAGAATGTAGCAAATACAACGTGCAACCAGAAGATATTGGGCGGAGATATGACATCAGCAGATTTCATATTGGTGCTCTTACGAGTCTTCTTTGTCTACCAAAAATAAGGACAAAATAAGGTTTTAAATCAGTTGTTAAGATATTTCTGTATAAGCAGGTTGTTTCTGTTACGTTCTTAATAGTCATGGTTTTATTTTGTTATTTTTTGATAAGGTTGCTTTAGTTATAAGTTTGTTATATTAATAAGAGGATGATGTGATGGGGCTGGCATATACGTTTGGGACAAAAGTACCAAAAATAAAATAGATAAAAAAAAGATAAAACTCCTATATTGATTTCGATTTCGTTCAAATATAGCAAGTGTATCTTGTCTAAGCGCTCTTGTATAAATCGTATTTGACAATTATAGGAAAGAAAGGCTTTGGTTGAAATTTGAATTAGATATAGCTATAACTTGATTATACTATACTATCAGAATTCTCGCTTTTAGATTTTCCAATGTACTGTAAACGAATTCATATAACAAATATGTATAATGTAGTTTAATATTTTTTTATACGCTACAAGTTAGCCTTTGACGAATATCTCACCTGTTAATGGTGCAGTCTTAGATAGTAGCGGGATAATCTGTTACGGGTATGGTGAACCCACACCCCTAAATGGTTTCTACGCGACATCGTGCTGGAACGCTAAATCGCTTGGCCCGCTCCCACCAGACAAAAATAACAGTGAAGAGGAAAACAACAATGTCACAAACGGTAAACGGTCGGAAAACAGTTATATTCTCAAAATTGTATCTCAAGTAAAATACAGCGCTCCAAGCAAATATTTACACAATTTGCTAAAACAACACCGGGAGAGAAATCCCGGCGAGAGCTGGAGTATACAGGGTGCCCCATTCTTCCGAGACGACAATTATTGGAGCGTGATGTATAATAACAGAGAGGACGGCGCTTTGTGAACGAAATTAAAGGCAAGACGTCGACACAGTGCAGTGGGATAAGGTGAGGATTTAGAGAGTTGCCTTTATATATACGTTATATTGTATAGTAGTGGAATTAGCATAATTACAGATATTATGTTAGTTTTTTATACACCACAAGTTAGCCCTTGACAGCATCTCGCCTGATGTTAAGAGATGACGCGGTCTAAGATGGTAGCGGGCTAACCTGTTAGGGGTTTGGCAAATCCATACTCCTAATTGGTTTCTACACGACATCGTGCCGGAACGCTAAATCGCTTGGCGACACGTCTTTGTCGGTAGGGTGGTAACTAGCCACAGCCGACTCTTCCCACCAGACCAGTCTCGAGCCGGGAATCGAACCCAGGACCTCCAACTTTATAATGCGCAAGCGCGTGCGCTGCGCCTCGGAGGTCGTCAAAGCTACACCCGAAACATTAAATAGTTAAACAATTATATTATTATATAGTAATAGTTAAAAAAGAGTTATACAAATAACAAACTATTTGAATTAAACAAATTTACAAACTCAACACTTAATTTGTTTTTGGACGATAACGATACAGGAAAATCCAATAGTTAATATCTTCAAGGAGATTGCTTCTTCTTTTTTTTTAATGGAATTTTAACCTGGTGTTACTCTTACCCCACACATCTAAATAAGCTATATTAATACAAATAAAATGTAAAAATAATTGTGAAATTAACGTTACTCCTGCGTCAAATTTCATAAAACTTACACAGGAACTGTTCTTGTAGAAAATACGCTGGAATTCTTTATATACCTACTAAGTCCTAACTTGGAATATCCGGTTGTTTCCGAATGGCTTACACTAGTGTAAGCAATTTTGAAACAACGCTCCTGTAAACTTGTCTAACAGCAAAATTTAAGCATTCGAGAACTTACCAACAGAAATGCTGGACAATGGGTACATTCTCACATTTTCTTACCTGAAACAAAAGGACGGTGTTGAAAACGTTAAAGTTAGCAAAATATTTTCTGTAAATAAAAGTTTTTTAGCTTTTTGTTTTCACAGGAGTGAGCGTTAATACATTTCTGTTTTAGGGCAACAATTGATAGTTCCTCTTATAATAAATTGATGCATACAAATTTTTGCAATTAAATATATAAATGACCAATAAATTGAATGAAAACTTTATTTGTTAAATAATTAAGGAAACTTGCATGCACTGCGAGAAAGAATTTTTTTATGAATTATTATAAATAAAAAAAACTATTTGCGATTAAATGTATACTTCTATATTTTGCTAGTAGTTTTGTATGCTGTAGACCAACACTTAGAGAATATATCAAATTTAAAAATGTTTGTTTGTAGGTAACATAATTTTTATAAATGTTTACATAAATGTTTATTAGAAAACATTTAGCAACAGCAATTAAGCAGCTAGAACTTACTTGTTGACACCGAATTGTTAAAATCTTTATAACTTCCAAAAAGTCCTCTAATCGTTTAATACTTATATATGTTTTCGAAAGTAACGCAGTTTGCTTACCTAAATCGATAAAGTTTGTCAAAGAGAAAGATCACATCCTTGAGCAAACAATACTTTTAACACAGTAAATTTAAGAGTGCAGACGAAATCTTACTGAAGTAAAGTAGACTCTAATCTCACTTACCGTAACCCAAAACCAATCACCGAGATCGTTATTTGCAAAGACTTCAAAGAAAATTTTCTGTCGGTCCCGAGATGTGCACAAACGTGCCTTATCTTCCCATCAAGCACATCTCCACAGAACGGTCTACCACCGTTCTCAATTAGCCGTCTGTACGGAGAAATGAATGTAGAAAACACAACATACTGCAAAACAATCGTAATGTCATGTTCCGTAATGATCAAAGTTGCTTGGCAGCATTAAACCTAAAGGGATATAATAACTTTATTTTGAAACATACTGTTTTGAAATATATTGCAAGTAATTTTCCTTACTTGCAATATATTTCAAATATTTTATTATTTACTTGATGGGAAGAGATGATGCTGTTTAAGATGGTAGCGAGCTTACCTGTTAGAGGTATGGTAAATCCATACTCTTAACTGGTTACTACACGACATCGTGCCGAAACGCTAAGTCGCTTGGCGACACGTCTTTGTCGGTAGGGTGGTAACTAGACACGACCGAAGCCTCCCACCAGACCAGACTCGAGCCGGGAATCGAAGCCAGGACCTCCAACTTTAAAATGCAACAGCGCAAAACTTCGCCACGGAGGTCGTCAAATTGTACGTAGTCTAGTTTATTTACTTTGTAAAAGTCCATTTATTAAACATAAGTATGGTAAAAGGTTGTCTATTTTTCAAATGGATTGGATTTAGTCTTTCATCATCATTAAAGCCTATCCGTTAATAAAACCAATTAGCACGCCTCCATCTTGTTAATGCTCTGTCATCGCAGTCAAGCGAAGTGGAAATGAAATTAGTGTTAGCCTCGAAATTGAAATTAGAAACTGCGTTTGAAATTTCGTTGATCTTACAGAAAGAAAATAAGGCTATTATGTAGTAAAGTTTAGAGAGTTGCCCCAGTTGAAATTGAGCATTATAAAACAAATTAGTTTCGGCGTCGAAGTAACGCCATAACGAATTTTTCTACAGCTTGCCGAGAGAAACTGGGCGAAACTCGTTCTCGTGAAAAGTGAATATTTAGTTAAGTGGTCGTAAAACTTAGTTCGGTGTTTTAATTTTACTAACTTTTCGTTTTAATGGCACCATTCGTCGAAGGAATAATATCGCTTTACAAAAAATATGTAACCGTCAAAAATCTGAAAATGAAATAACTACTATGTAAATTATTGACGCGTCAAAGGTGCCTTTTTAAGGACTATTTGAATAAAGATTATTTTGAAAAAAAAAAAAATCCATTCTTATTTGCTTCACACTATAATAAAACATTTTGAAACTATTCAAGATTTGATGACATTTGCATCAGCATTTTATATTTTACGAAATTAATAGGCGGTAGATAGCGTTTTCATAGACATAGATAATTAAACAGACACAATTAAGCTAATTTAAATTTAATTTGGAGCTCAGTTACTCCACGCTCCTCAAGTGCGGAAATGCGGACTTTAATAGGTTATTTTATATTATTATTTTAGTGATGGTAACTAAGATCGGATCATTTTTAATGTCGTACCACATACCAAGCATCTAAATCATCTTCTTTTGTTGCCTGGAAGAAATCGCTATTTAGCAATAAGACCGCCAAATTATACCTTCTATCTAACCGCTCTATTGTATTTGCATTTTGTATTATTACCTGTGGTGTGTAATGAACGTGTATTCATTCTTTCATTCATTCATTCATCGTTGGCTTAACATCCTCTCAAATTAATGAAAGGTTAAGCAGTTTACTCGGTGTCTCAGATAGAGCTAAGTCAGATGTTAGACAATTGTTCTATCACCAAAACACGGTATACGTTTACAAGAGACAAACAGTAGGTACTCGGAATACGTGTCAAACATAAAACATTACACTCTACATACACTACCCCTCATGCATTGTCCCTGGGAATATTTGCAGTGCGCAACGAAACTACTGTCATTCCCGCCTTAATTTAACTTTGTCCCCCGATATAGACGTTTCTAGATGCGCTCTGTTGAGTTGGGAACTGTGCATTGTTAGTACAGTTCATTTAATTATTAGTCAGTACATTTATAGCAGAGGTGTTGCGAATTACCTCACTGCATCCTTAATTGCGATCTTTCGCGTTGATTGCGGGTCACGTGATGGCAAGTGATCACCATCGCCCATGAAACGTTGCTAGTCAAATTCAACGCCCTATACCCAATAGCCATAGCCGCCAGACCAGACCAGAGATTCAGATATTGAACGTCCCAAAATGACCCAGCCGTTGATCGAACCCGAGAATGTTGCTTATTGCTTACAAATTTATCATTAACAGCCTGGTTTTAGACAATCGACTCGATCGAATCGATTAGAAAGCCGACTCTGCGTAACGGGATACGGCGAGGCCAAAGAAGAAGAAGAAGCCTGGTTTTAGAAAATCGTACCTGGCAGAGTACGTTAGGCAATTGGTCCTAGTATCATTATCGAGAAGATCGTTTTAATTTCTCGTGAACCAGTGCCCGACAATGGGACAATAATAGGCTGACATTGAATAAATAGTCACTTTACTAATAGAAAGGAACAGATTACTGGCACACAATTTTCGACGACCTCCGTAGCGCAGCGCGCGCGCTGTCGCATTATAAAGATAGAGGTCCTGGGTGCGATTCCTGGTTCGAGTCTGGTCTGGTGGGAAGGTTCGGCCGTAGTTAGTTACCACCCAATCGACAGAGACGTGTTGCCAAGCGATTTAGCGTTCCGGCACGATGTCGCGCAGAAACCAATTGGGATTATGGGTTTACCATACCCCTAACAAGTTAGCCCGCTACTATCTTAGACTGCATCATCACTTAACGTCAGGTGAGAAAGACAAAAAAATTAAAAAATAAATACAAATGCTTATATTCAGTCAGAGTCAGAGTTCTCCATAATGTGAGTTCTCCATAATGTTCTGAAAGGCGTGTGAATTCTGCCAATTCGCACATGGCCAGCGTGGTGGACTATGGTCAAACCCTTGTCATATTGAGAGGAGACCCGTGCTCTGTGAGCCGGCAATGGCTTGATCATGACGATGATGATATTCAGTCAGTCAAAAAAAAAAAAAAAACAGGTGGAATCATCACTTCCAGTTTTTCTAAGTCTCAATATGTTAGCGTGCTCCAAGCATATTTCTCTCAGCGGATGTGCTGGGCGTTTTGACGTATAAAATTGCATGTCTCACCCGGGAATGCAAACACTTGCATGGTGTTTGAGCTCCAAACTGATTATAAGAGGGGCGCAGATAATAGAATCTCCCGAAGAAAAACTCGGAAAAACTTCCATTCAATTATTTATCAGTACATTCTTATAGGTCGGTGTGTCCATCTTGGTCTATTTATCGAGATCGGTATTTCGTGAATTTTGTATTGTATCTATTTTAATAGTAGCTTTATATTAATTTTGCTATATATTTTATTAATTAGTATCGTGTATTGTATATCTTATTATGTGAAGCTGTGATAGCCTAGTGGTTAGGGCGTCAGCCTCCTAATCAGAGGTCGGCGGTTCGAATCCGGGCACGCACCTCTAACTTTTTCAGAGTTATGTGCGTTTTTAAACAATTAAAATATCACTTGCTTAAACGGTGAATTAAAACATCGTGAGGAAACCTGCACGCCTCACAGTTCTCCCATAATGTTCTCAAAGGCGTGTGAAGTCTGCCAACCCGCACACGGCCAGCGTGGTGGACTATGGCCAAACCCTTCTCATATTGAGAGGAGACCCGTGCTCTGTAGTGAGCCGGTAATGGGTTGACCATGATGATGATGATTGTATATATTATTAGATTCAGTAATGTTTGTGTAATTGTCCATATATTATTTTGTATTGTACAACCTAACCCTGCCTTTTTTGTACTATATCCTAGGTTGCCTAGTAGAGATCGTTTTTTAGCGATAAGACCGCCTATTATACCTCTTTTTTTTTTGTATGTTTCTTTGCTGTCTAGTATTAGTTTTTTGTATGGTTTACTATAAAGTGTATTTTTTTTTTATTTCCTTACCGAGAAACTTTGTAAAGAGAAAACTTTGCACGCTTTTAAATCATACTGTGCGGACAGAGGAGAGTGAGATTTGGCGAAGTTAAAGTATGTGATAGAAACATTAGTAATATGAATGTATCGCTGAAATGACGACCACGAGCAACCATCGGTCATAAATTAATTTATAAATTAAAATTAATGGTTTATGTTTAATTCATTTTCATGGACATATCACGCAATTAGCCTTTTTTAAAGTTATTACGGATTTTTTCGTCTAAAGTGTCATTTTCCGTCGCCTTTAGCTAAAATAAATATTAAGGTGCTCAAAATTAAAGAATAGCTGTATAAATTACGGTTCAAATACACCCAATTTCCTTTGAGGTGGAATTACAGAGTAAAACGTAATCTCTAGCCTGTATTCTTGTAAAATTTTCGCCTAACTTTATAAGTTCCATTGAATTAGAACCGCTGAATTAAAGATAAGGCTGGACACATAAAACTTAGAAATACCATTATTGTTTAGCTCCGATGTCGATCAAACAAGCGTATGAGCTTCATTTAATGAGAGGCAGTTACTTTAAAAACACAAAAAGACAGACAATTTTATTTATATGTTTAGTTTAAAATTAGAAGTCAGAACATATAGTTGATACATAACGTATCGTACGTACAAATTAACATCATACTTCATGCCCCGCTAGGTGGCGCTGTCATAAATGGCAATATGGCGACAGTTCCGGTACATCTGGCGTTTGATGCTTCCGGTGCGCCCGTTTCCTCTCAAATGACTTTACACCGAAGCGTGTGTTCCATAAATTATTTCAGCCGATACATAAATTGTTAAAGTAAAGCCTTAATAAATATTGTATGATTGATAAAAAAAATGTTGCGTAGTTAAAATGCATACCATAAAAACATAAAATTTTGGATGTGAGGCAAAATTAATTCTTAAAAATAAAGTTTTCCCTCACCAACCCGCATTAAAGCAACACGGAGGGTTTGAGACTCAATTACGTCACTCATTTTTTTTTATATTATTAATTATCAAACTCCGCGCTGAATGTTATAATCGAAGGTTTTCATTAAATTCTTCAATTACAATTATAATGAAATAGTCCCATTTAACTACAGAATTGTCTTTTGTCTAATCCCACGATTCATTAAACCCCGCATCGTTAAGATGTCAACACATCAGAGGGCACCTCTCCTCGCGAATTTGAATAAAGCCTCCGGGTTTTTCATTATGGAGTGGATGCTTTGAATATTTATGTGATGTTCCTCATTTCCTCTTTATTTGCTCTCTCGTTCCATCTAGACCTGGGTAAAACGCGAACGAAAGATAAATATGAACTACTCGTAAATATAATTTTAAACATTTCAGTAAATATTCTCAACAGTAAACTTAATAATAAAAAGAGGTATCAGTTTTTTTCCTTTAATATCGCATTCATGCGTACAGGTTCAGGAAACCGTGACAAGTCGCTCATTTAGCACACATCTGGCTAAAAGTACCTTGTAATTTACCTCGTTGATACATTTCAAATTTAAATTTTCAACTACACGTTCATCAAATAATGACCTAAAAAAGAGGCATAAACTTTTAGTGTCGTTTTCCTGGTTGATAGGTTTAGAGCTTAGTCAAATTTGCAAAAATACTGCGTACATACCCAAAGATTTTTAGGGCCAGTGGGTAATTCATTTAAATTAATTGAATAATAACCGGGATCGATAGCTCAACGTTCTCCCCAACGTCAAATATTGATGCAGAAAAGCTCAATGCAAAGCATATAGTATTGGTAAACAATAAACAGCAAGTATAATTTGCTATATAACGCCGACAACCGGGAGATTTGTATAATATAACACCACACAAAATCTTCCACTAGAACCTCTACGCACGTTTCGACCCGACACCGAATCATCCTCAGGAGATGTTGACTTCACAAGCGCGAAAAGTAAAGCGAAGAGGTTTGTCCTCGGTGCTAAATATGGTATATTATAATAATTGAAACGAGGAACTCATTATTTGTCATCGAATAAGCTGTCTAGCAACAAAGCAGATCTGCTACCTCAAAGAGTGATAAGATTGTATACACAAAAGATAGAACTTTCCAGTGATCACTTGCACATCCCTAAATTCGTCATATCCACCTCACCGTCTAATGTAAGCCTATGAAAGTCAATTTTCATGAAGTCTTTTGTTTTTAAGGCTCAGTAAGTGACTAGGGACGCGCATAATTTTATGTGCTGTCCCAAAATAGAAAGTAAAATAGGACGAGAGGCGATTTTTCCTTGAGCGGTGAGGTGGTAACTTATTAGTTATTTTGCGATGTCGAGCAATATTTCGTTGGCTCAAGACTTTCGGGGTGAGTTATTTTTAGAACAGGAAATGTCCGAGAAATTTTTCCTCCTTTATAAATTGTTCTTTTACAGTGTACCTATTTTATTAAGCGTAATTTAAATGGATTCAATCGATTATGTCCGTATATTTTGTATACATCATACCATACTTTAAGTTAAGATTATTTATTTGTTTTTTTTTTATCTTTCAGGCAACATTGGACGAATGGATGAATGGAGTAATGCACATTATTTTTGGATTGAGTGATTAAAGAGTCAGTGTTGACCTTAAAACATGAAATAGCTGTCACCGCACTAAATCATATACATAAAAATGATTGTGTTAAGAAATATTTTTATTTAAATTACTTGTTGTAAGTTGGCCCTTGACGGCTATCTCACCTGGTGGTAAGTGATGATGCGGTCTAAGATGGTAGCGGGCTAACCTGTTAAGGGTATGGCAAACCCACACTTCGTGCTGGAACGCTAAATCGCTTTGTGTCACGACTTTGTCGGTAGGGTGGTAACTAGCCAAGACCCAAGCCACCCAGACAAAACCTGTACTTATAAACCAATTACACACCTTTCAATGCCATAAATTCTTCAGAATCCGGCAACAATTTGCTTGCTTATCTGCTGCAAAAGGTCATAGGCGGCGGTTACCACTGAACATCAGGCGACCCATTTGTACGGAACCAAATCCCAGCAGTACAAGCAATACTGTAGAGTAGTGTAGGTAGTACAAGTATGAAGTAACGCGAACACTCCGTTTGAGATGTAAATGTCGACGCCTCGCACCGACCGAGAGCGGTAATTGAGTCAACGCGGCTTCTAAAAGCCTAGCTTTGCGACCGAGAGCCATTCTGAAAGAGCCCATACGAGCACAATAACTAATACCTGAGCATACGACATCGTGGAATTTTTATGTACTTGTAGGATGACTACGGGCGGGTGCGTGTCTCTGTCGGTAATTTAGGTAGACGTGGGCAGCCTCGGGCAAAGAGACCAGACACTCTTGGTAGAACCGAACTACAATTATAAGTATGGTAATTTATAAGGAGCAGACCACACGCTCCACCAAGTACGAATGCACCACCGCAGTTCAACCACCGGTCCGACCCGACCGAGTGCAATCAATGCAATGCGCCGTCCCGCGCCGGTGAGTCTTATAAGAACCTGCATACGTCACTTAGTGTTGCGTAAAGAGAGGGGGCGATGCCACTCTCTTGTCTGTCGTACATGACTCCAAAACCAGATGGCGCTGCTCTATGATTGCCGTCATACTATATTCTTAGAGCTAAGCATTATTTAATTATTTTCTTATACACTACAAGTTAGCTCTTGACGGCTATCTCACCTGGTGGTAAATGATGATACAGTCTCGGATGGCAGCGGGCTAATCTTCTACAGTTATGGTAAACCCACACTCTTAAGTGGTTTCTAAATCGCTTGGCGACACGGCTGTGTCGGTACTAAGTTCAATATTTCATACAAAGGCTTGTCAATCATTAAATACTTAATCCTTACTGTAAAATGACTTTTCTGTAAGCTTACTTCAGTCAAAAAGATAAATGCAGTACCTAAACGCCTTATTACTATCGTAATAAGTTAGAGACGGAACTGCTTTTATTTTTAACCATCACGTAATTCAGTAGTTATTATTTTAAAATAACAGTATACATAGATATGTAGCAGGAATAGAAGCTGTGATAGCCTAGTGGTTAGGACGTCCGCCTCTTAATCAGAGGTCGGGGGTTCGATCCCAGGCTCTCTAGCTTCAGACCTAGACCTATTCAGAGTTATGTGCGTTTTTATGCAATTAAAATATAACTTGCTTCAAAGGTGATGGAAAACATTGTGAGGAAACCTGCAGGCCAGCGAGTTCTCCATAATGTTCTCAAATCAATGTCTGGCAAACTGCACATGGCCAGCTTGAACTATAGCCAAATCCTTCTCATATTGAGTGAAGACCCGTGCTCTGTAGTGAGCCGGCAATGGGTTGATTATGATGATAATGATGATAGGCATGTGTGTCGAAGTCGACGTACCTAATATAAGAATGATAAGTGATGACCTAATTAAATTATTCTGCTTACAACGATGCTCGTGAGCATATAAATTTTTAGACTTTATGTTAGAATTAAGCGAATTTAAACTAACACAACGCTTACGTCCACACAACAATTTATGCTAAATTAACACAAAATTTGCAACAATTTATTATTAATTAATGAACTGTTGTGATTACAATTCTGAACGCATTCGCCTAACTATATAATGTTTTATAGCCGTTTGCGGGTAGCATAGACGTAGCTGACACAATATGAGGTTTTATTAACATAAACTATTGATTAACGGCACGTGTTTCAAAACATAAGGGTATATTGTCTTCAAAAATTAGTTTTAATTTTAAGAAGAATCCTATCCGTGAGACACTTGACCTTAAATGTTTACACATATTTTTTATATCAAGTTTGTGCAGTTATTTCTCTAAGCTAAGCTTCTGATATACTGTTGACTGAATAGTTATACTATCATGAAAAATGTTCCTTATCGGTCATACCACCTTTCCTACTAACCTTGTATAGTCGAATTCATCACCTGTTACGTAATATTAATTTTACAGGATACATGAATTTTCACATGACGTACTGCGTTCTATAAACACCACTCACTGCTACGCCGCCGTAGACCTAAAGCGAAATTTCCGCGTAGTATGTTCTAGTGCATGTGAACATAATTAACCTGAGATAACATCCATCATCAGGTGAAACTTTACCAGATATGAATAGTTTGTTCTGATACTACGATAGTAATGAATAATAAACAGACTTTTTGAAACTCAGTTTGATAATCCGATGATGGTTTGCTATATACAGACTTCGAAAAGGCCTATATTATATCCTATTATTGTTTAACGTGTCAATTTCACTTAGTTACATTTTAAATTTTTTACCTATATAAGTATGAGAATATTTTGTATATATTGTGTAATCTGTGGCGGGTGGATGAGGAAGGCGGAGGACCGTGTGTGGTGGCGCGCTCTCGAAAAGGCCTATGTCCAACAGTGGGCGTCTAAAGGCTGATTGATTGATTGATTGTGTAATCTAAAGTTAAAAAATAAGGCCAAAGACCTTATTTTATAACTTTCTTAATTGTATATATGAGATGTAACGCTGTTGATTACTTTCAATTAAATAAATGAATATTACTATGCAATTAGTAAATTTTCAAACCACGTGGATAAAGGAGAATATTATGTTTAGAGTATGTCCTGATGTAAATATCAGAAATGATAACATTGGTAGGAAAACCATAGTTACCGATTTAGCAACGAAGCTCACGAGCAATGGGCGGATTACGTAGCAGGTAGATACGATAAATATTCGGGTTCTAAGGTAAAGTGGCGACTTCATACTGGAAGAAGCGGTATGTATAAAGCTAATACAAGAATAGATGACATCAAAGGGGTCGCAGGAATCCTTAAAAAAGACCTACTTCTACCAATAGACATTTATGATAGAAAAAATATATAATAAATAATGTAGATAGAAGAATATAATATAATGTAGGTAGATAGAATAAATAATGTAAATAGCTAACTGCGAGCTGAGCTTACACACGAATGATTCGTACCATCCTGCATTATGAACCGCTAAAGAATAATAATTTGTGGGTTCACCATACCCCTAACAGGTTAGTCCGCTACCATCCCAGACTGCATCATCACTTACCACCGAGTGAATAGCCGTGAAGGGCTTACTTTGTAGTGTATAAAAAAAAACAAAAATAATGTATATTAAGATCAAAAGGCATTAAAAAAACGTCCCTTTTATGTATATTCCTTTTCATTCGGTAGGTATTTCTTAGTAAAAGGTGAATAGAAATATCCGCTGTCAGATAGACGGACTGTTTAGGTTTATTAACAGCGTCAATCCTCATCATCGGGTTTAAATGTATCCGAAAGAGTTTAGACAGTGAGGAGAACAGACCAATAACTAACTTTAAAAAAAAAAAAAAAAAACAAAACATAGAACTTCGAGACTTTATCATCCCAACAATATAGCAAAGAATCAACGCTCCGTTCTGAATACAGAAAACATACCTCAAAGAAAGAAAAGTTGGCCCACTTAGAAGAAACGCGAAATCACATACTAGATAGAAACGGGGATAACTCAAAAGATAGGTTACCGTGTGAAATATTGGATCTGTCCGATCTTGTGATATTAAAGTAAAATTCGAACGTCTGCCAACACAAAAAGGTTTAACCAAAAGTAAAAGTAATAGTACTATTTATTCGCGGATAAAATACACCGAAGACTTTAGTTTTGAAAACGATGTTTGAATAATAATTATGGTATACCCAGCTTTAGAAAAATAATTTTCTTTTATTATCATCATCTTCATCATCATCATCGTCTATCATTACTCCCATCTCTTATTATATATGAAGGAAGGAGGAAGTTATACATTTTGGATCCACTCTGTTGCACCAATGTTGGTTTACATTATAATGAACTCCAAATTTTAGGTTTATTTGGACCAAAAGTAAGCGTTAGAAATCCATACAAGAACTTTGAATTTCGAAATATATTAAAATGCTGCAAGAAACCAGCAATCCCTCGTAGATAAAACAGTCGGTAATATACAGTATAGATTCTAGATCTTTTATCAAAATTTGAAATTGGATAACAGAAATGAGATCGTATAATGTTTTGGCAAAGATGCCAAAATGTTGCGAAGAGTGAACTACGGAAATTTTTAATATAAGTACTATCTAGGATTGTTTGCTTTCTCCGATTTATAGTAAGAGTGTTTCAGTCTAGACCGTTGACAGGGAGTAATGAGCCGATATGTATTCAAGTGCCAATATTACGAAACCCGTAGATCAAAACATATTGTGGTGTCCGCGAACATTCGAGATAGCTTTTACTTTCATTTCATTGCTTACCCATCCTCGACTCTGTCAGGGAAAGAAAAATATTGTATTATTTCATCCAGTCTTTATTCATGAATATTTAAATTTAAGTAGTCATTTATACTTTCACATTTTTGGATTTATATATTTTATACACATAGGTAATCCAATCTAAGGTTATTATCATATATATAGTTATAATATAATTGAAAAGGGAGGTGAATTTCACTGGTGATAATGAGCCCGATTACGGCCAAGATTAGAAATAAAGTCGACTACTATTCCATTGGACCCTCACTAGTAATGAAAACGTCTTTCAAACCCCTGGAACTCTCAAAGAAATAATTAAAAAATCCGACTATGGCCAAGATTAGAAATAAAGTCGACTACTATTCCATTGGACCCTCACTAGTAATGAAAACGTCTTTCAAACCCCTGGAACTCTCAAAGAAATAATTTTAAAAAGTGACGTTTTCATTGACCGTATGTTTGAAATTCACGCAAACTCAATTTAAAGACGATAACGAGTAAAGCAACAACATTCGGCGGTAAAACTCGGTTAGAACTAGCGATACACCCAGAGCCGACAATTTTTACCGAATTTATAGAGCACCCACACGCAAGAGTGTGACAGTTGGCTGTTTGTCATTTTTAGAGGCCGCACTAATTAAGGTGAAACGGCATTTTTATTGTTTGGAATACAGCACTAGACTGTCGGGGACATTCCTTTTTTTAACATGCCGTTTTATTTTTTTAATAATTTAGAACCTTGTGGCCAACTTGCCGTAGAGTGTTGTAGACTAGTTAAGGTGTTTATTTCCTTCTATTGGTCCGAATAGTTTATAAGACAGGATTTCTTTTTGACCTGTACTGAGTTAAAAAGGTTACCAATAGATTCGCCACCGACAGCTACATAAGTAATGGTTGAAGGTAATTCTCAATACAAGTGCTCTTCAATCTCTTTTCTCAGAAAACGGATATGCCTAATCTGTTTTCTATCATGATCAATCCATTACCGGCTCACTACAGAGCACGGGTCTCCTCTCAATATGAGAATGGTTTGGCCATAGTCCACCACGCTGGCCATGTGCGGATTGGCAGACTTCACACGCCTTTTGAGAACATTATGGAGAACTCACAGGCGTGCAGGTTTCCTCACGATGTTTTCCTTCACCGTTGAAGCAAGTGATATTTTTATTTTATTTTTAAAAACGCACATAAACCGAAAAATTAAAGGTGCGTGCCCGGATTCGACGCTCTAACCACTAGGCTATCACCGCTTCATTCATTCATTGTTTTCTATGAGGGTATTAAATTATTATAATCAGAACTACGAGTAACGCCTTACGTTTGTTTTGTTAAAAATAACATATTCGAAATGGCAGCTAGTAAGCAAATGACCAATTAAAATATATCCCACAATAAAGTTACGAAACCGATTTATAACCAGAGTGTTTCTGAACCAAACATCGATATTATTAGCTTAACCGATGCAATGGTTCGAAGTTTTATCTACAACAAAATAACAAAATGTTACGGTGGCGTATGTTTAATTCGGGCCGTATATTTGGTGCGGTCGTGCTCAAATTGGTGATTAAACCGGTTTTTACTATACACGTAGAATTAATGTATTCCGTCCGCACGTATACGATTTTCAGCCGTTGATAAGAAACGCTCGCGGGCATACTTCCATTGTTATGGAGGTTATTTGGGCAATTATTGCGGTAGACGCATTTAGATTCGTTAAAACTTTGTAAAAAAAGGTTAATAAAGATATCGTAATCTTATTTGTATCTTGGACCGCGAACATATTTTTCTTTATTTTATTAAACATGCGTTTTGTTAAATTTATGTGTGTTGGAACTTAGCTTAACAGTAGCAAAACGACCTAATTTTGTACCCTTTTGTTTTGTTCCACATTATTATTATTACACCTATTTTTAATTGAGTGTAATTAAACTTGACGGCAATCAGATAGCAGCGCCATCTAGTTTTGGAGTCATGTACGACAGACAAGAAAGTGGCATCGCCCCCTCTCTTTACGCAACAATAAGTGACGTATGCAGGTTTTTATAAGACTTACCGGCGTGGGACGGCGCATTGGATTCATTGCATTCGGTCGATTCGGATAAGTGGTCGAGTCGCGGTAGTGCATAGTTTTACTTGGTGGAGCGTATAGTTTTCTCCTTATAAATTACCATACTTATAATTGTAATTCTGTTCTACCACGAGTATCTGGTCTTTTTGTCTGTAACTACCCACGTCTACCCAAATTACGGACAAAGACACGCCCCTGTCCCGTAGTCATCCTATAAACTGATATATATTTTGCATTAAATTTATTTTGATTTTATTGGAAAGGGAGGCTGGCGTATTATATGTTTAAACGCACAGTTCAAACCACACTATCGCTAGCTGAAATTTAGAATAAATTCGTTGAGATTCATACAGTTGTAAGAAACTCAGTGAGTTTTTAAATGAAACACATGAAAACGGCGTTATTAACACAAACGAAGCCACCAAGAATAACATGCATAATATGTTTATTCACATATTAAAATTAATAATCAGAATTTTACGAAATAAATTTAGATAAAATGGTATAACATTGTCAGTAAAAGACCAGGTAAACTTTTAAAAATAACATTTATTCCGTGCAGAAGTTAAACAGTGTTTAAAAACTACTAACTTCGCTCTTTATAGTTGTTTCTAGAAATAGGACCATTCTGTTTTAAAAGTCGAAAGTTTTGAGAGAGCCGTCGAATCTTTCTTCACTATGTAAAGTAGCTTCAATACACCTTTCACATTCGATTTTGTAAAAACTCTCAAGTTTTACTATGATCGCTTTTTATTATGTTTTCCAACAGTTTTGACTGAGCTGGGACTACAGATAAATACTCTAGCATATTATTATTTTCAGCACATCATTTTTAATATCCTATTTTATCATTTAAGATTTTTTTAAGCTTACGGCGGTACGAGTAGATATGGCGCTTCAAAGAGAAGCTATGGAATAATCCATATTATATATATTTTTTGTAGCGCTAAAGGTGTCTCACAATCCTAGCCATTCCTTAAGCATGCACTTGTTAAGAATACAGATTAACAGTTAACCTTTATTTCGCTGATATTAACCTCGACCATCAAACTTGACTTGAAAGTTTCATCCCAGTTGCACAGTAAAAAACCACTTATACATACACAAACACAAACAATAGTAAAAAAGTAATAATCAGAGTACCTGTGTACTTATAATGACTTTTGTGTTGGCATATTTATAAATCTCCTATCAATTATCTCAAAGGAAACAGCCTCAGTTTGCCTTAAATAAAAGCTGCTCAAACTAATTATTAGTTTTCTATTCTTTAAAAAAAAAAAATGAAAAAATTTTATTCAAAAAATACGTTTTACATAACATTTATCCGTTGTTGGGACATCCTTTTAAGTAATTATTTTACTTGTGCCAGGATGTCCCGCCTTCCGTAAAACGTATATAATATGTATTATAATAAAAAATAAATCATAACAAAAATATAATAATAAATCATATTCAAGTCTAGCGTTAGTACAGAGTCGTATCTTAAAATTCTTCGGACACATCTCTCGGCGTGAGAGTGACTCCATAGAGCGTCTTGTTATGCAGGGCAAGGTGGAGGGCACTAGAGGTCGAGGAAGGTTACCCATGCGATGGACCGATCAGATAAAGTCTGCTGTGGGCGGTCCTTTGCACGAGTGCACCAGGCTTTCGGCTAGCCGAGAAAAGTGGCGGATGCTCGTGAGGCGTATAACATCTGTCCTCAAAGACACTGCTTCATGATGACCACGACCATTCTGTCAAGATCAATCAATCAATCAATCAGCCTATAGACGCCCACTGTTGGACATAGGCCTTTCCGAGAGCGCGCCACCACACACGGTCCTCCGCCTTCCTCATCCCCCCGCCATCAGCGATCCTTTTCAGGTCGTCGGTCCAGCGAGCAGGTGGTCGTCCTACGCTGCGCTTACCGGTACGCGGTCTCCACTCCAGAACACGTCTGCCCCAACGGCCGTCGGTTCTGCGACAGATATGACCCGCCCACTGCCACTTCAGCTTGCTAATCCGTTGGGCTATGTCGGTTACTTTTGTTCTCCTACGGATGTCCTCGTTACGGATTCTATCCCTCAGAGAAACGCCCAGCATAGCCCTTTCCATAGCACGCTGAGCGATTTTGAACTTTTGGACAAGGCCTACCGTGAGTGTCCACGTTTTCTGTCAAGAGTGTAACGACAAAGAAGAAAGAAGATTCAACTCTAATAAAACTTTCCTCATATCATCAAATACAATCGTTGTATAATTACAACATACGAAGCAAGCAATTCCGTATACGACATCAGCCATAAACTCGATACAAGTTTCAAATTGATTTACTTCCTGTGCAACACGAGCAATCCGATACCTGTGTAAAGGTCAAGGGAATAGAGTTTAAATTACTACGGAAGATGATACAGTCGTCTTGTCTGAGATCTTACCGCCCTTTCACATTATTTGAGCAAGAACATAGAGGTGCGGCTCACTGCACCTAAATGAACGGTATGTGTCTCTTGTGTCAATGGCTTGTATGATCTTTCTCTTAGTAATTGATATCTATTCCTTCATTAGTAGATAGAATATAATAATATAGAAGACTTTAAATTTCGAACGTCTACATGCGACGACCTCCGTGGCGAAGTGCGTGCGCTATCGCATTATAAAGTTAAAGGTCCTGGGTTCAATTCCCGGCTCGAGTCTGGTCTGGTGGGAGGCTCCAACTGTGGCTAGCTACCACCCTACCGAGAAAGACGTGTCGCCAAGCATTTTAGCGTTCCGTCACGATGTCGCGTAGAAACCAATTAGAAGCGTGGGTTTACCATACTCCTAACAGGTTAGCCCGCTTCCATCCCAGACAGCATCATCACTTCATTAATCATCATGGTGCTCTTTGTTACTTTCTAGAGGACTTGCTCCATATAACACATGAACTAGCCGGCTCGCAAATGGCTTATCGATCGCTCGGACTCATGCATCGGAGTTTGACAGAAGCGAATTCGAAAGTTCAAGGCTTTTAGAGAAGCAAATGACTTCAATTATATTGATGATATTTCGAAAAATACTATTTTTAATCGTATATTTTCATAAATGGCAAAATCCGTACCAAATATACTTCATGGCCAAAAAAAACCTAACAGAGCGAGGAAAAACAAACACTTCAAAGCCCATACCACTACAACTGATGATTTAATAAGTGGGCTTAATCTTAATCAAAGATGTTATGTGTACAGAGTTAAGGTTTTATACGATGACCATGTTAAGGCAAAATTTAAGCTCCTCAAGGAAGACGAGAAAAAATCGTTTCCTTCTTGTATTTCCACGCGAATTACCAAAGTGAACTTGCTTATAGCTCAAGGTTGAATCTTATGGGTATATATTGAGAGTCGATAATTTGGAAACATTTCAACAGCTTGAAGGTTAATACGAGTATGTACCCTCCATAGTGGCAGATATCCCATTGGGATATTTAACACGGAATTCGGGTCTTAACGCTTAGCCTCCAGTAATTACTGGGGTTTGTGTCGTGACGTTTATACCTACTACGGGTTAGAAAATAAAAGCTTTAATATGTGTAGGTAAAGTAAAATTATAGCTGGGATAAAATGAAATTCCTTGCTTTATGTTAGTTACAACAAAATGTTTAGTTTATTCAAGGGCACTTAAGTTTCGTGAACTCTCCCAGTAATTTAAAGTTTAAAGTTAAAACGAAATTTTATTCCATATATTATAAGAGATTCCTACACTGGCAACACAATTTGAAAAATAAAATTAGTAGTTCTATTTCAGATTGAGCCTCTCGTATGCCAATTTCTCTAATTACGCAGTAAACAATAAACAGCAAGTATAATTTGCTATATGCCGCCGACAACCGGGAGATTAGTATAGTATAAAACCACACAAAATCCTCCACTAGAACCTCTACGCACGTTTCGACCCGACACCGGATCATCCTCAGGAGATATTGACTTCACAAGCGCGAAAAGCAGTCTTTGCTTTTCGCGCTTGTGAAGTCAACAGTTTTGTGTGGTGTTATACTATACTAATCTCCCGGTTGTCGGCGGAATATAGCAAATTATACTTTTTTTTTCTTTTTTTTTTTTTTATCGTGGGTAAATCCTCATGGATACCTCTGCGCCACGGGGAGGCACAGAGGTTATGTCAGACTCCTACTGACTAAAACCCCCACGTGTTCCTACTCACCGCTGTATGGTGGAGCCACGGGAAGGCTTTCGCATACAACCGCAACTCCACCAGCGGGTGTCCGCCGCAGCAGACCCTCCTTGGGCACAACGTGCCCAGTTTCGCCGGTTAGAGGTGTGCCGGAACAACAGCACACCAGCCAACTTGAGAACCGTACTGTGAGTGATGGACGGCCCCGTTTCCATCGCCCACAAGTCCTCCGAAGGCACAGGAGCAAGAGAGGTGGAAGAGAAACACTCTCTCGCACCCGGCCTTCCATCACCGACGGCAAGCGCAGCGAACGCTCGCCGTCCAGCCCAGCCCACCAGTCCCATTCCTGGACGGGCCCGGCCCGCCAGTCCCATACCGTAATATAACACCAAACAAAATCTTCCACTAGAACCTTTACGCACGTTTCGACCCGACACCGGATAATCCTCAGGAGATGTTGTCGGCGGAATATAGCAAATTATACTTGCTGTTTATTGTTTATCATGGACTTCCGCAAAGTAACGCCTGCTTCTATTCATTAATTACGCAGTAAGTAAGCGCATTAATGTTTCCTCATCACTTCAGGTAAGACATTTATGTGGGTTCATTTAGGTAAGTCTCAAAATAACACCACACCATCCTGATAGATGGGACTGATCGATGGTAAAATGGAACAGCCTTAGTCGAATAAAAATTGGTTACAATTGGACAATATCGATTAACGATAAATCTTTTGGCATCGTAGCTCCCTACCCTCAGTTGATACCTTCAAATAGAAAATAATAATACAATCAATACAAAAAATAACCCACTGAGGATAGTACTTTTTACATCGATAACAATAATAGAAAACAAGTGGGACGACTCAAGGTCAAAGCAAGTACTCGATAAAGAGACAAATAGGGTGGATCTTCTCACATGCATGCGCCAATTATGAAATCAAGGCTGTTAGTTATGGGCCAAATCTCTATCAAATCCTATCTGTATGTTTCGCTCAATAACCTGTCCAGACCCGCTTAAAGTGTTAAACAACGCAAGCGTATTCGGTTAGGATTATTTATAACCGAGATTCATGCAAGCGGTGATAGCTTAATGGTTATGACTTCGGCCCCCCTTTAAAGGGTTCTTCGATCCCCAACACGCACCTCTAGCTTTTCGGAGATTTTAAATTAAACGTTACATGCTTTAATGATTAAGGAAAACATCTTAAGAAAACAGGCATTCCTGAAAGTTATGGGTTGACTGATTCTTTTAGATGGGTAAAGTCTACCAAAACGCACTTGGCCAGCGCGGTAAAGCCAATACCTGTTCGATGCAGAGAGGAAATCCGTGCCCTGTAGTAGATGAGATTTATAAAGGCTCTGCACAAATCTGCGCACAGGAAACAATAAAGATATTGTTATATAAAAAAACGTTGACTAAGCAAAGGTTTTTTGAAGTGAAAACTTCTTTAGCGGCGTTGAGCACTTTTTCTGTAATGGGTATAAAATCTTAAACTCGCGTCAGGACACGTGACCTGATCGAAAAAGCGTAAGACGGATGGAGAGTAGACAGCTATCCCCTCTCTACGGCGCGGCGAAAATGTATGCCTGGGCCTACTGTTTCGTTTAGGCAGCGCAGGGCGCTTGCGTTCGTGTATGTTGCAGCGTGCCACGCGCATCCATGGATGGTGACAGAAATAATTGTAATAGTTTTAAAGTGTTAAATTTTTAATGTAATATAAATTGTCATGTTTGTGTACGATAGCGCAATAAATGAATATTGTATTCTACCACATAAATGATAGTACTTTTATACTGATAAAGCAATTGGTGCAAAATCATTCCCTAACCATTCCAAAATATCAAACATGCTCAACGTTAATAATCAAGTTTTCACTTCTGCCGGCACTCCCGGAGTGCAACCCGTCTTTTTTTTTTGGAACAACGGTGAACCAATTAAACACAGATGACCTTGAGCGCTCTTAACTTACAACTAGAAGAACACTGGGGTTAAGATGGGAAATTATTTTTGTTATGGTAGATTTAAATTTAGGTGTGTAACCTCAAAAAATTACCGTTCATTCTTGCCTTGACGATAAAGAATCAGTTCAAAGTGGCAGGAAGTACTTATCCGTACCACGTAACACGTTCCACTTTTTTAAAGATTTTATCACAAACGAGGATTAAAAAACGAAATATGACTATAATTTCGATATAAATATCTACCTTCTTATCACTTGCACCAAGTTCTTAAAAGGAAAGGCGGCATTTGATTTTTCTTATACATTTTCATGAGGTAGCCGTGTTCGGGTGCCTTGGCTGGAGATTCGGTTGAACGTATTAGTCCCATAAAGTCCCAATGAACTGACAATGTTACATACTGATTTTTACCTTTTCGCTTTCAGTAGATTTTCTTTATATTTGACAACCTCCTTGGCGCAGAGCACTCACTGTCACATTATAAAGTTAGAGGTACTGGGTTCGAACTGCGGCTCGAAGGAGCCTTCGGCCGTAGCTTGTTAACACCATACCGACAAATACGTTTTGCCAAGCGATTTAGCGTTCCGGCACGACGTAGTACAGAAATACCATTATGGTATATGGGTTTACCAAACTCCTACCAGGTTAGACTGCTACCGTCTTAGACTGCAATCATAACCTGCTTACCACCAGATGAGATTGAAGTGAAGGGCTTACTTATGGTGGAGTTTAAAACCAAATTATAAATTAGGAAAAACGTTCTTCCTTATCAGGATCTACAAGGTGTCTCAAAAGTAAGTTCACATTTGCTTATCTTATTACGCGAAAGCAACTATTCTGAGGGGCGCGGGGGGTATGTCAGTCGGTAGTCTGGCTCTTGGGAATTTAGTCGCTATGGAGCGTTTCTCTGGTGCGGACCGTGCGTTGTGCGTACGTGAGTTTTACAAAAACGGTAATTCGGCGACTGTAGCGCGTAGAAAATTCTGCAGTATTCGACATATTCGTCACTTAAATGATGCGCCTAGCACTCGTCTCATTGCAAAATGGGTTGAGAAGTTTGAAGAGACTGGGTCAACTCATGAGAAACCAAAATCTGGGCGACCAAGAACATCAAGAACAGCCGAAAACGTGGACAGTGTTACTCAGTCTATTCGAGATGATCCAAATCTCTCGATTCGGAAGCGTGCTGTTGCTTTAAATGTGCACAGATCTTCATTATGCCGCATTTTACACAAAGATTTAAAGCTGCACCCGTACAAAATTCAGTTAGTGCAAGAACTGAAGCCTCAAGATGCTGGTCAGAGGCTTGCCTTTGTAAATCAGATGATTGAGCGCTTTCCAACGTTCACCAACATCTTGTTTTCCGATGAAGCCCATTTTCATCTGAATGGGCATGTAAACAAGCAAAATTGTCGTTACTGGAGTGCAACCAACCCAAAACAAAAACATCAGAAACCGCTACATTCACCCAAAGTCACCGTATGGGCAGCGATGTCGGCGCGAGGAATTATCGGCCCTTACTTTTTTGAAGATGGAAGGGGACGCACACTCACAGTGAATTCAGAGCGTTATGTGGAGATGTTAGACGAGTTTTTCGTACCCCAACTGCAAAACTTTCCTGGTTACAACCAAAGAACATGGTTCCAGCAGGATGGAGCAACTTCACACACGTCCAACAGATCTCTGCCTCGAGTTCGAGAAATTTTTCCGAACAAATTAATCTCCAGGCGAGGTGACATAAATTGGCCTCCACGGAGTCCCGATTTAACGCCTATGGATTTTTTCCTGTGGGATTATGTCAAATCAAAAGTTTACGCTAATAAACCGACTTCCCTGGCACAATTAAAAGAAAATATCCGTCATGAAATGGCAGCCATCACGGAGACTACCTGCCGAGCTGTCATAGGCAATTTTAGTGCCCGACTAAATGAATGCCGAGAGCGCAACGGTTTACATTTGGACGATGTTATTTTTAAAAAATAAATTCCCAAACAGTGTACTTCAATATAAAATAAACATTTTTTCAATAAAGCTAAGACTTTTCTTTTAAAAAAAGATTTAAATGTGAACTTTCTTTTGAGACACCTTGTATATTCTATTCAATATCGATATTCTATTAAGTTTCAATTAATAATTGATTATTTACAATTCGAGCTAAACGAAAAGTCTATATAAATTCCAATCGACGTCAAAAATCACAAACCACGTTCAACCTTAATACAATCAAACCGAACCTCATGCCTACCCACAATCTACATTACCTCTGCCTACCTAAATATAGATAGATTTCATTACATGTAACTTCCTCCCGTTTGCATTAGGTGAAATGAATAATTATCATCCTCGTCATATTAACATTTCAACCGATAGACGTCCACTACTGTACATTTATTTGTAGGGAGTTCTATCGTCTACGGGCCGCGTGTATCCAGCGACTCCCCGCGATTTTTTTGTTTTTATGGGGTCGACCAACGCTACATTTTTTGGTGCGAGGTCGCTACCCCAGCATCTTGGGACCCTCAAATAATCAATACAAGATATCAGGCAACTGTAACATCATACAGGACTATCTAGTATCTATAGCATTTAACCTTTCAGCAAGTTACATCCTAATTCGAGTTAGGGGCAAGTTGAGAACGCTTAGCAGTTACAGGCAGCTGTTTGTATCCAATATCGTGTAAGGTTTACTCGTTTTTTGCAACTTGTTACATTTCGTTAACTAAAATAAATGAAAGAAAATATGATTTGGTCACAACAAACTTTTACTGACTTGATATTAAATTTTGTTCTTAACATCTATATTATTTACGAATAGTTTACAGTTAATGACAGCAATGGGTATTGTGATGTTTAGTCCCGCGGGAATACCAGGATTAGGGATTTCTTAATAAGAGACGTTGGCTTCATTGTAAAACTATATTGACCTCCGGACTAACATAGCTGACATTACTAACAAAAGACATATAAAATATATAGAACCTACATACGTCACAGGTATTAAAATATCTTCAACACTACCTACTAATGTCGGGGGTTCATTACGGAAAAAACTCCATTTATACATAAAATACATAATCAATATGTTGTTTAAAGTAACATAGAATTAGCGAATTATTTATAATGTGAATTAGCGAATATCCCATTTATTGGTGCCGTGATTCGAAGCATTAAATTTTCAATTTGACGACCTCCGTGGCACAAGTACGCGCGCTGTCGCATTATAAAGTTCTATACCAGGCTTGAGTCTGGTCTGGCTTCGGCCGTGGCTAGTTACCACCCTACCGACAAAGACGTGTCGCAAGCTATTAAGCGTTCTGACAAGAAGTCGCGTAGAAACCAATTAGGAGTATTGTAAAAAAATATTTAAGACACTACAAGCAGCTCCTTGGGAAGATTGGGACCGTTTAGGTTTATAAAGATTATTAAGACATGTAAGTGACAGTTTTAATTAACGTGATTACGTGATTTCGTAGTTTAAATCGACATTTGGGTAAGCTAGATCGAAAACTAGGTGCCCACTCAGCAAATATTATTTTATCGTGTGTACATTCATCAGCAAATATAATGAGGCTGACCAAATTAGGAAGGTAACCAATGGCAATAAATTTTGTAATCGATTTTTCTTTCTTTTCCAAATATAAATTTTCTTTCTTTTCCAAATATAAGTTTTCTTTTTGGTCCATTATTTTTATCTCTCTTCTCTATCTTTGTGGTAAATGTTATCGTTTAGGTTTTAGTACGTTGTGGAAGCTTGATTAGTTTATGAAAGAAAAATATTGTATTTCTTTAAGGCGTATTCTTACTACATATATTATACACTACTAGAGGGAAAGAACATAAATTGTGCAAGTTTGTGCTTCTTTTTTCATCAAGCGGTGATAGTCTAGTGGTTAGAGCGTCAGCCTCCTAATCAGAGGTCGGCGGTTCAAATCCGGGCACGCACCTCTAACTTTTCAGAGTTATGTGCGTTTAAAAAAAAAATATATATCACTTGCTTCAACGGTGAAGGAAAACATCGTGAGGAAACCTGCAAGCCTGAGAGTTCTCGATAATGCTATCAAAGACGTGTGAAGTCTGCCAATCCGCACATGGCCAGCTGCAGCGTGGTGGACTATGGCCAAACCCTTCTCATATTGAGAGGAGACCCGTGCTCTGTAGTGAGCCGGTAATGGGTTGATCATGATGATGTGCTTCTTTTAGTATCAGTACTTCTTCCTTCTTCTTGGGGGTGCCTTTCTGGCATAGTATTACAAAAGCATACAAAGCGGTTAACTCGCGAAGCAAAATAAATTTAGACACTCACGATTTCTATCTATACTCGTATGTTGTGCCTTACTTTTTTCTGCAACCAATGCCCCTTCGACTAGCTACTACTAACTATTTTTATCATGATGAGTTACTTTTAAAAACCAAAAAACAAAAGATTTATACTAGGTACATGGCCTCCAAGTCAAATCTAAAGCCAAAGACGAGACTAACTGTCTAATAAGTGCCAGCAATTCAAAATAAGAATTATCAGGTAGGGCACACTATCCACTTTTAGACAATATCTAATATCGAATGAAATCCATAGGTAGTAAGACTATCGAATAAATGCCAACTGCTCCAGATTTTGCTCGCATATCGCCGACAGATCTTATATTTCACGGAGCCAATGTTTTAAGATCCACAATTCGAACTAGTGCTAGGCCAAGAGCGGATGAACAGTTTATTTAATGTGTTTAAACTGATAAAAATTATTCACATCAATTATGATTTGGTGAAATCCTGGGAAAGCAATTGTGGACTAAACTTTCAACAGTAATTTTACATAGTCTTTGTTTTTAGAACTGCTTAAATGTGATAGTTAGCCAATAAACAATTTGAAAAAATCCTATCAGGGGCATATGGTATGTACTATTGTGAACTATTAAAAACTAGTTTTCAAATAATGTTGTATAATAATTCACGCGATACTGCCCAAATAATAATAAAACATGTATTGTTTTCAGATTATCTAATTTTCAGATATTGTTTACAATTTTCCGCTAAATCTTTATCTTATACCTAATAAAATTATTTAACAAAGGGCGATTCATTTCAAAATTCCAGTATCAAGCATAGTAACATATGATTAACTCAAACAGACTGAGTTTGTTACGGTTACAATTACGGCGGGGCAAGAGATATTACGTGAAGTCGCCGAGCAGATTATCACTGTACACATAAAGTACAAAACCATCGAATGTGCTAACAAAAGACCTGAGTCGAGCAGTGTGTGCAAATTGTGAGGAGTTAGTATGCATTATGCATCGTATGCGTTAAAAAAATCTTAGATAATTTTACTAAATAATTAACGTTCTGATATTTTTTTATTTGAATACCGAGGTTTTTTAACCCAATCTTTTATTAGTTTGTTTGTAAAGCCTTGGACGACATAAAACCTTCGTAAAAATTGATCAACAGATCTTAGCCTACGCGGAGTTTTTCGCACATTTTAAGTGGGCCAACTTTTCTCGCTTTGAGGTTATATTTCAGCGGTTCAAAGCGGGGCGTCGACTTTCTCCTATTGTTAGATAAGAATTTCAGTTTCTTTGTTCTATTTCTGAAAATAAACAGATGTTTATGTAATAATATTGCAAAAGTCTAACAGTCCCTTTGATATAAGATTTACATACTCGCAAGTATACAGTAATTCAGAACTCTCAAAAAACCCCCGATGGTTGCAATAATGGTCCTAAAAATAAAATCTTCAAGGGGCCCTATGTTTTCAGCTCTGATGCAGTAGTGCATGTTACAGAACACACATTTCTTTCTTTAATGAGTTATAACAAAATGAAATTGTATATCAACTTGTTCTGTCCAAAATTTAAATAGAGCCCACGACTGTTGACACTAAACTTTAAAAATGAAGTATCATCATGATCAACCCATCTCGGCTCACTACAGAGCACGGGTCTCCCCTCAATATGAGAAGGTTTTGGCCATAGTCCACCACGCTGGCCATGTGCGGATTGGCAGACTTCACACGCCTTTGAGAACATTATGGAGAACTCTCAGGCGTGCAGGTTTCCTCACGATTTTTTCCTTCACCGTTGAAGCAAGTGATATTTTAATTGTTTAAAAATGCACATTACTCCGAAATGTTAGAGGTGCGTGCCCGGATTCGAACCGCCGACCTCTGATTAGGAGGCTGACGCCCTAACCACTAGGCTATCACCGCTTCGGTACGGCACGGTATACTAATTGTTTACCTCGACTGTAACTAAGTTGTCTCAACACAATAAAACACGTACCTATTGTCTCACCAATTTTATTGTAAAAGTTGATAAATACTTCATGACCAGAGAACACGAGCTATCACGGTGGCAAGTGAAATTGCAATCGTAATTTTATGAAGCGTTTAAATCCGTCGGTAGATCAAGCCTTTAATATTCAATCTAGGTCAAATTCAGCCGGAAAACCTGGCATATGAATTTTGATATTTGGATCGATATTGCGTTCGCTTAACGACGTTTCGATGAAATACTTCTCCTGGATAGAAACTTAAACTTAACTTAATGATAGCTGCATATTATGTTTTCGTTTCATAGTATTTTCTAATATATAGATCTAGATATTAAATAGTCGACAAAAATAGATTGGTAGATAATTCCAAATAATAATAGATAGATTTGGAATATTTCCTACATTTACGTTATCAATGCATGAAAAACTTAGGTATAGTTAATTGAAGAACGTTAACATTGCAAGAGTGATGCTTCGAAAGTCGCTTTCTACGAGAAAGCATTTTTCTCAAATCATCATCATCATCATGATTAACCCATTACCGGCTCACTACAGAACACGGGTCTCCTCTCAATATGCGAAGGGTTTGGCCATAGTCCACCACGCTGGCCATGTGCGGATTGGCAGATTTCACACGCCTTTGAGAACATTATGGAGAACTCTCCGGCGTGCAGGTTTCCTCACGAAAGGAATACTCCTCCACCGTTAGAGCAAGTAATATTTATAATTTTTTTGAAGTGAAAACTTCTTTAGCGGCGTTGAGCACTTTTTCTGTAATGGGTATAAAATCTTAAACTCGCGTCAGGACACGTGACCTGATCGAAAAAGCGTAAGACGGATGGAGAGTAGACAGCTATCCCCTCTCTACGGCGCGGCGAAAATGTATGCCTGGGCCTACTGTTTCGTTTAGGCAGCGCAGGGCGCTTGCGCGAATGTTCGTGTATGTTACAGCGTGCCACGCGCATCCATGGATGGTGACAGCTGATGGCTCGACCGTCTGTGTAGTGATCACATTGTTGTGTATTCGTAAAATTCGTTAATGTAAAGTGCTTAAAATATGGAAATTGATATAGATAAACTTTTTAATGTAAAATAATTGTAATAGTTTTAAAGTGTTAAATTTTTAATGTAATATAAATTGTCATGTTTGTGTACGATAGCGCAATAAATGAATATTATATTCTACCAGATAAATGATAGTACTTTTATACTGATAAAGCAATTGGTGCAAAATTATTCCCTAACCATTCCAAAATATCAAACATGCTCAACGTTAATAATCAAGTTTTCACTTCTGCCGGCACTCCCGGAGTGCAACCCGTCTTTTTTTTAAACGCACATAACTCCGAAATTTTAGAGGTGTGTGCCCGGATTCGAACCGCCGACCTCTGATTAGGAGGCTGACGACCTAACCTAGGCTATCAACGCTTAAATACCTAAGTATATAAATACCTAAAATATGAATATAAATGTTCGTTTGCCGAAATTCTCATATAGTCGAAAGCCCCTTCTTACCTAAAAAGAATGAAACAAATTTGCAATCAAATAAGCCAGTATTCTTTTGAATAAACTTACATAATTAGTGTAATCTGTATGATATAATAGAACCAGAAACTGTACTTTTTCTTTTTTTTTAGTTAAACCATTTCGAATTGGATCCGGTTCATCTACTTTAAAAACATAGTCTATTAATTAAATAATTTATCTTTGGAAAATCAAAATATAAGTAATTAAAAACAATTTTTTATTTATAATAAAGCTAATAGATTATATTAAAAGTTAATAGACGGTTTTATTATAAATTAGTCTAAAGAAACTCTGGAAAGTATCGACTATTTAAGGCGTAAAGTACAGCTCGTAGAATCATATTGCAAGCTAAATCCCTGGACAATGGTTCCGACTCAACGGGGACGTCGCTGCTAATCGGCTTTCCTTCTGCATTTCCTCCTATTGTTTAAATTTTTAATTCAGTTCTATTACCAGCTTATCGGGCTGTCCACGGGCCTCTTTCATTTGCAAGCAAGCAAAACATTCCTTATTTACAAAAGCGTTATACGAGTATGTAGTGTTTCTTCAAACACAATGAATTAATGTACTAAGATTGTAAGTAACATTCATACTGTAGGGGGCTAATAAGTTTAACCCAATCCCTAGCCAAGATACCCGTATAAGGTAACCTCATGAAAATGTATCAGGAAAAATCAAGTGGCAACTCTCGTTTAAGAATATGGTACAAGTTAAAAGAGCAAAATTTCTATATATTTTTTCGAATCTTTGTTTTGTTATTACACCACTTCTGCTCCCAAAAAAGTTTACTAAATTAACTATAATTTTACTATTTTAAATGCTTGTTTTGAGATATAGGTAATCTAGATTGTTAATATCTCCACCGTGGTTAATATTCTGTTGGTAAACGAAATATCCTAGATAGTTCCTGAATTTTTCTTAGGAACATGTATTTGCATACTTCCAGCTTAATCAATATCTCATTGTTCGTCTTTAAGTTAATTGTAGTGTGGTTACTTATTTTTTTTACATCATTTGTTATTTTTTCAATCGACTTCTGTATTCTTCATCTCTCTTCAACCGAAATTCAATATACATGAATTCAGAAGGCGTAGCGCTAACCTAGTTACTAAGTTTAGTTATTTTTTTAATGATTGAATGTATTGTAAATTGTATTTTTAAATTAAGAGTATTTTTGCTCCTCATTAATAAATAAGGTTAAGACGCATTAGTCACCTTTGACTACTGGGTCCCCTCACAGGCGAGGCTTAATGAGCATCTATATAATAAAAACTAGTCTCCTAACACTGGTGGAACCCCAAATTAATGAAACCGTTCTCTTAAGACCTATACCGAAGTACATAAATATTCAGTGCGGAGCGAAGATCTCTTATTAATGAAAAAGGGTCACAAGGTATTTTAATTCAACTACGTGTTAAGGATTTTGGTGGAAGGCACGTGCGTGAGTTAGGAAAGGGATTTTGTTGCGGTCAAGTACCCTTAGGAATCGAATACATGAACGAATTTCACGCTCAGAACTCAATAGGTGTAAAGATTAATGTCAGATAAGCAATTGTTAAGGTAAATTTAGCCTCAGAGGATAGTTCATGTAAACTTCTTTCAGCAGCAATAAATTAATTGATGCAGTTATATTAAGTTGCCACGTTTGTTTAGTCGTTACCATGTTTGACTGTCAATCAGGTGGAGCAACGAAAAATTTATTTTGATGTATGCCTTTTTCAGTTTGTCTCTACAGGACACTATGAACCGTCGGTTCCAAACGGATAAGACATGTCAATGTTAGAAGAACAGAAAACAGGATTGCCTTATGTGTGAATGCGATAAAGTATCTCTCAGATTTTTCGAGAAGTCTCATAACATGTACAATATTGTAAATTTAAATTATGAACTTTATTAAAAAACATAATTAAAACTAAAAATCGAAATATAATCTGTATAATTAGTATTTCATTTTTAACTCTTGCATCAGACCGTTCGTCTAAATCAGTAACATGATTTCAACTTTTCTGACGAGGCGTCAAAGTTAATTACTGGTATAGATGTTTGTTAATATTGTATTAAACGATAAGCTTCAGTTAAAATCGACTAATGAACTAAGACGAGGAAGCTAATCAATCAATACAGTCAAGATGGATGCTGCGTTTAGTAATATTACATAGGACGATGTTGATTTTAACACAAGATTTCCATTCCATGAATAATTGATTTATTTCCATTTTTCGATTCCACTACAAGAAAGTCCTTTTTTTTTTATCCACTACAAGTTAGCCCTTGACGGCAATGTCAACTGATGGTAACTGATGATGCAGTCTATGATGGTAGCGGGCTAACCTGTTAGGGGTATGGTAAAGCCATACTCCTAATTGGTAATATCAACCTGGTGATAATGCAGTTACGATGCAGTTTAAAAAGTCACTTAGTTTCTAAACCGTTAGGGATAAGGCAGATAAACTCCTAATCTGTTACTTCGAGGCATCGTACTGAAACGTGTAATCGCTTCACTAGATAGTATTTAAAACAAAGTCGCTTTTTCTGTCCCTATATCCATATGTATGCTTAAATCTTTAAAACTACGCAACGGATTTTGATGCGGTTTTTTTAATAGATAGAGCAAGGTTTATTTGTATAATGACATCCATTAAAGAGTGGAGAAATACTGTTATTTTTGAGGTGTGATGTCGTAAATAATTACAATTTTTCCGCTTACATTGCAAACGCAGGCTTAACCCAACGAGATTAATTAAAATAATGTACTAAGTATTGTACACATTGAAAAGGACTACAGAAAACTGCGCTATAGTATATGTCTATCTTTAATGGATATCCCACAATAACTTTTTTTTGTCATTGACTTTTTACGACAAATAATGGCTAATTTTCGAAGCGATGTTAACCAATAAAACAATAATGAATAGAAGCAAGCGTTACTTTGCGGAAGTCCATGATAAACAATAAACAGCTATATTCCGCCGACAATTATTGCAGTCGGCGGAATATAGCAAATTATACTTGCTGTTTATTGTTTAATAAAACAATAATCTTTATCTAATTAAATACCTTAAATACATTGTTGATTTAATATAGATCTATATGGCTATTCTCTATATTATCCTTTAATCGCCATAACTTTTATATCCTATCTCGCAATTGTCCGCCACATTGATTGTAACAGATCAACTTAATTTTCTCAGATTAATCATTTTTAAATACATTTGTCTTCAACGCCGCGGTAAATTCGCGTATGCAACCCTCGCTTTAAAGTATTGTTCGTAATACCTATGAAACAGTATACACAGATAAAATGGTGGTTGTGGGAATGGTTGCATTGTAGGGAGCAATTTATTTTAAGAATGTAAGGCGTATAAAGGTAGCGTTTAGGTGGGGAATGGAAATGCATGCGGAAAATAGTTTTCGTTTTAGTTAAGTATGAAAATACTGTGCGTATTTTGGTAAATCTTTTGTTAGACATCCTAATTACTGTTCAATAGATAAAGCTAATATATTTGTATTAATATTAATGTATACCAATGTAGAAAGTGTTTGTATACTCATTACCTACAAAGTGTATGATATTGCTAATTTGTCTATGTTTCTGTAGGTATGAAGTGGGAGTAGAACTTTGATCTTTCTTTACTAGAGAATCAACGAGGCACTTCATTCCTGTTACTACTATTGCTATAAGCTGTGATAGCCTAGAGGTTAGAGCGTTAGCCTCCTAATCCGAGGTCGGCGGTTCGAGTCCGGGCACGCACCTCTGACTTTTCGGAGTTATGTGCGTTTTTAAACTATTCAAATATCACTTGCTTCAACGGTGAAGGAAAACATCGTTAGGAAACCTGCACGCCTCAGAGGTTTCCATAATGTTCTCAAAGGCGTGTTAAGTTTGCCAATCCGCACATGGCCAGAGTGGTGGACTATGGCCAAACCCTTCTCATATTGAGAGGAGACCCGTGCTCTTCAGCTAGCCGGTAATGGGTTGATTATGATGATGATGATGATGATGACTACTATTGAAGTGGCAACAACTTAAGTAAAAATTATAATCTTCATTTCGTTTTATATTTCATTTAAATAAGATATTTACATACCTACGTTATTCTAACACTTTGGAAAGTTAGAAAGATAATTCATAGAACTAAAAATGACAGATGATCCATTATTTTCTATCTATCACTAATTACTCAATTATGAACATGGATTTTATATTCTAACCTAACGCAACTAAAAATTCAGCAGATGTACTAATCAAACAAGACTTGATGATCGTTTAACAGTTTATAGTCTATGAGTTTATAATATTAATCGATATTATTCACTAGGTTACATTCGTAATGGCAAACAGCTAAAACTAGTACGCAATTAAATATTTGATATCTCAGGTGCATTTATTATGTTAATTACTGAAACAACTTATATTATACTTGGAATGGCAAGGAAGTTATCAATAACGATAATAACACGCTCCTCTCACACCCTTGCATTTTTTTCAAGTTAATTACAATAATTTTAATTTTAATTAGATTTATAATGATTGTATTTACCATACCTTGTATTTACCATAATACTGCTGATTCGGGAATAGTCATAGTTATAAACTAGGTTTTCGTTTTAATATGAAATCCAATCATATGGAAATTAATAACTTAATCTAAGGCACGTTTGTCTAGAAGATACCTATTTCACATTAATAGTTGTACAAAATGAATTAATACAGTACGAAATACCAGATCTTAATGTCCGGAAGGAGAAAGCAAAATTCTCAGTCCATGGTAATTTACTTACTATAGTGTTATTAAATTAAAATACATTGTACTGTTAAAATGTTTCGCGTTATTTTAAGTGCGCAAATTTAGAGCGAAATTGCACAAATCGTCTAATAGATTTTCTAATTCAATTAAGGCGGAGTTTGAGTAACTGTGGATTGAAAGTGTAGACCTCCATATATTAGAAGATAAAGTAGACAATAACAATAAACACCCCAAAGGGGACGGTGAGATTTAAGAAGATAGGTGTATTCCTAAAATGAAGGAAAAGAATGGCCATTGCTGAGTGCGTAGTCTTTAATACTTTATTGGGTTATATAGTATTTGAGCTTGATGATGAGAAATAGAGTAGTTTTTAAAATTGAAGCGCACACAGTTTTGGGTATAAATAACTCCTTTTTTAATTTGAAACCTTTCAAGTTAAAAATATAGATCGTTACGGTAAATTGTCCAGTGTATTTTTGAAGAGAATTAAAACCTTTGAGTAAGAAATAAAATAAATACTTAACATATAATATTTCGATTATTATGCCTGATGTTAGTTCTAAGTAGTAATTTAACAAATCGAGTATTGCACTTGAACAATGGAATAATTACCTACGATGCAATAAATACCTACGACTTCGGCTGCACAAGTGCAGTATAATATATAAGTATAATGTTTAAAAAAAATTAATAAGTCTTAAGTTAACACAAGTTAGTAAATGACGAAAAGTAAAGCGGCGATATTATAAATAAGCAGTAAACTCAAGAGTCGAAATCGCTTCTTAGTTACTCGTAATTTGTATACCAAGAAAATTCTTGCTTAACTTTACCAGATTTTTAATCTCCTAATTTAGACTTAACTAATCTGTTGCTGTTGTAAAATCATTATTATAAATAATAATACTTTACTAGTTTAGATTTAATAGAGTTATGGAGTAAAATCGCCGAAAAATGTTTATTAACATTAAATAAGACTAAAAAAATCTAAAGCATGATCCGGAGCATCAGCTAAAATTGCACTTAATTGCATTTGAATTTGAACTTTAAGACATACAACTACTATACACACTTAAAGACTAAAATTACAAATTTCGATACTTTAGCTTCACCCGATTAAAAATATAAAAATTAATTCAATGTACATGAATTGTCCAGTTCAGCCTTATAAATAAAGATACACACAAGAAATTATTACACTTAATAAGTTGTGACAATATGGATATGACAAGTAAATTACCTGTTCCCCCAAATTACCCCAACACCATAACGAAGAATCTCGTATTTGTCACCCCTTCTTTTTACAACTACAACATATTTGGCAGCTTTGCAAGCTATTTCAAGGATCTACTAGATTTAAAGTCTTCACGACACCGAATATTCTATAATAAATAACAGTTTCAACCAGGACCACTGTAGCTCCCCATCTAAAACCATACAGTAAATAACATGACAGCAACGATCTTAGACAAAGAGCTACTGAATAGATGCTTTAATATCATATTAATATAGATGATTACAACTATTTCCATTGGATTTCATATTAAAAAAAAAAAAATTATAACTATCACTATTCCCGAATCAGCAGTAGTATGGTAAACACAAGTCCTACTAATTATTACCGATGTATTTCATGAGAAATAGTATTCAGCTGATGCATAAGAATTTATTTCTCATCATTTCTCGTCATTGATAACTTCCTTGCAATGTATGAGTTTCATTATACAAACTTAGGTACCAAAATGATAAATTAAGTAAAATTATAATAAGATAGCTCTTAATATAATTTTAATTGGCATGTGAGATGGTGATAACAAAAAGAAAAAGAAACCTGGCTAAGTTTGTTGTGGGCTTCTTCTTAGACAGGTGCGCGTTTGGAACCTTAATAGCTTTAGTTTTAAGATATCACCATCAAATCTACGATGTAAATTATTGACGCGTCAAATGTTCCTTTTAAAGGACTATTTGAATAAAGATTATTTGAATTTGAATTTGAATTTTTTATGATTATATGTTTAAGCAATTGCCACTCGTATTTCTTTTCTTGTATGACTTTTAACGCATGTAGAAATATTAATCCTTTGAGAAAACGTGCTGTAACAAAGATAGTTACTAGTTTCTGTTAGGCATTCTATCAGAGACCTTCAATCGCTTAAGACAGTATTATTTTTGTATAAGTCAAAACTATAATCTTTATTTCAAAGTGTGTCACATTAACGTCACTCACGCTCACACACATACACACACAACACAAAATAATACTGTTTAAAGTAATATCTAGCTCAAGCTTCATTAGTTTTTTCTAAAATGGTACATCTACGGTAGGTTTTAATTACCTAGGATTTGATTATATTATTCTTAAAGAGGCTTCCAAATGGATTCTTTAAAGAAACGCTTTCTATGAATCAATATTCAAATATCCGTATAAGTTCTTTTGAAAACCCGTATACCAGCTCTCACAGTATCAGATAAGGGACAGGGTTTCGAAGCTTATGGGGACCGTCGCTAAGAAAATCTTTATTAATAGAGGCAGCGCTGCACCAGCCGTGAGTGACAAAGACGAATAGATGCTCTGATCCCCCGGATAGATGAAGAGGATTACCAGGGTTGGAGCTGAGATAGAATGTTTTAAGATCTAACTCCGATATACTGAAAAACATCTTAAAATATCTTTCTTTAATGTCCTGTGTGGTTTATCTCTCAATCAAAAATAATAATAATATAATATGAAGCTATTATAGCCTAATGGTTAGGACGTCCGCCTCCAGAGGTCGGGAGTTCTTACCCGGGCACGCACCTATAACTTTTTGGAGTTATGTGCGTTTTGAGCAATTAAAATATCACTTGCTTCAACGGTGAAGCAAAACATCGTGAGGAAACTTGCATGCCTGAAAGTTCTCCATAATGTTCTCAAAGGCGTGTGAAGTCTGCCAATCAGCACATGGCCAGCGTGGTGAACTATGGCCATACCCTCCTCATATTGACAGGAGACCTGTGCTCTGTAGTGAGCCGAGAATGGGTTGATCATGATGATGATGATTTCTTTAGTTGTGTATATAGGCCCAAATTAACATTTAAATATTATTATATAATATTTATATTGTTACATTGCACATACGATATGCTCCTATCACTATTTTGGTCCGTTTCTAATAAGTAAATGTTGCAATAAGTAATTTAAAAATTTAAAGTGTTTCATTTCAATCTATAATTATTATCACACAGCTAGGTTTAAAGAATGAGATACAGATTTTACCAGAATTAATTAAAAAATTAGTGGTACTCATAACAAGGTTTAGTCACTGAGCGGGCGATGGAAAGGGCTATGGTATAGCATATAGAATGACCAGAACAACCAACATAGCTAAACGAGTCTCGAAGCTAATATTAGCTGATATAACCGAATTGACGGAAGTTCGAGTTCGAAGTTCGAAGATTCAAGTTATCAGAATGGCATCGCGGACTGGTATACCCGCTAAAACAAAGGACTCCGAGACCATGGTCTTTAAGAATTAACAATTTATATTTCCTTTACTTTTATTATACATCAAACATTTTACATAAAACTTAAACTTAGATTAACCTAAAACTAAAAATCTTAAAAAAATAAATAACATCATAATAAATAATAATAGAATTAACTATAAACTCATGTCCAGAAATGGTAAGCAAAGTTACAATACAAAAAGAATATGTCCAATACAGCCTAAAAGGAAGGTACATGAATATTTAAGATTGAATGAAAGGGGAATCCGTAAGGTATTTTCGATATTCCTTTTTAACGTTTCAATTTGATATGTATTGCCAGTAAGCAAAAGCAGAATATTAAAGTTGATTTTAGAATATAACTGATAACTTTATTCCTTTGTGTTCGTACAATCTTTCTTTACTTATTAACCAGCTGAAAATTTTTTAAGCAACGGTTATTGTTACGGTTATTAAGTAAAGGTTATTGTATGGGAAGCTACATTAATCATTTTCCAAGCAGATGCCTGATCATAATAGCTATCTGAAAATCAAATTTTAGTACTATCCGTCAGTTTACAAAACTGAACTTCTTTGAAAGCTTTCAGACCTTCTTCAAACTGTGTGTTAATAGATCAGTTAGTCAGGCGCTTTTTTATATCAGTCAGACATCAATAAAGCAGCATGTGTTCTGTCATATATAAATTAGAGGAGGTCGGGGGTTCGATTCCGGGCTCCAGTTTGTTCTTTTGGGATGCTTTAGCAGCGGCTATTTACCGTCCTACAGGCAAAGACAATTTGCCAAGCGATTTAGCGTGCCGGTATTATGTTAAGTAAAAACCGATTAGAAGGATTGGTTCAGCCACACAACGCACCGATAGCTCCTCTTGTGCTGCAGATTGGAAACGGTAATCACTTAACATCAGTCGAAAGGTCTGCTAGCGATGTAATGTTAAAAAAAAATACAGACAAATGTGAACTTGACATGAGATTTACTTTATCTAGTTTGTCAAATGGTTTGCTTAATTTATATAAATTGCATAATCATACAGAGTCAGTTAAATACTAAAGATATGTAAGAAAAGTAAACGAATAGATGATATGTCTTAAGTAAGTGCTAATTTATTTGTGTCTTCGCAAACCACGTCACTTGTGAGTTCCGTTCGTCGTATCAGAAGCAACATAAATGGACTGTAAGATAGACCAGAAAGAGAAAGTATCTGCCAGTTTTAAACTGCATACCAAAGTCGTCAAGTGCAAAGATAAAAGTATTTAATCGAGCCAACTCGCTTACAAGACTTATAAAAAAAATTCTCAGACCTAACTCCCAAAACTAAGTTCTTGAAGGACATAACACGAAATCATAAATTTCGTTAACAACGTAATTTGGAATCGAGATTATTTTTCTATTATATATTGAGGACGTTTGAGAGGCGTTTGTTTGACCTTTAAACGTTTTTCTAAAGGCTACCATGTTTTATAAATAACGTTGGAGGATATTTGGCTGAAACCCAGACGTCGAAATAAATCTGGGATAAAGTTAATGTGATTATAGACTAGATAAATTATTTATTATTTGTATAAAGCCAAATTTGCTACACAATCTATTGCAATGTTCATCATTTTCTTTTGCTGAACATTTTAAAGCTAACTTGAGTTTTTTCAATTTCAATCAATGTAAATTTAAAAATGTTGACTATTTGGACAAGTTGCTAAGGGGCTCTACTATTATAAAACCATTTTTGACTCTAGCCAAGTCTCCCCTGCGACCTCTTTTAGTGGTCTTATGAAACCACTAAGTAACATATAAAATAGTAACCAGACTGCCGGTCAGTTCATCGTGATTGACTACGTGGACGTAGAAATTGTAGGAGTTATATGGTATATTTCACACCATTGATTGGTCGAAGAACTATAGGATTCACAGTTGATCAAGTGAAAAATGTAAATACTTTACTTTAAAACTCTTGAAACCTTGATCCAGCTAGATAAGCGTTTTTCAACTTAAGAACTTTATAAAACATACATTCCCTAAACCAATTATATCAATTTTGAAGGTACAGTAGTTAGACAAATACTTACGGAAACTATACATACAAAAAACATTTTTCAAACAAAATCACATCAAAATACATGTAATAGACATAAGTTAAGATTACGTAAAAATATAACTAATTATGGCAGTAATACTATGCAGGTGTAGGGAGCACTGCTATATAAAGATCTACCTAAACAGTACGCAAATAGTCCTTAGTGCAATCAAAAAAGAACTTAATAAGCACTATTTTACTAAATAAACGTTCCGCTTTTACAAAAACTAGTTGCTTACTATTGTAAATATCACAAACTGGAACCAGACTTGCTATTTAAATTTACGTAACAAGTTGTTTACGTAAACTTAAATTCCTGTTTAATTAAATGTTGTTTTCTTTTGAGATTACAGATCTTTAACTCTAAAAGGGCTCTGAAGAAGAATATATAGCATATGCAAATGAGTTGAAGGCAACTCACAATGGCGCAGATTAAGAGCTTATTAACGACACGTCATGTTTGTCGTCTATTGCGTATTCATCTTTCTCATTATTAAGGTGATAATTAGTGTTATGCAAATATGGAATCGAACTTCGACGCCTAGCGATGCGCGCCTTCGCGGTTCGCTACTTGGTGTAAGTCTAGCCTAGTCTAGTGTCAGACGTCGACAATACCAGACCACTACTATACTAGACTTTACTATAGCTAATGCTAACGTCGTCATGCGTTGCAGTTGAAACAAATGACAAGTCGCGACGCTTCGTCTTTGCGCAAGAGTGATCCTAATTTGGACGAATTTGATGACCTTGTGGAATTTAAGACGAAGAACAAATACCCTTATCCAATATTTACTATAGTTCAAATACTTATATTTATAGAATAATTAAGAAACAATTAGGGTTATTAACATAATTTTTACACAATTCTTTGTACTTTACAATCACCTTGATGACCATCCAGAAAGTGAAGTTCATCTAGAGCGAGTGTCAAAGCATTCTTCCTTAATATTATCCTCTTGAAATTGTGCACTTCTGTCTTTACAAATATCGATTGAATTATCCTTAAAAACAAAATGTTTGTATAAACTGCTTAGTTAAAAGCCTAGGGGTTAGGGCGTCAGCCTCCTAATCAGAGGTCGGCGGTTCGAATCCGGGCACGCACTAACTTTTCGGAGTTATGTGCGTTTTCAAAAAATGTAAATATCACTTGCTTCAACGGTGAAGGAAAACATCGTGAGGAAACCTGCATGCCTGAGAGTTCTCCATAATGTTCTCAAAGGCGTGTGAAGTCTGCCAATCCGCAAATGGCCAGCGTGGTGGACTATGGCCAAACCCTTCTCATATTGAGAGGAGACCCGTGCTCTGTAGTGAGCCTGTAACGGGTTGTTCATGATGATGATGATGAAACTGCTTAATCGGGGTATCGCGAAAATTGGAACAGGCTAGCGCGTAATGTCACCAGAACTAAAGCTGCAAATCGTCGATCTATCTCTTTGATACACTTAACTTTAATTTACAGCATAGTGACCGCATATCGCCACAATTCTCATCCAACAAACAGTCTAGACTGAAGTTATATTTATGTGCGGCTCGTAAATCTGAAAAGTAAACAATTTAAATGGTGTATGCCGACCGCAAATATAATAAAGTGCGCGAACAAAGAAATATCTCTTAAGCTTCCCATAAAACGGAGTGTCTTTATACTTTGTATCGGGACATTGAAGAGAAAACTGCTTTTTGGGGAGAATAGGGATTGTCGGAGTATGAGGCCGTTGTATGGCCGAAGGGAAAAAATCTTGTTTATTCCATAAAATATCTTCAATATGTTTAAGTACTTTAATGCCTCCGTTTTGATGACGGTAGGTAGTAAAAAAAGATTTTATATCTGTACCAAAGATGATTTTTGCTATTTAGTTTAAGAGTAATTGAAATCTGATTGAATCTTTATTTATGCTAGTATAATCATCATCATGAAAACCCATTACCGGTTCACTACAGAGCACGGGTGTCCTCACAATATGAGAAGGGTTTGGCCATAGTCCACCACGCTGGCCATGTGCGGATTGGCAGACTTCACACGCCATTGAGAACATTATGGAGAACTCTCAGGCGTGCAGGTTTCCTCACAGTGTTTTCCTTCACCGTTGAAGCAAGTGATATTTTAATTTTTTTTTAAACGCAAATTACTTCGAAAAGTTAGAGGTGCGTGCCCGGATTCGAACCGCCGACCTCTGAGTAGGAGGCTGACGCCCTAACCACTAGGCTATCACCGCTTCTATACTATCTTATAAAGCATGTTTTTAAGCGCTAATCTCGAGCAATGCCATCACAGGTTTTGTTACGTCTTAATTGTCGATGACACCTGAATCCTCGAGGAAGGTCATTGGTCTTATTCGGTTCGGAATTTTTGAAAGGTTTGAGAGAAGCACTAGAATGATCGCTCACTACTATAGTAGTAATCCTTTGAGTATTTTGGTAATGAAAGTATGAAGATTTCATAGTGTTTCTCACAGATTGTCAAATTAAGTATAGTTAGGTTTAATGTAGCGTGTAACTATGGGGCTGACATATGAGTTACCCTTAAAAGTCCGTTAAAAATAAAACAGATAAGAAAAACATCACACTAAGTCTCCTAGGAGCCGGGAGTCAAGAAGACTATCAGATGGCAACCCTGGCGCAAACCAAAAGCCAGGGTGATGCGTCTATATGATAGAAGTTTTAATGGCAAATTAGAAGATGAACGCAGACGTAGTCGTTGTGTATTTGCTATATAACCGTTATAGAGGACAAAAACTTGTACAGACTCTTAACCTTTCGTATTGAAAGTATATCTTAATTAAACACTGGAAATGTTCAAGGATAAAATAGAATGAACAGATCTCCTTGAAGCAGTAGTTATGCTGAAGACCGGGCTCACATAAATAAGTCAATAGGTAAATAGGTGAAGCAGCGCTTAAGCTTTTAACCCATATTTTATGCAAAACGCCGACCTAGCCTTCTTCCATCCATTATCGAGAACACTCAAAGTGCATTAACGTAAAATTCTAAAGACTTAAATAGTTTAACTTAAAATTATTTTTGCTATTATTTTTACCGCATACGGAAATTTTTATAATGAAACGAAAATACACTCTTTTGGAGAGCATGCAAAAGAAGAAGTGCAAGACAACAAAGTAATACACACACCTTTTACTCCCCCGACCTAAGCGCTCCTCTCCGAAAGAGGAGACCTAAACATATCCTTCATGACCCTGACGATCAGATGACTACTGACAACACACTCGTACCACCTACCACACAATCATACGCTACACACCGTCTTCGCCGGCGAAGACGAGGTCCCCGCTATCTTACGTCATCCGGACGTGGGCTCCATCCACGGCCTCGGAGACGTACGGACCACTCACCGTCCGACCCCCTCGTTATCCCAAACGTCGCCTAAGCCGAGGTTCGGCCTCAAAGGAGGCGCCCTTAGGCAATCGTTCCCTTAGTTTCTTCGAGCCCTAGGGCTCAAAATTTCTTCTGGCAGAGCTTCTTTCCAAAGCTCGCCAAACAGCCCGGTTACGCTGTGGCAACCAATAGGGTTTGTACAGCTAATTGACAGTCTGGAAAAAATAAATACACACACCGAAAAGAAATGAAGTACAATAGACGACCTTATCGCTAAAGAGCGATCACTACCAGGCAACCTAGCCATGATTAAATATAAAGAAAGGCAGGGTTAGAGTGTACAATTAGAAATTAATTAATTTAATAGAGGATAAGATCATAAGATCTATTAAAGTCTTAGAAGTAATGATACACGTAAACTTGCCTCCCACCTCTTTTCCTAAGCTATAAATCTTACGGCATTGGTTGCGTGCAGCGATAAGACCTACTTCTATTCTAGCTTTTTTTAGCTACTTAGTCAACATTTTTACATTCCATAGTACGTCGCACAGTTTAATATTGTGCTATCACCTCCTGAGGGCATCCTCACTACAATGCTATCCAAGAACATAAATAGGATAATACAAAAAAAATCACCTACTTAGGGTACAAGCACAAGATAACGAGAGGTTGATTCTTATTATAATGATACCTTATAGTGTATTAGTAGTAAATTAGTTTTATAAAACCAATTCAATACTTAATCGCATAGAATTTATAGATGTTTTTCCTTACACAAAATTATTAAAATTACTTGTAAAAATCCACTCCATGGTAATTTTACTTAACCTAGATAAGGCGTGTAACAAGTATCACTAGAAACTGCCAGATGAGGGACGAAATCGAACCCTATTAGCATAATGAAGTCCAACGTAATAAAACTCCGTCCGCTTGGATACTGGATATAGAGTCTCTAGAAAGACCGGAAATAAAAACAAAGACGCCATACTAAAAAAAAATTATAACCAACTGCATAATAGTTAGCGTCTAATTTATTCCTTAGTTCTTGTTGTAGTAGACTAAGGCCCGATGCTAATAATCAATCTAATCTGAAAACTTAAGATACGAGATTGAATTTAGTTGCGCCATCTTTATCGACTTATTTAAGTAAGAGTAGGAAAAGGACAAAACTACTGAATTCAATCTATTTGATAATTTTGGATTGGATTGATTTTTATAGGCGAAGCGCCCCATATTTAAGCTCGTTTGAAATACCTGTGTACATACTTTTTGAAATCATTTAGAAATAAGTCATAAATTCGTGCTGACACGGCCACTGGGAGATTCTGTGGTAATATGTGTGTACAGTCATAGTCATAAAAAACAAAGCTATAGGAAGAAGTTGGACAAAAATCATAGACGTGGCAAAATATCTCCTTATATTGCGTTAGAACGCATAGCGAGAACAGAGGACCAGGGGTGATGGCGCTAGTGCGACGATATAGCTGATTCAGCAGGGGCGTCATGGATGAGGTTTGTAAGAGAAAACCATACAGAGGAGGATAGAAGGGACTATGCCGAAAAACGGGCTTTTCAATAAAAAAATACATCGGAATTTGACATATTACTACCTATTATTTAGAAATTAAATCGACATGTTTCATTATTTGTTTTAAAAATTAATGGAGTGTTTTTGTATCATTGAAATCGGCAAAAAGGCTTTATTATTATATAAGCCATAGTCCTTATAGCTCTGAATAGGCAAGGTTCCTTAACATTCGTATCACAGGGCCAGCAACGCATTGGCGGTTCCTCTGGTGCTGCAAATGTTCATGGGCGGCGGTAATCACTTACCATCAGGTGACCCGCCTGCTCGTTTGCTCGCTATGCAAATAAAAAAAAAAGCTGTGGTAGGCAGGGATAGGTCTGAGGAGGCGGTGTTCTCCTTTTAATTTCTTTTGCAAAGTCAAGTGCTTGCAGCTTGCAATGAAGATTTTTTGAAGTATAACATATTTATTTTTTGTATGGATTTGCAATTTTTTGATGCACTTCTAGTGTCTTTAGCATCGTTGGCCAAACTGTACTGTACAAGTTTGATTGGAAGATGATGGCCGCGCTGACAACTTTGATGTCTGCGGAATGGGATTTTTTAATGGCATCTCGATAACTGCGTCAAGTTTCAGCTCATTGACGACATCGCTTTTTGGTGGTAATATATAAAGTTTTACTGGCTGTTTATTCTTTCTTTTTTATTCGTTCTAACCAGATCTGCCAACTGAAAGGTTTCTTTGATATCTAGTAATAGTTAGAACTTGACTGTAATCTCACTTACGTAAGTGATATTGCAGTCAAGATGATAGTGTAACAAATAACCCATAGGCAATGCTATCACCGAATGCCCAGCCGGAAAGAAAATACCGTGCTGTTGTATTTTTTTTAAACTACCCGCGTGGCATCTGATAATGAAATATATACTCTTAATTAGTGTTGATTCCATTAAATATTTCTTACCCAATTATTGTGCATGCTATCAGTAGCAAACTATATTGTTGTTGATGGAACATAAATAAACTCGTTGAAGTATGAAGCTAAATTATGTACAATGAACCCAAATGTATGTTATATATTAATAACGTTTGCTAAGGGGAATACAGTTTTAATTCCAGATAAAATTTAACATAACACAGGTAATCTGTTTCTTCTGAAACGCGAATACGTTTGCGGCCTGAAAACTTATCGCGTTCTACGCTCGTCTAAGTACAACTTCAGCGATTTAACTGCGCGTGGGAAGCATTTGTAAATTTTGACAACTCGCTTGCGTAGGTGCTAACCAAAAATACCTATCTCTCTTTTGAGCACTTCTCTGAAAGCTGGTGGCTGAGATCTCTATACAAAATTTACGATAAGTATGCAACGAGCCGAATCCCGAGGATAGTAAACGCTAAGTGTTAAATATCGATCTGGAAATCAAAATTTCCTTAATGGAAAAAATTTATACCCAGCAATTTAAGGCCACATGTGGGAGACAAATAAAACGCACGAGGGTCGAGTGCTTCCTGAACTCGTGTGCTTACAGAGTTTACCAGGTTTTTTATTTTTTTCAATATTGTATTTTTTTGGATCTACAGACTGTAGTGGCACATCAGAGTAATTACGCGACCATTAGCCTAGTGCTTAGGGCGTCAGCCTCCTAATCAGAGGTCGGCGGTTCGAATCCGGGCACACACCCCCAACTTTTCGGAGTTATGTGCGATTTAAAAAAATATAAATATATCTTGCTTCAACAGTGAAGGAAAACATCGTAAGGAAACCTGCACGCCTGAGAGTTCTGCATAATGTTCTCAAAGGCGTGTGAAGTCTGCCAATCCGCACATGGCCAGCGTGGTGGACTATGGCAAAACCCTTCTCATATTGAGAGGAGACCCGTGCTCCGTAGTAAGCCGGTAATGGGTTGATCATGATGATGATGAATGCCTTTTGAATATTAGGGTACAATATCTTCTAATAGCAGCCAGATTACATCACTTGCGACTAATACCACACTACAAAAACGATAGTTACCAATTTTAAATACACGCTGCAAAAATAGAGGCTGAAATTTCTCAAGCAAGCTTCTTATTCTTTCCCAGAAACCAATACAGAGAACCACCTAACCCGTAACTGTATCTGAAAAGAAATAAACACGCTCCTGCATCCCAGCGCATTCGGGTGAAAACACAAAGGGAGTAATCCAAATAACATGTTCATAAAAAAAACCTCCCCGTCTTAAATATGTGGCCATAAAACGCAGCTAGCGGTCGTTAGTAGCAGATAGGTTCCACGTAGCCGGCGCGCACAATGGCTAAATGCGGCCAAATATTTAATGCCAGGCGAATATTTCACTTGCACAAATGAAAATAGTTTACTATTGTAATTTTATGTGGACGTTCTGTAGTTCTGTACGCGGATAGCGTTTAACTCTGCACACCTTTTGCAGTTCTTGTTGTTTATAAAAAACTGGGCCAATTTTATTAGTTACGGGCACGACCTCCGTGGCGCTACCTAATAGGCGCGTGCGAGGTCCTGGGTTCGATTTCCGGCTCGAGAATGGTCTGGTGGGAGACTTTGGCCGTGGCCAGTTACCACCCCTACCGACGAAGACGTGTCGCCAAGCGATTAAGCGTTCCGGCACGATGCCGTGTAGAAACCAATTAGGAGTGTGGGTTTACCATACCCCTAACAGGTTAGCCTGTTTCCATCCCAGACTGCATCATCACTTACCACCAGGAGAGATAGCCGTCAATGGCTAACTTGTAGTGTGTAAAAAAAGTCTCAGTTTTCTTATGTCATTCGGCCTTAGATTCGTTTTTATTGATTTATATAACCTAATATAGTAAATAAGAAGCGGTGATAGCCCAGTGGTTAAGGCGTCAGCCTCCTAATCAGAGGTCGGCGGTTCGAATCCGGGCACGCACCTCTAACTTTTCGGAGTTATGTGCGTTTTTAAACAATTAAAATATCACTTGCTTCAACGGTGAAGGAAAACATCGTGAGGAAACCTGCACGCCTGAGAGTTCTCCGTAATGTTCTCAAAGGTGTGTGAAGTCTGCCAATCCACACATGGCCAGCGTGGTGGACTATGGCCAAACCCTTCTCATATTGAGAGAAGACCCGTGCTCTGTAGAGAGCCGGTAATGGGTTGATCATGATGAATATAGTAAATATGCTAAATAAGTAAACTATACTGAACTAACTAAAAACTACCTTCAGTTAACGACGAGTAAAGGTTGTTTTTAGATAGTTCAGTATAGAACTCAATATAAGTGGCCTTTATGAGCTCGATTAGATGCACTAACTCAACAACAATATAAAATCACTGCATAAATTAAGACAAACTAATACAAGCAACATAAAAAAAAACTTTTCATAGCCAGATATTTCTTAATAATAAATATAAGTTTGTTTGATGGTTGGTCATTTGCAGTATTCGCATTTACGAGAATAAATACCTGAGCAGTGAAATAAAATAACAAATACCTTTTTTAAAATTTATCGTTTCATTAGATGTTAAGTTTTTTTCATGATAAACTTATATCGAGAACATCTACTGGGAAATAACGGATTGGGTTTGGAACGTTCAACGTTTACTTATTTTTATTCGCTTTAAGCACATCTCCTGCTAGTAATGTGGTATTATTAACAAACAGCCCTCCTGCTACCTCCCGGTTGCCGGTTACGCAAATAACCCTTACAGCAACCAAACAATACGAAACCGTGTTCCAAGAGATTTCGGTATGTCATATTATATTTGGAAGATATGCTTTATTTTATGCCATTAAATATAACCAGCCTACAGAAAGTAGCTGGTATTTCTTATACTGGATTTAATGAATTCCATTAAAGCGGTGATAGTAGTTAGGACTCCTTCAAATCAGAGATCGGCGGTTCGAATCCGGGCACGCACCACTAACTTTTCGGAGTTGTGCGTTTTAAAAAAATTAAAATACCACTTCCTTCAACGGCGAAGGAAAACAGCGTGAGAAAACCTTAGAGTTCTCCATAATGTTCTCAATGGCATGTGAAGTCTGCCAATCTACTACAAAGTGGTGGACTATGATCAAACCCTTCTCATATTGAAAGGAGACCCGTGCTCTGTAGTGAGCCGAGAATGGGTTGATCACGATGATGATGAAAGATTTTTTCATTTTTTTTTTCAATAAATAGCACTTGCTTTAGAACGGAAACATTTTCGGATACAGTAAAATAACAAGAGGCAAGGTAAAATGTAAGAAACGATTAAAGAACGGACATTTATATTATTATAGGAGAACAAAGGCTTGGTTATTTTGTGCTTCGCAAGGAATCGCTCCGGCGGATCGCTTCGAGCAAGATTTGATGTTGTTTGCTTTCAATAAGGGCGCTTGTTTACTCATCGGCGTCGTGGGAAACTGCGCTTTGTTTGCCATGCTTGCCTGGTACTTGAGAGCCTGTGTAAGGATGAATTAGTTACACATAGCTAACGGTGTCTTAGAAATCTTAAAATAATTTACTTTTTATAATTAAAAAGGAAGCGGTGATAGCCTAGTGGTTAGGGTGTCGGCCTCCTAATCAGAGGTCGACGGTCGAATCCTGGCACCTCTAACTTTTCGGAGTTACGTGCGTTTTTTTTAAAATTAAAATACCACTTGCTTCAACGGTGAAGGAAAACATCGAGAGGAAACCTGCACGCCTGAGAGTTCTCCATAACGTTCTCAAAGGCGTGTGAAGTCTGCCAATCCGCACATGGCCAGCGTGGTGGACCAAACCATAACCAAACCCTTCTCATGTTGAGAGGAGACCCGTGCTCTGTAGTGAGCCGGTAATGGGTTGATCATGATGATGATGATGAATTAAAAAGGAATTGCACTTGCAGTTCCTTACGCGTGATGGAAGTGAAACTACTGATTTTATGTCTTATTTTTGATAATCATTGTCACATCATCTTTCGATACTTCATAACAACTTTAGTATTCAAGCAAAATCTTGTTCTCAAGTACTTAGCCCTTAGGGTGAGGTTTTATGTTGGAAGGGGAGGTTAGCAATTCTAATTAATTTAAAACTTCTATACTTAGACAACCTCTATTGTAGTAAACCCCGTACGCATGTCTCAGTGGGTGAAACAATATAAATCAATGGTATTCCCCTTAAGAGCGACGTTTATAGACCATTACTTTATTTGCTTTTACTACCGACACAACTGTAGCTCACCTTAAGTTTTAAGCGTTTATAAATCGTAAACTCGATTGCGAATTTAAAGGACCTCAAGGGAACTATACGACCCTTGGATGGGGATGCCACATACGAAACTAATGCGGGACAATCGGCACAGATTGTCCTTGAATCAATTTGTTTCTTATTCACCGAACTTTTTACTAATATAATTAAATCACCGTAGGTACTTTACTTAATCAATTAATGTATACTTTGAAAAGGTTAAAATAGATAAAAAGCTGAAACTATTGCAGGGACGTGGAAATAATAATTTGATTTAGGAAAAAAATACGATCAAAACTTTTAAATCTATATATATATAAAAGCGAAAGGTCACTTACATACTGACTTACATACATACTGATTAAACACGAGATCTCAAAAACTATTGCACGTATAAAGCTATAATTTAGCAAGTAGGTAGTTGGTAGTTAAGAGATGTCAGCTAAGAAAGGATATTTGGAAATTCCACCCTTAAGGGGGCAAGATAGGGGTTGGAAATTTTTTATGAAATTTCTTTGTTTTTAGAGTTAGAGACACAAAAATTTGCATTAAGATTAATAATAATAAATAAAAAACATGTGCATCAAATTTTATTTAAATATTACCTGTTAAGGGTGGTAAAATAGGGGATGATAGTTTTTGCTTATTTTTTTATTATGAAGTCTACAAGCGTGAAATTTTGAAAATAGGTTTCTTTTAGGACTTAAGTATAAGGTTAGATTTTTTTTTCATCCAAATCTACCCCGAAGGGGGAAAAAAAGGGGTTTGAAGTTTGTATGAAAGTCCTATGTTTTTTTAATTTAGAAACACGTAAATCGGCAATTTGACATTTGCCTGTAGCTTATAATCTGAAGCAGAGCAATCACGGGAAATCAGCAATTCGCAGACAAAGTCGCGGGCAACAGCTAGTGAATTAATACATTTATAAATTCTAATTCAAATAAATTTTGACGCGTCAATATTTTACATAGTAGTGATTTAATGTTGCTAACTTATATTATATTATACTACAAAAGAATACAAAAAATAAAACTGTTACACCTATACAAAACAGTGTACAATTTGGCGGCCTTGTCGCTACGTAACGATCACTTCCAGGCAACCCAAGTCGTAGACACAGATACGGAAACAGGATGTTGGTGCAATAAATTTAACAATTATAATTAACCTAGGTAATATATATTTTATTATATGTAAATATAATAAATAAACAAATTAATCCTCAAAATTAACACATGACAACAGAATAGAGTTAATATCTAAAATTACTCTACAGACAAAAAGTGATCTTTGCCCAATTTTCTTAAAGATTCAAATAGACTTTTGTATTTAGACTTATCCTTTCAAAATCCTTTTACAGGGGACCCTACTATTAGGAAATTCGGAATTAAACTTTAGCAGAAGCCAATGATTTGAGTTGGCAATATGTTGTTGCGCTCGGCTAAATCCGCGGAAGGGGAAAAGTTCCTTTGATTAATTAGATTTCCATGGCGATTTGGAAATTCATTGCGAAATCACATAATTAATGGATTTTATTTTCGAGTTGTCGAGTTAACTTTATCATAGCTAATAATAGGATTAGTAACATGCAATTCATTTATTCATATTGGAGTAATCGAACTTTTTCAAAAGAGTGCTGGGCTTGGGGAACTAACTAAGAAACACGATGTCTACCCGAATTACAAATATTACATAAGTGTTTTTCCGTATTAAATTATTTTCCTTTATAGCCTGGTCAAAAATCTTTTGCAAATCACTGAAATTGATTGTACTCAAAATAGCTCGTTATATTTTAAAAATATAAATAAATATTGCAGATAAATAACCAGGAAGTTCTCGATTCAGTTTATGTATATTACAATTGTTTTTGTTTACGTATTTACAATTGCTCTAGTAAGTTAGCTCTTAAACAATTTTAAGTGGCTAATAATTTTATGTGAGATCAAATGGCTAATAATTGGTGATAACAAAAAGAAAATAAACCTCGCTAAGTTTGCTGTGGGCTTTTTCTTAGACCAGGGCGCGTTTGGAACCCTCATAGCGTTCGTTTTAAGTTTACGAAAGTAGTTATCGGATTCAAATCACTACTATGTAAATTATTGACGCGCAAAACTGCCTTTTAAAGGACTATTTCAATAAAAATATTATTATTGTGATTGATTGATGATTGTGATTGATTGCGTTTGGAACCCTCATAGCGTTCGTTTTAAGTTTATGAAAGTAGTTATCGGATTCAAATCACTACTACGTAAATTATTGACGCGTCAAAAGTGCCTTTTAAAGGACTATTTCAATAAAAATATTATTATTGTGATTGATTGATGATTATATTTCCGGAATTTTTAATAGGATTTTTTACTCCTTCAATCGGTACCTAGTTTGTTTTTGTAACTTGGACGATAAAATTTACTATAAAACTTGTATGAATATAGCTAGTAGCCAGATACGCTAAGTTTGAAACTCCTGCTGTTACCAACTAATATTAGCATGTTGTAACGAAAACTAAAACTCAACTTTTTATTTTTAATCAAGAGCCACTTCTCGAAAGTTCGAAACTCGTGCCTCGAGAAGATGCCTAATCAAAATTTCACATCCTATCTACTTCGCTTCAAAGCTCTTACATGGCTTTTGCATAGCAAAGACCGTAAAATAGAGGATTTTTCTGCACTTCTTAAGATTGCAAGTCTTACTTTATAAAGTGTGGCTTCGGACTGAAATTTATAGATATTATAATATAACGTAGCGTAATTTAAGTCTTCAGCAAAAGAAACTGTAAAATAATTTAGTTCTTTCACAAGACTGAACTACGGGTGAATTATTTTTAGACAATTCCGATCATCACTACACCTTGGTTCTTGACTTTGGCGTCCCTTTGGGGATGGTGATGGGGACAATGTTCTATCCGAGACATACATTACATTACATTAACCATGACCGTAAACATCGTTAGCAAACCTGCATGCTTGAGAGTTCTCCATGGCGTAAGAAGTTTACGAATTCGCACTTGATCAACGAGGTGGACAACAGCCAAAACCGATGAACGAATACTGAGAGGACGGTGACGTTGAAGTACCAAGGACCTGTTATTCATATTTCGTGCTTAAGTATATAAGCCACATCAGGACCTAAAAGCGAAGGCCTTATATAAATATAACAAAAAAAATGAAGTGAATGTTGAGAGGAAACCGTGTAATAAGTCAATCATGGGTCATGGGTCATCAATCATGACTAATATATCGTCGTCTAATATTGAATCAAAAACAATTAATACAACTGTGCATACAGCAACGAATGCTACGCAGTCGTCCGCATTAAGAAAATAGTAAATTACACACACACGCACGCGCACGCGCACACACACACGCACGCGCACGCGCACGCGCTCACGCACACGCACACGCACGCACGCACGCACGCACGCACGCACGCACGCACGCACGCACGCACGCACGCACGCACGCACGCACGCACACACACACACACACACACACACACACACACACACACACACAACACACACATTATAAATGATATATTTTAAACAAGATGGATTTAAGTCAATTAAATTATAAATTAAAATAAGCCCATTAATGAAACAATTCCTCGTTCTTGGGCTGGCAGATTCAAATCTATAACTCATTGTTTCCTTTAGCGAAATTAGACTGTTTACAAATAATCTAATATAAAATATATAATATCTGATAGGATTAATATTGACACAATTTAAAAAGTAATCAAATGGTTCTGAAAATATTGCACGACACGTCAAGAACTGGATCTAAAAAAGGTACTTTAAAAACGACTAAGAGTATATCTGTGATATGAAAGGAGCTTCACATAAACTTACATATTCATATCGTCAAATATGTATAATGAAATAAATTCATTGGGGTTCGTCGCCATTTTATGATCGCAGGTATTCACGAGGCGCTGTCAGCTATTGCATACTGTTGAGCACAAAAAGCTTCCTTTGAAGGGCACGTGATTGGGCCTTTATTGCGATTTCAGCACGTACTCCATACGGAATATGTGCGACGAGAGTTACCATGAAATCATAATATCATGAAATATTTTCGTTGTGTTTTTTCTCTTGAGCCGAGTTTTTACTTTTTAAGTTTCTATATTGGTGCTATCACTATTATTTCACACAAAGGAAATAAACTGTAACACTATATTATTATCAGTATCGAAACAGTTTACCACATGTACAGTTTTTTGCTTTAGTCTTGATCTTAGTGATATTTTAATTGTGTAAAAATGCACATAACTCCGAAAAGTTAGAGGTGCGTGCCCGGATTCGCACCGCCGACCTCTGATTAGGAGGCCGCCCTAACCACTAGGCTATCATCGCTGTAATTTTTTTATAATATGTTTTTTATAAATAAATATTTAAGTTTACATGTTACTATATCAATGTTATGTACACTTATAATGTTGGGCCTGGTTGTCATCTAAGGGGTATGCTGAAACTGAGGATATTTTAAAAATATTAAAATAATTTAAATAACGCACATACACAAACACACATTCACACTCGTTCACACACACATACATATACGCATACGCTCATACTATAAAATGTTAGCTTTAGTTTAGATAATTTATCTTTAAGATGTAATTTACTATATCCCTGGAAGGAACTACCCTCTGCAATACAGGTTTTCCTAGTGCAGAGGGTAGGGACAAATTAGTATTATAAATCGTTTTTGAACAATAAAATATTATCTATCTATTATCTATCTATGTATATATAATGTACGAGAAATATTTTTGAACAAATAAACAACAAAAATCAAAGTCGATCGAAGAAAGTCGACCCGGAAACATCAACCTCACGTATGGTAACCCCACGTACGGTAGACATGTGCTTCGAATAATTTGACGAATTGTATATCTTATGTATAGCGGCATAAGGACCGGGATGTAAAGATGAGTGGAACGTTGTGCTCTCACTACCCGGTAAAAGCTGATAGAAAATTGAATTCTTATCCTTAGCAAAGCTGACGCCTTAAAGCCGGCAGTTGCAATATTAAATTTGAAAATCATTCTCTAGGGGCAGGTTGATCCTCAAGGTTCTGTATTTGTTTAATGTCCGAAACATGAATAAATAAATCCATCTTCATAATCATGAACAACCCATTACTGGCTCACTACAGAGCACGGGTCTCCTCTCAATGTGAGAAGGGTTTGGCCATAGTCCACCACGCTGGCCACGTGCGGATTGGCAGACTTCACACGCCTTTGAGAACATTATAAAGAACTCTCAGGCGTGCAGGTTTCCTCACGATGTTTTCCTTCACCGTTGAAGCAAGTGATATATTTTTTTTTTAAAAACGCACATAACTCTGAAAAGTTATAGGTGCTTGCCCGGATTCGAACCACCGACCTCTGATTAGGAGGTTAACTTGTAGTGTATAAAAAAATATGTAGAATTATTAACAGCACCACATCGCTCGCATTCGGGACAGGGTGTTTCTTAATACACCCATTAGATATTATTTTTGTATGACATCATAATTATTACCGGCCCACTGCAGGCATGAGGCTGCTCTCAGAATGATAAAATATTATTATTAATATTATTAGATAAATTCATCATATATATAATATTTACATAGTTAATATGGTTTCCTTTTAACTAATGGATTCTTAACATTAGACTTAGAAGATGTAGGACGAAAAAGTTTACTGTGTACTTCTATTTTGTAAATAACCACTATGGTTATTTAAAAATGAACCAGTAGAGATAGCCTAGCGGTTAAGCTAGCGGAGTTATGTGCGTTTTGAACTTTAACTCAACCATCAATTGCTTTAAAGAAAACATCGTCAGGACACCTATATGCCTGAGAGTTTCTCCATAACGTCCTCAAGGGCGTGTGAAGTCTACCAATAGACATTTTTAGCTTGGTAAACTAAGGCTTCAACCCTTCTAATGCTGAGAAGAGACCAACGCCCTGAAGTAGTGATTCAAAATTCAAATTTAAATTCAAAATAATCTTTATTCAAATAGTCCTTAAAAAGGCACTTTTGACGCGTTAATAATTTACAATAGCAGTTATTTCATGGTGATAACTAAATTCGCAAACTTAAAACTAAAGCTATGAAGGTTCCAAACGCGCCCCGGTCTAAGAAGAAGCCCACAGCAACTTAGTAGTAGTGATAGGGACGACACTGATGAACTATTACGGAATTGCTTGCTTGCATTAAATTACCACCCTGTCACACTAAAACATACGGTGTGCGTGTAACTCCACGAAATATTATGCGGCTCGGCGTCCAGTCTGAGGTCCGACATGGTCGGCTCGTGAGTAATGTATGACAATACTTACTGACATAAATACTTACAGCGACCTAGACCACATCATTGCTTCCCACATTCAGGCGTTAAAATCGTTTAGAGCGCAAGCATATCTCCTATAGAAACTGTGTTATTGAACAACTTTATTGCTAAACATTTAAATAGCGAAATACGGGTCACGATATCATCGATTAACCGCTAGATTATAGATATATTTGTGTTTATCTGGACAGAATTTATTTATAAAAACTAACGCAAATGTCTATAAATCTATTCTCTTTTCTTTGTTTCATTTTGCACGTAGATTTTACATCTCCCCGACCAGAAAAACTATTACGCTGCAAAAAATCCACCCTTCGCCAATTGGCAATGTCTACTTAGAGGGGGATGCCTCAATGCATTAGTTTATTAGGTGCAAGGGAAAGATCCGTCAAAGTCAATGTACGGGGAGCGTTACGTCCCATTTTACCGCTATTTGCAGTTGTCCCCACCGGGCACAAGTGACGGAAATACAGCGTGCTAAATAGTAAAAGAAAGTTTTTTTTACACAAGTTTGCCCTTGACGGCAATCTCAACTGATGATAAGTGATAGCGAGCTAACCTGTTAGGGGTATGGTAAACGCATACTCCTAATTGGTTTATATGCGACATCGTGGCGAAGCGTCCCACCATTTACTCATGGTGGTGGTGGCATTATAATAACATTTTGCTGATTTACTACGGATCACATTATTGTCTGGTTACCATCAGTAAGCTGGCAAGTATTGGCTAAATGAGTACCTGCTAACCTTTTCTTGTTAGAAGAAGGGGTTAGCCCTTCTTTTTCTTTAGACTACATTATGACTTAAGAGTACGACACGTAGTCTAAAGCTGGGCAGCAAATATTAAGATTTTTATCATATAATGGCCCAAAAAACCTGTTTCTGCGCTTTAGCAAAGAAACTTGCCACTTTACAAAATCAATCTCAATCCATACTTATACCATAATATAGTATATACTAAAAAAATAAAGAAAATGATAATTATCTTTCGCTAGCCTGAAAGAGATCGTTTTTGTATTTTTTTTAAACTTTTCTTTCTCGTCCTTTATATGCATTCAAGATGCATAAATAAATAATTCGGTGCATCCGGAAAAAAAACACAAGATTCCGCAGATTTATTTGTCTTGGACCACACACTCAGATGCACTTTCTTAGGGATACTAGCATGTCCCCCGGGCACGTTCCTACTACTCGGTGCGGTTTGTACCGGTGATTTGTTTCCATTCCCCGTAACGATTAAGATATGGTCCTGCGGTAGTCGATAATCTGACGGAGCCGGGGGACGTCAGACCGTATTACGGAACCGGTGATTGATGCATTGCAATCGTTGTAGTTTCTGGCTCGTCATGACAACTAAAATAACGCTGGTTGCTAACCAAGTTTTTTTTAATCAATAAACAGCAAGTATAATTTGCCACATTCCGCCGACAACCGGGAGATTTGTATAATATAACACCACACAAAATCTTCCACTAGAACCTCTACGCACGTTTCGACCCGACACCGGATCATCCTCAGGAGATGTTGACTTCCGCAAAGTAACGCCTGCTTCTATTCATTAAGTTTTTTTTTTTAATTTATTTTGCACTATAAAACAACTTACAATGCTTCGCATTCTCTACCAGACAACTTTGGCTCCTTTCCTAAATATAGTTAGTAAAGTCGCTGTCATTGACATGATCAACCCATTACCGGCTCACTACAGAGCACGGGTCTCCTCTCAATATGAGAAGGGTTTGGCCATAGTCACGCTGGCCATGTGCGGATTGGCAGACTTCACACGCCTTTGAGAACATTCTGGAGAACTCTCAGGCGTGCAGGTTTCCTCACGATGTTTTCCTTCACCGTTGAAGCGAGTGATATTTTAATTGCTTAAAAACGCACATAGCTCCGAAAAGTTAAGGTGCGTACCCGGATTCGAACCGCCGACCTCTGATTAGGAGACTGACGCCCAAACCACTAGACTATCACCGCTTTTATTAGCTGTACTTACTAGTATTAGTTAGAGCGTTTCCGTGTGGCTGTGATATTGTTGATGAATAGAACGTTGTGAATTCAACATGTACTGCAGATGCCCCGGTGACGTATCGAAACGTGCGTTAAAAGTGCACTTTCAGTGAAGATCTGTATCGTGCGTTGTATAAAGAATGAAAAAGCTTTATAAACATTGCCAATTTTACGCGGAATACGGCAAATTGAAGTTAATTCTTTACTATGGACTACCGCAGTGTAATTCCTGCTTCTATTCAATATAACTATGTGCTTATCTATGTTTGTACATAGATATAGATAGAAGTGAATCTTCGTAGCTAAATTAATATTAAAATCTGTGTTAATCGTTCTACCTTCTTCTCTCTACGTTATAACTTTCTTCTCTTAATGTACTGTGCCCATAAAATTTCACTTTTACTTCTCATCGCATAAAATTATCTACAATCTATAATGGTGCCAAACTGAGGATATTTGCCCATCGGAAAATTATCATCATTAAAGTTTATTCTCCCAGGCGATATAGTATCACTTATCAATTTCCAGGATGCGGGCTATGCGAATAAAAAACCATGAGTGATCATAGGTAACAATTAAACAAACAGACAAACTTTCGCATTCACAATAAGTGTGATAAAAACAATGGTCCTTAATACAAGAGCATGGTGCAAATGAAATGAGTAATTACTATTCATTCGTTACGGTTAAGAGGGATAAACTTGTTTTAAAGTTGTTAGATTGAATTTAAAAGTTAAACTGTGAAACAGAAGGAAGACATTTTAAAGATAATCAACGAAGACTTTTTGGGTAAAACGGACGGCATTGTTTTCTTTGGGAGCACTTTTAAATTGTGTTGTTTAAATACCGCTTGGCAACAATCGTAACAGATAGTAAATGTTGGTGTAATCCGGAAATTAACTTATCAAGTTTTTCATGTCGGATCGTATGCAGGAATTACTCGGGTCGTAATACCAACAGATCTTTATTAATATTGTGTTAATATACTGTTAATGAAGACCTTTTTAAATAGCCTTTTTTTTTAAACAATTAAAATATCACTTGCTTCAACAGTGAAGGAAAACATCGTGATTCATAATGTTCTCAAAGGCGTGTGATGTCTGCCAATCCTCACATGGCCAGCGTGGTAGACTATGGCCAAACCCTTCTCATATTGAGCGGAGACCCGTGCTCTGTAGTGAGGCGGTAATGGGTTGATCATGATAATGATGATGGATGAAGACCGTAAAGTAACCGGAGAGAAAAAAAAAATTTACTGAGAGTAAATTTCTTGACATAGAGCCTAACGATTTCGAGCCCGAAATGGATGCTATTAATTAGTCCAATTGCGTGATCTGTTTTCCTAGAATATAATTAAATCCCAAATTGTCTCTAGCTGGAAGGTGAAGAAAATTAAAGTTGGGAAGGTTGTCAAAAACTCTGTCTCTAGGGAGCCAATATTCAAAATGCAATTTAAAGGGGATAAGCTCAAAAGATTGACTCCCATGAGGGATTTGGTTATCCTTATTGCCGAATATTGGAATATTGGCAGGAACAAGAACAAGACGAGTCCCTTTGAAAGGTGCCAAGTGCGACTCGACATGTTGCGTGGAAAACATTTCGTTCCAAAAATACGTTTTCTGCTTGATACATTCATACCGAGCAGTAGTAGTAATACCCAATTTCAGCACTGAGACATCTTTAAGAGATGATTATTATTATTATTTATTATCAGCCCGTACTGTCCCAATGTTGGGCAAAGGCCTCCCTTTCTTCCTTCCATTTGTCTCTATCTAGGGATATTTGGGACCAAGCCGACATATAGGCATCGAGTTCGTAACGCCAACGACGCCTCGGTATGCCTCGACGTCTTTTTGTTTTTTGTGTGTTAAGAGATGATGGGTTTTAATATTTTTTTAATACACTAAAAGTTAGCTCTTGACGGCAATCTCATTTGGTGGTAAGTGATGATACTGTCAAGGGTAGCGGGCTAAAATCAACATCTCCGAAGGATATCTCAGTAAATCAAACATTATAAACTTGCCCGTAAATCTAAACATAAGACAAACACCCAACTCTTTCTGAGCAATTGCACCGATTGGGGTCCATTATGAAAATGTACCGCAAATGTTTCTTTATCATAGTCAATAAATCCGAGTCGGTCCCAAATTGCATCTGCCATCAATCTAAACGGCGTTACGTAGTTACGCACCCTACTGTTATCTTTTGAAATGTGGTGCTATTGTAAGCGGAGACTCGACAAGTTCAAGCACACAATATTCAACAAGGTCTATTACTATATCCATATATTATTTATATCTATATATTATATTAACCGTTACCTCCGGTTAATATAATATTACACAAGTACGTTGGATCTAGTGCAGCTTTCTTCATGGCCAAACCAGAAATAAATTTGACGTTTTAACCGAAGTGTACATATATTCTGTTAAGCAGGCAATTCCTAAGACAGGTTACCCGTCTATTTTTTTTTATACACCACAAGTTAGCCCTTGACGGCATCTCACCTGATGGTAAGAAATGACGCGGTCTAAGATGGTAGAGGGCTAACCTGTTAGGGGTATGGTAAAACCATACTCCTAATTGCTTTCTACGTGACATCGTGCAGGAACGCTTAATCGTTTGGCGACACGTCTTTGTTGGTAGTGTTGTTTCCAACCAGACCAGACTCGAGCCGGGAATCGAACCCAGGACCTCCAACTATATAATCCGATAGCGCTCGCTGCGTCATGATGGTCGTCGAATATACCGTTGGAAACGCTATCAGTGGAACCACAACCAGAAATTGCTCCCCATGCTAAAAACTCCCGATGTTTATGTAGTTATTTCTCTTCATTAGACAACGATTTGTCATGAATACTTTAGCGATATTGTTTTTAGATTGAGCGCAGTCTATGAATCCGCCGTTATAAGGGAGAGGGTGTTAAAACAGGGTGTTTTGACGACCTCAGTGGCGCAGTGCGTGCGCTAGCGTATTATGAAACGGAGGTGTTTAGTTCGATTCCCGGCTCGAGTACTGGTGGGAAGCATTGGTCGTGGCTAGTTATCACCCAACTTGCAAAGGCATAAGGCCTAGCTATTTAGCGTTCCGGTATTATCATCATCATCATCATCATGATAAACCCATTGCCGGCCCACTACAGAGCACGGGTCTCCTCTCAATATGAGATGGGTTTGGCCATAGTTAACCACGCTGGCCATGTGTTTATTGGCAGACTTCACACACCTTTTGAGAATATTGTGCAGAAATCTCAGGCATGCAGGTTTCCTCACGATGTTATCGTTCACGGACGAGGCAAGTGATATTTTAATGGCTTGAAAACGCACATAACCCAGAAAAGTTCGAGGTACCCCAGGATCGAACCGCTGACCTCTGATTAGAAGGCGGACGTCCTAAACACTAGGCTATCACAGCTTACACGTGTGATGTCGATATGATGCCGAATAGTAAACGAAGGGGATGTGTTTCTGGCTATGTATCAGTGGCTGTTGTGGTGCAAATGGTGATTAACATCAGGTAACCAGTCTGCTCGAGTGTCAGCGTTGGAAATAAAACAAATATTAAAGAAACTATAATATATACTCGTAAGAATCCTTTATTGACTGCCATGGTCAAGCGGCTTGTAGTCCGGCGATCCATTGAGTTCAGTTTCTTGACATTCTATCGTGTCTTATTGATATTAGACTATATCATCATTTACCGCCAGGTGAGATTAAATAAAGGACTGGTAGTGGAGTAGAAATTTATTCAATGGTTTTATAACAAATTACCAAATGAAATTTTTGGGATGTCTTTCAATAAGTTCAAAGTTTATATAAAACATAAGCTTGTAGAAAAATCATACTATAGTGTGATGGATTATGTACATGATAAACAAGCATGGGTATGAAATATTGCTCTAATAAGATAGCTCTTAATATAATTTTACGCGGCATGTGAGATGGTGATAAATAAAAGAAAATTTACCTACCTAACTAAGTTTGTTGTGGGCTTCTTCTTAGACCGAGGCGCGTTTGGAACCCTCAAAGCTTTAGTTCTAAGTTAGTTATTATTGAAGCGTCAAAATTGCCTTATAAAGGACTATTTGAATAAAGATTATTTGAATTTGAATTTGATAAAATGAAAAAATAAGATGCAGAAATCTTAACAAGCACCTTTTAGTACCTACTCTTATTAACATTTTTAAATTTAAACATTTCTATATACAACGTAATAAATAGTTAGTTCCTTTGCTTGAAAGCTTCAAATTAAAAAAAAAGTAGTAAACCCCCTTCCCCCCACACATTCATATAAGAGGGTGTTAAATGCTGGACTAATGCACTATAGAGCGTTTATTTCTAACACGTGTCTGCGAATACTAACCGCCTTTTATTGCGGCCCACACGAGGCGGTTCAGCAACATATGACAATAAATGTCATTGATTTTACTTGAACTTGACGTTTCACTAGTGTTTCAACAGAATGATGACTCTTATAAGCTGTGATAGTCTATTGGTTAGGACGTCCGCCTCCTAATCAGAGGTCTGGGGCACGCACCTCTAACTTTCGGGTTCATGTGCGTTTTTAAGCAATTAAAATATCACTTGCTTCTACAGTCAAGGAAAACATGTTTCGATGTTTTCCTGAGAGTTCTCTATAATGTTCTCAAAAGTGTGTGAAGTCTGCTAATCTGCAGATGGCCAGCGTGGTGGACTATGGCCAAGCCCTTCTTATATTGAGAGGAGACCCGTGCTCTGTAGTGAGCCGGCAATGGGTTGATCATTATGATGACGATGAATGACCGGACAAAATGCTGATATGCCTGTTTTACAGAGCTTACAGGAAATTCAGCTTAATGTTCATTATGTATTTAGAAATTGTAAACACAATTGCAACAACAATATCGTAAACAAAATCAATCAAAAAATACGTGCCAATAAAACATCATAGCGGCTAAATAAAAAAAAAAATTAAAAAAACTATTATCATACATCAAAGGGGGTATTTTGGAATGCAATCGAAAGTACCGGAGGATTTACGCGGTGCCCCGTGACGCATGGCCCCTATTAGCGCTATCCATCTACGGGGTGAATTATTTAGTGTTGCTGCACTAAGGTGCAATGGGGGTCAAATTGTAGTAATCACGGCTTGGGAGCCATTTTGTGTGGCTTTTGATACACGAGGTTTCATTTAAGCGAGAGATTTATCGTTAATTATCAGAACAATAATTATAATTTAATTTAATTGCTTTAAACAGCGGCGCCAAGAACTTCTAGAATTCAATAATTACCCATATTTGAACACTTTAAACCGAATAACACAATTTTGACGGTAGCAATCAATTTTGTACAAACAAGCTTTGCTATAAACACCGGCGGTCGATGCCTCTCGTGGCATTCTCGCTCGACACATCGGACCGTTCGGACCTCTTAATTATGGTCGCAATAAAAGTGTAATCCCGCAAGTTGTGGTTTTAACTACTATGAGCGAAAGTAAACAAAAGTGTGACGTCACTCTTACTAAAAAAAACTCGCATGCTCTTAACTCGTCATCAGAAGTGGGATTCGAACCCACGCCCACAAAGAGGACCAGAACCAGTGCCCAGCTATGTTACTTTATATACTATATATATCCATACATAATTATGTACATTAAGCAGAACTTAGTTTGTTGTGGGCTTGTTCTTAGACCTGGGTGCGATTGGAAGCTTTAGTCTAAAGTTGGCGAGTATAGTTATCACCATCACTTCACGAATAAAAATAATGTAAAATGTGATATGAACGATACATGGATGCCTGTAATAGTTTTACATGAATAACGCAATTTTTTGATTGATTGATTGATATTTAAATGCCTCCTCTGTCACAGGAAAGAAAAGTTAAGAGTCCACCAAGTATTATTATACTAGCTAATGGTCGCGACTTCGTCCACGTAGACAGATTTTAAAAAATTAGAAATATTTGTAATTTATGATTTCGCCATGTCTCATTCGTGTTCCGCCCGCTTTCCCAACAAATAAATCTAATTTCGAGGCAGTTTGCTATGGGCTCATCGACGTGAAATTGTGTTTTTCACAAGCCCCGTGGGAACCATGGATTTTCCATTCCATTCAAAATTTCAGCCTATTAGGTTCTGTAATTCTGCCGTGAAAATACACAATTGCATTAACAAACAGACACAATTGCATACAAGCTTTCAACTTTATACGATATTAAGGATTATATAAACGATAGAAAAAAAAACCCCGGCTAAGTTTGTTGTGGGCTTCTTCTTAGACCGGGGCGCGTTTGGAACCCTCATAGCTTTAGTTTTAAGTTTACGAATATAGTTATCACCATGAAATAACTACTATGTAAATTATTGACGCGTCAAAAGTGCCTTTTTAAGGACTATTTGAATAAAGATTATTTTGAATTTGAATTTGAATTTATACTATTAGGGGGGACAAAACTCGTTTATTTAGAGATATAACTAATTAAATAATATCAGAAATCAAAATATTTACCCTCATACAATGCTGCCATTTAAACGTAAGTTCATTTATGCCTCTACGATAGAATTCCAGATTCGACAAACAGTAAAAGCATTTTTTACTGACTCTGGACATGAAAACATTTTATCACATAAAAAATCTTTCACTTCGATGCTGAAAAAGACATAAAATAAGAACACTTGAAAGTCGACAATCGAATACATTATGTTAAGTCAGAGATCCTCATAGGTATAGTTTAACACAGACTCGAAAATCCCACAACATGAAAGTTTTATCTTATGTTATTAGGTTAACCTCAAAGTATCTTTTACCCCTATTACTAGTGTGATTACTGATGACATTGATAATAACCGACGGCTATACTTGCTCTCTGAGGCATGGGTGGCAACGGTACCAATTTTTTGGAAGGTAGAAAATGTATCGATCGAATAACCCAATACCTTAAAGGATTCGTAGTCGAACATGCTGACCATGAGACTGAAGCGGAATTAAACATTGCTTCCCAGTATTAATTCCTTCCCAATATAATCAATATTTATATTCAGACATGTTGAAACAACTATAATGGCCTTACAAAGAAACATAGCATAACGTCGGAGTAGTTGTGCAGTGTTTCATTACACGTTTCAACGATGATGTCAGTTAAAATGAGACATAACACTTAATAACTTTTTCGAAGCTATGCCACGTTTATTTGTATAATTATATGTGTCCAGCAGTACTTTAAATTTAATCTTGACAAAAAATGGACATATCACCTTCAGGATTTTCTACCAATAAGCTTTATTTCTGTGACTTAAAAAATATTTCCATTGCCAAGCGAAAAATCGGCTTCAACTGTTTAATTTCAAGCCGAGCTGATTGCAAGATCATCACGGAATTTTCCACTCGTGCAAAATGAAGTACCTAGTGAAAAGCTTACAATAAACATGTGCTGCAATCGAGTTGTGTTTACACATCGCACAATTCAATTTAAAAGAACAAACAATAAATTTAATTTATCCGGCAATCTCGTTTTCTGTGTAAACATGAGCAGTAATACAATTTAATTAAGAAACGAATGACGTAACCAGCATAAGTATTAACATACAAACTGGAAACATGGAAAGGGAAGTCCTTTTAATGTATTTCCTTGACTTATCCTAAGGCACAATCCTTTATTGAATTCCACCCGTCTCGGAATTTCAGTGTGCACATTTTTGTAATACTCCGACTGCTCTTTCAACCTTAATATTACTCGTGTCTCTAGCAAGTATACGTTTTTCCATGTGTCTCCTGATTTTGTGAATCGCTTAGATAAGACATTCATGGAACGATCCAAGATATTCAATGATCTGCTAAATGTTTTTACACCTAGATCTGTAAGTATCATCATCATCATGATCAACCCATTACCGGCTCACTACAGAGCACGGGTCTCCTCTCAATATGAGAAGGGTTTGGCTATAGTCCACCACGCTGGCCATGTGCGGATTGGCAGACTTCACACGCCTTTGAGAACATTATGGAGAACTCTCAGGCGTGCAGGTTTCCTCACGATGTTTTCCTTCACCGTTGAAGCAAGTGATATTTTAATTATTTAAAAACGCACGTAACTCTGAAAAGTTAGAGGTGCGTGCGTGCCCGGGTTCGAACCGCCGACCTCTGATAAGGACGCTGACGCCCTAACCACTAGGCTATCACCGCTTCTGTGGGTATATAGCATCACATTTATTATTAATAAAATGAGTTAGATAAGTCCAATAACAGCCCAACGTTACTGAGGATAAGGAATTAAAGTACCATTAATAAATTATTAAAAATGTCCAAAAACCACCACTATTGATAAACTTGATCAGCAATAGCTTAAAAGTGTAATACCATCGATCATCGATCAAAATGACATTCAATCTCGAAATGCTTTGGTCATCTGAGATAGTGTTGGCTGATACAACTGTGCAAAATATAGGAAGTAAGCAAGAAAGTTAACTTTTGACTCAAGCTGGGAATAAGTAAGGAAGGTAGTTTTCATAGTGTAAACTTTTTAAACACAACTCTGTGGCTATACAAGGCGATAACACGTCAAAAACCAGTCTCAACTAAACTATACATCTTTACAATTGGTACTTGAAATATTTCAAATACACATTAAAAACAATCTTATAATTAAATATATACGAATTATAATGGTCTACATTGGATGAAACCATATTAACCGCTAAGCCCAAGACAAGATGAAATCGGTAGGTAGCTAATTCATAACCGATCCCCCGCGATCTGTTTTTGTCATGTCAATTAGGGGGAGTTTCGAGGGTAATGCTTATTTGATTGAATTCCATTAATTACACAATAATACAAGAATATAATAACGAGATTTATTTCAATTAAATATAGTAGTATGTGGCTAAGCGGCTAATATGGTACAATGGTACCAAATTAACCGCTAAGCCCATGATAAATTTAGTAACTAATGCATTATAGATTCTTCGCGATCTGATTTTGGCAGTCAATCAAGGCGAGTTTCGAGGAACGCCTATATACTTGAATTCTATTTATTACACAATTTTCATCATCATCATCGAGATCAACCCCCATTTCCGGCTCACTACAGAACACGGGTCAGATCTCAATATAATAAGGGTTTGGCCATAGTCCACCACACTGGTCATGTGCGAATTGGCAGACTTCACCCGGCTTTGAGAACAAATTTGTAGTATTCTCAGGTATGCAGGCTTCCTCACGATGTTTTCCTTGACCGTTGAAGCAAGTGGTATTTTAATTGCTTAAAAAGGCACATAACTCCGATAAGTTCGAGATGCGTTGCCTGGATCGAACCCCGCCCCACGATTAGGAGGCAGACGCCTTAACCACTAGACTATCACAGCTTGCACATTAATAAAGGAAAAAAATTACAAGTTTCATTTAGTGGAGATAAAGGTCGTTTTAATTTCAAAATTTTGAATCTCCGATATTACCAAGAGGGCTTTCTAAGAATCGAAATTAACTCTTTTTTTTTTTTTTTTGCTTAGCTTAAAATAACTATGCTATTAGCTTAAATATTATATGATTCAGTTTATTTAAATGCATAATATGTTTGCACTATGATATATTCTCCTTTGGTCCTAATGATGATGATATTCACATATCACGGTCTAATCTCGAGGTATACTTTACGACAGTTCTAAAGACTCATTTGTCTAATCTTGTTGTACTGTATGCTCTACCTATAACTTAGTTTAACTTACGGCAACAACACTTGAACAGCTATTTCCATCTAAATCGTTTCTCCCAGTACATGTATACGTCTTAAACTGTAGACACGGTCATAACTCTCGAACAATTCAAATAAAACAACCAGTCGGCGTATCATCACGTCCCCTCAGCTATAAACCATTAAATGTGGCATGACCGTGCATTAATGAGGCGGTAATCTCCTGATATTAAAACGTCGAGGGCCCTCAACTCATGCCCTGCGTCGTACTAACCCTCGCTAACCCTTCACGGTTAAACTTGACATGCAAACAAGGTGCAATATGAAGGCTCTTCACATGGCCACGAAATATCCAATAGTACTATGACGTAGCCTTGAAATTTTTATTTGCTTTATCGTGAAACAAAAATGGCGAGATCCCATATAACTCCAGCCCTAGATTTGGTAGTCACAATCCCACATTCACAAATAAAATTCTACTTACCAGACTAACAAAAAAGGCATCAGAAGCGAACCGTCTTAATTTAGGTGAAATAAAATATTCTTAGATACGTAAAAAACTACTTACCATACTCATCAAATCTTTGATATTGTAAGCAGAATTGCTAGTATAGTTCTTTCAGGAGCTAAGTTTTAGACAATGTGGATTTAAATAATTTTGTTTTTGATCTCCTCTTTGGTAATATGGTAATTACACATAAAATTACTAAGAAACATATAAAAAAAAAAAGAAACGAGCACCAAATCTAAATGGTTTGTAAATTTGTTAGGTCTAGCTTTATCATCATAATCATCATGAGCCCATTGCCGGCTTACTACAGAGTACGGGTTTCCTCACACGCCTTTAAGAACATTATGGAAAACCCTCACGATGTTTTCCTTAACCGTTACAAGCGATATTTTAATTGCTTAAAAAAGCACATAACTCCGAAAAGTTAGAGGTGCGTGCTCAGGATCGAAACTCCGACCTCTGATTAGGAGGCGGATGTCCTTCCCACATAGCTTAGCTTAACCATCCTCCTTTGTACCTTACCCCTCCTTATGTAATTTTTCTATGAATCAATATTAATGCGCTTGACAGGACGCGATCTTGTCTGTACGAGTATATTCATCATGATGATGAACAACCCATTACCGGCTCACTACAGAGCACGGGTCTCCTCTCAATATGAGAAGGGTTTGGCCATAGTCCACCACGCTGGCCATGTGCGGATTGGCAGACTTCACACGCCTTTGAGAACATTATGGAGAACTCTCAGGCGTGCAGGTTTCCTCACGATGTTTTCCTTCACCGTTGAAGCAAGTGATATTTTAAATGTTTAAAAACGCACATAACTCTGAAAAGATAGAGGTGCGTGCCCGGATTCGAAGCGCCGACCTCTGATTAGGAGGCTGACGCCCTAACCACTAGGCTATCACCGCTTCACGAGTATATTCAGCCTATTATAAAATCTATTCCGAAAATCAAAAAGTCATATTATAAATATTAATAACTTAACAATAATATTATTTATCCAATTACGCTCCTCAAACATAAAATATCTTATTATAAAAATAGACGTAATTGCTTTCCCTCAATATGCATAAACAGTAAAACCCAGCTAAATATAAATTGCTGAAGACTAAAATACCCATACATATGCGTAAAGCGTCGATAATTTTTGGTTGAGTTTCATACATATCGTACGTTCCAAAGTTTAGCATACAAAATTGAATTCCTGGCAACGTTCCTCGCGTAAACTATCCTGAAGACGGGGTTTAAGATCGAGTTTCGTATGTTGATGGTAATGAGTGGCGGCCCTTTAATGTTATATAAATATGCTTGGGTTCTCGTTTTATCGATATGTAAAATTCTACTATGGAAAACATTTTCTTTAAGAGAGAACCACAAGATTTTTAGCTTTAGCTATGAGCCTTTTAAAGAACTAGTTGCAGCCTCTTTACAGGTGTTTTTTTTCTAAACGTACAGTCATCATCATGATCAACCCATTACCGGCTCACTACAGAGCACGGGTCACCTCTCAATATGAGAAGGGTTTGGCCATAGTCACCCACACTGGCCATGTCGGATTGGCAGACTTCACACGCCTTTTGAGAACATTATGGAGATCTCTCAAGCGTTCAGGTTTCCTCACGATGTTTTCCTTCACCGTTGATGCAAGTGATATTTTAAATTTAAAATAAAAAAAAACGTACAGTGTGATTTGACAATAATCAAAAATTATCATTTGAAGTCAAAATTTAAGCATGACTTATAGTCAAGGTATTGTCAGTATGAGCGAATAATTTGGCATAAAGGTTGCCCCAGTGTATAGACGCTGTGAAGGTCATTCTGTTCAAAGCGCTCTACATTATTTTAGTCTGCGAGCTTTGGTTCCAGTACTCGCAAAGGCATATACGCTGCAGGTCCAATACAATGATGCTTTTAACCGCGGTTTGGCTTGTAGTGCTACGGCTGTTTGACAAAGTGCGGACAGATAGCTTTGATGCCATCTAGCACTAAAAGACCGCGTCACTACTGAACAGAGTCCGAGGAAGCAACATTATTTTGCACATAATAGCAAACATAATGCTCCTCTGCTGTGGAAATTTACAAAAAGTCATCATCATCATCATCATGATCGACCCATTAACGGCTCACTACAGAGCACGGGTCTCCTCTCAATATGAGAAGGGTTTGGCCATAGTCAACCACGCAGGCCATATGCGGATTGGCAGACTTCACACGCCTTTGAGAATATTATGGAGAACTCTCAGGCATGCAGGTGTTTTCACGATGTTTTCCTTCACCGTTGAAGCAAGTGATCATTTTATTGTTTTAAAACGCACATAACTCTGAAAAGTTAGAGGTGCGTGCCCGGATTCGAACCGCCGACCTCTGATAAGGAGGCTGACGCCCTAAGCTATCACCGCAAAAAGACATAAATCCCTTTATTTATAAATACTACATACATTTGAGTTGTCCGAGTTAATGAATAAACAATAAAAATTAAATAAGTATTTTTTTAATATTTCAGGTTTCTGGATCGTTTTATTAATACATTATAGGTTTATTCCATCCGAGGGTTAAAACACTTATTTTTGCTCATGATGTATGTAGTTGAAACATACTAAAATTAAAGATCTCTTATTGCTTTCCATACTTCATGTTTAACTCAGTAATACATTAAGTTACCGGACTTTGGAGATTGAAAACATAAGTAGAAAATTAACGTGTTCAGTGACTTCAACACATGACGTCGACTTCGAGTCTCTTTCTAGAAGCTTACCATCAAACTGTCATTACGTTAAACCGGAACGTTCCAAGGTATTCCCTCTAATTGGAAGCGAGAATATTCATTTTGAGTTCGGCATTTGCATTAATTGGAAACTGGATCGTATTTTGATGTTTGTTGAAACTTGGAAACGCAGTTATGAAATCAAATTTACTAAAGCATTGTTAGCATTTGAACTCAACTCGGACTTCAGTGTTTGGTGTAAACAGTTCAATCCAAGAGAATATTAGTTATTCGATATAGTTTAAGTCCGAATAAGGTACAGGAACAAGGTACATGTAACATTAATAAAATAAAACAAACTATATTAAAGCTAAAACGTCATCGATGCCACCGGAACGCGGTACACAAGATGCTGACAGCATTTCCCCTTTGAATATAAATATCATACTAATTCTTTGGCCAAAGTAAGTGCCAGCTCTAAGATCCCCAGAAGACTCGATAACCTTTTTTGATAAAAAAAAACAAAGCCCAAGAAAGTAAGAGCCGCCGCTCTTACTTTTACGAAACAAAATGTTAAAGGTAACACAAACCACATAAGGTCTCTCCTAGGCAAACAGGATAAAGGTTTTGTTATGTTGATTGAACCGGGATCATATTCGCTTCGCTAACAACGTGTTGCACAGGACTGAAATTCAAACACTACTTATAGTAATAATGAATAGAAGCAGGCGTTACTTTGCGGAAGTCCATGATAAACAATAAACAGCAAGTATAATTTGCTATATTCCGCCGACAACCGGGAGATTAGTATAGTATAACACCACACAAAATACTCCACTAGAACCTCGAGGTTCTAGTGAGAGGTAATAATCTCCCGGTTGTCGGCGGAATATAGCAAATTATACTTGCTGTTTATTGTTTACTACTTATAGTATTTTTAGGTATAATTATGCAACATTTTTACAGTTCAGGCCCGTATATGGAATACGCTGAACCATATAAGTTTGATTCATTTTCATCCGTCCACCCGTATGCTCCTTTTTATATTGGTCTTGTGGTATCAGTTGATATTTGTAGAATACAAAATTTAATGGTCACGTATTGTTTCCGATATTAAATGAAGAATGTATGGTTGTTTCGAGAAATAATGCGCGAGCCTTGGTTTTGTTCGCAAACAGAACCGTTTGGTGACGAAAGAAATTCCAAAATATTGTGCTCGCTGTGATTTGTGTCTCCGAAGAGAAAGCTGTTGGTTAGTCCAGAAGGAACAACCAACTGTTCTTCTATAAAATCTTTGAGGACGTCCTTGGCGCTGGTGTACGCTACAGCATAATGGGGGAGGGGTTCGATTTCCGGCTCGAATCTGGTCTGGTATGAGGCAAGTGATTCAGCATTTCGGTATATATAGAAACCGATTAGGAGGCTGGGTTAAGCCAGCAACGCTTCGTTGGCTATTCTGCTGCTACAGATGTTCATGGGCGTTAGAAATCACATAACATCTTTTCGTTAGCCCTCAATGTATGGATATAAAAAAAAAGTAATAAGTATCTAATTTGGTTCTAGTTTTCACCATTATCTTTTTAATTCACTGGTTAAATATAAAACTCTGCTCTAAAGTTACTGTACTATGTTTATTGAAAAATTCGCAGCCTATTGTCAAATCGCAGACGTAGCCTGAGGCGACGAGATAACGAACTTGCATTTGCCTTGTACATTGTCGCGTATATTTTGTACCTCTTCATATATCCTTATTTAATCCTCTTCATTTTGTAACTGCTCATACTTAGCCTTAGATTTCATTCACCTTGTCGCTTATTTAACTATGATCTACTTATTAGTTTCCTTGCGGTTTTCTTGTGCCTCTGTCTTTATACACAATCCGATAATAATTGCCGGTTATTATTCGTCTATCTTAGACAACGCAAATAAATGCCAAAATTCCGCGATTTCAATTTAATGGTTTCATTTATTCAACTTTTGCATAATTAATTAATTTCATAGTTGTTTTTTTATTATATTGTTTAACACCAATGTTCTAATAACTGTAATGTACTGTAATGCAAATTTTAACCGGAGAAACTGTAATGCTGTATATACCTGCAATGATAACTGTACTCGGCTTACACAAACATTATATTGTAATATTTTTATATATATATTTTATAATACAGTATATCGATTGGTGTATCATGTGAAATAAATAAATAAAATAAACTTTCTAACCTCCATTATGGCTCCTTTTTGGGGCATAGTTATTAGAAAGTTTGTAACTTAGTAGATGATAACCACATAGAAAGAGAAATTTCAGAAAACAGTAAATGTTTTATTGTATGAATTCTACAGTAAGTATTCTTAATTTATGTCGATCAAAGATATTTTAAAATAAAATACGACGTTTAGAAAATCAAATAAAATAACATTTGCGCTTGAAGCGATCTCTCCCAGACTTCGAAATCGAGCTGAAATCGAAGTATCACGTTAATGAGAGGAGATAAATTCCAAGGTCAGGGTTTAACAAAAAATACATTACAATACGCCCCACTATAAAATATTCTCCGTATTGTAACACGCATAATGGTTACGAAACTTCAAGAGCTCCAATTTAAAGCGATTGGATCGTTGAATCCCAGACATATCCGCGGGCGATGTGATAACGAACTTGCATTCACTTCACACTCAGCGTGTGCTTGCAAACTTTTTTATTTTAACTTTTTCTATAAGCATAATATCTTCATATCTATCTAGTCACGTATCTACATATGACCTAACATTTTTCAAATTACGAGTATTTCGTTAAAAACTGATAATAATGCCGATTCAATCTTCCAATAAAAGCAGTTTTGTCCTTTTCTAACTTTTTAACCTGGCATATGGTAAATCTGTTTACTTAATCAATATATTATGGCTATAAAAGAATATATTGATTAAGTAAATTTTTTTTACCAAAAATTTACCAAAGCAACAGAGCTTTCCAACAACTGAACAGTACAACATTTTTTTTTTTTTGGACTGTCTATTAGCTGTACAAACCCTATTGGTTGCCACGGCGTAACCGGGCTGGTGGCATTGTTACGGTATTACTAATTTTAGCTACCTATTAGAATACGGAGGAACGATGAATGAAGGGCTTGGGCCTAAGATGCCGGACATACTACTTCACGCTGCAAAACTATGTTGTGTAGACACGTTGGAGATCAGAGGACATCAGACAACTCGCAGGGCTCCGCTGGGAAAAACTCTATGCCCACACACTGAAAATAAATCTATCTAACAAGTGAAAATTTCACTTGCTAAAGTATTTTGTTTTGTTCATACATATTAGCAGCCACAAAGTTAAAATGATTAAAAAATGCTTAGCAAGTAATCGTTTTGGATTATTACTTTGAAAATTTAATAAAGTATCACGGTGAGGCTGACATGGCATTAATTTGACAGAAATGATAAGTTGCTTAATTTTATTATGTTTAGTTTTGATATCTAAAAGTTATAAAGTGATTAAATTAGCTTTGTTGTGAGCAACAAAGGGGCTTTATGTTCTACTGTACAAATATTTTACTTGATAATCTCTAATATATAAAATTTCGGTGAAGTTCAAAGGAAATTGTATTTTATTTTATAATAAATTACCTATTGATATCTTGGAAATGTCTATCAATAAGTTCAAAGTTTTTATAAAATGAAAGCTTGTAGAAAAATCCTATTACGATATTAAGGATTATATGAACGATAAAAAAGCTTGGATGTGAATTGCTCTATCTCCATAGGTACTTTAGTTTATTATTCATTTTATTCATTATGTGAGATGGTGATAACGAAAAAAGAGAAAAACCCCGGCTAAGTTTGTTGTGGGCTTCTTCTTAAACCGGGGCGCGTTTGGAACCCTCATAGCTTTAGTTTTAAGTTTACGAATTTAGTTATCACCATGAAATAACTACTATGTTAATTATTGACGCTATTTGAATAAAGATTATTTTGAATTTGAATTTGAATTTTGGTAGCGAATATATATTTTTTTCATTGTAGTTCTATCGGTTAAGTTAATGATGATGGTTGTAGTGAAATTGCACCTTGCCAGTATGTCCTTCTATAAGTAACATCTAAATGAATCTTTCAAATTCCGAAATAGTTATTACGTACAATTTGCCGATTATATTATCAATAATTGGTCCAACGGGATCTGAGTATTCAAAGAGTGTATTAACTTCAAGTCGTTGTCAATTGTTTTTCACAGATTACCACAGATTGTGAAGTATGTACAACCGATAAGTTATTTTCATTAGAAAATAAAGTTATGTTCTAATGAAAATAACTTTTTCTTATCGGTTGTATAAGTTATTTTCATTAGATTTCACACGCATTTAAGATTGTCTTCGGCATTGGTTGCCTGATAGGAAGGACGCTTTATACGTTGCCAAAATTTATACCTGTGCTGCTTTTCTATTTTAGTAAACATTTAGTACTTTTGTGTGGTGTAGAATAAATGTGTATTCATTTATGCATTCATTTCCATGCCGTAGAGAATCAGAGCCCTGTAATGGTTATGACCCTAGTGCACGAGGTCCCTTAAGGGTCTTGCTACACTGGTCTGTTGTCCTATATTCCTTTTGAAGTCCCATAATGAAACTTTACACTCGTTAATGAACTGTTCTGTCAATACGTGTAATTACGCGTATCTCGCAGATTGGTCTCTGTATTACCACCCTGTCAACAAAGTCAACAACATAAGTATCTGTAATCAAGTATTGAGGGGCCAAACTCTGATATTACAATTGTGTCGCAATGGTAAGCAATGTAAATTCTATTCCAATTTAAAAAATATGGCAACGTACAAAACGTAATAACGATCAATAAAATGTGACGGCTTCGGCCGTGGCTAGTTACCACCCTACCGACAAAGACCTGTCGCAAAGCGGTTCAGCATTCCGGCATGATGTCGTGTAGAAACCCATTAGGTGTATGGATTTACCATACTCCTAACAGGTCAGCCCGTTACCATAGACTGCATCATCACTTACACCAGGTGAGATGCCGTCAAGGGCCAACTTGTAGTGGATATAAAAATATATATAATAGTTGGACATAGCATTCGGCAAGCTTGTATCCTGGTGCCTATAAAAGTTGTTTACTTTTCAATTGGAAACTTTAACAAGGAGTATATTTTAATATTTGTATATTTTTTTTGAAGCGATGATAACCTAGTGGTTAGGGCGTCAGCCTCCTAATCAGAAGTCGGCGGTTCCAATCCGAGCACGCACCTCTAACTTTTCGAAGTTATGTGCGTTAACCACTAGGCTATCACAGCTGTCACAGCCTCTATTAATAGGATGTTACATATCCAAGCCTAGCACAGCCTAACATATTCGTTGCAACGCTAGTCGCAACATCTGCGTTTAACAACCGCTACGGATGGGGGTTTCCGCAGTCACGCTGTAACAATACCCTAAACGTTTCACTATTATAAGTTTGTGTTTATAGAGGCACTTAAATTCAAATTCAAATAATCTTTATTCAAATAGTCCTTTAAAAGGCGCTTTTGACACGTCAATAATTTACATAGTAGTGATTTGATGGTGATAACTACATTCGTAAACTTAAAACTAAAGCTATGAGGGTTCCAAAGTGCCCCGGTCTAAAGAAGAATTTTTTTTTTTGCTATCACCATCTCACATGCCTTAAGTGGCATTTCACAATTATATTAAGAGCTATCTTATTAGAGCAATATTTCACACCCATGCTTGTTTATCATTTACATAATCCTTTACACTATAATAGGACTTTTTTAAAAGCTTACGTTTTATATAAACTTTGAACTTTAAACTTAGTTGTGACTTATCGCCTAACGCACCGACGCGACGTGAGCAAGTTAAAATGTATGAAATATTTTTCTGGCATTCGAGAAGCAAGTATATAATGAATCATAATAAATTCAATTAAAACTACCTTGGAAGTCGTATCTTAGTTGTCTTGTAATTGCACGTATTATAGTAGCTGCACTAGTTTCTGAAATTATTAAAAAATGTAAATTTAGATTAAAATAGAAAGTATTACTTTCTGTTTTAATCGTATTATTATAAATTCAATTCACTTTAGTCATACATGTAAATACGGTAATAAAATAGGCACTGTTAGATTTTGACTAGCCAAAAAATTATACACTACCCCAGTAAACAGAAGAAACGAATTAGAATTTTTTTTTTTTGTAGAATTCCGATTCGCAACGTGTTTGAAGATGGGAAATTTAACTGCGTAGATACAACGCTCTCTGAGTGTCATCTTTATACATTATACTATAGTCACAAATAAAGCGCGTCTGCGGGGGCGAGGGGACGTCTCCTGCAGAGAGCGCTCGCGTCGGAATTTTTAATTCAATTATGATAGCGATCGTGTTTAATGACCGTCCTCTCTTGCAGGACGTTTTATGTTGCCCCCGCTTGCTTCAGCCCCTAAATGTTTATGTGACATGGTTGCCAATTTGCATTTATAGTCCCTTTTTTGGAGTATTTTTTATTAGAGCAAACGAGGCCGTAAACTTTCACTGATTAGTAATTAGAGTATGTTGGATACATTCTTCTGCGTCGTTCCCATATAACCCATTCTCGGCTCACTACAGAGCACGGGCTCCTCTCAATATGAGAAGGGTTTGACCATAGTCCACCACGCTGGCCATGTGCGAATTGGCAGACTTCACACGCCTTTGAGAACATTATGGAGAACTCTCAGGCGTGCAGCGTGCAAGTGATATTTTAATTAAAAAAAAAAGAAGCTTAAAAAGCTATCACACATATTTTTTATGTGTGTTATCACACATATTTTTTACATACAGACAAAATTGAGAAACGTCTATTTTATGCGCGGGTTGTTTTACTGGAAATTTATATGCGAGTAGGTATTTTTTAATACAAAAATTGCACAAGACCGTCGTATTTCAAAATGAAGGTACCCCGTAACAGGAACTCGAATTTGCGCAAATTGAAAACGGAAAAAAACGAAATCCCAATAAACGAAATTAAATTCGGAAGTCAAACTTGCTTTTCACGGAGGATCGGTGAAAAAATTTCATGGCGATAAATTTGTCAGCCGAGGCCGAAAAGTTTCATGTTAATTCAATCAAAGGCCGGTCTGGCTTACGTTGATGAAGGAAAACCTCCGTGCCGCTCTTTTTTCTAATAATTTCCCGGGATCAATGTTTGAGAACAGTTATCCTATTTAGGGTTAAGTAGCTTAAGGCTTTTAATGGAAAGAGAAAGCTCTTTTTGAGCACTTCATCAGAAAATGTATTTGGAAACGGATCACTGGCCTTATAAAATGAAGTTATAATTTGTTTTACAATCTCTGACATAAATGATGAAGCTCATAAAATAGGAGATCCTATAAGTAGACACTGCATCGTCTTTTCAATGCTTTCAAGACCTCGAGATTTGATATTTAATTTTATCAGTATTTGTCGGTGGAACGTTCTAGCGACGGTTAAAAACTGAAACAATAGGAATGGACTGAATTTGATGTTATTATTTATTTATTTTTTTGTTTTTCGGACTGTCTATTAGCTGTGCTAACCCTATTGGTTGCCACAGCGTAACCTTGCTGTATTATTTATACTTACATCACACTAAATAGTACTAATAAAATTTTTATTATACATCAAACATTTTACATAAAACTTAAACTTAAACTTAGATTAACCTAAAACTAAAAATCTTAAAAAATAAATAACATCATAACTAAAATATATTATTAAAAGGAGTCCCTTTAGGCAAGGTTCCGAAGATACTGGCAGCGTTCCCCCTTTGAATTGCTAGGCTAATTCGTTGTCCGAGGTAGCTGGCAGCTCTTCGGTCCCCTGTGATGTCGACTAACCTTTTTGCTATTTCCTTAAAAAGACTTAGTGCGCTAGGACCCCACGGACCAAGGGTCTCGACACCGAATGGGACAAAATCATATTCGGAGCCTAGACCCCTGTATTTGCATGCTTTAGCTTTTTCAGCCGCTTCACAAGCCGCACCTACTCTATTGTTGGTTCCATGTAGATGGGAAGGGGCCAGCGTGTCTGTACAGGTTGCATCCCATACCAGCACCCGGCCCATCTTCCATGGAATCAAACTCATACCGTCCGGTCTCTTGCCATCGTCTCTTGCAATACCAGTCGGCTCAAGTAGACTTGGCACGTTGACGGTGGCAAGGGACCGGCGTATGATATCGTTAAGTTATATCATCACACTAATATGTCAGTTTGTGTGTATGTATGTTTGTTTTTTATTCCTTCACGACCAAACCAAATTACAAAAGTAATCTTACTTTATAATAGTATTTAAAAAGTTATTTTTGATTAAAAATACATATTGTTCTTAAGTACCGGAATAGCGCCATCTCTCTTTAGTTGTAGTTCTTTGCAAGAAGACTGACATATTACATTCGCTGTAAATCTTAATTTGGCTACAAATTATTTTTTTTCACTTCCTTCATAATTGATCAGTGATCAAGTGGTTTCTATTATATTGCCTAGCCTAATTTCCTATAAAGTACCACTTAAAAATTTAGTAACGCTTCTAAATAATAATAATAAGCCATTTAATTCCAAATCTAATACAGTTATAAATTTCGAAAGAGTTAAATATAATAATATTAATAATTTGATAAAAAATGAATTCAAAACCAATTAACTTATTATTTTAACAAACAATAGTTGTTTATTTATTTGGGTACCCATTTTCGGGTAAAGGCCTCCATCATCGTATTCCAACGCGCTGTATCGGTTGCGAGCTTAATCCATGTTTCTAAATACAACACATAATCACAAACTTTATTCTACTAAGCATCGACCTCGCTATAGCATTTATTTATTAGTTAATATAACTTAGGTTCAGTGTGACAAACCTCTTTTTTTTTCGGACTGTCTATTAGCTGGACAAACCCTATTGGTTGCCACAGCGTAACCGGGCTGTTTGGCGAGCTTTGGAAAGAAGCTCTGCCATAAGAAATTTTGAGCAATAGGGCTTGAAGAAACTCCTTTGAGGCCGAACCTCGGCTTAGGCGACGTTTGGGATAACGGGGGGGTCGGACGGTGAGTGGTCCGTACGTCTCCGAGGCCGTGGATGGAGCCCACGTCTGGATGACGTAAGATAGCGGGGACCTCGTCTTCGCCGGCGAAGACGATGTGTAGCGTATGATTGTCTGGTAGGTGGTACGAGTGTGTTGTCAGTAGTCATCTGATCGTCAGGGTCATGAAGGATATGTTTAGGTCTCCTCTTCCGGAGAGGAGCGCTTAGGTTGGGGGAGTAAAAAGAAGCCGCAACTACGGGAGGGTTGGGGTGTCTTGGAGACATGCACAACTATTGCAACAAAATGGCCGTACTATATATAACGTTACACAAGTTTTGTTCCTACCGCATAATATACAGATACATAAACCAAAATATTTAACTCTCAAGGGGACAAAAAAAAAAGGCATTGTTGAATTCCGGCATTTCTGACGGTTAATTTGCACATTAACGGTTAAAAAAAGTTTCGTCCGAATAAATGAGTGAGTATAACAAAGGCCCGCCTTCGCTACAGGAGATGAATGTGCCTGTAGTAATGACATTCTTTTAAAGGACGTTTTATGTTCCATTCAACTTTTGCCGCTTTTTTAATCTATGTCTATGGTAATACCAAATATAAATAATAAAAAAAAACCTAGACCCTCCATAAAGGAGATCTATTTCGTTTTTTTAGTTAAAATTCTAATAAGCTCAAGCGTAAAACGAGAGGGAATGGATGAGATAAACACATGAATGAAAATTAAAATGAAAAATATTTATTTAACCAAAAACATTATTTGTACAATTTTACTTTTTTTTTTTCGATGGTACCCCTACATACACCGGTACGATACACTAGGTAATCTGTAGTCTGTCTCGTGGGCTCATATATAAAAATATGGAATATAAAAAAAGCTAAATTTTTTTTTCGTACTTTATAGCAATAACTCACTTGTCATTGAAGACCGACCCGGCAAAGGATGTGTCTCCTCAGTTCGGACTTTTGGTCGCGATAAAAAAACGCAAAATAAATAAACAAAATAGAATAATATTTTGACGACCTCCATAGCACAGCGCGTTCGCTGTCGCAATATAAAGTGGGAAGTCCTGGGTTCTATTACTGGCTTGACTCTGGTCTGGACAGTGGCTTCACCCACCCCATAAAAGATCCACCGCCAAGCAATTTAGCGTTCCCAGTATGATGCCCAGTAGCAACCGATTGGGAGGATGGGTTCAGCCGGTAATGCATCGGTAGCTCCTCTGGTGCAGATGTTTATGGGCGACCGTGATCACTCAACACCACATAACCCGTCATTTGCAACGATGTGACATACATAAAAAAAGTTATAGCCATTATAGCTCGTCGTTTGACAACGATAAAAAAAAAAAATTGTTGTTTTCATACATCGTACCAATCTTACGTCACACATATTCTTAGTATTTATTATAAGTTTTAAGGAGTTGCTTAAAAAGAGGAAGTAGTAATAGTTGAAAGAGATAGGTGAAGACAACAGTGCCTCGATATGCGACCTATAACCCAATGTAGGCGAAATTGCCTGTCTGCTGCAATATTTCACCAGGTAAAGTGACATTGCGTTATGGGACGCTTGAATTTTGACGTGTAATGAATAGAGGATGAGAAGGCGAAATATTACGAAAGCAGTCTCGTATCATATTTGTTGCGAGAACGCTTTACAAAAACTAATCTAAAGTAAAAATGTAAAAACTATCATGAGTATATAGATAGCATGGTATAAGACGAGTTTGCGTAACTTGGCTAAAACTTTATAGTAAATCGATAAAAACGATCACTACAATCTACATGAGTTTAGAAAGTTAGACCTGTACATATTACATATAGTATTGAAGATAGATATTTTTATGTTCATAAACCTTTTAAGCTTTTTTTAACCTTTCAGACAACGGAAAATGCGAGCACCGCTTTACTAGAAGGGTAAAATAAAGTAAGCCAAGTGTGCCTGTATTGGAAAGGCTTCACAATATAAATATAGGCATAGACTCCTTATTTCTAAATCTATAACTATGAATGTGAATGTGATGTAAAATTATCAAACGTATTGTGAAATTTCTGTTTTCAGATCAATCCCCAAAAAGAATTATTACATTTTCAGAGTTCATGATCACTTTTAAATACATCATCAGAGGATAAACTATCCAAAGATGATATATTATGCTATAGATCCTAACTTATAGCGAGTGATTCTGGCTATAATTAAAAAAATAGCTGGAACCTTTATGAACCTTTATAAAACGTGTAGTACATTGTTTTCTTATATATAATTTTTTAGTACGGCGTATAACTAAGTAGTGGTGACCTTAGTAGAACCCCTTTCCGATATCAACATTTTACTATAAATTTTATTATATATTTTTTATTTTACTAAAGACCACCGGTTTAATTAGAAAAAGTACGCGGGCAACAGAAACGCAAAAGTAATATAAAACATTTCTTGTGCTTAAACACTCTGATTTGTTGTAAACAGAGATAGGTAGCCAGTGATAAATAGCTGAGTGCCATCTCTTACATGACACTTAACGTTGGAGCTAATGCAGCCGAGATTGCATGTCTGCGGGACACTTTACTGGCATCAATGACACTAACTTTGCGAAGAGCGCTTTTCATGCAACCTCCATTTTGGAGTTCAATGAATACGGTATGACGAAATGAAATGTTAAATTGGATTACACGAACAGTGAGTCGAAACTTGCGTCTATACTTTGTAACAGTCTGCCTTGCTCAAAATTTAAATTATAGTGGGCAGATTGCTAGAAGTGCTCCTTGCGAGAATATTTGTGACTTCCTATTATTTCTCACTATGATATGTGAGAAATCATCATATATTTATTACATTCATAAGAAATCAATGTAGAAATGTTCAATTGAAATTACCCATAAGTCAATAACCGCAATCTTTCGAAGCAATTGAAATATAGACAGGTGATGACAAAGACCGATTCATCACCACTCTCGGCTTACCGTGTGGCTAGGACCTCCCTATGTTTTTTGTGTTGCTTGAGCTTTGGAAGAAATTATATGATACAATCTTTTACATAAAAACTATGCAATAATGGCAAATGTTTCACTTGCCCCGAGCGCCATTTATCTTTGGTTTAAATAGAATACTATCTATATAATTCAATCAATCAATCAATCAATCAATCATCATAATCTTTATTCATATAGTCCTTTAAAAGGACGCGTCAAAAATGCCTTTAAAAAGTACTTTTGACGTGTCAATAATTTACATAATAGTGATTTGATCGTGATAAATACATTCGTAAATTTAAAACTAAAGCTATGAGGGTTCCAAACGTGCCCTGGTCTAAGAAGAAGCCCTCAGCAAACTTAGCCAGGTAAATTTTCTTCTACCGGTAGGTTAATTTTGATTCTGCCAGTGAATTCTCACCGCATCTACAAAAAGTCCTGTCACTAATCTCAAGGCCGGGCGAAGGAAGCCTTTGTCAAATTTCTGCAACAGCTTGGACTAATCGTAGCCTTGGCTTGATAAAAGTTATATTGTCTCAGAATAACTCGAACCTGAAATCCAATCCAGAACATCCCACAAAAATCCTAACTTTAATATTGAAAATGTGAAAAGGGCTTATGTTTGGTACGCTTTCACGTCGTTCCACTAAACCGCTTTTAAAAATCCATTCGTCAATCGAAAGCTATATTATCGGCGTATTTATTAACGTAACGTAACGTTAACGTTAATAAATACGCCGATAATATAGCGTAGGCGTAGTATTTAGTAGTTTAGTGTTTATTAGTAGAAGCGGTGATAGCCTAGTGGTTAGGGCGTCAGCCTCCCGAGGTCGGCGGTTCGAATCCGGGCACGCACCTCGTGCTCTGTAGTGAGCCGGCAATGGGTTGATCACGACGATTTATTTTTATTTTATTTAATTTATTTACACATACATATTAGTAACATAAGCTACATTTTATTCCGTATACAACGGGAATGGATACTGCGCGGGTGAAGCCGCGGTGCGCAGCCAATATAAATATAAAATTTCCAATTCGATTCTCAATATAAACGATGAAAATGTTAGTTCAATATCATTTATTTCAATTTCATCTGCAATCGTGGAGTGTTGTCGAGTTGATTCCGCAAATAAATAAAATGCAACAGATTATTTCTCTTTATTCGGCTCCAGTTCCTACGATCGAACGCTGCCGATTGCAGCGGCGAGTATGAAATCACTGCCAATATTGTGAAAGATACTGCAAATGGAATGGAGATCGTGTCCATCGTTTCATATAACTGCCGAGTATGGGTTTCTGGTGCTGTACTTTGGGCACACTGAGCGAAAACACTTCTAATTTAAGATTTTTTTTTTTTTTATTCACCACAAGTTAGCCCTTGACTGCATCTCACTTGATGGCAAGTGATGATGCGCTCTAAGATGCTAGCGGGCTAACCTGTTAGGAGTATAGTAAACTCATACTCCTAATTGGTTTCTACACGACATCGTGCCGGAACGCTAAATCGCTTGGCGACACGTCTTTGTCGGTAGGGTGGTAACTAGCCACGGCCTAAGCCTCCCACCAGACACATTATTTATTGCATTACATTACATTTGGAGTTGTGATAGCCTAGTGGTTAGGACATCCGTTACTTTTATATTTTATATGTAGGTAGGTATAGTAAATTATCTACCGACATATATTTTTACATAAACAAAATATTTATTTTATTTTATTTAAATTATATTGGGTGCCTTCAGGTGCAAGCTGTGATAGCCTAGTGGTTAGCGCGTCAGCCTCATGATCAGAGGTCGGGGGATCGAACCCGGGCACGCACTTCTATCTTTTCGGAGTTATGTGCGTTTTTTAAAAAACTTAAAATATCACATGCTTCAACGGTGGAGGTAAACATCGTGAGGAAACCTGCAAGCCTGAGAGTTCTCCGTGATGTTCTCAAAGGCGCGTGAAGTCTGCCAATCCGCACACGGCCAGCGTGGTGGACTATGGCCAAACCCTTCTCATATTGAGAGGAGACACGTGCTCTGTAGTGAGTCGGCAATGGGTTGATCATGAACATGATTACATTTAAATATGAGTGTTTTCGCCCAGTGCTGCTCACTTTCCATTTCGTCTCTGCCTAGTCTTTTTCCTCTTGCATTTATCCCATGGTATGGCTCATCATGTCTTCTTCTTTCACTCAATTTTATCAGCCTCACTATCCACTCCTTTTACATGCATATCCTCATTCAAACAATCCATCCATCTCTTATGTGGTCATTGCCCTTCCACATTTTTTTATACACTACAAGTCAGCCCTTGACGGCTATCTCACCTGGTGGTAAGTGATGATGCTGTCTAGGATGGTAGCGGGCTAACCTGTTAGAAGTATGGTAAACCCACGCTCCTAGTTGGTTTCTACGCGACATCGTGCCGGAACGCTAAATCGCTTGGCGACACGTCTTTGTCGGTAGGGTGGTAACTAGCCACGGCCGAAGCCTCCCACCAGACCAGACTCGAGCCGGGAATCGAACCCAGGACCTCCAACTTTTTTTTTTTTTAAATGCGACAGCGCACGCACTGCGCCACGGAGGTCGTCAGAATACATATTTAACAATAACTCGTCAATGTGGATGGATATTTATTAACATCATCTTCAGCCTATTGGTGACCTACTGCTGGGCCTCCTCCTCATAGGAGAGTACTATTTAGAGGATAGACCTACGCTGCTTCATTATCCGTTGGTGGGATTTAACGATTATAAACAAAATACGGTTTAAGGCATTAGTTAATAAGTTACTCTGTTTTGACCTCTTATGTGTATATTTTTAATTGTGTTGATCTCATAAATAAACGTTTTCTATGGTATTCTATATATTTTTACGTTAAGAACTTCTACGATAAGTTATTTATTCTAAGAAAATATTTTTTTTTTTGCAATTTGGTTACTAGTAAATTCATTTTGTTCATATGTAATAAAAAAAATCAGTAATAGATAGAGCAGTTTGTAACAAAAATGCATTTTCTAATCACTAACAATTGAATGACCGCCACAGTTAAATAGCTGGAAGCTGACAATCTTGCCGATCAACCGCGTTTACGTTATCTATACAAATAAATAAAATTGGAGTGTCTGTTTGTAATATTGAAATAACCGTTTTTTACTACATACATATGAATATATATACCGTACATACACCAACATTTTTTTTTACAATTTTTGTCTGTCTGTCTGTCTGTCTGCTTGTTCCGGCTAATCTGTGAAATGGCTGGACCGATTTTTACGGGACTTTTATTGGCACGTAGCTGTTGTAATAAGGAGTAACTTAGGCTACTTTTATTTTAGAAAAAGTCTTTTATTTATAAAACTAAAGCAATGTTGCAATGTCTGTCCAGTACCGCGCGCAGCTCACGCGCATGCCACCGCCTGTGCCATCACGTCTCGGGAGCCTCCCACTTCTCCCAACAATTGTTTTAGTTTAGCAATTATTTCAAGTGATACGGGTTAGTAATCTATTGCTTCGTGATTGAAAGACAAACAAACACACTAACTCAACGCAGACGAAGTCGCGGGCGTCAGCTAGTCTAATATATAATCATCGACCAAGTAAGCAGTGACAAAAACCTAACTAGTAATAATAACTTTTTTTTTTTTTATCCACTACAAGTTAGCCCTTGACAGCAATCTCACCTGATGGTAAGTGATGATACAGTCTAAGATGGTAGCGGGCTAACCTGTTAGGGGTATGGTAAACCCATACTCCTCTTGGTTTCTACGCGACATCGTGCCGGAACGCTAAATCGCTTGGCGACACGTCTTTGTCGGTAGGGTGGTAACTAGCCACGGCCGAAGCCTCCCACCAGACCAGACTCGAGCCGGGAATCGAACCCAGGACCTCCAACTTTTTTTTATAATCGGACAGCGTGCGCGCTGCGCCACGGAGGTCGTCAAAAAACAAAAGGCATACATAGTACGCATACAATAAATTGATTAATGCAATCACTGAAACAAGGAGTTCTTGCTTTAATTGGTAAGTTTCAACTGGCTTTGCTGTCATGTACACCGCTTTGTTAACTACCAACGAGTATCCACAAAGCGAAGCTCGGTGTATGTAAAACTTTACGCCATTCGCTTGGACTAGTTTCCGGTAAAATCGTCAGAATCGTTCAGAGCACGGTAACTGTTACAATAACTGTTTATATAGAGCCTGGCTGATATTCAATTTAAATGTACCTACCGGCTAGAAGGACCACCTTTTTTTTTATCCACTAAAAGTTAGCCCTTGACGGCAATCTCACCTGATGGTAAGTGATGATGCAGTCTAAGATGGTAGCGGGCTAACCTGTTAGGGGTATGGTAAAGCCATACTCCTAATTGGTTTCTACACGACATCGTGCCGGAACGCTAAATCGCTTGGCGACACGCCTTTGTCGGTAGGGTGGTAACTAGCCACGGCCGCAGCCTCCCACCAGACCAGACTCGAGCCGGGAATCGAACCCAGGACCTCCAACTTTATAATGCAACAGCGCGCGCGCTGCGCCACGGAGGTCGTCAAAAACCTTCTCCCCATCCAATACGTAGGGCTCATGTATATTTAACGCGCCCATTTTAATAGCTCTAAAGTTTAATGAGTGAGTGAGTGAGTCAGTATTTTTCTCAGTGAGACAATGTGGGAATATATGTTCTGGTCTAGTCTAGCGGAAGACTTCGGCTGTCTCTCGTTACTGCACTATAGATGTGGTGTGAAGCGATTCAGCGTTCCGGTACGGTTTAATGCGATTGTGATATCTCTAACAGGCTAGCCCGATAGACTGCATTTTCAGAAGTGATTACAGGTCAGAGCTTACTTTACTTGGAATTTAAAAAAAGTAACACCGAACGTCGAGTCGGCGTTTAGACGATATAGTGTGTTTATATACTCGTATGTATGGGATACTTCCAATCATCTTTGTATCCAAGTTTTGGATATGAACCGCTTAGGTATAGAACGCCCTACTGGCTTCCGAATTTCCTACTATTTATAGCTCTTTAAACAAGCAATTGTTTTCACTGATTAGCCAATCTAAATAAGACAAAGCACCTCAATATGTTAGCTTATAGTTAGTATGTGGTGTTAGCAAAAAAAAAGTAGCCCATTTAGACACAATTTTTTTTTGCGTCGATGTCTTACTTTACAATAATAGCGGGTTATACAATTACCAGATGCCAGAGCCATAAAGAATCGTAGCCTGGTTATATATAAAAAAAAAGACGGGTTGCACTCCGGGAGTGCCGGCAGAAGTGAAAACTTGATTATTAACGTTGAGCATGTTTGATATTTGGAATGGTTAGGGAATAATTTTGCACCAATTGCTTTATCAGTATAAAAGTACTATCATTTATGTGGTAGAATACAATATTCATTTATTGCGCTATCGTACACAAACATGACAATTTATATTACATTAAAAATTTAACACTTTAAAACTATTACAATTATTTTACATTAAAAAGTTTATCTATATCAATTTCCATATTTTAAGCACTTTACATTCACGAATTTTACGAATACACAACAATGTGATCACTACACAGACGGTCGAGCCATCAGCTGTCACCATCCATGGATGCGCGTGGCACGCTGTAACATACACGAACATTCGCGCAAGCGCCCTGCGCTGCCTAAACGAAACAGTAGGCCCAGGCATACATTTTCGCCGCGCCGTAGAGAGGGGATAGCTGTCTACTCTCCATCCGTCTTACGCTTTTTCGATCAGGTCACGTGTCCTGACGCGAGTTTAAGATTTTATACCCATTACAGAAAAAGTGCTCAACGCCGCTAAAGAAGTTTTCACTTCAAAAAAATATCTCCAGAAGATTTCGCGGTCACCAATTCATTCGGGCTATATGCAAAACCATAGAGCCATATTATCTCTTTTCTACTCTAGTGTTTTTTATTCACCATAAGTTAGCCCTTGACAGCATCTCACCTGATGGTAAGTGATGATGCGGTCTAAGATGGTAGCGGGCTAACCTGTTAGGGGTATGGTAAACTCATACTCCTAATCGGTTTCTACACGACATCGTGCCGGAACGCTCAATCGCTTGGCGACACGTCTTTGTCGGTAGGGTGGTAACCAGCCACGGCGGAAGCCTCCCACCAGACCAGACTCGAGCCGGGAATCGAACCCAGGACCTCCGACTTTAAAATGCAACAGCGCCACGGAGGTCGTCAATTCAATTTCAAGTCAATTATATTATAAGACTACAATATACATTAACATACATTATTACACATAATAACATTTCCATTTTTAGTGGAGACATCCATCACTGTAATAAATTCTGCCTATAATCTAAGCTTGTATGTATTATGTGAGTTAAAATTAAAATATTTGTAGTAGTCGGCAACTATTTGGGGCCGATTGATTTATTACGACCGAGAACGCCTGTAGCAAAGTGATGTATGGGCCTTTTGAGATTAGCACAGAGCAATGTGTACGAGAATAGTCGAAAACATTTGCTTACGCGAAAAGAATTAAAACTGTCATGTTTGTCCATTAGTTTCTAGGTGGTACAGTTCTAAATATTTGTCTGTCTGTATATGTCCAAAAAAAAATTATAAAAGTATCTTCTGCATAGTAAATTGTTCAACTTTGTAAATATTTGTACCTCGGAGCGCACTTAAAGCATTTGGTTTCGGCTGTAATTACTATTAAGTGGTTATCAGTCGTAAACGAATGGGGTTGCATACAAGCAGCCCCTTAACAACTTTCTCTAAGTAAGTTACCATGTGCCCATCAGTGGAACATGAAAAGGCTAAGGTTGAAGTTGGAAGCATTCGACGATTACCAATGATAACATCCAAAACCGAAAGTTAAACTAAATCTGCGGGGCGTGGAGGGTAACATCACCAATTGCTTAATTCAGGTTATTAGGAATTTGCTGTCGTATTATTAAGACGGAAGTACTGGCTCCCGACTTGAGTCTGGTCAAACCCTACTGTCAAAAATACACGTTTAGGTATGATGCTGAGCAGAAACCTATCAGGAATTTTGGTTCAGCTAGCATCGCAACGATGACGCCTCTGATGACAGATTTAATGGACGGAAATACATTACCATGAGTAACATAACATGAGTCCTGTCTGCTCGTTACCTTCGCTATGTAATTATAAAATACAGAACTTTTAACGTATGCAAAGCACGAATAAAACCTCGCAATGAAACGGTTACCGCATTATTTGTCGGAAACCAAATCAAACGCTTACAATTAGCTGGCAAAAGCTTCATCTTCTTTTTCTTGCCCTTATCCCACTTATGTGGGGTCGGCACAACACGTCTTCTTTCACTCACTTCTATCAGCCGTCACCTCACTACCCACACCTTTTACCCGCATATCCTTGTTTAGATAATCCATCCTTCTCTTCTTTAGTCTTCCTCTACTCTTTTGCCCTTCCACATTCATATATAACATTCTTTTGGTGACATCACTTTCTTCCCTCCGCATCATATGACCATACGATGGTCATAGAATAGATGAGTAATAACTCTCTTTGTCTTGTCTTTTCTGTCACTGGCGCTACTTTTAGACTTCCCCTTATATATTAATTTCTTATCTTATCCAATCTCGTCTCACCAAATTCAAATTCAAATAATCTTTATTCAAATAGTCCTTTAAAAGGCGCTTTTGACGCGTCAATAATTTACATAGTAGGGATTTGATGGTGATAACTACATTCGTAAACTTAAAGCTATGAGGGTTTCAAACGCGCCCCGGTCTAAGAAGAAGCCCACAACAAACTTAGCCAGGTAAATTTTCTTTTTGTTATCACCATCTCACATGCCACTTAAAATTATATTAAGAGCTATCTTATTAGAGCAATATTTCACACCCATGCTTGTTTATCATTTACGTAATCCTTTACACTATAGTAGGTCTTTTCTACAAGCTTACCACCACACATCCATCTCAACATTCGCAATTCAGGCAAAAGCTTGATATACATTATTTCTCACGTTGCAAATATTCCTCTGTACCGCCGCATTAGCCTGTGTTACACGTGCACAGTTCCAAAGGTGCGATTTGTAAAAGCCAAAGCGTTACACAAATTCGATGCACCCGGGAGCCAGCGCCGGGAACAGACATGAATTTTGACTAATACACCCTGTATATTGCATTTTATGTTAAAAGCTTTGCTGGAAATTGGATTTTAAAACTCTTACACTTTTATGAAGTGGTGCCAGTTATCAAATAGGTACGAATGCGATAAGTAGCGACGCGACGCGACAAAATGCGAATTACACTTCATATGACGTTTATTGTTTTCTAGTCCTCAGTTACTGTTTCAACCATGGGCAGGTTTTTTTTTGCATTGTAATTCAAAAACATCATCATCATCATGATCAACCTATTACCGGCTCACTACAGAGCACGGGTCTCCTCTTAATATGAGAAGGGTTTGGTCATAGTCCACCACGCTGGCCATGTGCGGATTGGCAGAACTCACACGTCTTTTAGAACATTATGGAGAACTCTCAGGCGTGCAGGTTTCCTCTCGATATTTTGCTCCACCGTTGAAGCAAGTGATATTTAATTTTTTTTTAAACACGCATAACTCCGATAAGTTAGAGGTGCGTGCCCGGATTCGAACCGCCGACCTCTGATTATGAGGCTGACGCCCTAACTAGGCTATCACAGTTACTAAGCTATCACAGTTATTATCGGCTATCAAAATTATACTTCATATGACGTTTATTGTTTTCTAGTCCTCACTTACTGTTTTAACATGGGCAGGTTTATATTTGTGTTGTAATTCAAAAAGACATCTTTCAAAATAAATTAGTTTATTGCAAATTAAAGAGTGAATTTAAGCATATTAATGGAATCTAATCAAATTTGCCTACGGCAAGCAATATAATAACTATTAAATACTTGTAATATAATGAATAGAAGCAGGCGTTACTTTGCGGAAGTCCATGATAAACAATAAACAGCAAGTATAATTCGCTATATTCCGCCGTTATTGTTTACTTGTAATATAAGCTATATTAAATTCATCACAAATCAAAATTAATGCAATACAATATTTCAATCAGTTTATTACGAAATTAAATATGTCATAGTTAATGCAATTCTAGATAATAAAATGAATGTGTAAAAAATATAGCTACCATCTAAATATTCCTTTATACTGTAAAATCAATTGTATAGTAACCAATAAATCTGAGGTTTATTAAACTAAACATGTTTCTTTATATTTAAATATATCGCGGCCCAAAGAGCAGGTGGGCCACCTAATGTTAAGTGATTACGGCCGCACATGAACATCTGTAGCACTATAAGAACCAACGATGCGTTGCCAGAAATGTATGAATCCACTCTCTTAATCGGTTTATACCCTGGATCATACTCACACGCGAAATTTAAGAAAATCGTTGAAGGTTATATATGACTTGCTGCGTTGAGTTAGTGTGTGAAAGTGTGTTTGTTTGCAAAACCGACGACTTTTAAATAATTACAGGATAAATATTAAAGTATCTACTAACAAAAAACTAATGAATGAAATCCGAGTACGTGATAATGAATTACAACTAAATACATATTTTGACTTTCATCCCCTCTTCCAAGGGAAATGTGTTCCGGGATAAAAACTATCCTATATAATGAACCGGAGTATCAGCTACTCCTATACCAAATTTCATTCAAATCCATCCAGAAGTTTATGAGTGGTGAGCGGCTAAGATACAGACAGACAGACAACAAAATAAAAAAAAATGTTTTGGGCTCAGTATCGATAGTAAAGCATCCCAAGTAAAATTTTCAAAATATATTTAATGTACAGAATTCGTTATGTTACAGTTTTATTATATTATAGATTAAAAATATTTATTGATATATTAAAATGAATATCAATTAATAGCTGCTCTTATTGGCTTCTAACAGCCACTGAACAATTCATAAATAAACTTTAACTGCTTGTGAGTCTTGTCAAAATCAATCCAGCTGCAGACACAATAAAGTAGTTAATATAAATCCCTTTTTCGTTTGAGACGAAACCTGTACATAACAGAGTAATCGATGAGTTAATGATTTAGGAACTTAGACAATAGACTAGATAAACAAATCAATTAAAGCAACTTTATTGTAAGTAATAAATAGCTGGACTTATGTGAAGTTTCGAATCCATTCGGAGCCCTTATGCATGAGCCTGTTCGCACGCTCGCTCATGAGATACCCACACAGTTCCAGTTGGTCTTCATTACCGGCATCGAGGTTGTTATATAGACACGCGGAAATGATGGTTTTGCTATGAAAAGATCCCGCGATTTGTTCGAATATAGTCGGATACAATCCAAAAAAAAAACACAGGAGTCCAGCTGTTTATTACTTACTTAAAGTTGCCTTAATTGTTTTGTTTATCTCGTCTTTTCTCATCGATTTCTCTGTTTTGTACAGGTTTCGTCTACTTTAGACCAACTTTTTAGCTATTTTCTACACTCGAAACGATGAAGGCATAAATAGAATATCCCAAAGTGCTTTAGGATGTAACAATAAATGCGGCGGTAAAATAAAATATGCACCCAAAAGATGTATGGCACCTTCGCCCGGCTCCGCGGGATTTCAGCAATGTTTCAGCTTTTACACGAATATTTCCGTACAAGTGAAGTTTGGAAGTTAGCGGAACGGAAAATGTGTTGGCGTCAGCAATTCCGAAGAAGAAATCCGTGAGTTTGTGGATAAAATCTTCAGGGTGCCTAACATTTCATAAATATCACGTAAACTTTTAATACGTACAGTGAACGAACGGTGACTGAGTTAATGTGTCCAATGAGGAATTTACCTATTATACTAAAATCGTGAATGCGATAGTTTGTATGTTCCAACATCTCCACGCCGGAACTGCAGAACCAATTTAGAATAGAGATAGATTACAACCTGGATAACAATCAAGGCTTTCAATCCCAGAACATTCAGTTCTTCCCGCGGGATATTTTAAAACTATGTTAAATTTCGTCAAAATTAGATTAGAGTATTTGGGAATGCGAACGGATACGTAGCTTATTCCAAACTCGTAGAAAACCCGACGTAGTCGCTGACAGTTACTAATTTATTAAGAAAATAATTATTACAATTTTCTACAATTTTACCCGGGACAAATCGACGTCATTGTCTATTAAAAGGCGACATCGAGACGACACTGTAAGTTGAAGCGAATACATAGAACATGAGGAAGAAGTGACAGTGAAAGAGGTAGACCGTGAAAATAAGTGCATAGTAAAACTATCTAGAGACCTGTACTCGGATGTCTCTAGTTCCAACGTTAAAAGTTTCCAGCTTAACCTCTCTTTTGTTTTATAACATTTTAACGTTCGGGTTAAATAGTATATTAAATATAGTGCTTTACCCCCAGTGTTTAAGTACATGGCAAAGCAATAATTTGATAATTGGAATACATAAAGATCGACAAAATTGGTTCATGGAAAGTTTTAAAAAGTTTTAATTAAGCGTCGCGTTTTCCAGTTGTATAAAAATCCGTTCAGACCAATTTGTGAAGTTTAACGAATGTTTACAATTTTTCGCCGATCGGTTCGGATATCTGAGAAAAATACCACTTATTTTTAGTGGAGTGCCTACGTTGAATAAATGCTTATTTGATCAAAAAGCTGGATCAGTATTAAAATATTTGTTAGGATCGTTTTGTACGTTACACATACGTCACAAAGATTTTTTTGCATCCAGCGGTAACAGTGCCTGGGTACAGTAAGAAACTATCCTATGTATGTTTCCAAGATGCAAGCTTTTTCCGGGCCAATATTAATCAAAATTTATTAGTTGAATTAAAGTAATCAAAAATTTCAATGATTGTAAGGTATAAACCTTAAAAATGAAAGAGATCTCGAAGCGTTATATTAATATATAACACCACCTATTAGTATATATATATATATATATATATATATATATATATATGTCTTGATGTAACCTTTTACCCTAATATTGATAACATATACGCGACGTCGACATATAAGACAATAGGGGAATAAAGGTAATCTTTTCCAGGCAACTTCAGTTTGATGGCATGGCTCTTCAGATAAAAACTTACGGCACCGATCCTCTGGGTACGATCAAACAAGAGATCATGGCTCAGTCCCTTACAAATTAATACCACTCCATAAGGCAATTGGTTTATTATATTGAACGATTTTGTTTGATTTCATTTCAATGTACTATAGCTTGCCCCACGGCTCAAGGTCATCGGACATGAACCATTGAATCAATGTCGCGCCCCATTAAATGATTCACGTGTTTGGTGAGCAAGCTTAATTCAAACAGACAATTGAGCCAATACTTTGGGTGACAAGCTCATAAGTCAACAGTTAGAGAGCATATATGTTTTATCAAATGAATCATATATTACGACTTTAGGAGACGGTCAGCCAAAATAATACGCTATCGATCTTCACGCGATTTTATTTAGTTTGATTTGTACGACATTTGAATTTGGACAAGTTAAACACGGATATGTTTCTTGATATTTATAGATTTGTGTAAATTACAAATTTGCAATAGTTTTCTCTTAATTATAATATCGTAATTCATTATTTGTAACATAATAATGAGGCTTTTAAATTGTACATATGATATAATAAATAACACATATAATAAATAAAAGAAAAAAGTTTAAGAATGCTTGTCTGTTTCAAAGGTCAGCTTGTTCAAAGTAATATCAATTGGAGCCAATACGATTGGGTAATATCGAAAGGGAAATTTGCTGTCTCGACTACTTACAATGTACTCGTAGCTCCGTCCGAGACTTCAAGCAGTAAAAGGCTATTGCGAAGAAATAAATTGTCTCAAAAACCGTAATTGTCAAACATCGCGATTTAAATTCAGAGAACCATTGCGAGCAATGCAGTTAAACGGGCAACATTATTGCCCGGCAACAACTCTCGGAAGTAGGGTTGCGATGTGCAGCTTAAGATCATAAGCCACCGCCAATCTGTATAAAATGTCTAATTAATTTCCAAAACTAAATAGCAAAATATATGGACACAACCATCACGAACTTTCCTAATATTATTATAGAAATAAACTTATTTGCAAAAGGAACAAACTTTCGTTTCACATTTTTCTAAGGTATATTATAAATTTAAACTGGTAATTAGAAATTGCTATTTTAAATCGCACACTGCTGTCCTATAATGTTAAAAAAATTATCCTATCGCCTTTAGCATATGCGATGGCTTTACAAATGCCGCTGTCAAATTTAAGATTTTGTACGAAGACAATCTGAATTACAGCTACAACTGGTGTGAAAAGAATCTCGCAACAAGTTCTGTTGGAATTACCTCAGCTACAAAGATTTAATTAGACATCACAGCGAATTGTTCTATTGCAAGGCTACACACTTGTCCAGTGTAGCCCAGTACTGAGCAATTTAAGTTGCTCGTGTACTGTAACTGCAGCTTTAGCGCCTAAAATCCAGAAGTTATCCGTGCCGCCCGTCATCTGTTCTTTATAGCGTGGGGATTTAATTTCGCGTGACATTATTCACGTTCCTGGTAAGTTTTTGCGTTCCGGGATATCGCGGGAAAGAGTTTATGATAGATGTCTGATCCATTTTTCATTACGTCCTGCGGAAAATCCGCTTTTAGTTTCTGCACGAATGAGTTCGGATGTGTTAGACTTTTTGTTGGATACACATAGAATTCTTGTTTTTTTTTGTCAAATCGTTTTTGGTTCATGGTTGAACAGGTGTGCTGATTTCGGTATAGTTTTTATTAATAATTTATAATTTTTTACTTTGAAATACAATATCTATTTATTTTTAATATGTAGCAAGCTCGAGTTATGGAACTTGTGTGATTCTTTTTCCTATTCTAATTATCCTAGGACCAACTGGCGAAGGATCAATCATCATCATCATCATCATGAACAACCCATTACCGGCTCACTCCAGAGCACAGGTCTCGTCTCAATATGAGAAGGGTTTGGCCATAGTCCACCACGCTGGCCATGTGGGGATTGGCAGAGTTCACACGCCTTTGAGAACATTATGGAGAACTCTCAGGCGTGAAGGTTTCCTAACGATGTTTTCCTTCACCGTTGAAGCAAGTGATATTTTAATTGTTTAAAAACGCGCATAACTCCGAAAAGTTAGAACAATGCCTTACAATGGCCCGACTCTGTTGGATCGCACACAGATGATGATCCATCGTACAACATGCCTAGACCAACGAGCAGTCATTATTTTGTTTTTTTTTTTATCCACTACAAGTTAGCCCTTGACGGCAAGCTCACCTGATGGTAAGTGATGATGCAGTGTAAGATGGTAGCGGGCTAACCTGTTAGGGGTATGGTAAAGCCATACTCCTAATTGGTTTCTACACGACATCGTGCCGGAACGCTAAATCGCTTGGCGACACGCCTTTGTCGGTAGGGTGGTAACTAGCCACGGCCGCAGCCTCCCACCAGACCAGACTCGACCCGGGAATCGAACCCAGGACCTCCAACTTTATAATGCAACAGCACGCGCGCGCTGCGCCACGGAGGTCGTCAAAATATCACTTGTGTATGTTTTATAATAGTTATAAATTTACAGCATACGTATACAGAGAGGGCAGATAGCATCTTGACATTTTGGCGTAAATATACCCAAGCCAGACGCGGGTGAAATGTTATCAGCCGCTCTTCTAAAAGGATGATTTTTATAGAATATTTGAAGGAGGACAGCGACGTAGGATTAGATACGACTCGCTGACTACGCACTAATGGGGCGAAGGACGGGATGTCATCGGGAATGGTATTTATAAGATTAGGTTCACGCTTCGGGGCACAGCATCGGTCGGATACATACGAATACTTGTAACACGCCTATTTATTGACGTCTACCTGGCTCAGTGTTGAGCGCTGTGGTCTTATAGAGGTCCCAAGTTCGATACACGACAGAGTCAATTTAAACATTTATCATTTATGAATTTTCCTGGTCTGGTCTGGGCCTGGCTTCGACCGTGAACAATTACCACCCTATCGACAAGACGTACCGTCGAGCGATTTAACTTTCGGGACGACGTCATGTTGAAACCAATAAGGATTACCAGGTTAGCCCACTTCGATTCTTAACTACATCATCACTTACCATCAAGTGAGATTGCCGGTTATTTATTCCTTAAATATGTGGTAAAAATCACGGTCCTTATCACATATATAATTTGCAGCGCTTACATATCATTATAATAATCATCATGATAAACCCATTACCGGCTCACTACAGAGCACGGGTCTACTCTCAATATGAGAAGGGTTTGGCCATAGTCCGTCTTGGTGGCCATCTGCGGATTGGCAGACTTCACACACCTTTGAGAACATTATGTAGAACTCTCAGGCATGGAAGTTTCCTCACGATGTTTTCCTTCATCGTTTTAGCTAGTGATATTTTAATTGCTAAAAAACGTACACAGCTCCGAAAATTTAGAGGTGCGACCCCGGGATCAAACTGCCGTCCTCTGATTATGAGGCTGACGTCCTAACCATTAGGTTATGACAGCTTACATATACTTTTATAATTTGTATAATTCTATACAAATTATAAAAGTATATATATACTTTTATAATTGATATAATTCTATGACTTATGGACTATGGGCGCTTGGCGGCAATCATGCAAATCGGGTCTATAATAGACCGCGCTTTTTTAGGAAATGCCTATTCCCTATTATATCTTGCAGCAGGAAAAGATGCTGAGAGGATGCTTCACACCAAAACGTGAAAAGTACGTTTCGTGCATGACAGATTATCAACGGCACTAAGCTATCTCCGTTCACGGTGTATCTCATTTATATATTAAAATGACGACGGCGCAGCAAGATTATATGAAGAGGTGTCAAAGATGTCACAAAAACAGGATACAAAATTTGGAATATCTAATATTAATCCTACCTTATCTCTCAGCATATCTCGTACACGCGTGGCTTGGTGCCGGCTCCTGTGAAGCTCCAACTGCAGTTCCAAGCACCGTTCCTGCCAATTCACAGGCCCTCCGTCCGCTGCAGCCAGCTCGTACTCCGAGGGATCCAGGCGGGAGGTGTGCGCGAACGGTCTAGAAATTTCAATATCATTTTCAGTTCATAGGCGCAACAACATTTTGTATCTGTCATATTGAGTCTGTGAAACGGCAAGTAGGTACGTTTTTTTATTTTTTATATACACTTAAAGTTAGCCCTTGAGTATTGAAAGCCACGCTCCTAATTGGTTTCTACGCGACATCGTGCCAGAACGCTAAATCGCTTGGTGACACGCCTTTACCGGTACGACGGTAACTAGCCACGGCCGAAGCCTCCCACCAGACCAGACTCGAGCCGGGAATCGAACCCAACTCGAACTCCAAGTTTATAATACGACAGAACACGGACTGCGCCAAGGAGGTCTTCGAAATATACAAATGTCCCGGTTGTCGGCGGAATATAGCAAATTATACTTGCTGTTTGTTGTTTATCATGGACTTCCGCAAAGTAACGCCTGCTTCTATTCATTATTCGAAATATGTGTACGTACGTACGAACGTATGCGTTTATGTGTAGGTACCGGAGCCTCCCACATTTTTTGCTGATGGTGGCAATCTAGGAGTTTAGTGGGTAGATATCCTAAATAACCCGAAATCGCCCTGAGAAAGTCGAGTATCTCACTAGGAAATGTTTCCCTTGTTAAAAAAAAGTCATGTGTGTCAATTCGGAAGTCAGATTCTGGTAAGAAGCCGGTAAGAAACTAAGCAGTTGACATTTTCTTTCATATTAAAATCGCGGCCAAACGAGCAGACGGGTCACCTGATGATAAGTGGCCACCATCGCCCATCATCGGCATCGCCTGAACCCTGTTTTGCACATGGCATCATACCGGTAAGCTTCGTCGTTTGACGGTATCCCACCAGACCAGACTCCACTCAATCTACGAATGAACCTAGGATCTTCCACCTTATAATAATTATGAGTATTATAATTCAATCAAAGGGCACTAGAGGTCGAGGATGGTTACTCATGCGATGGACCGATCAGATAAAGTCTGCTGTGGGCGGTCCTTTGCACGAGTGCACCAGGCTTTCGGCCAGCCAAGACAAGTGGCGGATGCTTGTGAGGCGTATAACATCTGTCCTCAAAGACACTCCTTCATGATGACCACGACCACTCTGTCAAGAGTGTGACGACAAAGAAGAAGAAGAATTCAATCTAATTTGCAATCTGATCACATAGAAACTAGAAATGAGCTAATTCTTCAATTCGTGTCCGAGGATTTGAATTGGCGCGACCAATTCAAACCAATTTCATTGGATACATCGAACTGAAAATCCGAAACAAGGGCACTGCTAACCAAAGTTGTTTGTAACGACCAATCTATAGCACAAAACTGGATTCCATAGTACCTTTACAGTATCATCATCATGATCAACCCATTACCGGCTCACTACAGAGCACGGGTCTCCTCTCAATATGAGAAGGGTTTGGCCATAGTCCACCACGCTGGCCATGTGCGTATTGGCAGACTTCACACGCCTTTTAGAACATTATGGAGAACTCTCAGGCGTGCAGGTTTCCTCACGATGTTTTCCTTCACCATTAAAGCAAGTGATATTTTAATTTTTTTTAAACCCACATAACTTCGAAAAGTTAGAGGTGCGTGCCCGGATTCGAACCGCCGACCTCTGATTAGGAGGCTGACGCCCTAACCACTAGGCTATCACAGCTTAATAGTATAGTATCATACTGTTATGATAATAAGTATAATCTTGAGACACGAGGATATAATAATAGTAGTAGTAATATATACTGTAGTATAATCTAGATTTTGCCAAGAACTTTGCCGCGGTAATTTTTCATTAATCCATTTCATAAATTATATACCTTCGTATACTTAGACAGGCTGCTAGCTGTTAATTTGGACAGTTAATCTCTGTCTTTATCTATTACGAGTATATTATTCTTTTATCTATTCGTAAAAAAAAATGGAAAAAAAAAACATTTTAGGCTGTGTTGCCAGTGTGGCAAAATAGAATTAAAATCGCAAACAATAAATTATTTTCAAAGCACTGACTTCCTAAATAAAATACATAGTAAAATAATAAATAATGTTCTATTCATACATACTTAAAAGTCATAAATTCCTTCATCATATATGACTTAATAATACTAAGAAATATCAAGAATATAAATTAATAATCAATTAAAATAAAGTTCAGTTCCCGATTATGCGCACTCGTGCATCTAATGTTACTGACATAAAGTTGATTACGGAACATAGTTGCAAATCAAAAAATATTTTTTTAAACTAGACTTTACAAGACTTTTTGCATCACTCATAATATCATATAGAGGTCAAATCTAATGGCCCGAAATCTGGAATAGCTATGGAACTCTATTCCAAAAAACAAAAATTAATTAAATGTAAGATTTTCTGCTTACCTGGGCGGTGGTGGCGGCGGATCCCTCGACCGCCTGGGCATCAACCGAGGGCTGTTCGGTGTACTGGACGACTGCCCCGCGCCACTGTGATCCGTGAACCTCGACAACGGGTCGAAGATCTGCGACAGCCGCCTCGACCTTTCCTCCGACATGGTAACACAACACTGCACCGCACTAAACACTATCACATCACTAGCGAACGTCACTGACCAATCACAACCACCGAATCACAGACTATTTCGATCGGTCCGAACACGAGCGATTTAAACCGAGGAAGCGGTTGACGCGGGTTGAAAAATGGCGGGCGACGCGACGCGGGATTTGGCGCGCAATCCTCGGCGCCATCTTGGTTTCTCTGATCTTTTTCACGCCGTATTTAGATCTGTAAAAGACACACATAGTTAGTGGGTGGCAAGGTGAGAGATTAGGTAAGGTGAGTCAATTAGGCGTGGTTTGGGGACTTTTGAACGGCGACAAAATAGAATGTCAGCGCTGGCGCATTGACAAATGCTGTCATTGCAGATGATATATATTTCCGGTCTTGGTGACATTTAAGTAAGTATTTCGTTTGGTACTTTGTATTAAAGGAAACTAGTCCTTGTGGACTATTTCCGTAGATTCGTAGATTTTGTAGTTAGGATTTTTGCGAAATCTGTTTTTGGCTGACAGATGTTTAGAATGTAAAAAATAAAAACTTATATATCAGTTGCTAAAAATATTTTTTTATAAACAATTAAAATATCACTTGCTTCAACGGTGAAGGAAAACATCGCGAGGAAATCTGCACGCCTGAGAGTTCTGCATAATGTTCTCAAAGGCCCGTGAAGTCTGCCAATACACACATGGCCAGCGTGGTGGCCGGTAATGGGTTGATCATGATGATAATAATGATGATTTTTTTATAAAAGATTTCTTGTCAACCTCGCTTTTCCCAAATCAATTTTTGTTTTAATTATATTTTTTGAGTCGTATTAATAAATAAATCAGATTTATTATGATTATTAGTTATTTTCCACTCAAATCTATATAAAAACAACAATTATTCTAAAAGCATTAAAATAACTAAACATTCTACGAGTATGATGCAACCGTTTCTTGATTGTTGGTTTTAAGCCGCCGTTTCCTCGGCTAAATAAAATCGTAAAACTAAAGCAAATTAGTAACATAATGAAACATATAAGTAGGCAGTAAAAGTGGTCGAATCGGGGTCAGTTTTTATAGTGGCTGAATATAAAACTAATTGGGTTTCAAAGTCTAAGGAATCATTCATTTGAGCTTCATTTTTTCCTATTATTTGGGTTTAAGCTGTGATAGCTTGTGGTTAGGACATCTGTCTCCTAATCAGGGGTCCGGGGTTCGATCCTGGGCAGGCACCTTTTACTTTTCGTGCGTTTTTAATCAATTGTGTAAACGTTGAAGGAAAACATTGCGAGGAAACCTGCCTGACTCCAGAGTTCTCAATAATGTTCACAAAAGCGTGTGAAGTCTACTAATCCGCACATAGCCAGCGTGGTGGGCTATAGCTAAGCCCTTGTCATATTGAGAGGAGACCCGCGCTCTATAGTGAGCATGCAATGTTGTGATCATGATGATGATGATGATTTGGGTTCTGAGTTTAGAATTTATACATACCTACATGAAACAAAATTTGGGAAAGGTATGTTAATGCATACTTGTTTTGCTTTACGTAATTTTGAAATGTCTAGGCTATTTTATGGTAAAGGCTATATGACCTGTTCAGAATATTAATACACTGAGACTCTTCTCAGTGTATTAATATTCTCAGTGTATTAGTTTTAAGAAACACTGAGAACACATTTACTACATGATAATTTGGTTAACCGCTCAAATATCCTAAGACCAAGTTTTTCAAGCAACGAAAACCTAACAATTTTGGTGCTGATTTCTTGGTTAATTTACTACGTAAATCGAAATAAGTAGACGTTCTTAACTGTAGACACGTGCTTATATGATAAACTATTCATTATAATCTCAGATAACTCATTTGGACCGACCATTACGAAAATTTGAACGTTTTTACGTCTAATTTAAATTAGTTTCACAGTTAATGTGAGTTCTTGTAACGACCCGTTAAATGTTTTCCGCTACTTTATTATTTTATTGCTGCTTTTGTATTTTTAGATTCAACTGTTTTTATTGTAGATGTTAGAATAGAAATTCCGTAATATTTTAATGTATGCAAGATTTATTCAAAATAAATAGAATAATAACTTAATATTTTTTTTGGAGTTAGAATCCACTATTATTAAATACTTTTTTTATATACTATAAGTTAGCCCTTAACGGAAATCACAGCTCAGTCTAGGACGGTAGCGGGCTAATCTGTTAGGGGTATGCTAAACCCATATTCCTAATTGGTTTCTACGCGACATCGTGCTGGAACGCTAAATCGCTTGGCGACACGTCTTTGTCGGTGGGGTAACCAGTGACGGGTGAAGCCTCCCACCAGACCAGACTCTAGCCGGGAATCGACCAACTACCACCAGGTGAGATAGCTAACAATATCTTGTACTATATATATACAGGGATATACAGGGTTCTGATATCTATTGATTGAGTATTATTGATTGATAGGTCTAGGTATTACCTTCTATGATTACCTTTAAATCAATAAAAATAGAAATCTAGTAGCAATGTTAAAAAATATCACGTAGAGAAACAGCGGGTGATACGTAAAATCTAACCTCAAAAACCGTACTTCCAAGTAAACAACACGGAACTACCTTGTTTACCGAAATCCCTTCATTATCAACTTCATTGATTACCGCACCCGGCATCCTAATGCTTATCACATCACAGCTGGAGTGAAAAATTACTTCACAGGGTGGCAAATTAAAAGGTCACTGACCAGAAAATTGCTCGGACCCGACAGATACGAGCTTTGATTAATGTTATCAAGGACGTTATCTAGGAAACTAAATTGGGGTCAACCCTTCTTGTGTTACCCGACATTTTTATCTGTATCGCAATTTAAGATTTAAAATCCCTTAAGCGCAAGTTAGATTGAGTTTTTTATCTGAAAATTTTCCGTTTTTCCCACTACGGAATACTGTTAATGAAATTCAAGATATCGTTACTTATTTATTTAATAGGAAGCTAACGTTGTATAGAATGTCTTACATACAAAATAAATATAATAATAACATATATCACGAAAATTACAAATTTAACAAAAATAAAGAAAAAAAAACTAATTAAATTTTAAAAGTAAAGCGAGAGTGGAGGACTCAGTAGAAATATATTTTTAAATCTTGCGGAATGATAAATATTATGGAGTTTTGAAAGATATTTTGGTTATTATAGGTTGAGACAAATCTATATATAATATAGGGGCAGATCTACCTAGATTAGTTTTTGCTCTTGAGACTTAAAAATGAGCAGCTTGTTTTTAATGACCTTGCGTTATACTTAGATAATTTTATTTATATTGGCCTTTAAAAGGCACTTTTAATCCGCACATATTTTAATTTACTTTTGTATGACTTCTCTCTAGAATGATGACTAACTTCGTTAACTTTAAATTAGAGCTAATAAGGTTCAAAACGCGCCCTGGACTACATGGAAGTTCCACAACAAACTAAGAAGGGTATTCTTTGTACTATTTTAAGCCAAGCTTTTTTTATCATTTACGACTTTTTTATAAAGACTGAACTTACTGAAAGACAATACCAAGATGTCCAGTAGATTAATGCAAAAATGTATACAATTAATTTCCTTTAAACGAATAAGTTAAATAATGTAGCCTAGTAAACTGCACTGCAGTTTTATCTCCTTCTAATGTTTTAATTATTGTAGTCACATTTCTTCTTAAACTTAGAAATATTTTTACGAACGTAAATAAAATTTTAACTATAAGAAAAAGGAAGAGACATTGTTTTATCCGTTGCATTCTTTCTATAAAACGAACACTCTTCCCAACTATTTTCGAAATTAATTGCTGTATTAAGTGGAAACATAATTGATTTTAATTGTAGGTCATTTTAGAATTAATTGGATCGAGTATAAATTCAACCCAGCTGTAAACTAGCTGAGGGTAGCTGGAAGAGATCTCTTATAGAGATAAGCTTTCCTTTGTATATTTCTTCTAAAAGTGCTGTTATCACAAATTTGGTACAAAAATAATAAAAATAAATAAATAAACAGAAGCGCGATCCACGAATAACAGGTTTCATCGCGTTTTTACAAATAGTGAAACACAAGCCGTGATCAATAGCGCGGGCTGCAAGCAAAAGAGTATTCTAAAAGCTATTCAACAACCGCAGCAGATACGAGGATGCCAGTCGCCTCCTAATGACTTGGGGTAGAGCACTGTCTCATTAGGCTTTAACTGCGGTCTCCACACAACCGGAAATCTGGAGAAATTCCAGCATCACACATATTGATGTGTAATAAACTAATATAAAGTTATTGAACGTAACCCATAAAGAAAAATCTTAAGAGTATTTTTGTCATATATCAACCAAAATACCAAATGTAATCGCGTTAGCACAGTGTCTTATTACGCTATAACTACAGTCGCCAAACTATCGAAAATATGGAGACATTTAATTATTATCCCATGTATGCAACTTGGAATTAAAAAGAAAGCCAACGATACATAAATTATTGGACAGTGGCGTGAAAAAACTGGAGAATCTATACATACCTAGGCGTATAAGCAACAAATTACTGCAAACAAAAGAGTATTCTTATATCTTGCAACGACCGAATCAGATAAGAGGTTGCCATCCAATGACTTGACTTGGGGTAACACGTTGTCTACACACGTTTTAACTACATTATCGAAACAGTAGAGACTTTTCCTCGATTTACTCTGCAGTAAGTTAACTTGTATTTCATTGTATTAATTACAAAAAGTTAATGCCCATTAGATAGCCTTAGAAAGTAATGGAAGATATCTTTCAAAATCCAATCAATGTTAAGACAAGCATATTTACGAACAACAGATTTCAACGTGTTTAACAGCGAAAGCTGCAAGCAAAAGGAAAGATTTGTCTTGGAAATACAGCGCAGTATGCTTACCCTACCATCAACCATACCACCTGATGAGTTACAAGTACGTTACACGAGTGTTTAAGTACGTGCATATCGGTCAATGACTTAGCGTTTGTGGCTTTGTGATAACAGGGGGCGTAGTCTGCGTCTCAGCGGTCGATCAAAAACACCATAGTACTGATTTTTTTTATATACCACATGTTAGCCCTTGACGGCATCTCATCTGATGGTAAGTGATGATACGGTCTAAGATGGTAGCGGGCTAACCTGTTAGGGGCATGGTAAATCCATACTTTAAATTGGTTTCTCCACGACATCGTGCCGGAACGCTAAATCGCTTGGCGACACGACTTTATCGGAAATGTGTTTCATGAAAATAAATTAAAATTAAAATTAAGATTTTTCATTTAATAGAGATTTAGACAACTTGAATAAGCACCACGATATCCAGTCTAAGTTTCGATGTAAACTAAGGTCACATCCCATTTAGCGTAAAATATGGAAGATCAAACGTCAAAATTTAAAACTCTATACAAATTCATCACAGACCTTACTCACACGTTAAGTACTTACTATCTTTGCTCTCTGCTCTCATTCGCTAGTGGGGCTAGTGAGTGAGATAATAAATAAAAAAGGCATACGCTATCCAACTTGCAAATAAATAAAAAAAATATAATGAAAACTTTAAAGTATCAAATCGAAACATAAATTAAACACGAATCCTATACGATCCTCGATTATACGCCCGCTTTGCGATGCCAAGCTTTTAGCCGATCTAACCGGATATATTAGATGTTTCATATAAAACCATGTTTCTTAAATGGAAAGTCCGTAAAGTTAATCTTAGAAAAGCACCCTTCAACAACGCCCTTACTGCAGCGTCCAACCTGCGTATAAACGTTATAGCGACGTTCAAGCTTGAGTTCTGCGGTCGACCAATGAGGAAGCTCTCGGTGAAACGGGCGTGTATTGTGATTGCTCAAACGCAACACGTCGCTGGATGACGGTTGGACGTGGCGGTTAAAACATGCCTTTTATGATATCAGACTAATGTATCCTTTTCTAAATTTATTAATTTATCTTCATCCTTCTTCAACACATTCATAACAACTTTATAGTGTATTTTACTTTTCGCACTTGTGAAGTCAACATCTCCTGAGGATGATCCGGTGTCGGGTCGAAACGTGCGTAGAGGTTCTAGTGGAAGATTTTGTGTGGTGTCATAGTATACAAATCTCCCGGTTGTCGGCGGAATATAGCAAATTATACTTGCTGTTTATTGTTTAGTGTATTTTTATAACTTTGTATATAAATAATAGTGTCTAACGCTGAAGTCCTTGCCCGAATGCAGAAGAACACCGAGTTAGTCAGAACTATCAAACAGCGTAAGATCTCGTACCTAGGTTATATATTGCGGAACGATAGGTACCGCCTGTTGCAAACTATTATGATGGGGCAGATTGCTGGAAAAGAGGTGTTGGAAGGCGAAAAAAGTCGTGGCTCAGAAACATACGGGAGTGGACTGGCATCAAGTCGGTCGAAGAAATATTCCGTTTAGCCATGGACAAGAAACGTTTAAAAAAAAAAGACTGTTGACATCCAGTAATGGAGAGGCACTTGAAGAAGAAGACATAAATAATGTTAAAGATAGGATTGCCCAATCTTCCTAATGGCAGGCGCTTGCATGGACGAAAGCAGAGTGCCAAAAGGAAAGAAATCTGGAAACAGTGAGCAAAGGGACATTAGTAAATTAAAAGTGTTCAAAGCTTTGTCACTTTCAATGGAAAAGCGCTAGTCTTTCTGATGTTTGTTTTCAAATACTTTCGGTAAATAATTTTAAAAGAATTGGCACGTCGAGTCCTAAACGATAAGACCATTTATTTTTGTTAGTCATTGTGGAAGTTGTTCAGTAGTAACTTTTCTTGAACTACGTACATTTAATAAGTTAACCTACCTTAGTGTTATTTTAGTGTAAATTCCATTCCAACACACAACGGTATGGTTTTAAAAGACTTTAGTTAGCTTCCTATGTACCCCCGGCTAAGTTTGTTGTGGGCTTCTTCTTAGACCGGGGCGCGTTTGGAATCCTCATAGCTTTAGTTTTAAGTTTACGAATATAGTTTCACCATGAAATAACTACTATGTAAATTATTGACGCGTCAAAAGTGCCTTTTTAAGGACTATTTGAATAAAGATTATTTTGAATTTGAATTTGTATATACGTATGTAACGGAATATTTCCTTTAACGTGATTTAATATAATACATTTACGTCGGAGTAATTATAATACATTTTTATAAATACATAAACAAAATATGATCGTAATCTCGAGAAAATGCCAGTTTGACTCAATAGTCAAAGTATGTAAGACGGGTTTGACACAATTATCAAACCCGTCATACATACTTTTCTCAAGTGAACTGAAATGAGTCTGAAAACAGTGGCATCTCTTCCCAGGAGATACAGTATGATAAGAATATTTAAGATAATTGAGTGATTATTATTTTCTAGTAACTCCAATAGTTAAACTTTTGTATTCCCATTAGTAATTAATTATATTTATTCGACATTTGTAAATAAATATTAATATTTTCAGGGCGTATACATAGTATTAATACTATGTGTACGCCCTGATGGGGCCTCATGTAGTCTAACTATATTATGATATTATGTGTAAGTAGGTAGATGTACATGAAAGCAATTATTGAATAAATAAATAAATAAACAATGATAGAACTACTTCTAATTAATTTAATTTAGCTTAGAGATCTCTGAACAACGGAATCGACACCATTAAATAAAAAGTAAGGTTTTTTGTCGCTAAATGGACGAAAAACCAGCGAACCCATAATATAAAAAAGTCTACTCGAACCATTACACGGAAACAAAGGCCGCGCTAACATCCAGACGGACACTAATGAGGGTACACTGCAAAAACCACAGTACGTAAGAAATGGACATTGCCTCTTCAGACTCACTTATCTATACCTATGTTGTACATTTATCCGAAAACTAAACCCTATTTGCAATTGCTCGTAATGTAGTTTTGTTCAGACCTACTCTCAATATTGTAAAGTGTGTGTAAGTTTTATTAGTTGATGTCAGGACTAAACCTGTTTAATTGGATTTCTAGTAGAATGTAATATAATGATTTTTGAATTTATATATTGTAAACTTAGATAAATACGCCAGTAAAATTTAAACCATATGTGCATAATATTACCAGAATTAATTACACATTTCAATCACTCAATTGCCTCCAATAGAAGCCGGTGGAAGCGATTAATCCGCACGAGGTTTTTTTTTATCCACTACAAGTTAGCCCTTGACGGCAATCTCACCTGATGGTAAGTGATGATACAGTCCAAGATGGTCGCGGGCTAACCTGTAAGGGGTATGGTAAACCCATACTCCTTCGGTTTCTACGCGACATCGTGCCGGAACGCTAAATCGTTTGGCGACACGTTTTTGTCGGTAGGGTGGTAACTAGCCACGGCCGAAGCCTCCCACCAGACCAAACTCGAGCCGGGAATCGAACCCAGGACCTCCAACTTTTTTATAATCTGACAGCGCGCGCGCTGCATCAAGGAGGTTGCAAGGACACCAGGACCACGATCTTCAGTAATAACGACTGGAGAGAGATAGATATCATTTAATGCTTAGAAGCCCATTCTTTGGTGACAGGTACATAACTGACATTCCTGGAGTAGCCCGATAGCGTGATTGATGTTGTTGCTGAACTTTAATTGAAAACGTATTGGCAAACATCTCGATAGTGGCGAAAACCTCTCCGACGTAATTACTTGCAGAAACTAGCTTTCAATGCATAAAATTATATGACAGATTTATGACTCGTTTAACTGCCTCGTTTATTGAACCTGGGTTCTCTTTCGTAATTCTTTTTCTTAACAAAAACAGATAGATATTGGTTTTGGCTGCAAAAAAAATTGTAACTACTCAACTACTTTTAAGTTATAACAATTCTTTTATTAAAAAATTATAAGCCTTTTTTGGTTGTGCGTTTACTTGACACCATCGAAATACTGCCTAGCCAGCATAGCGAGATGGCCACACGTCTTTTTCGGTAGGGTGGTAATTAGTCACGGCCGAAGCCTTCCACCAGACCAGACTTGAACCGGGAATCGAACCCAAGACCTACAACTTTAAAATGAGCCAGGAGGACGTCAAACAATTTCGTAGCCCCTGATTCATGTCCAAATTCCAAGTGTACTCTGAAAAGGTTCGCCTCAAAAATATTGCCCGAGGTGAAATTTATAAATAATTCACCCAAGATTTACTTTTACTTTAATAAACTGAAGGCGCCTGAAAAAGCACCAGAACATTGTGATAAGAACATCAGACCAAAATTGGGTGTTCATTTTGTAACTCCGCTCTAAAGATCGATTACCCTAATTTCGTGGTGGGAAGTATCGTAAAGCCTATTTATTTGCCGTATCTTGGAGAACGCCCCTGTGCCTCGTTTACCTTCCTGCACTTTGAAGATAACGTGACTGACCTTCTAAATAAATGGACGAAAGGCGAAGCTTTTATAGGATATACACGTTATTAGCAACGTTCATCAGATAGAAGATTTTATGAGCTTCGCAACGTTCATGAGAAACGAGATTGTTTAAGCAACAAAATCTCTTGTGTTCGTAATATTTGAGATACTTGCTTCTTTTTTTTTTTGGTTATTTTAGAGTAGTAATTTCATGAAGGGAACTTTTTTTTTTATCTACTACAAGTTAGCACATGACGGCAATCTCACCTGATGGTAAGTGATAATGTAGTCTGAGATGGTAGCGGGCTAACCTGTTAGGGGCACCCTACCGACAAAGACGTGTCGCCAAGCGATTAAGCGTTCCGGCACGATGTCGCGCAGAAACCAATTAGGAGTGTGGGTTTACCATAGTAAACCTAATTGGTTTCTGCGCGACATCGTGCCGAAACGCTTAATCGCTTGGCGACACGTCTTTGTCGGTAGGGTGGTAACTAGCCACGGCCAAAGCCTCCCACCAGAGCAGACTCGAGCCGGGAATCGAACCCAGGACCTCCAACTTCATAATGTGACAGCGCGCACACTGCGCCGAAAAAACTGTTGCTTTGCTGCAAAGGAGCTTATCACACGATTCCGTTGGTAAAGCAATGTTGATACAAGTCGATAATTGGAAGATGATCAAGATCGTGTTTACTGCAAATTGTTTGTATTGCTTGATTTTACGGCAAATTTTATCCAATCAGCAAACAGAGTGTTCCGTTCAGTTCTAGCTGTACATATTGTACGTTGCAAGTAATTTTATATGTACAATGGAATACTGACACTTGAATTATTATCGTATTTTTTACGAGAAATGAATGTTTTGTTTTGACATCTTTGAAAAAAGAGCAGTGATAGATAGATAGATAGATAGATATATAGATAGATAGATAGATAGATAGATAGATAGATAGATAGATAGATAGATGGATAGATAGATAGATAAAATCTTTATTGCACACTAAAACTTAGAATCTGAAACAAATAAAAACAAAAAGTCGATAGTAAACATGACGCGCAAAGGCGATCTTATCGCTTAAAGCTAAGCAAAGCTTAATTACCCGAACTTACCTGCGTCCTTAAAAAAACTTGTCCTATAAAAACAAAACTAAATTAAATTGAGATCACTCATATATAACATGAAGTTTATTTTATTAAGGTAAGGTAAAGTTAGGTTTCCCTTTAATACTGCATCGTCATTAATAAGAGGCGTGATCCTGATCGCAGTCTATGTTACTTTGTCATAGAATAAGTAAATAAACATAAACAATTGGTCCTGCACAGAAGGTTATTGTAGTTTCTACGCAAAATCTGTTAAATTTCGAAACAGCTGAATTCGTAATAATTGCAATATAATGGACATCAAATTATCCAATGAATCAAACTCTACTACATCTTAACTCAAATCCCTGAGTGTACAAACAGATTTTTGCTCTAACAACAAGTTCTGTCTCTTTCGCCAGCAACTCCCTAGGGATCTGTAATCAATCTTGTTCATACATTCATTTGTACCCCTAAACTCGTCGACGCGTAAGCTACCACTGGGAAAATTCAGGAAAAAACTACACTGATGAAAAACCTCTTACATTTGCTTTGCAGTAAACGAATATTTCTAAGAAACCACCTAGATGATAAATCTCTTCGTTTGGTATAACCTTCGATATTAAATCTAGTATTTGGTTCTCTAATCTAGTATTTGGTAATCTATAGTTTGGAATGGATTTTTAACTTTGGCAAGTCATGAATATGGGTCTGCTTAATTTTGCTCTGAGCTCCTTTTTAGACCTTTAACGCAAGAACACACGGCATCCATTAGATAATTACGTCTTCCGTTTTCTCATGATATAAGACAAATTTTTTTTTTTTTTGCTGACAACTAATTTAATACTACCAGTAACAATTACAATACAATTACAATTATTGTACAATTATTATATATTAATTATGATAAGGTGGACCACTATCTCGTGGCACGCTAGCTTTAGTTTATTGTACTATTATTTATTCTGTGGTTAATTTAAAGAGTACGTTAAATATGTAATAAGTTTTAATGATAGGAAAATGTGTATAAGAACTTCAAAAATATTTTCGATATGTTCAATCTTGAGTTGATTTGACTGGACTTGCACCCTTAATTGCCTCTCGATAGATTTTTTCCGGTGACCCAGGTGGTAACTAGGTCGTAGCGTAGAGTACCGGCCAGATAATGTTCCGTTTATAAACTCAAAAATTCTCCAACGGTAGCAAACCCCTGACCCCTACTTTAACACTAGGCGTAAGAGAGATCGTTGTAAACTGCAAACTTTAAAATTTAGAAGTGATTAACTGCAAAATTTAGAAGTGATTCATTACCGATTGTTTAATAACTTTTGTTTTCATATAAGTCTTACAGTTAAAGATTATACAAACTTGTGATAATAGTAATATCAATATATGTGTTTTTCGGTTCGATACTCTTTTTTTTGGTTTTCGGATCGAATTGATTCAACGTTAGAAAGCTTAAGGATGACTACATTACTATTCCGTAAAAACAAACCGTAAAAAGAGTTTGTTTTTCCGAAAACAATTAGCCAACAACCGCAAAAATAAGCAACGCAATATAAAAAGCGATACGCTAAAAGTACTTTCATAACTGATTGTATGAAGCATGCAGTATAATTTCGGCCCAAAAATTCAAGGTTTTTCAGTAAGAATAAAGAAAGTTCGTGCACTTCATCTATTTGCACAGGCCTGGGAGATGAGAGTGAGACTCAAAATGGGCGCAGGCAACAAAGGCGCGGCACAATGAGTAACGCGGCCTGCGGCGGCTTTCGTAATTAAAATCTGCCTTTTCGCTCGCCATTGTCTGGCACACGAAAACGGGTTGCGAAAATAACAATATCGATATATTTTGGACACTATACGCTCATTTTTACTGTTTTTTATATATATTACGAAACGAAAAACGAACGAAGCGGTGATAGCCTAGTGAAGTCGTGAGTCAGCCTCCTAATCAGAGGTCGGGGGTTCGAACCTCTAACTTTTCGGAGTTATGTGCGTTTTTAAGTAATTAAAATATCACTTGCTATAACGGTGAAGGAAAACATCGTGATTCATAGTTACTTATAACTTATAATTGACTATGTGAGATTGTGATAGCAAAAAACAAACCCGGCAAAGTTAGTCGTTGGCTTCTTCTTACACCTTGGGCGCGATTAGAACCCCTCTTAGCTTTAGTTTTAAGTTGGCGAGTGTAGTTATCACCATCATCTCGCGAATTAATATAACGGAAAATATATTATATATGAACGTTTTATAGATTTCTGTAATAGGTTTACATGAATAAATAAAATTTTATTTATTTATTTTACTCTATTTTCTATTGAAGCTTTGCTTTTTACTATTGAATGGGACAATTACTATCGCTTTCATATAAGCGTCATTTTAAAATGTTTTGGAACGAAGTTCCTTACGGCAGGCTTGGAGGAGATAGGGATTTTGCTGCGCGACCGAACTGAATAAAATGTGATAGTAAAACCGTAAGAAAAAGTCCGTGGAATTAAACCGTTAAATGTGACGTGCGCAGGCGCGATAGTCGTATACACAAGCACGTGCACACATTGAGCACGATTTTTTTTTTTGCAAAGTGTGTCGATTCTACATTAGCCGAAGGAACTTCGTTCCTACCTGATGTCCCACGACACCACATCATTTTTTTTCGAACATCTTGCAAACGAACCAATACGAAACTATGTTGACAACGGATAATGATTTCTCTTGCTTTCTATAGTCTAGCTCTAGTACATAAGTACTTAGCGTGAAGCAATTTAAAGTGTATTAAGCTTTTGTTTCAATACCTTGAAGACAAAGCGAAGCTTTTAATTCAATGTAAGCTAACGACAACTACCTTGCTCTTAGTCGTTCGGTCAGTCATTTGTAACAGTTGCCAGTGGTCGAGACATTAAAATGGGCGTAAGTATTAGCTAGTATCTTAACGGATACGGTCTTAAGCTGGCTTTCCACTGGAGAGGTGTTCATCATGATCAACCCATTCTCGGCTCACTACAGAGCACGGGTCTCCTCTCAATACGAGAAGGGTTTGGCCATAGTCCACCACGCTGGCCATGTGCGGATTGGCAGACTTCACACGCCGAATATTATAAACTTTCAGGCGCGCAGGTTTCCTCACGATGTTTTCCTTCACCGTTGAAGCAAGTGATATTTTAATTGCTTAAAAACGCACATAACTTTAAAAAGTTAGAGATGCGTGCCCGGGTTCGAACCCCCGACCTCTGATTAGAAGGCGGATGCCCTAACCACTAGGCTATCACAGCTTACTAGGCTATCACAGCTTAGAGTAAGAAGTGTTCATACCGAATACATAAAAGGCGTTATACAAAAGTGCATCTTCAAAGTCAATTAATTTCTGTTGAATGAAGCGTTTCTTAACATTAAACTCAAACTGAACCTTTATGATATGATAATATTTTTTTGAAGTTCAGTTTTTAAAGTTAGAGACAAAATGTGTGTTTGAAATAATTATTTTTATTACTACAACAAATTTTCTTAACTATTGCACTATTCCTCTGTAAATGGTTTCTTTCACAAAAGGTTGTCTGGAGGAGATCGCTTTAAGCGATAAGACCGCCTTTGCGCGTTATATTTACTATCGTCTTTTTTTGTTTTAGATTCAAAGTTTTAATGTGTAATAAAGAATTTATCAATTTATTTATCTATCTAATTATCTTCTGATTTTTTAAGACACACTGTACATACATTATTAATAAAAATTGCATAATCCAACCATACCCCGATGTTACGCTTGGATCTGTTAATCCTCAGTAAAAAGAGTATTTATTAGTTTTGTTCAAATCATATTACTCTCATTCCAAAGATTAGTATACTTTCAGGTGAACTTGCTTTGGGACTTAAGAATTATTTAGTTTGGGATATTTTTATTCAATTGAGTCAAAGCGATTATAATTGTTTTTTTTTCTGGATAAAAATGACATGAGCGGGCAAAAGCTAGTTCCTAATATTAATAGAGTGAAAAGTCCTGGTTTCGATTTCCAGTTCAAGTCAAGTCAGGTAGATAAGTCCCAGGCTAGTTACCACCCTACTGGCAAAGACGTACCGCCAAGTATGTGGCATGTACCACAATAGGCTAAAGTAATTAAGGAAAGTTGATTTCGCAGTTCGAGTGTAAACAAATAACCCCGTAAAGGCTATTCCGAGTAAGATCAAGAGGAAGTAGGTCGCAGGTATCGAGTCTGGCAAGTTGCCAAATCGATTGCTCAGCGCTTCTCTCTAAAGCCTAGTGTTCTAGGATTAACACGTTTTAGATTGTTACGGTGTCGTTTTGAAATGTGCTAACAGAAACGCTAAGATGGCCCTTTCGCCACGGATGTCGAGGATGCACTATGTGGAATGCGTGAAATCCAATAAGGGAATCAATTCTCTTTATGCTTTTCGTATCTTTTCTGACAGTTTGCTGACTTAAATTATTTTACTTTTTTTTTAATTATTTTACACCTGGGGCACTTGATGTTAAGTGATTACTGTCGCGTATGAACATGTACAGCCCACGGAGCCACCAATGCGTTGCCAGCTGAACCCTACCTCCTATTCAGTTTCTACTCGGCATCATACCGGGACAGTAAATCGCTCGGCGGTATGTCTTTGCCTGTAGGGTGGTAACTAGCAGCGGTCGTATTGTCCAGCCAGACCAGACTCGAGCCGGGAATCGAACCAAGGATCTCCCACTTTATAATATACCTCCATTTACTTCTATAAAACGTAAGCTTGTAGAAAAGTCGTGCTATAATGTAAAGGATTATTTAAATGATAAACAAGCATGGGTATAAAATATTGCTCTAATAAGATAGCTCTTAACATAATTTTAAATGGCATGTGAGATGGTGATAACAAAAAGAAAATTTACCTTGCTAAGTTTGCTGTGGGCTTCTTCTTAGACCGGGCGCGTTTGGAACCCTCATAGCTTTAGTTTTAAGTTTACGAATGTAGTTATCACCATCAAATCACTAGTATGTAAATTATTGACGCGTCAAAAGTGCCTTTTAAAGGACTATTTGAATAAAGATTATTTGAATTTAATACGGCAGCGCACACACTGCGCCTAACCTACCCCACATTAAAGCGGTGCGAAAATGTCTTTTCAGTAATGGTCCTGTAATCAGGGGAAAATGCCAATGATGCCGACGATGAAGCCGGAAATTAAATCCGGCATCTCCCAAACAGCGTCCAAAGCGAACACCTTCAAAGAGTTCGTCAAATTACACTATGTTTCCAAAAGAGGCGCTATATGTACGTACATATGTATCGAATTATTCGGCAGGTTGCCAAATCGATAGCTGGTACTCAAGAGGATAGTGTTCCAGGATTATGTTACACTTTACCGTGACCGTGTCGTTTGGAACTGTGCTAGTATGCTGGGACAGTGAGTGCTTACTATCGAAACGGATACAGCGCCAATATAATATACGGAAATTCAGTAAACTTTATATATATCTCAATTTAATTTCAAGAATACATATCTCTTCATTTCTTGCCCTTGTCCCACATTATGTGAGGTCGGCACAACACGTCTTCTTCTTCCACTCACTTATATCAGCCCTCACCTCACTATCCACACCTTTTACCCGCATATCCTCTTTTACACAATCCATCCATAACACACATAACATTCTTTTGGTGACATCACTTTCTTCCCTCCGCATTATATGACCATACCATGCCAGCCTGTTACTCCTCATCTTTTCTGTCACTGGCGCTACTTTTAGACTTCCCTTATATATTCATTTCTAATTTTATCCATTCTTGTCACACCACACATCCATCCCAACATTCACATTTCTGTCACATGAACTCTTCTTTCATCCGTTCATATATAACTTAAAATAAAACTAAAAATTATAAAAAATATATATGACATCATAAATAAATTTATATTTATTAAAATGAGTGATTTTAGTCAAGGTTCCGAAGATACTGGCAGCGTTCCCTCTTTGAATAGAGTTCCTTCTTTGTCCGAGGTAGCTGGCAGCTCTTCGGTCTCCTGTGATGAAATTAAATTGAGTGCAGTACTGACTTGACAAAATTTTTTTTTTGCCTAGATACGGGCTATCCTAATTTGAGGGCCAGGGTAGTTCAAGAAAAATTGTACTAGATTGAAATGAATTTACCGTCAATCTCAACTCAAATGCAATTAACTACTTAGTTAAAAAGGATTTTTAACTACTTCCGATATTTCCACTTAAAATCATTTACTATAGTAAATATGGTTAAATGATATAGTTTTATCACCGAGTATTTTCGTTGTCTATTAATAAATCCTTTTTTTTTATATTAAACTTGTTACGTACCAATTTTATGTAATATATTAAATCAATGATACAAATAACTGACATTTAGCACATCCCCATTAGATATTTTAGATCTGTCAATTTAGTAGTTAGTTAAAGTTAAAGATTTGTGTAGAACGAAATTGGTACCATTACCATTAATTATTAATAAATAAAATTAGTATAATATAATAAAATATAACAGAATGTTGCTAATTGCAATGAAACCAAGTTATAAAATTTGAAATAGCCGAAATTAATTTCAAATATCGTTATTATATGGCACATCACTAGTAACGAGGTGCTGATACGCAGTAGCATCACTAATAATCATAAACATGTGTGAGAAAATTCGATATCCTCAAGAAACCCTTGAGGCAATTCTAAACGACTCTAACCCTTTGCACACAATATTTCATTAGGGACGAAATTTTCAGCTTGGCATCAGAAGCAATTTGGGATTTAGATCTCGTGATTTTTTTTAATGTTTCGATCTCTATCTAAACATGAATTTACATGAAAAAGTACTTGTACCTCAAAAGTTTTTATACCGATTGACAAAATTAATGAAGTAGAAAATTGGAATATTGCGACGAAAACAAAAGTGCAAAAATGTACTTTTATTGCAATTTTTTTAATGCAAAGTTATCCGTAAATATAACTAGAAAACAAAAAGATACGAAATGCTGAAATGCTTAAATAAACACAAAATTACTGATGGGAATCATGGATTCTTTGACGATCACCGTGGCGCAGAATGTGCGCTGTCGCATTAAAAAAGGTTGGAGGTCCTGGGTTCGATTCCCATCTCGAGTTTGGTCTGGTGGGAGGCTTCGACTGTAGCTAATTACCACTCTAGCGACAAAGACGTGTCACCAAGCGATTTAGCGTTCCGGCACGATGTCGCGTAGAAACCAATAAGGAATGTGGGTTTACCATACCATACCTCTAAAAGGTTAGCTCGCTACCATCCTAGACTGCATCATCACTTACCACCAGGTGAGATAGCCGTCAAGGGCCAACTTGGAGTAGTAACAGTGGGAACAGTGCCAGCGTCGTAAAACCACATGCTGTATGAGACAGATTGATGCTTTGTCTCAATTTTTAAATAATCCATATATACTCGTATATATGTGCTACTCAGTTTCACATTTCTCATCTACTGAATCAGAGCTTAGGCTCAGATAGTACAACCCAACCCAATAAGCATTCTACAAAATTCTTTCTTTACTTCTTCTAGAATTGACACTACACATGAGAGTTATACAATTACTGGGATCGATGACTCAACATTTAACATATATTATCAAATGAGAGTTAAAATTACTGGGACCGTTCACTAAACATGCTCTCCAAGACATGGGTGGAAGCCAACTCCGTACTGGGACTAAGTTCTTTTAGAGACCAGAAACTTATAAAAGTTATTAGGATTTTTGCATGCAAAACTTTGCGGCGAAACTCGCCCTAAATTTCCCGAGTCTCGTGTTAAATTAATAACCTTTACCGAAATCTTAACGTGTTTGCTCGGGAACGTGCGCGAGCAAATTTAATTCCACCAGAATACTATAACTCCGGTTACCTCGACGACCTCCGTGGCGCAGTGTACGCGCTGTCGCATTATAAAGTTGGAGGTCCTGGGTTCGATTCCCGGCTCGAGTCTGGTCTGGTGGGAGGCTTTGGCCGTGGCTAGTTACCACCCTACCGACAAAGACGTGTCGCCAAGCGATTAAGCGTTCCGGCACGATGTCGCGTAGAAACCAATTAGAAGTGTGGGTTTACCATACCCCTAACAGGTTAGCCCGCTACCATCTGAGACTGCACCATCAGGTGAGATTGCCGTCAAGGGCTAACTTGTAGTGGATAAAAAAAAAACCAATTCAGGTTAACATTGATTTAAATGGGTCAGCGTTCAAGTTGACTGTAAACGAAATCGTTTATTGTACAGGTGTGTTGTCTCAAATAGGTCACACCACCCTCGAATACTAATGAATAAAAGAACTATTAATATACAACGACCTTATGCCCTCGTATGATAATTACTAGGCTTTTGCTTGGGGATTTCCTAAAAACGTTGTGCAGTTCCTCGTTCTCGTGTTTCAAAATCTCTTTTAAAACTGGACTTACCTACGTAATAATTAATACATTTCAAGCATTTGACCACACCTTCAATTTTTTTTTTTTTTTATCCACTACAAGTTAGCCCTTGACGGCAATCTCACCTGATGGTGCAGTCTAAGATGGTAGCGGGCTAACCTGTTAGGGGTATGGTAAAGCCATACTCCTAATTGGTTTCTACACGACATCGTGCCGGAACGCTAAATCGCTTGGCGACACGCCTTTGTCGGTAGGGTGGTAACTAGCCACGGCCGCAGCCTCCCACCAGACCAGACTCGAGCCGGGAATCGAACCCAGGACCTCCAACTTTATAATGCAACAGCGCACGCGCTGCGCCACGGAGGTCGTCGTTAGTGTTAAGTTAGTGTTAATGATTTTAATTGATTTAATTACTTATATTGTTCAGTGTTTTTTCTTATGATATATATTTGTATTGAAAACTAGCACACATGTATCCCGGAGATAAACAGAGAATACCCTTTTCTGTCACCTACAACACGCACACTACGGTTTTACAGGTTACACATAATATATTATTATGTATATAGAATTTATTTTTGTAAAAGTGTATTAATTCATTAATTTATCATAATCATAAAGCGGTGATAGCCTAGTGATTAGGGCGTCAGCCTCCTAAACCGAGGTCGGCGGTTCGAATCCTCCTTTTCATAAAAATTCACGCTCCTCTAACATTTCGGAGTTATGTGCGTTTAAAAAAAATGAAAATATCACTTGCTTCAACGGTAAAGGAAAACATCGTGAGGAAACGCACGTCAGAGAGTTTATAATGTTCTCAAAGGCGTGTGAAGTCTGCTAATCCGCACATGGCCAGCGTGGTGGACTATGGCCAAACCCTTCTCATATTGAGAGGAGACCCGTGCTCTGTAGTGAGCCGTTAATAGGTTGATCATGATGAATCATCATTATAAATTTGCCCCATATCCACATGTCAAAATTAACGAATTAGAAAATGTTCGCCGGCAAAGTCGCGGACAGAAGGCATAGCTAGTTGCTATTAATTACCTCCGCCTCGGCTTTTAACTCAATAATCTTCTTCCCATGACAACATAGGAAAGGATGCGGTAACAGAAACCGTATGAATACACATTCAGAAATATAATCCGGTGAAGACGTAAAAACGCTGGAACTGAAGATGAATTTTAATATACCAATCTGTGTATAAAGTTTATCATTTATATAAATTTATTTTCTATTACAATTGTAGATATTTTTTGTAACGATTTATAAAAAGCACGAGTTTGAGTTTAATAACTAGCCAATTTAGATTCTAGGTAAAATAATGACAGAGAAAAAACATATTCGAAAATTCTATTAACTTACATTATTGTAAGGTTATTTTGTCTAGTACATTAAGCAGACCCATACAAAATCTAGTACAACGTGGTAATGTTTGTTTCATAATATCATCATTATCTGTTAAGTAGTTAAAAAAATCTTAAATATAGCTTAGAATCTTTAACTAAAGTAAGATATTGAATCAATTTTTTCGCTTTTCGGACATCAAACATTGACTATTTCATTTAATGTATAGTTGATGGAAGATCTTTACTTTGATGAAAAATAAATGTACGCAACATACCCAATAGAAAAATATTGGTATAGCACCAATGTCAAATCAAACCATTTTAGTTTCAGATCTTTCTTCAAATTGGCCTTATATCGTTCTTACTTATAATAATGAATAGAAGCAGGCGTTACTTTGCGGAAGTCCATGATTAAAAAATAAACAGCAAGTATAATTTACTATATTCCGCCGACAACCGGGAGATTTGTATAATATAAAACCACACAAAATCTTCCAAAGTAAAGTTCAAAAGTAAAGTTCTTTACTTTTCGCGCTTGTGAAGTCAACATCTCGGTGTCGGGTCGAAACGTGCGTAGAGGTTCTAGTGGAAGATTTTGTGTGGTGTTATATTATACAAATCTCCCGGTTGTCGGCGGAATATAGCAAATTATACTTGCTGTTTATTGCTTACTTATAATGTTTTATGTTTGTGAGATAGTGGCGATATACCACTGAATCTTTAAAAGTAAACCAGATTAGCGTTATCAACACTGTTTCGATTAACCACAAAAACCAATTTCCTTTTATTTTCTTGCATGAATTCGCACACATCGTAAAGTTAATTCAGCAGAATGAAATTAAGCACAGTTTACAATGTCCGCCAATGATTGATGAGGGTGCGGGGAATGGAGCCACTGAACAAGAAACGGCCACAAACTTATTTAGCTCCGTGTGAGCCCATGGATTCAGACCCAGGCGGTCGGCGACCTGATTAAACGCGTGATGCGAACCGATGTATGAGCAATGTACATATTATGTAGACACTTAAAAACACATTCTTATAAATAGAAATTTAGAATTTCTAAAATGCATTTATGGCAAATTAAAGTTTATAAATAATGTTTTAATTTAAATGATTGCTAAAAACTGACGAGGTAATCTAAACCAAGTATCGATATTGATCCTTGCCGTAATAGTCATCATAGACTTCATTACAGCACTTAAACAGTTGATATCTACAAAGGGCTTCAAGTACGAGTGAATCGAACTCTAATAAAAATAACGACAAATCTGATGATATTGACAATGATAGACATTTTCGGCGGCATTATTTTTTTGGATGGACACCCACTTTAGCGTGACCCCCACGTAACTTATCGTGCCACTTATCGTTTTTGAGCCATTAATATATGTTGACCCCATTTTAAGGAGAAACTCAGATACTGCTCGGTTTATGGCCGCACTGAAAATGGGCGATAAACGCTTGCGTTAAAGTTTACGACGTCAGCATTTGACAGCTTGGCTGGCAGATGATACGATTAGAAACAACGGCTCAGCCTGGAGTAATTTGTAAAATTTACCCTCAATTACGCCAAAAACTTCGCCTTTAGCCTTTTACTAACTACACCGTAAAACATGAAACCTTGTTAACAAATTGATGTATCGCTATAGATATAAATTAATAAATTAGTGAAGTTAAATTAAAAATTGCTCAAATTTAAAACTCAATCAATCAATCAAAAAATCAATCAATCAATTAATCAACCGCCCACTGCTGGACATAGGACCTTTCGATAACGCGCCACCACACACGGTCCTCCGCGTTCCTCATCCACCCGCCACCAGCGATCCTTTTCAGGTCGTCGGTCCAGCGAGCAGGAGGTCGTCCTACGCTGCGCTTTAAAACTCATCTCCGAAAAATTAAGTGACGTGTCGGGGATCGGACTAAGTTCCTCGAAAGGAAGGTCGAAGTCCACCACCACCGCTAGGCTATTACCGCTTCAGTGGATAGAAAACCTTAATATGATGGTGATAATAAAGGTGAAACTAGATGATTGACAAAGTAACTTCTAATCTAGGTTACAAAGTAAATATGGTTTCCTATGACAAATCGATGGGTAAAAATCAAAAATGGGGAAATTAAGGTCATTTAGAAAATATAAGGGTTTCGTTATGAACAATGATCACTACGGCAATATTAATCTGCTTGTGTTGGTAACATGGGAAGGAATTTCTTATCCGAACGCTGAATATGACAGGTTGAATGGAAACTTAATTTACTACTGCTCCATCAGAACTCAATCCTAGAAGCAATTTCCTTCTAATCATTGAGTTATTTACTAGTAATGGCTTTCTATTTCCGAGGTGCTTGTTAATGAAATAGTTTCTTATTTATTTTTGATTCATATTGTTTGTTTTGATAGACTAGAATAGAATTGTATTTGATATATTTTTAGTTTATGTTAAAACTTTAACTAAACAATAAACAGCAAGTATAATTTGCTATATTGCGCCGACAACCGGGAGATTTGTATAATATAACACCACACAAAATCTTCCTCTACGCACGTTTTGACCCGACACCGGATCATCTTCAGATGTTGACTTCACAAGCGAGAAAAGTAAAGTGAGTTACTTTTCTTGCTTGTAAAGTCACCAGCAAATTATACTTGCTGTTTATTGTTTATCATGGACTTCCGCAAAGTAACGCCTGCTTCTATTCATTATTTAAAACTTTAACTGTATTTCAAATCTTATATTTGTGTAATGTGTGGTGGTGTTTTTGTAACGCTGTTGATTAATATTACATATATAAAATGAAATATAAAATAAGACAGATTTGTGTCAGACAGATTTTATTGTCTCCCTTTAACTGTTTCTTAGCCCTTAAGTCTGAGAACGCTTTATATATCGCTGCTTGAACAAGTCGGTCAACTAGCATTGGATCATGGTAACTAGGCTCTCCAATTTCTTCTGGAAATGGAGAAAGAGACCTGTGTCTATAAGCAGTTATAGTTGGATTACGCATAACTCAAAAACTATATGGCATTGAAATCGTTTAGCGGTAAGCGGCTTTTGAATTTCATTCCTGCCAAAAAAAAAATAACTACTTTTTGTGCAAGGACCGGCAAATATAACCCAATATCTAAATGCGGCACGAAGTTCCTTGTACAACTTAATGGACATAAAAAGATTTTATTTTAAATTCATCCCATCATCCCATCATCCCATCCAGTACTGTTATGGAACTGTAACACAAGTGAGGCCTATTACATTGGTGGCAGTCTCAGTGCTTCCGGGACTATTCGCGTTATAATTAGCGGCGGTGAATAATAGACGGGAAATGGATCTAGGTCGAGACGGGAGCTTTGATGGCGGTCGGATGGGAAGCCGTATGATTTGTGTCAATCGAGCTTTAGCTTTGTATGTCGACTCGAGGCGTATTGATTTCTTATGAAAAAGAAATGAACGGAAGTCGCACTAAATCTGGAGCGGCATGTGTGAAATATGTGCCGTGTTATGCAATATTCATATGGTTTTTATACAGCTGCGTGGACAGGAAAAGATTTTGATTACTGACCTATATATTCTAATCCTATAAATGTCGCGGTGATAGCCTAGTGGTTAGGACGTCAGCCTCCTAATCAGAGGTCGGCGGTTCGAATCCGGGCACGCACCTCTAACTTTCCGGAGTTATGTGCGTTTTAAAAACATTAAAGTATCACTTGCTTCAACGGTGAAGGAAAACATCGTGAGGAAACCTGCACACCTGACAGCTCTCCATAATGTACCCAAAGGCGTGTGAAGTCTGCCAATCCGCACATGACCCAGCGTGGTGGACTATGGCCCAAACTCTTCTCATATTGAGAGGAGACCCGTGCTCTGTAGTGAGCCGGTAATGGGTTGTTAATGATGATGATGATGATATTCCAAGACTTCGTAGAAAGTATGCATTGAAAAAGTTAAAAGTTGACCGATTTATGACACAAAAAAACTGAATAAAAAACCAAAACAGTGGACCACTAAACCTCATCCTTTTTATGTCAGTTAAAAAGTTTACTGCCGCATTATAAAGTGGTCCTGGGTTCAATTCCCGGCTCGAGTCTGGTCTGGTGGAAGGCCTCGGCCGTGGCAAATTACCGTCCTACTGACAAAGACGTGTCCCCAGGCGATTTAGCGTTCCGGCACGATGTCATGTAGAAACCAATTAGGAGTATGGGTTTACCATACCCCTAACAGGTTAGTCCGCTACCATCTCAGACCGCATCATCACTTACCGTACCTGAGATGGTGTCAAGGGCTAAGTTGTGGTGCATAAAAAAGTGAGAGTCAGGTTAACTCACTGAAAGCTTGGAAAGTTAAGTAAAATTAATTAATTGGCGGCTATTAACAAACAAAACCCCTCGTTGAAATCTCAACACAAATAGCTCTACGTAGAACAAGGTATGCAAAACCTTTTAATGTATTGGGTTGTTAAAAACCACTCAAAACATCCCCAAGTCTCCAAGGCACTGTAAAGGAAGCTAAGACGGTCAGTCTTCGCCGGGGGAGGCATCGTGAACAGTTCTTAAGTCATAAACTTTGAATTTTCTTTCAATAATAAATTAGACTGGGCACTTAGGAGCATTAGGTATTCACAAAGACATGCGAAGTCGATTTACAGTTTGTTCTCCGAGTGTAGTTTATCCATCCATTCTTTACTATCTATAGATGCGATGTATAAGCTGTGATGGCTTAGTGGTCAGGACGTCCGCCTCCTAATCAGAGGTCGGGAGTTCGAACCCGGGCACGCACATCAAAATTTTCGAATGTGCGTTTTTAAGCAATTAAAATATGACGCTTCAACGGTGAAGGAAAACATCGTGTGCAAGCCTGAGAGTTCATAATTTCTCAGAGACGTGTAAAGTCTGCCATTCCGCACATGGCCAGCGTGGTGGACTATGGCCAAAGCCTTCTCATATTGAGAGGTGACCCGTGCTCTGTAGTGAGGCGGCAATGGGTTAATCATCATAGATGCGAGAGTTTCTTTGTTTACTTCTCGGACAATGATTAATATTTACTATAAAACTTGCATCATGGATCCATAGAATTTTTATGGGTGCGGAAAAATAAACAGTTGCCGCGGTATTTAAAACTATTTATAGCTAGCGAACAGCGAATATAATCGACACTTACTTCGATGACTTTTACAAGCCATTGTTAAATAAGACCTTCATATTCTTATTGACTTACTGATTTGAGTCAACGTTGCTTTATGCAGACGATTTTATTATAAAACCTTTGTCATTATCTACTAGTTATACATATTTTATACATTACTTTCAGCCACTATTCGACCTCCGTGGCGCAGTGCGTGCGCTGTCGCATTATAAGGTCCTGGGTTTGGTTCCCGGCTCGAGTCTGACCTGGTTGGAGACTTCGGGCGAGGCAAGTTACCACCCTACCGAGAAAGACGTTTCGCCAAGCGATTTAGCGTTCCGGCACGATGTCGCGTAGAAACCAATTAGGAGCGTGGGTTTACCATACTCCCAACAGGCTAGCTCGCTATCATCATCCTAGACAGCATCATCACTTACCACCAACCATCCGACCCCCTCGTTATCCCAAGCGTCGCCTGAGGCAGCACCCCTAGGCAGTCGTTCCCTTAGTTTCTTCGAGCCCTAGGGCTCAAAATTTCTTCTGGCAGAGCTTCTTTCCAAAGCTCGCCAAACAGCCCGATTACGCTGTGGCAACCAATAGGGTTAGTACAGCTAATAGACAGTCCGAAAAAAAAAAACTTACCACCAGGTAATACAGATAACGTTATTTTCTACTGAATAGATACTATAAAGATAGACAAACGTGCACTTGTTTTAACCGTAGCGAATACATAGACTTGGCTATAGTATCTATACTGCATCTCCGTTCTTATTGTGATTCATACGATGGTTTATATAAGCGTAGGTATTCACAGTACTCATACTTTTCACGCCATCTCATTTGTCAACATTTTCTGCTCGAAAAACAAATCTTGCTCAGGAAACGTGACTACAAAGAAAGAAACCAAAAGACTCGCTACACTACGTAACACGGAAGCTCTAAATAATATGTCAAAAGGACTGTAAGCGAATGAAATACGGCGCCATTATTATAGCAAACTAGCATATAAGGCGCTGCGCAAACTGAGACACTGTTACCGACTACGTAAAATCTACAGCCTACTTAGGACACCAGTTGCTACTTCTATACACTAATGGCAAATTGACCCTAGGTTTGGTGCAATAAGTTACAATACTTTATAAGTACGAGTATAAGTTAATTGGCCAAATAATAACGATAACTGTCTAGTAAGTCAGAACAGAGATTCTATTTCGGCGTGCGGTGCGTGCATTAAGAATTATATGTAGTGGGATTGTCTCTCACAGATAATTTAAAACGTGTTTTATTTTTTTGGAATCGAAGTCAGGGTGGATAATGTCGTGGGCAAAAACTAGACTAAAATAACTTAGTTTAGTTACTTTTGTTTCGAATACTAGACACCAAAGCGTCTATGTTTGCGCTATGCCTAAAACTGTTACGGATACTGCATTCGATGCGGTCGGCCGGTGTCGCGTGAAAATTTAAATATTCGCAATACCGAATTGTCCATTATGTATTGCAATTTCAAAATAACGATGCGCCAACTAGGTTGTATTAGAATCGATCATTAATGTCATCATTATTCGGCATTGGATCAGCGCTGTGTTTGATCCCACAATTATCATCCCATTGTTATGAGAGGATGCCTGTGCCCAGCTGTGGGATGTTAGTGGACTACACTACAAGTTAGCCCTTGACGGTATCACACCTGATGATGATGTGATCTAAGATGGTAACGGGCTAACCTGTTAGGGATATGGAAAATTTAGACATATTCTTTTTCTTGCCCACATTATGTGGGGTCAGCACAACACGTCTTCTTCTTCCACTCACTTCTATCAGCCGTCACCTCACCCACACCTTTTACCCGCATATCCTCTTTTAAACAATCCATCCATCTCTTCTTTGGTCTTCCTCTACTCTTTTGCCTTTCTCCGTTCATATATAACATTCTTTTGGTGGCATCACTTTCTTCCCTTCGCATTATATAACCATGCTAACCTATTACTCCTCATGTTTTCTGTCAAACATTAGGGTATAACTTGTATTGTGTCACGTTGTTGTACAAATTCTGCATTGTTGTTCATGTCTTTAAGTGGTTTTTCACACCGTTTAGAACCCTATGGGTCATTAACTGAATACGCTATAATGTACCTTTTTTTGGAGGTGATGTGGGACTCCCTCCCCCCCCCCCCCTTATCAATGGGATATACCCGAACTAAAAACTACCACAGCACGTCCAACTCGCTGGATTTGCTGAACGCCTGTTGAACGCTATAATGTACCGAAAAAATAGGTGGTCTTGAATTATCGTGACTGTTATAACTGATCCCTGAAAACCCAATCAAGTTATTCCCAGATGTTCTCAACTGAAAAGGTAGCAAAATAAACTTGCCCGTGATTAATTATAGACTCCGAGCCGTTAAAGCCCCACTCAGACGGGATTATCGTTGAGCATTGTGGAACAGCGGAACTGCATAGGATCTCAAATAGACGTAGAAACAATAATAACGCAATGTGAAACTGAATTATTTAGCAGTTCCTAAAGCCCCTTCAGGATTAGTTTCACAGTACTCTTACAGATTTGTTTCTTAAGAGACTAGATAGATCTTTAACGTTACCTGCACTAGTTCTTAAGGCATAATAAGGCTAAATACATATTACTTTTTATTCAAATATCATCTATTGATATCATAAGTAAAATTTTTGTCCCTAAACAAAGTTTTAAAATCCAAAATAGGTTTATTTATAAAAGTCTCAATTACAGCGGCACCTATTAAACGTTACGTTATAAAACATTTCCCATTATTTCTATTCGTGAAGTGATGGTGATAACTACACTCGCTAACTAAAACTAAAGCTAAGAGCATTCTCGCGCAATCGCGCCCAGGTCTATGAAAAAGCCAACAACAAATTTACAAATGTACAAAATAGCTGTAATGTCACCGGAACGAAATGCAAATCGTTTTGACGGCTACTAGTAGAATGGTTATTGGTAGTAGTACTATAAAGTGGGAGGTCCTAGGTTCGATTCCCGGGTCAAGTCTGGTGGGAGGTTTCGGCTGCGGTTAATTACTACTGGCATCAAGACTCTACTTCCCGTCAAACAATTTATATTCCCGGCTACATATGATGCGTACTACATACGATGGTCCTGGTTCGATTCCCGGCTCAAGTCTGGTGGGAGACAAATCCCTACTGGTAAAATCATACCGCCAAACAATTTATGTTTCCGGTATGATGCCGAGCAGAAACCGATTAGGCGTTCTAGGGGTTCTGCCGGAAACAAATCAGTGGCTCCTCTAGTGCTTCAGATGAGGGCGGCGGTAATCACTTAACATCAAGGTGACCGATTTCCCGTTACGTTAATAAAATAATAATACCCTTGAGCATTAATGCTGCAGTTTTCGATTTAATTACTTACTAGCACGTAACCGGATGGATAATTAACATACACTTACGAGAATTTATTAAAATATATAATACTTCTTTAAACGTAACGTACGTTTAACCATTATAAAATATTTTTTTTAAATTAAATAAGCAAGAGATATTTTTTTATTTTTTTTTAAATTTTAAATAATTAAAATATCACTTGCTTCAACGGTGAAGGAAAACATCGTGAGGAAACCTGCACGCCTGAGAGTTCTCCATAATGTTCTCAAAGGCGTGTGAAGTCTGCCAATCCGCAGATGGCCAGCGTGGTGGACTATGGCCAAACCCTTCTCATATTGAGAGGAGACCCGTGCTCTGTAGTTTTTATAGTTTAGTCTATCTTTGCTTAGCTGAATGAAATCATGGCAATCTAATCTACTCTACCTATCGTAAAAACGCATAATCTACGTTTCTTTTAGATGTATGCCAACAAATGCGTATTGAAGAGAATAATATAAACCATATCATCATCATGATCAACCCATTACCGACTCACTACAGAGAACGGGTCTCCTCTCAATATGAAAAGGGTTTGGCCATAGTCCACCACGCTGGCCATATGCGGATTGGCAGACTTCACACGCCTTCGAGAACATTATGGAGAACTCTCAGGCGTGCAGGTTTCCTCACGATGTTTTCCTTCACCGTTGAAGCAAGTGATATTTAAATTTTTTTAAAACGAACATAACTGCGAAAAGTTAAAAGTGCGTGGCCGGATTCGAACCGCCGACCTCTGATTAGGAGGCTGCCGCCCTAACCACTAGGCTATCACCGCTTCATATATGACGTGAATAATGTGGGTTTTCTATTGTTGAATCGACGTGTAACATATACCCACGTAAGTATTCGACGTAATGGTAACAACTATACTAGGTGACGTAGGTGTTACCATTACGTCAAAACACTAAAGTATATGACGCATTCAAACGAAGCGAAGATTACCGTGTCTTCCAGCGTTTGAAGTCGTTACATTTAATTTATCAGAGTGATGGAGAGAGGAAGGGGGGAGGGGGGCTACATAAACGGTACTCGTAAAGCGAGCTATCCACGTTTTGCGACTTGGGACGGGTGTTTCGTCGTAAAGAGCTATTGACTGCAGAAATCTGGACGTACTGTAATAATAGTATAGTCGAGCGACTGAATCATTTAAGGTGGCATTTTATTATAAGTAAGTATTTATTTTTAAACTCCAGTGTGTTCAGTGGTGAGCGCTGTGGCGTTTTAAGTGAGAAGTCCCCGATTCAATTCCTGTTATAACAGTTATAGATAGGTAGGCTGATCTGGTACAAGTCACCGAAAGAGGCTAGATGGCACCCTACCGACAGTGATGTCGGGTAGAAACCTATTAGTATGCTCTACTAACTCGCTCGCTAAGCTCGCTACAGTCACAGTTTCGTCATTTGCCATTAGGTAAGATTTTAAAGAAAGGCTAACTTGTAGTGAAATTAAAAAAAAACAACGATTTTACGAAGTTTAAAGGCCTAATATAAACGAGCGACTATCAGTAATTAAATCAATGAATTAATAATGAATGGATGAATACACTTTTATTGCATACCACTGATAAAAATGACAGAAAGAGGAATACAAAAGTGTAAGTTAGAAAAACGTTCAAACTCGACGACTAGTATGGTTTTTTTTGGTTTTTGTTTGGTACAGTAAAAAAATTATTCGTTATTGGGTGTCAAACATTCAAAATTCAAATCGCCGTATTTTACAAGCAATTCAGCAACTTCAATCTTTTTTTTGTAGAATCTACGAAGCGTTATAACCATAATAAGGGATTTATCGTCTAATGGCTGAAATTAAGAATCAATCCAATCAATATCTTCTTTCTATTCTTTTTGTATTAGTATGTATTTATTATCGAAATTAATTATTTATAATATTTTTTAATAGTATGTATATATGTATAAGTGTTGCTATTTCCCGTCTTTATTTCTGTCAGTTTCTTACAAAAAGGTGGCCTGGAAGAGATCGCTTTCTGTGATAAGGTCGCCTTTTGCTTTTATATTATGTATTTCTTGTTGTTCTCCTTTGAATATGTATGCAATAAATTGTATAAATAAATAAATAAATATCTGCGATAGCAGATTGAAATTAATATTGCTAGCTTGCTCTTACTCTCCTCTGTCGATAAGGATGGAGCTAATGAATTCAATCTGCTATCTAAAGTTTTAAGATTAGATCGATTATTAAACTTCGGCGTTTGAGATTATGGCGGCGTTATTCCTAATAGGTCGCAATGAAGAATCATTAAAAAAATATAAAAAAACCTTAAAAAAAAGGGAACAACCAAACACGTACTCATACACACGCACACACACCCTCACACACTAAAGGAGCGCTTTCCCGGTCACTCCGTGATATCAGCATGGGTTATCCCTGAAAATCAACGCTGCAATTTTGACGCAGCATCAAGCTGAGGCAGCGCCCTGTTCAGCCAATGTCTAGACACATACGTTTTCAGATAAGATGTATTTTTTACAGGCTGAATAAACGCAATTTTGATTTTGATTTGATTTTTGATTAAAACCCACTAACACGAATTGTTAGATTTATAATTTCCCAGCAGTGTCATCATCATAGTCTGAGGATGACGTTGATCAAACATCGATAAAACAGATGGTGATAGATTTAGAAGGTTAGCTTAACGAAACAAAAAAAAAACAAATCCTGACCTACAATATTCTAGGCACAAGCTACTAATTAATGAAACAAATCAAGCTACTAACAAATGACTCAAAATATGCTAATAAATTCAAAAAGATGCGCTGTTTCTCATATATATTTTCATTATTCATCGGTCAACAACTTGTTAATAAGCTGGAAAATGAGAACTTTGCAATTCCTCGAGTTCCTTATTGAGTATGAAATGTAATTTAAAACGTCTTTCCGCTTTAATTTACAAAGTACTTGTCGACCTTAGTCTACTTAAAAGTAAGTACAAAAAAAAGTAGTTGTTTGGTTTCTTTTTTATGGTATTTTTTATGTAGAGAAGTCATTTCGTGAAGTTTAAATAATTATGCTATTATTACTTTTTTTTTCTTTCGATTTATGGCTTTACACAGATTAGCCAATGTCAAGTTTATTATTTTATTAGTTCTCTTTTTATGACTTTGCACAGATTAGCCAATATTAAGTTTATAGCAATGTAGAAGTTAGGGAGAAATGGCGGGAAACTTCGCACTCCGCGGACGCGGCTCCCTCAAACCTTTCCCAAATCAATACCTGTTAACCATTCAGAAAACCAGCCACTACACAAACGACACCAAAACTGTCCACGACACAACCAACACCAGTCTTTTCAAAATTAGCTAACAAACATTAATTCAAGAAAAGCGTGAAAAAACCGCGCCCGCCATGTACGAAGTCTCCCGCCTTTCTCTACTGTTTCTTTATAGGTATATATTTTGCCAAAGAAATACAGATTAAATATGGCAGGCTGACACCAATACTTCCTACTAACACTCTAACTTGTTGACTGGGTTATTTCTAAACTCATTATTTATATAATATTTTTTATCTGTATAACGATATAATCCTCCTTCTATCTACGTCTCTAATCTTTGAGACAAACACAAAGTAAGATAATTTCACTAGACAAGATGAGACGTTTCACGCAAAATTAGTTTGGCGGACTGATTTTCCTAATGGGCCCTTTGCCTTTGATGTTCAAATCGGATATTACTCCAACAACAGTTTTAAATTAATTGGTCGGTGAAACCAACGTTATTTGTCTTAACATAGTAGGAATAGCTGCGATGGCCTAGTTATTAAGACTTTGACGTACCTTTCTCGGAGTTCTCTTCTTCTTTTTGTCCTTATCCCACATTATGTGGTGTCGGCACAACACGTCTTCTTCTTCCACTCACTTCTATCAGCCGTCACCTCACTACCCACACCTTTTCCAGCTTACCATTCTTACTTCCCGAACTCGTTCGTATTTAATTTAATTAAAGCACATTTTATTTAAACGTCACTGTTTTTTTTTAATTATTATTATTATACCCCGTATATACTCACCTGATATAGGCATCGAGTTCGTCACGCCATCGTCGTTTTTTTATTGCTGTCGGAAAACGTCTTAGGGAAACCTGAATACCCAAGAGTTTTTCTATAACTTCTCTAAGGCGTGTGAGGTCTGGACTACGACCACAACCCATGGCATGCTGATAAGGGACCCGCGTCTTGGAGTGATGGGTTGATAAAGATGAAATTAATTTTAATTAAGAGGATAAGTCACACTAATTCTGTATTTGTTTACTGTATCCATTTGCAATGCTTATGCAATGGCATACCTTCACAGTCTTAACTGATTTTAAATTATTACCAAACGAACAGTTAACGCTTGAATGTGCCACGTTCACGATGTTCACAATAGCGCATTGCGCGTTGTCGCAATGTAAAGTTGGAGGTCCTGGGTTCGATCCCCGGCTCGAGTTAAGTCTGATGGAAGGCTTCGACTACTAGTTACTATACTGACAAAAATGTGTCACCAAACGATTTAGACTTCTGACACGATGTCGCGTAGTAACAAATTAGGAGGGGGGTTTACCATCCCCCTAATAGGTTATCCCGCTACCATCTTAGACTGCATCATCGCCAGGTGAGATAGCCATGAGCCATCAATAGCTAACTTGTAGTATATAGAAAAAAATGAAATCCTCCAATATAGATGTTCACTTTACCAAGCAAATGTTCACCCAGGACTGGAGCGCTTCCGTGATAGTAAACTAAAAATCCACTCGCTTAGTCATCATCATCATGAAAAACCCATTACCGGCTCACTATAGAGCACGGATTTCCTCTCAATATGGGCAGGGTTTGGCCATAGTCCACCACGCTAGCCATGTGCGGATTGGCAGACTTCACACACCTTTGAGAACATTATGGAGGCGTTCAGGTTTCCTCACGATGTTTTCCTTCACCATTTGAGTGATATTTTAATTTCTAAAAACGCATCTAACTCCGAAAAGTTAGAGGAGCGTGCCCGGATTCGAACCAGCGACCTCTGAATAGGAGGCTGAATCCCTAACCACTAGGCTATCACCGCTTATAGGCTAAGTATCAAGAGTTATACCTAACAGTTGCTTCTAGTTAGTCATTTTGTCTCAAAGTACTAGAAGGAAGACTTATTAGAAAAGGCGAAAAATGCTCAATGCTAAACGACAGTAACTTACTGCTTCACTGTACGCTTAACTAAAGAACTGAAAAACTTAAGTACACCTATATAGTTGTATTTCTTGGAGCCTAAGCTAAAGTACTGCTGTAAACAGTACGGCCGAAATTTATTATCCTACATAATCGCTACTTACTTAAACGAGCTTAAAGAATGGGATTCATTGCGTTCTTTCTGTTGCGATTGTTTCAGTTAGGGTTTTTAGCTCGCTCAATACGATTAATTTTACGAAACAACATAATACAAAAATGTTTGAATTATGTTCAAAGCATAAATAAAATAAGCGAAGGAAAAAATATAAAAATGTTATCTATGATTAATTGCTTCAGAAAACAACTTTTGTATATTGAGTACAAACTGTTTCAAATCAGAACTGATTTTTACTTTAACATTAGAAACAATATGTTAGTCTGTTTGTGGTTATTATATTTCTTTGTCGGTTCCGGAGGTAAATTAGCCGGGAAGAAGCCGGCGATGGCATTTGCAGTTTAAAACAACAACAATAGATTATTTTTCTATTTAGTGTCACATGAGGACGAAAATGTTTGTTAAATTCATTTTAAGTGTTTTGATAGTTTATTTTTTAAATTAAGTTTTTTACGACCAAGCAACAACACCAGACAACGATCACCATTGGACATAAAAAGAATATTTGTGGGCTATATAAAGACAGACAGATCTATAAGCTGTGATAGATAGATAGCCTAGTGGTTAGGACGTCCACCTCTAACTTTTCAGTTATGTGCGTTTTTAATTAAAATATCACTCGCTTCAACGATAAAGGAAAACATCGTGAGGAAACCTGCACGCCTGAGAGTTCTCCACAATGTTCTCAATAGCGTATGAAGTCTGCCAATCCGCACATAACCAGCGTGGAGGACTATGGCTAAACCCCTCTCATATTAAGAGACCTGTGTTGTGTAGTGAGCCGAGAATAGGTTGATCATGATAATGATGATATAAAAAGACTAAACTCCGTGGAAATACGTTAAATCAAAAAGTATTTATTAGTTTTTAATGTTTCTAGTGGAGGGAATATGATGACCCTCAGTTACCCATATTATCTTACAGTAACAATAGCGGCAACAGATTAGAGGACACGTACTAATACATACAGGCTAGTCGGTCAATTGAAGTCACAAATTAAAAATCCGTCCGATTGTGGGGTATCCGAATCACCCCCGCAAATCCCGCGATCTGTTACAGTTTTAGAGTTATTATTGCTCTTTTCGCTATTTTGCGGGATTTCAGATATATGCACTACTTTTTACCCTGATAACACAAGATACTAGGACTTAATAAACAGTAACAAGTCTATATTAAACTACCACTTATCGCTATAACTGTAGGCCAGCACAACAAACCTCACATAAAAAAGAGGCATATCGATGGGGCTATCCCCCTAATGTTGGCATAAATAATCATGTCGAGATGTTATCGGTAGAAATACGATGGCGACCTGCAAGGAAAATAGTTCCCTCGCCGCCCACTTCCCTCTTAGAGGGAATTTTAATTAGCCTTTCATAAGAATAGAAAAATGCAGCAAGTCCAATGAAAAAGTGTTTAATAGTACCTACGTAATAGAAGGAACTCATTAGAAAAGGATTAGATGGAAAGTATTAAGCTCGTGATATTAACAAGGAAACCGTCTTTCATTATATTACGGTATAATGGCTTTAAGTAATTTATCAGTTAAAATAATTGTTTTTTAGAGTATACTTTATTCCTCAGGGTTATTTACACATAGATTAAGCCGTGTGGCCGCACATGAAACGGCAATAAAAAACTAAATCATTGCTTTTATAACAGAAATAATAATTTAAAATATTTATAAAAAAAAAAAAACCCTCCACCACTTTCGGTTCAGCGTAATCATTTGGCGGAGAGCGGACTCGAACTTATTTACTTATATTTAATTAAACAATATAAAAAACAAAATGTTTTTAATATTTTGTTGACTTTCCTGACAATATTTCTTTATCGTTTGTTTGTTTTTTCGGGCTATGGAACTAGACAATGCCACCTGAACGTCGAAGAATAGTTACAGATGTTTTATACATATTCATTTCCTTAAGAGGGTATTTTAAAAACTAATTAAATACTCGTTTATTTGAATTTCGAATGCAGTTTATTTACGGCGTATTAAATATTATAGTCTTCTATAATATTTAATACGCCATAAAGAAATTGCTAAATCAATTTAGCTCCAGTCGGAGTTACGGAGTTACGAGCGACACGTCCCAGCTGCAAGCCAGCCCGGGCGTTATAGTAGAGCAAGAAAATACAAGTTTTAACATATTATCGTATTAGCCGTATAAACAAGATTAAGCTTACACCTACTTGCGATAATACCTTTGCAGCTGATCTTCTACAACTATTAAATATAGGGCTTTATTCCTCTAATACAACGTAATCGTAACACATATAATAAAAGGAAATAGAAATTTATAAGCATATTCTTGTTATTTATTATTGCAATATTTGCCGATATATATTCCTACCTATATTTAAATTTATACTTGATTTATTTTTCATATAATGCGGAGGAAAGAAAGTGATGTCACCAAAAGAATGTTATATATGAACGTGGAAGGGCAAAAGAGTAAAGGAAGACCAAAGAAGAGATGGATGGATTGTGTAAAAGAGGATATGCGGGTAGAAGATGTGGGTAGTGAGGTGACGGCTGATAGAAGTGAGTGGAAGAAGACGTGTTGTGCCGACCCCACATAATGTGGGATAAGGGCAAGAAGAAGAAGACTTGATTTATTTTCAATTTTTTTTCATCATAAAAAATACAATTAATAGATACAAAATATAGAATACATCGAAAAACCGCATAATTTCTGCTGCAATTTACGATTTTATATATATTACGTATAAATTTCCTGTAATATGACCTAGGTGGGAAGCTTTGGACGCTGTTATTTACCACCCTACTGGCAAAGGCAACCAAGCGATTTAGCGTACCTGTATGATGCCATATAGAAACTGATTAGAAGAATCGGTTCAGCCGGCAACGCATGTGACACGAAAATAATACTTGGTCCCTCTTGGTTTAAAATGTAACCGTTTACATCACTTAGAATCGTCATGTAGATAATAAAATACCAAATCGTAAATTGCAGACTGATATCGAGGACAAAATTATGCTCTTTTTTCGATGTATTCTATATTTGGTGTCTATTAATTGTATTTTATGTGATGAAAAAAGAATTTAAAATAAATCAAGTGTGCGACGTTAATTACTAATTTTCCCGCGATGTATTATACAAAAATTATATTCTGTGAATATAAATTGTTTTAGATATTTCGATCTGTATCAAGTATACAGATTTGTGAGTTTTTGTGTGAAATTATTTGTGTCCCAGAACTAAGACAATTTTTCTTCTATTTATTTATAGACGCCATGAAACCGTAGTATTTTTATTTGACTTTCGATACTTAGATGTCGCCATAAATTTTCACCACATTGGCACAAAACCGGTTCTTATGACTAAAACTTCGAGCAGGTAATGTAAAGATTGTTAACACGTAACGAGGCCATAAGCTATCTAATGGCGGTTCAGTAAATGAACTTAATGCATCCCCCTATCGCGAACACTTGGGCTTATCTAAAAAACCGGGTCGGTGAGTCTAAACGACCGATTTAATGAACTCGATCGCACCCTAATGGCTGTAATTTTCGCGCTAGGGTTAACAAGCTGCGTCCGAAACAAATGTTGGTGCATTCGTCAACCGCTTATTTGCACTGGCTAGGACGGACCCGTCGCATTTGCCTTTGCCACAGAATAAATTACCTCCTGTGGGTACAGAGAGATATTCCAAATTTAAATTGGGCGCCTCACGTCTAGATTCGTCGACGACAAACAACGTCGGCGTCCCAAAAGGCATAATATCTTCACAATAGGCTAGAATTTGCATTTGGTGTTTCAGTGGAAATATCTATCAACAAGTTTAAAGTTTTTGTTAAACGTAAGCATATAGAAAAATCCTATTAAGAGATTAAGAATCATATAAACGATTAAAAAGCTTGTTGGGTGTTAATCGCTCTAATATTTAATTATGATTTTTAATCATAGATAATTATAATTTATTTATCGACTATGTGAGATGGTGAAAACCAAAAAATCGATACACCGACCTAGCCATGCAATATTTAAAACCACCGTCCGACCCCCCCGTTATCCCAAACGTCGCCTAAGCCGAGGTTCAGCCTCACAGGCCTTAGTTTCTTCGAGCCCTAGGGCTCAAAATTTCTTCTTTCCGAAGCTCGCCAAACAGCCCGGGCTGTTCGCAACCAATAGGGCTAGTACAGCTAATAGTCAGTCCGAAGAGAGAAAAAAAAACAGCAATATTTAAAGGAATCATTCATTTCCTTTATGATAAACAAGTTGACTTTTATTCACTTAACTTAATATTAATAACTAAAGTAAACTCCAATGAGTTTAGTGAATTTAGACCAGCTTATTTTATAATCTTGTTATTTATCTCGTTGCCAATTTTTTTTTTAATATGTTCAGCAAATTTGTCTTCAATACGTATTACTCAAAAAATAATGACAATATTATATGGCAAATAGCATTCCAAAAACAGTAAAATAAAGATTGTTTTGTTTTAATATAATATATTTTTTGTAATTTTTTTCGTCGTTTCTTGTCTTAACTATGTATATATTAAATAAGGCAAATACAGTTTGCATTAACCCAATTGCATTGGTCACCGGCAAATAACTTGCACGACATAATCCACCTTGATGTTAAATTAAAACAAAAACTTGTAAAGGCCATAAAATCTAATCTACCATAAAAATATCTCTGAAATCCCTGGCCTGTGCGCAATCATAATAAGCCATAAAAATATGATCGCTCATGGCATTATTTTCATGATTGTTCAGCGGTTTTTTTTTGCTTTGTAATTTACTGTTCTAACCAAAACGTATTTTGCAAAGCAGTGTAGGGGAATTTAACGAGTGGCTCTTTTGTAATATTTAAAGATTTGGATTAAATAAGGAAAATTTTTATATTAAAAGAATAAATAACCAAAGGGCTAACCGTAACAGTTTGACGAGCGTATGTTTGTGTCTGTGGAATCGTAGCTTCGAATACTAACGAATAGAACGATAAAAAAAAATATGTTTATATTATTCACTAAGTGCGTAACACTAACAGTAGCCGGCGATTTGGTCCGGGCTACTTTCAGTTTATTTTTAATTATAGTGTCAATCATCTATCTACCTTTAATGGTATGCAAGCTATCTCGAAGCAAAATTAGGACCCTACCAGTTTTGCTGTTAAACTGTAAAAACTAGTTTTTTAATAAAATAAATTAATCCCGACGGATTAATCCCCAAGAGCTTTTCCGGTATATCCTATATTCTTCGGAATCTTCAGTTAAACACAAATTCGCACATATGCATTTAAATTAGTAGAATAGATTGTAAGAAATTCTAAACGTATATACTTTTAAGTTCAAAGTTTATATAAAACGTAAGCTTGTAGAAAAGTCCTACTATAGTGTAAAGGATTACGTAAATGATAAACAAGCATGGGTGTGAAATATTGCTCTAATAAGATAGCCCTTAATATAATTTTAAGTGGCATGTGAGATGGTGATAACAAAAATAAAATTTACCTGGCTAAGTTTGTTGTGGGCTTCCTCTTAGACCGGGGCGCGTTTGGAACCCTCATAGCTTTAGTTTTAAGTTTACGAATCTAGTTATCACCATCAAATCACTACTATGTAAATTATTGACGCGTCAAAAGCGCCTTTTAAAGGACTATTTGAATAAAGATTATTTTGAATTTGAATTTGAACGGACACTACAGTACTGACACTACTACAGGATAAATTTGCAATAGAATATCGATTGTTTATACGTAGTTAAGAGCAAACTTGGTTAAATAATATTAGTTTCATCGAGTTTTACCTAAAGGTTTTCAAAATCACTTATTTCCTTTTTGCTGTACCAACGCTGAGTGTTAGTAAACCTCTTGTGAATTTTCAATGATATGAAGGCGATTCGCACTTTACTCTCGGACAACCGCTCAGAGTGCATTATTTATCAAGCCCTCTCATATCGTCTACTATGGGACAGACGACTCGGCTATTAGGGTTTTAACGCTTTCTCTCAACCTCTGCTTGTTGGATACTTAAGTACAAACTTAACTTTAACGAGTGTGAACACACGTTAAAATTATGGCCGTTGGAGTTGATAGAATAAATCAAATTCAAATATTTGGAATGGGAATATTTAATATACTTTTCGATAGATGGCATCACTAGTATTTTAACTCGCGTTATTGAAGTGCAACTTGTGATGTATTCCTGGGAATTTGGTCTAGTGTCCGTTATTATTAACCATACTGGAACATTTTATTTTTATTAAATAATAATTATAAATAAATAATAATACCTCTACTATACTGCAGTTGGCTCAACCTCAGCTATGGAATAGGAATTGTCCAACCCAGAGCCCCGCCTGTAGTTGCAGGCGGCGTTGGTACCAGTGGAGGGCCAAGTACCAACGCCCTAATCAGTTACCCTGGGAACCCGAAAGGATAGCATTGATTATTAACCGCGTAGCATTGATTTTCTAAAGGTAGCGTGCGATCATCTCCCCAGCGTTCCCTAAGCCGTGGTTCGGCTTAAAAGGAGGCGCCCTTAGTTTCTTCGAGCCCTAGGGCTCAAAATAGGGCTGCTCTAGCAGAACTTCCGAACCTCGTCAAACTGTCCAGTTACGCTGCAGCAACCATGCATATTAATTTTAAAAAAAATGCCTAGTTCAGAAATCAATACATTCTGTTCGGTATTTATATAACAGTGTTAACTAAGTTCAGTGCTACATGCCCTGGTGCGAGGTACAAAAATTTAACCCCTTTTTTGGCTTTAGTTATTATTAAATACTATAATAATAATAACACAATTTGATAGTAAAAGTGATTATCAATTTTTCCGTCAAACATGATTCTTCACCACGTTAACATTATCGACAATCAAAAAGCACAATACGAGTTTAGTAAATCACTGAGCATTTACCGTCGCCGCCCTCATATCTGATGCCTCGTGAATCCCATTAAGAAACAAAGAGACCATTCAAGCCTTCCGGATTGAAATCTCACACAATACGCGGTTCGGATGCCTGTCGCTAGGTTACCCATTTAACGGGTAGAGCCGAAAATATTTCTAATAGGATTTGTTCATTTATTATTTGAGTAATACGAGTCGAACGTTCTTCAGCGGTTATGTTTTCCTGGTCGACGATAAGTATTATTGCTAAATTATTTCACTGTCTCAAGATAGACACTTTAGGTCCTGTTTCTAGCAAAAAGTTATAAAATAGGCTTACCAGTTACGTTTTTTTTAGAATTGTCAGCAAAGAGTTAGGGAATTAAATTTTTTCACCACATTTTGTTATATCACATAAGCATGTAAAAATAAACGTTGACGCCCCTTAATTAAAATTATGACACTGTGAAAGCCTTATAATCCTTTTTAAAAAGAAATAGAGATTATAGAAATCTGAGAAGTTGGTTGAAACCGCTAGTTAGGCAATAAAGATGATGTCGTTGATAGTTAGCCAAACTAATTACAAAATTTTCATTTTAGATGGACATATAGACGAAAATAATCCAGTATTTATGTCCAATTTATGTTCACTTATGTTCATTTTACTCAAAACTACGGTGCTACTGCAAGACTTAACTGTTGAGCTAGATAAGCGTTCATTAGATGAGAGCGTAAATTATTGAGCAACAGAGGATAAAACAATTCGTGTCCGAAAGTGCCGCAAAAAATCTGGTCGTTTCTAAACATATAAGCAAACTCAACAATATTAAAAAAAACATATTTTCGTAAAAATGTATTTCAATTTCATATAAAATGGTAACACTACCTACTCCTGAAGTGCAATTGGGAGGGTTGGAGATTATTTTAAACTCGACGACGACGAAATAATAGCATTACTTCGGGTATGCATTTACAATACAACGTAGACAAGTAATTTCGATACAATGCTTAAAACCAACCAACCCTATAAAGTTCTGCATAGAGCTAGACGGAAGATTTATGCAAAATATGAGGAAACTGGATTAATAAGAAAAAAATACTTGAAATGAATATAAGGTAAAGGTACTCCTTCAACCATATCTTTTAAAAGCCCTGAATGCTATTTTACTCGTATTCTTATCTGAGATCTATAGAAGGTATTTCGATTATGTTTGGACTTGAGTTTTAAAATTGCCTCGAGACAGAATTTTGCTACGTTTTTCTCGTTTAAATTGTTTATTTATGTCTGAGCAAATTCAAAGTGCACTATTCACTTCATTTTAACCGACGACCGATAGAGGTCCTTTTACGGATATTGTGTATCAAGTTTCCAATTCCCCTGCGATTTGTTTAAGCACCTTTCAACATCAAACATTACATTTAACAAAGCATTATATTTTGGTGTCAAATTAAAGTAGTATAATATGATTTAAATGTGTTAAATCAGTAGACAAAAATCGATTCCAAAGCGTGCCGTGCCTAGCAAAAGGCAGTTAGATGGTAAAATATTGAAGCGTACAAAGCCTACCCTTTTAATGTGGGAAATGGGAATTGAGTTATACACGGTGGACGACCAAACGCAGTCGCGTGCCACGGCGCGGTTAACAACAGCGATTACCTTAATTTGTGGACAAATATCAAGATATGGACGCCTTATCGACTATTCGGGACGAATAATTAAATTTATTTGACGTGCGTGACCGATAAATTGTTTGTCCTTTCTATTTAGATATCTATTAAGATTTGATATTACGTACCCATTTATCGTCTATAGTAGAGATGGGATTTTAATAGCAAGCACATGGACAGCGGCGCCATACATCGCACTACGAGTGCAATTCAAGCTTTCATCGCTATCTTACAAATTATTGAATAGCGGCATCCTCAAATCCCACTTCTGAGCACAGAAATTTCCTATGATAGGAATTTAAGATTCAGTGCTTAGACCGCTGTTCCAATAAGTGCTAGTGAGCTTAAATTATTATTATGATATGTACATACATACTGACTGCACTAAGACTAGCATTTTTGGTTTGGTTGCCACAGCGTAACCGGGCTGTTTGGCGAGCTTCAAAAAGTGGGCGATATATTTTGATAAAAAGATATCGTTAGCGAACTCAATTAGATTCACAATTACGGGGAGTTTCAAAGAAGCCGAGATAAAAAGGTTGCTTTTTAATTTGCATAAGACATTTCGCTTTGAAGATAAAATTAAGTTAGACTAGGTACGTAAAATAAGACGTAATAAAATTCTCAGCATATTTAATGGCCCACGGCTGGGCATAGACCTCCTCCCTCTTCCATGTTGAGCGTATAAAACTATTGAGATTTTTAAGTAACTACATTCCAATTCTTTCAAAAGAAAATATTGTAAATGGTTAGTTAATAAGAGTTTTTTTTTCTCTTAGTGATTCTTTAAATATAAAATAATCGATCCAATGAATTTATTACAAACTAATATTTTTTATAATAATTATAATTCGCATTTCATTATTTACATTTTATATTACTAATGGATTGCGTATTATTTTAAATACGTCATATAAAATTTAGAAAGCATAGTAAAATTATAAATCATTGAATAACTATTATCATCTACTATTTTATATTTGGTTATCACTTGACCAAGCATATGCACACAAATAATATTGTATCATCTTTTTTGCAATGTTACAAATAAATAATTTCATTTCATTGATTAGACACCATTGAGTGATTATGAAATCCTTTTCGGTTTCTGCACCTAATAAGTTTTGTACTACTGAAGCCTTCAAAGTCTTAGTGGTGAGTTCTAAGTAATGATGCCGTATAAAATGGTAGCAGAGTTATAATTACGACGACCACCGTGGCGCACTGCGTGCGGTCTCTCAGTATAGTTGGAGGTCCTTGGGTTTACCATAATCCTAACAGGTTAGCCCGCTACCATCCTAGCCTGCATTATCACTTACCACCAGGTGAGATAGCCGTCATGGGCTAATCTGGAGTGTATACAAATTTTACCCTTATCGGTGATAGCCTATTGGTTAATTCATCAACCTCCCTTCCGCGGGAACCAAGTTCGATCGCCGGCACGCACATGAAATGTTGAGGTTATGTACGCTGTAATTTAATAGAAGCAGTTTTAAATTAAATATCGCTGTAAAAGGAAACATCTCAAAAGTCCACCAATCCACACTTGGCCAGCGTGGTGTACGGCACCCTTATCAATATAAGAGGAGACACGTGCTCCGTAGTGGTGAATGGCTCACAATATTTCAGTTTTCACCATTGCCCAATAAACCTATTCTAACTTCCAAGGCCTTAAAAGTTTTCCATTAAAGAAACCAAACAACATATTGCAAAACATAATACTTGTGAAAACCGCGAATGCATAAATCACAGGAGCTACGTGACTTCAACACCGAGCAAGTTTGCTTAGAACTGGGGGGAAACTTCAAGACTTCATTGTTAGTGATGAAACTTGTAGCGATTATGTGGCAACTTTGAATGTACTCTGCATCTTGTATGAGCCTCACGGTGCAGCGTGGAAATGTGAACGGAAAGTCAACAAAGACCTGTTATAGACGAACTTTTATAATAAACTTATTGTAATGATATAACTTTTATAATACTTATTATTTGCGGTGAGAAAATTATCGATAATATTTTCGATGGGCTAATTGAATCAAAAAATAAATTCGAGGGTTAACACACCCTCGAATTTATTTTTTGACTAAAGACAAAATTAAAGTTAAAAGTACAAATATCTCGCTCGCGATGTTCTAGAATTCGCATCAGTGTGTTTCATGCTGCGCGCGAGCAAGTTCATGAATAACAGCCTCGACTGGGTTCGAATCTAATTGTTGGGAATACTCCGACAAAAAATCAGCCGTGTATCATTTCGAATGCATTAGGTGCTGAATATTGTTTTAGTTCGATAGTCATAATTATCAACCCTTTACCCACTATTGTGTATCTTTAGTCCACCGCGTTGGTAACACACCTTTAAGAATATTATATAGAATTCTGAGAATCGCAGGTTTCCTCCGTAAAAGCAAGTCATTTTTAATATGTCTGCCCTATAGCATATTTTTTTTGAGCTGCGATGCGGTTTAAAAATAAACAATAATCATTACCTTTTTTTTACTCACTACAAGTTAGTCCTTGACGGCTATCTCACCTGGTGGTAAGTGATGATGCAGTCTAGGATGGTAGCGGGCTAACCTGTAAGGGGTATGGTAAACCCACACTCCTAATTGATTTCTACGCGACATCGTGCCGGAACGCTAAATCGCTTTGCAACACGTCATTGTCGGTAGGGTCGTAACTAGCCACGAAGCCTCCCACCAGACAATCCTACGAATAGCTAATAAAATTTATACTAAAGTAGGACCTCTTAGCCCCCCATCCTTTTACCGTTTGGATCCAAATTAATACACCAGCACTGTCAACTGATAGGCTCGTTTCTCACATATTCGAATGTGGGTCGGCGGTCTTCAACGATGATTATAACACAGTTAACGGGACCGACGGAAAAAGCTAGGGACGATATGGACTCCCCCATTAATTATCTAACGCCTGAACTGAGAACTCTTCACAGTAAAAACTCTATGAAGTATATTGTTGAACATGCGAACAACTGCAACAATGCACTTATTTAAATTCTTTAAACCTAAATTCCCTGAGTAGAAGGTATAACAATAAAGAGCTTATACAAACCTCGCCAAGACAATGGCAGTGCGGAATGGTTTCTCAGTGAAAAGTTTAATTGTGTTAAAGGAAAGGACACTGTGTTCAAATGAGTTTGCACGAAATGTGACTTGAAACAATTTTGTCTACTAGTGACCTTATAATAAAATAACCAAATAAAATCGTTACTTAGATATTATTACCGTGTCTGTTTTTTTGTTTGTTCCGCTAAAACACTGCGCCGATCTTAAAACAATTTTGCACAATGATAACTTGCATTTTGGAGCGTATATAGGATATGTTTACCCCGAAAAGGGTCATGTGAAACTGAAATATAAAGAACTTTTTATATACAGGAAACCTATTGGCAAAATGTTGTTCATCGATAAATCCTAAAGGCAGTTATTAAACACTGTTTTACGCGAAATGAGAAACAGTTTACCAGATCGAACATCGCAAGCGACAGCTAGTCTTTTTAAAAACTACTTCTAGTAGCTTCTACACAAATTGAGTAGCTACTATTAAACGACCGATTTAAGAGACTGATCGCAATTATAAATATAACGAAATATTAATAACTATAAAAAAATTATATACCTTCTACCTAATTCAACCTTTCCGAAAACACTCCCTATCGAAAATGCATTTCGGCTAAAGAAACGGCAGAGATATAATGTCCTTCTAAGTAATTATCCTAATGAAGAAAATCCACCTATTTTCAAATCGTTGAAAACCAGCCATAACTAGCGTCTATCTGATATTTCTGTCGGGAACGTCAAAGAAAAATACGCGTTTGGCGATGCCGCATGAAAACTGATTTAGAGATATTGATCTATAAAACTCACTTCCAAAGTTATTACTGATATTCAAGGCCTTTTCCACGACCTTTAGAATAAAAAATAATTGAAACACGTGTACCGAAACACGCGCAGCTCGCTAGTGCCTCTGGGAAAAGTCCTACACGATATTTGATATCAAACAAACGTTAATAAATCCTTTGAATTTATACATAAAAAAAAATTAAAATAACCCTTGCTCTGCATTATAAATGATATCAAAGAGACATAAATATAATAAACATGAAATATTTCACTCGACTACGAAACCGCCAACTATCAAAATCTGGTCATTGGTATAAGTTGTGAGAGGTAACAGAACAACAGGTAACAGATTTCAAATTCATAACCGTTTGCATTTTTACGAAGCAGTGAAAATATTTTAATTATTTTTTAGTGTATAAAATCAAATCAAAACAGCTTTATTTATGCAAACCTATTTAGAACAGGCATCATGAAGCGATCATATGAAGTTGTTTATTTGTATTATTTTTTTAATTTATGAGATAATTGTGTTAACTACACTCACCAACCTAAAACTAAAGCTAAGAGAAATCTAATCGCGCCCCGGTCTTAGAAGAAAGCATTTGGTATCACATAGTCAATAATAATATCTTGTATGGGATTTATTTAACTGCTCCATAAATCTAACAACCTGTTAAGTTATTACAAAATATGTCTTGAAAATCTAATTACGTTTACGTCTTAACAAGGTTAACGCGTATATTTTTTATGTTTATTTCTTCAACAGGATAAAACATTCTCGCTAGAAAACAAACTGTTGAAAACATTTCAGCAAAGGAGATGATAAGCGGCCAATCGTAGGATACACGGAGACAGTGTGTCTCCGAAGTGACAAATGGATTTTTATTACACCAAATCGAGGCACACCGGAAAAATTTTATGTGACGATATCTGCGTGAGTAGGTTTAGGGAAGATATCTCTTATTTTAAAAATGTTACAGAGTATTGTATGAAAACTTTTTGCGTAAAAACTGGTTGTGTCTTTAAGCTCGCCTTCATTTTCATTGAAAACTGTTCCTAGAATACCCATTACCATACCAGACCCATACGGGTCATATTTCGAGTATGTAGTGTTACTACATACTCGAAATATGACCCGTTACTTTAAGATAAGATAAGATAAGATAAATACTCTTTATTGCACACAAACTTTAAAGAAACAACAATACAAAACATTTAACACATAAGTATGCAAAGGCGGTCTTATTGCTTGAGCAATCTCTTCCAGACAACCCTTGGGGAAAGAATTAATTGAAATATGAGGGTAATGGCGCAATACAAATCATAAAATAAAATATCAATAAATATAATATATAAATATATACTTTTATATATAAATAAATATATATCAGTACACATAAACTATTCATTGATATTGCATTTAGATAAATAAAACATTTTAAGTCGACTTTTAAAAATGTTTAACGATTTCGAACTTCTAACATCAATAGGCAGATTATTCCACAGCAGCACAGCATTAACAGTAAATGACTTCCCATAACTTTTACAGTGACTTCGGGGACATACTAGCTTATTATCGGAGCAAGAGCGCAATGTGACATCACGGTCCAAATCACTTAAAAAAAAAGCGAAAAAGTGAAAAGCGCTCTTTAAGGTAGGAGGGAGTGTGCGGAGCATAGAGAATATTGTAAAGAAAAGAAAGAACATGGAAATTACGACGAAATCTTATCGGAAGCCACTTGAGACGAGCACGGTATTCGCTGATACGGTCAAATTTTCTTAAGCTAAATATAAATCTAATGCAGAGATTTTGCAAACGCTCCAGCTTGTTTAGCAATTCCTCGCTCAGATCAGTGCAGCAGACGTCAGCATAATCTAATATTGGTAACAGAAGAGTTTCAGCTAAGGCTATCTTTGTTTTTATTGGTAGGAGATTCTTCCATCGTTGCAAAGAACCACTTTACTTTATTTAGGAAAACCACGCTCTTTTCCCTAACATGACCTAACCTGACAACATTTATGTTAGAGTCTAACTCACAATCTCTATATTTCACTTTGTTAACACGTTCATGTATTTTACAAAAGATAAATATACAAACACAATATGTCGAAACCACGGATGTCGTGACCTATAATGCAACGTGCTAACTGCTCACCAAAACTGCAGGAATATAAAACATAAAAAAAAATTGTGACTTACAAACACAGGTACAAGTACAGGTGTCGCCAAGCGATTTACCTTTCGGCACGCTGACGATTAGAAACCAATTAGTAGTGTTTACCATACCCCCTACCATACCATAACAGGTTAGCTCACTATCATCTTAGACTGCATCATCACCAGGTGATAGCCGTCAAGGGCTATCTTGTAGTGTATAAATAAATTCAAATAATCTTTATTCAAATAGTCCTTTAAAAGGCACTTTTGACGCGTCAATAATTTACATAGTAGTAGTTATTATATAAGACAAAATGTTCCTAAATATGTCATACGCGGAATTGCGAGAAGTTAAGTTTCGCTTGAGTAAATGTGAATAAAGCAAAATTGTTTGCAGGAACTAGTAGAAAAAAATAATTAAGTACATTAACTTAAAGCTGTAATTTAAAATATTACTCACACGGACTTAAAGCTAGCTAAAACTTTTCTCCGCAGCCACTTATAACGTGGGACTTAACGCTAAGTACGCTTTAAATAAAGGCTTAAATAGAGTTATTTGTTCTCTTGCATATCACGAGTTTTCATAATAAGCACTGAAGGCAACTCTGCATACGAAGCGAGTGGAAAATTACAACCGTTCCATATGAATTTTCGCAGCAGAACGATTTGCATACATTTATCTCGATTCTCCGAGTGCATGATGGGCTAAATTAAGATGAATAAACGTTCACACTAATAACAATGTGACTTGAATTTTCAAGTTTTAAGTTAAATAACTTTGTAAGCTTTTCTGTTCTAGTCCTTATGCCTGAGCTAGTTGTGTCAAAATTGGTCAACTGTTATGTAAAAATAAACAACCGTATGACGTCTAAGCGTTATCTCTCAATAACTTCAATGTTTATATAAAACGTAAGCTTATAGAAGAGTCCTACAATAGTATAAAGGATTGGAAATGCGAGGTGATTTTAAATGGTTTTAAGTGACAGTATGAGATAGTAATAACAAAAATTACATAATGTCCAGCAAATTTGAGCTGTTTGGGCTGTTTCTTAGAACTGGGCGAGTTCGGAACCCTCATGGCTATAGTTTTAAGAAAAAGAATATATTTATCATCATCTTCTCACTAATATATAAAACATTGCATGTACTAATACAAAAGTTAAATAAGAAGGCCAATTTGAATGAGGATAATTTCGTAAAAAAAAGTAAGCCAGGTTAAACTGACTATGCAGAAACAGCGACAATTAAAATTTATTTGGATAATCTCAATAAACTTAAGACATACAGTTATTTCGTAATAAAAGATATCTAATAAATTACATAAACACCCAAAAAAGCAGAAAAGTAAGATTAGGGAAAACTCAAAACTAACTATTAAAATCAAGTGTGAAATAAACGAAATCAGTCTTTCTTCAGAGCAGAAGAATCTTAGATTCACAATGCTACAATAATTCTGCAGACAACACTCCACAAATAAAAAATATGACCAGTTTAAAAACTTATTTATGACCGTGGTCCTAAATATGCAGCAGATTAAAAACTGTAAAAGTTATAAGCCGCACGAAAACTTCTAAACCAATTCATATCCTGGTCCAAAGTAGCCCCAGGAAAGTTTTCAAAAACAAAAAATAAGCACAAACACCGAGTTTACCCGGTACTAGACGTATGGGTAAAGTTGGAAACTTGACGAGAGAGAATGATAAAAAATCGTGCAGGAATCCTCAACGGTGGGTATAAGTTGAAAATATATACACATGTGTACTTCAAACAAGGCCGGGCGTAGATCATCTGAATAATAGAGTGGCACTGAAACTTTTCAACTAATTCATAACTGCACGACAAAGTTAAAAAAAAAACCCATAAACAAACACCAAATCACAAGATGTACTATGTAAAAAGTTGCGAGCCTTGTCGACAGAAAGATAAACAATCGTTCCGTAATCCAAAATGAGAAACATTAAATTCAATTATAGCTTATATGAATTATAGCTTAAATCATCATGATCAACCCATTACCGGCTCACTACAGAGCGCGGGTATCCTTTCGACATGAGAAGGGTTTGGCCTTAGTCCACCACGCTGGCCATGTGCGGATTGGCAGACTTTACACGCCTTTGAGAATATTATGGAGAACTCTCAGGCGTGCAGGTTTCCTCACGATGTTTTCCTTCACCGTTGAAGCAAGTGATATTTTAATTGTTTAAAAACGCACATAGCTCCGAAAAGTTAGAGGTGCCTGCCCGGATTCGAACCGCCGACCTCTGATTAGGACGCTGGCGGCCTAACAACTAGGCTGTCACAGCTTCAATATAACTGAATAAAAAAAAAATACTAGCAAAATTAGTCCCAAATGCGGATGAGTCCGAGTCATAGAAACTTTCAAACCACTAATAGTTTCCTTTGAGGTTTGAGAGTCATCATCATCATCATCATCATTTCAACCGATAGACGTCCACTGCTGGACATAGGTCTTTGGTAGGGAGTTCCAATGGCCACGGTCTTGGGCCGCTTGAATCCAGCGGCTCCCTGCGACTCGTTTGATGTCGTCTGTCCACCTTGTTGGGGGTCGACCAACGCTACGTTTACCGGTGCGGGGTCGCCATTCCAGCACCTTGGGACCCCAACGTCCATCGGTTCTCCGAGCTATGGACGTCGAACGTTCTTTGAATGGTAGAGGTTTGAGAGTGGTTATGCAAAATTTTAATCGATCGCTGAAAATCAGCTTTATATAACACTGTTCAAATTTTCAAACCAATTCATAACCGCACCGCGAAAGTTAAAACAACACAAAAATACGAAAACAAACATCCAAGTTTCGCCAGTACTAGACGTATGGGAAAAGTTGGGAAAACTTGTCGAGAGAATGATAAACAATAGCTGAGAAATCCAAAAAGGCGTATGGTATAAATCAGAAAAACTACCTCCCGAAACAAAAGCAAATGTATTAAGTTGAACAAGAAAAGTAATAATTGTTGCGATTTCCTCGCCTCTCGACTGTGAGAAGTCGGTAAATTACCGTTGAATGTTGCAACAATAAATGTGTTTGTAACGCTTTTGTTTTTAAAAGCGATTTACTTTAACTGTTTAATGAAATGAACGTTCGCTGTTGAACAGCTAACCTAGTGGGTTACTTTAACTCGAAACTGTTAGCTGTCCAACTCTCTTAATGCTATTTGTTTCTGCGTTTTTATTTTTACAATTTCAGTATTGTCATAGTATGGTTTTTCTTTATTAATATATTTATCAAAATTTTATAATATTGAGTCGTCAAAGTCTTCAACTGCTTTAACTCAGCTGATGTCAAATTTCGATTTATAATCAATTAGTTATAGTTTATATAGCATCAATCATGTAGTCATCAACCTTTGGTTTTAGATGTGGAGGTTGTTATTTTCCCGTTTCTTGCCTTGTCTGGTGGGAGGCTTCGGCCACGACTAGTTACCACCCAATCTACCGTCTAGTTACCAATAGTCATAACGCCAAGGGACATCCTTTTAAGTAATTATTTCCGTAAAATATATTTATGTATTATATATGTATATATTCTTATATATATAAAATCAAATCAATAACCAGGTGTGCGTTTGTATGTGTATTTGTGTGTGTGTTTTGAATGTGTGTTTTGTGTGTGTGTGTGTGTGTGTGTGTGTGTGTGTGTGTGTGTGTGTGTGTGTGTGTGTGTGTGTGTGTGTGTGTGTGCGTGAGTGGGTGGATGAATGTGTGTTTGTATTGCTTACGATCGGATTTTTACTTGTTTACTTCGAGTAAAGCCCCAGTTTTCATAGGTTATTTTTACGAGCCACTCAGTTAGAGTATTTTTAAGCTGATAAGTATTAAGTGAATGTATATTTAATAAACTGTTTACCTTCTTGTAAATATAATTCGATTGTCTAGTATCTTGTTTTTTAGCAAATGTAGTTTTTACAATATTTGTACCTGTTCTAAAGTTTATTCTTCTTTTTGTCTTTGTGTTTATATCTATGGTTACTGTTTTATGCCTCTTTAATAATAGTTGTAATATATATAGCTTTCTCACACTCAGCAAGTTATCTATGGAGTATAGTTCAATTGTGGGGAATTATAAAATTTATATTCTTTCAAATCTTCAGCTTTTTTTAAGTCGTCTATTATTCAACGGCCAAAGGCCACAAATAGGAAAGGTTGAGAATTGAGCTGGACCCTGCGTTGCTCCAATGCGATTTAGCGCGCCATAATATTATCTACTATGTATTAAATGGAATCCCTAACCCAATACTTATAGTTGGAAATAAAAACGTAATTCTCGTCCGTTTTCATGGGCAATAAAACATGGCTGATCGTTCCGAATTGCTTGAAGCTATAGCCAAATATTTACGTAAGTATCATCACTGGCCGTCCCATAAACACTTATTTCTTGGATAAATATTTACATTGGGCGCCATTTATTCATGTATAAGATATATTTTCTACGTTAATCGAGTTGAGAGAGATATAGTGAAATCTTTATCTACATAAGCATACGACTTGTGGATAACACCAAGAAAGACTTATAGATAAACTTAAAAGGATAAGGAAAGTCAGGACAACAAATGTAGCCAGTAACTTTTATTAAAAACTCTGTTCATGGCAATTAGAACATGATTTAGGTTTTGAGGAATTGCTTAATCGTAACTAATTGGTATTTTTGAGTGATACAATAAATAAATATATTCTTTCCTCCTTTATAGATCTATTATTTACCTATTTAATTTAAAAAATATTTATAATTTAAAATGGCATACAGCATACATGCACAACAGCGGTGCCTACCCCAGAAGTCCACAGAGGGTAAAGATATCAGAAATCTATGACGTTCATCATCATTTCTAACAGACATTAGCGTGCACTTCATAGACGCTTAATATCACTATATACCCTGGAGATAAAGACCCACAATAGTGGAAGATGTTTTAGTATTTGCCTGTAAACCCTGGTCAAAAACTCTGAGTACGCTACTGCAGTGCAAGTAACAACACTAGAAATCTTTAGCATAACAAAGAGAGAATTCATTCGTGATAAAATATACATAAAATGACCCCTCGTACATAATATCTTGGGGACCCAATTACTCCCAGCATTAATTCGTAGGTCCTTAAATTTAACAGCCGTCCTTAGTAATTTCGTTTTATTAAAATATACCCACGTTGTACTACACGACCCTTCAAAATTTCTAATAAAAATTCAATTCTATCTAGTTTCCATTCAGAATGCATTTTTATGGGTTTTTTATATTCCAACTTTGTTCAATTTAGTATTGAAAATATAAAAAGAATGTACCTTACTTTATTTAACATGAAGATAACTTAAGATAATTTAAGATGAACGTACAATATAAATAAACAAACAACACTTTTCTTACAGTTGTAGAATTGAAAAATAGATCGCTGTCAAGCGCCCAAGCTCATAAGCATGTCATAAGCGGTTAAAGCGAGTTATATATAATATATGATGATAAATGACGCTATGACATACTATAGCATATTCAACACCCAAAAAAACAGTAAAACAAATACGTTTAAATATAGAAGCTGTGATAGCCTAGTGGTTAGGCCGTCAGCCTCTAAATCAGAGGTCGGCGTTTCCAATCCGGGCACGCACCTCTAACTTTTCGGAGTTATGTGCGTTTTTAAACAATTAAAATATCACTTGCTTCAACGGTGAAGGAAAACATCGTGAGGAAACCTGCACGTCTGAGAGTTATCCATAACGTTCTCAAAGGCCTGTGAAGTCTGCCAATCCCGCACATGGCCAGCGTGGTGGACTATGGCCAAACCCCTTCTCATATTGGGAAGAGACCCGTGCTCTGTAGTGAGCTAGTAATGTGTTGATCATGATGATGATGAAATTTTGAGCATAGATTGTACCGTACCTTACCCGAACACAAAACAAGCATATTTTAGCTAGTAAAACTTTAGAGATACTAACTGAAGATGATGTAAATGAACACACATTCGTAAAAATTTTAAACCCCCATTTTGTTCTCATACAATATTGGAAAAGATTGTTAATAATGAATCCCAATTTCCAAAATGGCTTGTTTATGTAATTTAGTTCACATTTGTCCTCTATGCGTTCTAAAACCATCTATGAGAATGTAATTAATCTTCGGAAAGGTAGTCTGGGGACATGCTTACGGATGGGTTACCCGCTGTAAAAATCTTGCAAATACCAACCAATAAAAAAATACAAAACATAAAAAAAAATTATGGTTTTGCAAGATTTTTTAGAGTTTTTTTACGTGTAAGTAAACGTACGTTGTACTTGCCGTTCTTTGTTTTGTAATAGAAATAGTTATGCAAAAAAGAAATTATTATTCTCCTATTCTACAACAATTACATAAACCTTTTCAGAATTTGTACAATTCTTACAACGTAGATGACTATTAAAAAACATTAAAAACGTCTGACAATATCAACGTCTTACGGAACGCCAAAGCAACGCAACGGGGGTAAAAACAAAAAGAATTAACATGAAGAAGCCATTATCCTAAACAATGTACAAGACAAAGTATTTTTAGAGTTGTTTTTATAGAAACGAGAAATTTACGGCAGTCGTATCTTTTTTGAAAAGCCCTTTCCATCTGATAGTTAAAACATTTAATTAAAACCGGCTGCCCAGATAGCGAGTCGGAGATTCATGAGTGAGATGGCTGGATATTAATGCGGAGTTTTTAAAAGCATTTTTAAATTAACCTGACACAATTATTAATTTTCTGTTATCCGCTTAAAGCTGATAACTCATATTTTATCAGTGTTTATAAAAAGTCTTTGTATAAATAACACTTCCATCCTTGCACTTCAATCCTTACGATACTTCAACACAAGAGGCGGTCTATTTACCATCTACGTAAATAATCAATGACATTTGGAGCGATAGGTAGAGGATATAATTATATAATGAATTTGAATGTAACGATTTTTCTCTTTGTGTGTTCTATCGTCTCTACAATGGATATTGCTCTGAGGAGCTTTTTAATCTTAGACCACCTTCTCTGTTCTCCAGTCGCACTTTTCGTCGGAGAAACAAATATCATCCTCACCACCTGGATGCCTGGTCCTCTTCCACCACCCGCTATTCCAGGTAATTTCTGCCACGCACCTGCAAATTGTGGAACCAGCTTCCATCTTCTGTGTTCCCTAATGGTTATAATATGGGGATCTTCAATTCAGTCTTTCAATTCGCTATGTATAAAAAAAAACGATTAATAAATTTACAATCAATTTTATGACATGACCTTTAAAAACCTAGCCTTTTCTTCGATAAATACTTGTTCAAACTTTTCGTACAAAACTAAGTAATATATCCTAGACATTATCCGCCTTATTAATCATCGTTTTGTAACGATTGTTCATTTATAATGTTTTGTCTACTTCTATCAAATTAAAATAACCGAAGACAATGAGAGAAGACGGTGTGAACCTTTGCGCTCTCTATGCTACGTTAGTCAAATAAAGAATGAATATAAGTAAATAAGAAAATTAGAAACCAACTTGACAAGGACTGTTAAGCAACAAGAACCATAAGTTCTGTCCCTGCCTCGGAAGTAGCTTTAAACACAAGAAACCAGACATTAATAATATTTAATTACTTTCAAGTGAAGCGAAGTTTATATGAAGCGGTGATAGCTCAGTGGTTAGGGCGTCAGCCTCCTAATCAGAGGTCAGCGGTTCGAATCCGGGCACGCACCTCTAACTTTTCGTAGTTATGTGCGTTTTTAAAAATTAAAAAAAAAAAAATATTAAATATCACTTGCTTCAACGGTGAAGGAAAACATCGTGAGGAAACCTGCATGCCTGAGAGTTCTCCATAACGTTCTCAAAGACGTGTGAAGTCTGCAAATCCGCACATGGCCAGCGTGGTGGACTATGACCAAACCCTTCTCATATTGAGAGGAGACCCGTGCTCTGTAGTGAGCCGGTAATGGGTTGTTCATGATGATGATGATGACTTTCAAGTGCACGCACTTAATATATTTCCTTCAAAACGTCTAGGCAGGTTTCATTCCCGCAATATACCCGCATACGGCCACTCAACTATAACTGTCTACTCTAGACTTGAAGATACGATGTTTATAATTCTTAGTACCCCTTCAAAGAAAACAATAATAGAAATAGTGAAGTCAATTTTCACTGTTCCATAACTCATGTTGTGTTATCACAAACATGCGGAAAGAGTTAAAAACCCAATACGCTATAAAATATTGTCATAATACGCTATTGTTATAATACGCTATTGTTGTCGTGTCGCCAAGCGATTTTAGCGTTGCGGCACGATGGCGTAGAAACCAATTAGGAGCTAGCATTTACCATACTCCTAACAGGTTAGCCCGCTACCATCCTAGACAGCATCATCACTTACCACCAGGTGAGATAGCCGTCAAGGGCTAACTTGTAGTGTATAAAAAAAAAATTGACAACTGATGGTGCAGTTTAAAATGATAGCGGGTTAACTTGTTTGGGGCACGACAGCTATATTAAATCGCTAACAGATACCGCGTCAACTTTAACAGTAGATTAGAAGGATGGGTTCTACCGACATCGAGGCATTATGATCACAGTAATCACATGATCAGGTTACCGGTTTGCCCGCTATGTAGATATAAAAAAATAGGGGTGCGTTAAAAAGCCCAAAGTAATTATCGCCAAAGTAAATAATAAGTAGGAAAGCAGGACCTTGTCCAGCCCTTCGAAGCCAGAAATTCATCGTAACCTTCCAGTTAAGCCCTATCAAGAACAGAACTCAGAAGTTACCTTCAACACAGTGCAGCATTAATCACAGAAGCCAGACGATAACCGCAAGGCGCTCTCAAATGGGCGCACTTAAAATAATTTAAGCCCCGACCACAAAACTTAAGCCATAAAGGAGCAGAGACAAAGTCTCGGACATTTTTCATTAGAGCGCGGAAACTCCGGCAATTTCCTCGTAAACAATTATAAGATGTGTCCGGTTCAGCTAATTGCTGGGCAATTTGTTTTGAGTCGCATTGTTCTACAGTTGGCATAAAGCATAGTTTTTGGTACTGCAAGTAAGATAACTAATAAAACGATTACACAGGTTACTAAACCTTCAGTTAATATGATGTAAGAGGATGACAAAAAGAGGTGAATTTTAAATAAGTGACCCCACGGAAGGGAATTTTGGTATGTATAATCATCATGATCAACCCATTGCCGGCTCACTACAGAGCACGGGTCTCCTCTCAATATGAGAAGGGTTTGGCCATAGTCCACCACGCTGGCCATGTGCGGATTGGCAGACTTCACTCGTCTTTGAGAACATTATGAAGAACTCTCAGGCGTGCAGGTTTCCTCACGATGTTTTCCTTCACCGTTGAAGCAAGTGATATTTAAATTTTTTAAAACGCACATAACTCCGAAAATTTAGAGGTGCGTGCCCGGATTCGAACCGCCGACCTCTGATTAGGAGGCTGACGCCCTGACCACTAGGCTATCACCGCTTTATGGATAATATATTGGTTTTTTTGTCACTTCCCAGTCGGATTTGTAAGCAATTCCGAGTATCGTGATTTTAAAAAGTATATTCAAAAAGATTTGTTTTAAAAACAACACCTAACTCAACCTGTAAATCTTTATTGTCATTATAATAATTACCTACAAACAAATAGCTAATATTCTCCAGCTAGCAATTTCCAAGAAAAATATCTCCTTAATAGGTGGAATTCTTATTACGAAAATACACAAAACCAAGAGTTAACATTTATATACTTAGGACCGGAAATTTAACCTGATGGAATTTCCACAAACAGAAACCGAGGCAGAATTCAGTGAAAGGAGAAAACGGAAATTAATCAAGCGCTATTACATCAAAATCTGCGTAACTGAATCAAGTGGCAGACGAATTATACAAATGAACACAATTCGCAGCAAAACGGTTCAGGGAACGCAATCTGTTACAATTATTTGTATGTAAATTGGAGGACTTTATAACACTGCCAGTCCCTTTCGTCTATCAAGACATCCGTCAGGAGACAATGGGACTTGGCAAAAGTGTAGTACTTGAAGATACGGACAACGTTTCGAGGAAGGACAAGTTTGAATGTAATAACGTAGTTTATCTTCGAAGGGAATTTCTAAAGATGCTAATGCTGAAATTCTTGCCTTTAATAATTAGTAGAGAGAAAGAGGTTCAAAGTTGTTTTATAGCAAAAGTAATGGACACAGTGCTAAATGAAAGAAAAAAAACTGTTGAGAAACCATTTTAAGTTAATAGAAAAAGTCTTTATTATAAAAAACTTAGCCCGTCCGTGACTTATCCTCGTATGTTTAGATTTTTTTTAATTTCCGGTGAATAAGCAACGGTTTGTAATTGAAAATTATCCCATGTCTCATTCCCATTTCCATGTCTGCTTCGTTCCCTAACACATAAATCTATTTTGTACCGTTACCTTATGGACGTGAAATTCAGTTTTTCACAAATTCCGCGTGGTTGACGACGACAAAATTAAAACGTGTCTCAGCTTTTTTTTGCTCCTAATTGATTTCTACGCGACATCGTACCGGAACGTTAAATCGCTTGGAGACACGTCTTTGTCGGTAAGGTGGTAACTATCCACGGCCGAGGCCTCCAGACCAGACCAGACTCGAGCCGGGAATCGAACTCAGGACCTCCAACTTTAGCTACGTGGATAAAAACGTGAAAGAGCGCGGGAAAACCTGTGGCCTGTAGTGGCCTGGAAATCGATTGTTGTTGTTTATTATAATGATTTGATCACTAGCTTCAACGGTGAAGGAAAACATCGTGAGGAAACCTGCACGCCTGAGATTCTCAAAGGCGTGTGAAGTCTGCCAATCCGCACATGGCCAGCGTGGTGAACTATGGCCAAACCCTTCTCATATTGAGGGGAGACCCGTGCTCTGTAGTGAGCCGATAATGGATCATGATTATAAGGATGATGACGGACACAGGTTTCTTTCTTTCATATGAAAGATTTTTCTATCCACCCTACTGAAATGTGGAATGGTTTGTCTACTGAAAATTGTATCGTAGGTGAAATACACGATGACTTAATTACAATAACAAAACATTACTTCACCATAAAATTGTTATCAGAAATAGAAGAAGTATACGAACGTAAATTATTTAATTGAAAAGGCAAACGAGTTCCTTAGAACTTTGCATTTAGTTGCGTCAAATTTTTAACGACCTCGTAAAATTTTGATATACGAGCAGCGATGTCATAAAGTTAAACAAATTAAGTTACTTTCATCAAGCCTAAATATTTTATAGCGTACTCGTATCATGCAGATTAAATGATAAATTAATCAAACCTAGAAAAATGTAAAGTTCCCTTACTTTACTAAGGAATTATATTTATTTATATTTTACACGAATTGTTTATTTACACAGATAAACTTTAACCTCTTTTTTCGTAACCTATAACTCACGAGCACTGATTAATCTCATTTTTTTTTGTTACAAAAAAACATTATACTCTTTAGTATTTTGTTAGTTAATTACAGTGACGACGATTTTTTTAAATATTACATATTGGTTGAATTAACTTACAATGATTTTATATTAATTATAGTTTTATTTATAAGTCATTCGTTATTATTAATAAGTCTAATACATCTAAATACAAATGACGAGTGCGCGAGCTTTCCCCTCACCCAGCCAGCTGGGTTATATATGGGTATTCTGATCGCTAGTCTGGCCGATTCCAGGGGGGGTCCTACATTGACATACCCCGCCGGAATCGTCCCAGGTCTGTGTCGCTTCCGAAGAAGATTCGTTAAAGCATTTCCCAGCTTTAGAAGAATAATGGTATAACATGAGCGCATACAACATATATACAATATTATATAATCATATAACTAATACACAACACATCAAATATGGAATAGAAGACGTCGTTATTTTGCGAGAGTCCATAACTTACAATGACTATAAAGCTTAATTTAACTAATAGTTCATCTTCTGTAAAGTAATACACTACCATTTCACACACACACACATTTACAGTATGTTATATATTAAATACATATGTATTTATGTAAGACCGCTGTGGTGTGTTGTGTTGAAAAAATAAAATAAAAATACCTAACTATATAAACGGACACACGTGAATCAATGACTAGCAAGAAATATATCTTGCTTCAACGGTGAAGGAAAACATCGTGAGGAAACCTGCATTCCTGAGAGTTCTCCATAATGTTCTTAAAGGCGTGTGAAGTCTGCCAATCCGCTCATGGCCATCGTGGTGGACTATGGCCAAACCCTTCTCATACCCGTGCTCTGTAGTGAGCCGAGAAAGGGTTGATCATGATGATGAAGACTTAAGTGTCCACATTATTTGATCAACTGGGCCGGTAATTTGGCATGAAGAAACGCTGTGTATAAGGAGCCCCCTTTAAGGAGAAGCCGTATTGCTTTTTGGGTTAACGTATGGCAGAGCGGGACAAGTTTATGCGTGTAGCTGTGCACGGAGTGTCATTAGTTAAAATTACTGAACTCGGCAATCACTCCCTTGAAAGCAGTTGAGAAGTTTCGCGAAAGGGCTTCAATTGCACGGAAACTGGGGACGGGGACGGCGGCGGCGTGGAAGTTTTTGTGAATTTCGATGATAAGGCAACGCTCGAAAAAACACATTATGACGTTAAAGTCTTTTTTGATCCCCGAAAATGTTCATCCATGTATTTGGATCAGTCATTACGAACGTGTTCATTCATCATAAACTCAACGCTGCTGCTGAACAGGTGTTTCGTAAGGATAGCCTCAGTTTGCGGTTACCATTACCACAATTGGACGTTGTTACGCAAAATTGAATCGTCAGTAATACAGTGATCGTACGAGTCGACACTCTTGTCAGTGAAAAGGTTATTTGATAGTATAAAATATCAAAAGAAAACAAATTTTAGACATAATTTTTGGCCAGATATAAAACATCTAAGTCTGTTAGACAAATATCACAACTAAATCAGAATATTATTGAACTTTCAATGTGGATTGGATCTTTTTGCATAGCTATGTCAAAATTTAGGCACAGATTTATCATTAAAACAGACGAGTATCATACCAAATATTCGTGCACGTACGTACTACAGAAGTAAAACTTGCTTATGTGTAAAACTATATTTAAAAAGTACAACAGCTCTTTAATATGATAACTTCATTCGGTCCAGTTCTGTCACTATACGTTTTCAACTGACGATTTGCCTGAATTGAATTAAAATAAGAATCATTTTCATGAGCCCCTTTTGGAACTAACCAAATGTTACAAATTTCATATCGATAGCTTTGGTATTGATTTGAAACAATCGTCAGGAGGATGGACAGGGGAACCATATGGATTCCATTTTTTACCATTTTACAGACTTCTTGTATGTCTACACCACTTGAGCTTTACGATCTAGAAACCTATAGTTACCGCAGATCAGTAAATATAATTGTTAGAGATCATATTATAGTACAATTAATTTAATATTTGTATTACGAATATAAACTGTCAATTTCAAATGTCAAATGACGTACGAGTGCTCATTTTAAAGAAGAGACAACTTCAGTTTTCGAATGTAAGTGAAGGAAAAAGAGCGGGAACTAGCGGCGGCGTTTTTTTTGGAAGGACGCGGTACAAGCGCGATTGATTTATGACAAATGCATTATTATTTAAGTTAATTTCAAAAATACATAGTTGTTTATTGTCAAGATAATAAAGTTATAAAAAAAGAAGACTAATTTGTTATAATTTCACACAATCGTTAACATAATGAATACTTACGGAACAGTATCTGGAAATCTGTCCATATCCATCCAAGTTTTAGGTATTTCCCATCACCCAAATATGTGAAAAACTTCCCTTATTCAGTGCTATGCAGGAAAGGTAAGGGATATAATAAAAATAAAAGACCTCCCTTTTTATTATATCCCTTTTTTATATGTAAGTAAAAAAATCATACTTTAAAAAAAACAATAATGGCCCATGTTTTATGTACATCTAATAACTTATAATCGTTAAAATGTAATAACTACTTAGTTCTATCAACTAAATAGTTGGTTTAATTTGAGTAAAGCTAAAGTTTAAGAATATCTAAGGTTCGTCGTTTTATTACTCCATTGGGTAGTTGGTTTGCAGTAATATCGTAGAGAAATGTAAGTCGATAACTACTTCCGTAAAGGTTTTCAATAAAATTGTATTTGTAAAGTTTGATTGCGCCATAAATGTGACAACAACTTTTGAGAACCGTAGAAGAACCAGACTAACAAACATTTTATCAAAGCCTAAGTTTGAATAAATGTAACCTTGAAATAGTGAGGAATATGGAAAGCAGAAGCGTATTCAAGGATATTGCAAGTTCATTCATTCTCACATCATTCTCACTAATAAAGATGTGGTCTTTAGGATAGCTAATGTTTTAAATAAAGACATCTTACTGTATAGCTAATTCTTATTACAAGGTTAACCAAGAAACCATTTTTTATCAAGCAATTTATGCATTATGAGGCATGTCTGTTAAGTTTTGAGTTAGGAGTTCTTTTCATTATTTCCAATAATATTTATCACATTTGGTGGCAAAATTTGATACAAACATTCTTACAAAAAAATATTTGATCAAAATCAAGTTTTTTTTTTATCCACTACAAGTTAGCCCTTGACGTGGTTTGGTGGTTAGTGTAGTCTAGGATGGTAGCGGGCTAACCTGTTAGGGGTATGGTATTAACCGCAATGTTTTGGATCGGAACGATTGTAGGAAAATGTGTAGAATTGGTGACCAAACAACGAATACCCAATAAACCTAATACACCATAACTGGTTTCGGACTTAGGCGTCGCATTTACACAATATGTATGCATTCGGGGGAAATGCAATTTTACAAATCCCAAATAAATTGGCAACACATATTTGTACATAACAAATAATGCAAAAGGTGTCCACCGCATTGTTCAACCTTTTTTAGACTGCCTCAATGTTTATATTATTTTACTATTGGAATGATTTCGCGAAATACCAAATTTAATAGTAGTTTACGGATTTTTAGGGTTCCATAAGATAACCTACCTACGGGTGACGGGTCACCCTATTATAAAGCTACCACTGCCCGGCTCTGTCTGGCCGTCTGTCGGTTAGCGAGCTGAATCTCCAAATCAAAGTTGTTGTTGAATTTTCAAATCAAAGTTGTTTTTCAGTTAAAAATACAATATAATCCATACAATGTGTATTTCTACTGCCGCTATAATTATTAATAAAAAAGAAGCTGTGTTAGCCCAGTGGTTAGGACGTCCGCCAGAGGTCGAGAGTTCAATCCCCGGCACGCATCTCTAAATTTTCGGAGTTATGTGCGTTTTTAAGCAATGAAAATATCACTTGTTTCGACGGTGAAGGAAAACATCGCGAGGAAACCTGCATGCCTGAGAGTTCTCCACAAAGGCGTTGTGAAGTTTGCCAATCCGCACATGACCAGCGTGGTGAATTATGGCCAAACACTTCTCATATTGAGACGAAATCTGTAGTGTGCCTTCAATGATGATGATGAAAACTTGCCAATTTGTTCGATGCTAGTAACGGCAATAATATTTTTTAAATTTTATATCATTCATTTCTTTGAATCAAGGAAACAAGGCCCACATAAAAAGTAGATACTCGAACAAAAACATTACAATTTTTTTTTAAATATTTATGCGAAAAGGCAAACAAACAGTCGTCATTAAAATTAAGTACATGTTTCCAAAAATCTCATTACTCTCCGACATCAATAAACAAGGATATGACGTCGGTTTCAAAGCACTTCGGGAGGCCATACGCTCGCTCGCCCTAAACGCCTTGCGGGTACTCTAATGCCCTTGAAGTACATTATAGAAACCTTTCGGTGGGAAGTTAATGGCCCTTCGGCAAGGGACAAATGGTTGGTATATATCAAGGATATTTTCTTGAACATAGTACGCCACTATTATTTATGTGGTATAAGTACATGGTTAGTTATACCACAAGTTATAAGCGGTGATAGCCCAGCGGGTAAGACTTCACCCTCCCTACTTCCTTTCCTAAGGAATCTTGTTTTACACTTGGCACGCATCAGAGTGATACTACAGAAAAAAACGTGTCAGTGTAGATGTCTAAACGTTGTCCTAGAGAGGATGGACCTAATAAATTGCAATCTGAGTGAACCCTCATAGGAGCCATCGTAGATTATATGTTACTGGAATATGTAAATTCAGGCAATTTTTATAAGTTGTATGATCATAAATTTGTATATATACTTTTTATATTATGGTACTCTAACAAATTAGGTTTATAATCCTGAAAGGCTAGAATTGAGAGGAAATAAATAAATAAATGTTTCAATATATTATCTTTGACTTCAAGAAAATTATAGTACCGATAAATAATACATCTTACTAGTGATGAAGTAAAAATGATTGAAATATGCTCAGTAAAAATACTGATTTTGGAATATCACTTAACAGTAAGGTATTTTGGTGAGGCTGACAGTAAATTGACACAAATGATAACTTGCAGACAATACTATGTTAGGTTGTTAAATCGGTGGTTACGTTAGCTTTGTTACAAGTAACATAGTACTCTTAAGTACTCTTAATATGATAGGGGAACTATCATCATCATCATCATCACAATCAACCCATTGCCGGCTCACTACAGTGCGCGGATCTCTTCTCAATATAAGAAGGGTTTGGCTATAGTTCACCACGCTGGCCATGTGTGGATTGGCAGACTTCACACGCCTTGGAGAACATCATGGAGAAATCTCAGGCGTGAAAGTTTCCTCACGATGTTTTCCTTCACCGCATATAACTCCGAAAAGTTAGAGGTGCGTGCCCGGGATCGAACCGCCGACCTCTGATTAGGAGGTGGACGTCCTACTCACTAGGCTATCACAGTTCCTTAACTTACTTTATTGGTATTAATATTTTTATTTGCGTTTGATGCACTCAAATGTCGCTTATTATAACGGTGAAGTAGTAATCGTTAGGAAACATGCGTGACTGTGAATACTTAATAACAGATGTATACCTAAGGCGGACACGTGCTACAGATCTACAAGAGAACAAGAGACACGCGAGGTTTCATACTGGATTTAACGCCAGAAATTCCAAATTATATTGAAACGAAAACATTGTTGAAATATTCAATTTCCAACGAAACAAAAGACTGAAAAACATTTCCCGGTTAAATAATAATGAAATCTAGATCCAGCTTCCGTTGTTCGGAAAACTTTTGTATTTCTATAAAATCGAACTACAATTTCCATTTTCCCGTCTGCTTTGCATTTCCGGCGCATAAATGACGTATCGCTTAACTGTAAGTTCTTAGCATTGAAGAATTTAATAATTTTAAAATATCACGACTAATAAACTGTTCATAGGCAATAAGTTTACGGTTCATAAAAAAAAAAACGAATAATGCTAAGCTCAACCCGAACCTGGGGTCCATATGAAATCTTGCAAAGAAATGCTAAAATAAGTTATAAATATGTAAAAGTTAATACAGAATTCGTACGTAAAAAAAGCCGTTCACACGATAAACACGTGGAAAAAAAAACTCGCGGAACTTACCACGCTTGATGAAAGAAGTGCAAATGAAGATCCGATTCATGTTTATATAGGAGACAATTTGCACTAACGCAATATGAAGAGGGAAGACTGTGCAGCGACGTGAAAAGATCTTTATTAAAGCCATTCATACGAAACGAGCCACATTTGCAGCGGTCGTTTGGGCAACAGAAAGAGAAAATTATCATCATCGCGGACGAAATACGAAAATATAACCCTCTCATTATATCCACGCTTTGAGTTTGTTAGATTATTTAGATAACGAGCTACGGAATGAAATATGTTTTGCTGAAATATCTGTAGTAAAATATCGTAATGGAAATATATAACTCAGTAAAATTTATAATAGAAAAAGGATTGTGAAACACGTTGCTAACAATGTCACAATGCTATCGATATGCTGCGGACGAGTACGCGAGCGTTCCCGTGACCCAGCCACCAAGTGACGAGAAGGAGCATCGCTGGATTTTCATGGGTATTCTGGCCGCCAGCGAGTCCCACATACCCCACCGGAAGTGGCGCTGTACAGCCGGCATCGCTTCTGGAGGGGATGCGTAAACGCATTTCCGAGCGTTAAAAAAATGCTATTTATTTTATATCGATATTTAATGTAATCTCTGTATCATCTATCGATATTATTTTATACTAGGCGTTTTATAGTCGCACTTTTAAAATATCGAGTTTTTTATTATTCATTAAATTGTGGCTATTAAAAGAAATTACCGCAGCTTCGCCCACGTGTACTATTCATTTGTAAGTACCACCTTCATACAAATTCATACAAATCCAACAAAATGTACCGTGCAAAAACCAGACAACTAGAAAACTCACTTTCAAATAAGTCAAGCAAAAAGAGGCAATCCTAAAATTGCACTTTTATTAATTTGTATGAGATTGCGAAAATAAAGAATCTGTTTCAACACAGCACAGTTTAACAAACCAGTTTTGGAGACATAAATTTTAGCAACTTCTGTTCTCAACACAAAATCTGATGTTTTTAACAGAAAAATCCTTAGTATTTATCTGTTTATTATTTATCATCTTATTTTATTAGCAAATCATCTCATTTAAGAAAAAAAAATAACGCGTGACACATGTATAAAGAAATAAACAAACCCATTTACTTTTTTGCGATAATATTATAGCTATTGATCAACTATGTTCAACTATATGTACGAAATAAAATATATGAGTACAGTCAACAGATAAATGAAGTTATTATTTTCGACTCAGCTTTTGGCCTACAAATAAATCAACAGAAGCGTGAGATATGAATGAAAAACCTGGATTAAGTCAAATTCAAAATAATCTTTATTCAAATAGTCCTTTAAAAGGCGCTTTTGAGGCGTCAATAATTTACATAGTAGTGATTTGATGTATATAACTACGAATCGAATACGAATCTCGTAAACTTAAAACTAAAGCTATGAGGGTTCCAAACGCGCCCTGGTCTAACAAGAAGTCCACAACAAACTTAGCCAGGTAAATTTTATTTTTGTTATCACCATCTCACATGCCACTTAAAATTATATTAAGAGCTATCTTATTAGAGCAATATTTCACACCCATGCTTGTTTATCATTTATGTAATCCTTTACACTATAGTAGGCCTTTTCTACAAGCTTACGTTTTATATAAACTTTGAACTTATTGATAGACATCCCAGAAATTTCATTTGGCAATTTGTTATAAGTTTAAACTCATAAGCAGGTATAGGTACAAGTTCTGGATTCAGCAATAAACAACTTAATAGCCGCTGTTGAAAGCAAACTAGACTCGGTAAATGTAGTGTACTTCGCTATTTTAATACCCCCCAGTACTTTCATGGCAGAACTCCGAATGTTTGCTTTTGTAATATGTGAAAGTTTCTAGGCTAGTACTAAAGTTTTGAATCTCCTATTTACCGCTGTTAATTACTCTTATGTTATACAATTGCACGTGGCAACTAGTATTTATTTTTACTAATTAATTCAAAACCAAAGTTATCTGCAATATTATTTTTATTTTAGAATCTTTTTTTAAATCACTAATTAAGTTACAATGGTTTTAGCTAACTCTGTTATCAAATCATTATCATCATGATCAACCCATTCTCGCCTCACTACAGAGCACGGGTCTCATCTCAATATGAGAAGGGTCTGCGTATTGGCAGACTTCACTCGCCATTGAGACCATTATGGAGAACTCTCAGACACGCAGGTTTCCTCGCGATGTTTTCCTTCACCATTGAATCATGTGATATTTTAGTTGTTTAAGTTAGAAGTGCGTGCCCGGGATCGATTCTCCGACCTCTGATTAGGAGGTGGACTTCCTATAATGAATAGAAGCAGGCGTTACTTTGCGGAAGTCCATGATAAACAATAAACAACAAGTATAATTTGCTATATTCCGCCGACAAATTTTGCTATATTCCGTTGTCGGCGGAATATAGCAAATTATACTTGCTGTTTATTGTGGACTTCCTAAGCACTAGGCTATCATAGCTTCATAAAATATAATAATATAAATATGTAGCAATTATAAGCCATAAATAAAAAAAATATATAAACCGCGTGCAAGAAGGGTGGAATCATTTTCAAAGGCCTTTCGCTTATCAGTAACATACGCATATCAGAACCTGTCAACCTAACAAGAGAAAGGGCTTTGTCACTATCTATGCCCGCATCCTCTCTTTGGCATTGCGCGTATCCTGCGACCTACTTAGCTTTTAATATGATGGGTGGTGTGCTTTCAACAGCGCCATGACATATCAGACTATCGCGCTGTTTTTTTTTTAATAAACAATAAACAGCAAGTATAATTTGCTATATTTCGCCGACAACCGGGAGATTCGTAATAATATAACACCACACAAAATCTTCCACTAGAACCTCTACGCAGGTTTCGACCCGACACCGGATCATCCTCAGATGTTGACTTCACAAGCGAGAAAAGTAAAGTCTTCACTTTGTGGAAGTGGAAGATTTTGTGTGGTGTTTATATTATACAAATCTCCCGGTTGTCGGCGGAATATAGCAAATTATACTTGTTGTTTATTGTTTATCATGGAATTCCGCAAAGTAACGCCTGCTTCTATTCATTATTTATTTTTAATGTTTCATCGCGGGCAAACCAACTGGGGCACCTGATCTTAAGTGATAACCGTCGTCGTATGAACATCTGCAGCACCAAGGGATCCACCGACGCATTGCTGAACCCATCCTTCTAATTGGTTTCTGTGTCGCATCATCATAGCTAATGGTTATGTCGTAGCGCCTAGGGCGGTAAAAAGATGGCATGTCCTTGGCAATTTGCATACTGCAGACTTTTTTTTATGTTAAGTAGACGAAAGGCGTCAATGGACCCTATTACCTACATAGGATAGAGGAGAGAGGTACGGAGGGCCTACCTTACTTGCTATCCCCCTTTTACCCCCCCCCCCCCCCCCCCGTCTCAGCTAACAGGTTACAAATCCACAAAAGAAAGATATATAAAAAAAAGCCTTAGAAAATTAAGGCTCGATTTAATAAATCTATCGCCCAAAAGTGTTTATGACTTCATTATTCATACAAACATTAATAAAAATAATAAGAATTTCAGAACTGGCATCCATTAACTCAGTGCACTCTAAAAATAGCTCGCGCCATAACAAAAAGCGATATAATAAACAATAAAAAAATGGAGCAATTCATTTCTCAACAATCTCACCCATTTGAATCCACGCTGGGCGTAATTAAGGTCGCCTTTTAAAATTCGAGCCGACGCCCAAGTAGGCGAGTTAAAGTGAATTTGAACTGATTTTCAAAAAGGCCCCACTTGATACATTGCTGCGAGAAAAGTCAAACAGCTTAGGTACAAGGCGCTTTACCCTTAAAATTTATGGTTTTAGATGCAAAGAAATGCGGACCTTTAATCCTATAGAAAAGGGTTGTTGAATAGATATAATTTAACTTTGCTTATGGTGTAAATCTTCTGTATAAATAAAAGGAAATGGTGATTAACTCATTGAAGGATTTACTAGTACATCGCAGAACTCAGAACACAGTATGGAGTGGGCTGAAATTTTGCATACATGTATCTAGGATATATAACCTAGGTGTTCTCTAAGAAAGGATTTTCGAATAATTCACCACCCAACGCGGCTTTCAAACACATATTCTATGTGTTTGAAATGAGTATAAAAATTTCGCAGCTTTTAAAGATATCTGTCTCTAGGATGCAAGTTTTTGAAGTTTTAGGAATAGTTGAGTCATTAAAGCGTTAAAACAAGCAAGTTGGTTTCTAAACAAAAAAAAATAGTACTATATATTATTTATATTGTCATCATTTACAATATGAGTCAGTAAAAATCTATAGAGCATAGCTTCTTTATTAGACTTTGTTCTGCCGAGGTTAGTTTTTAAACGAGACAGATTAATGTCGGCCACTTTGTGTCTGTGACCGTCTTAAACTATTTCTTGCGTCTGTGGTACAACTTATAGATCTCAGCCGCTATACTAATAAAATCGTAGCATAGGTATAAACGTGCGAAACAATCTGAAATACTAACATGCGAACCGCTTTACATCATGTCAATTTACATGTCTACCGCTCAACGCGGCACTCCGTCCCGCAATAAAGAGCCAGGATAAAGGGGACCCATGAATTAGGCCGTCCAAAAATAGAGACGGCGATAACATATCATTTCTATGGGCGAACGACCAAACTAACACTCGTAAAGTCTTCTACATGACGGTAGCTGAGCTCGGTGGCTGTAGACGTACGTTTTCTATAAAAAAAAAAAATCAATAAAAAAAAAACATAAGTCATTTATTCTACTACCAAATGTCATAGTTGTTATAGTTCAAGATTACGCTATTACCGAATTATCCAATTATATTGAAGTATATTATATTTATAAGCTGTGATAGCCTAGTGGTTAGGACGTCAGCCTCCTAATTAGAGGTCGGGGGAACGAACCCGGGCACGCAACTATAACTTTTCGGAGTTATGTGCGTTTTTAAGCAATTAAAATATCACTTGCTTCAACGGTGAAATCCAATCCGCACATGGCCAGTGTGGGTTCAATGGGTTCATCATGATGATGACATTATATTACTATATGCATTCCCATAAATATGTAGTTATTAAATATATAAATTAATCCAACTATAAATCTATCATCATGATCAACCCATTGCAGTACCCAGTAGTTAAAATATAGTTATCATATTGATTCATTTCTCATTTAATGATCTCTGATACTTATTCAATGGTTTCAATGCGGGCGCAGCCGCGGGTAAAAGCATGTATTATATAATATCACGAGAGGGATTTTGCAAGGTTCAATCTAGGCTACTTTTAACCAGCAAAACCCGAATGTTCGACACCGCGCCAGGGTGGTCAGTTACGATTACCCCAAAACGTGGGTACCAACCCCAGCCATCAGTAATTTCACTGCTCAATATATCAGTAGATTTCGACCCTTATTCTACGAAGACGTAAGTCTGAAGTCTGCGGCCATTTTTACAACCTTTATCATTACGCATTCTGACAGCCGCCCATCAAACGACCGGGACCCCTATAAATAAGCTACAGGGCCCAGATTGCCGGGTTACGGGTATAAATGAAAGGGTGCAGGAAATTAGGCTTTTTTTACAACGGATCTCGCCTGTATATCCACGCTTCGTCGCTATAAACCATTTTTAACGCCGTGAAAACACTTTATTCTTGCTCGCCTCGCGATGGATTCAAGCCTTTGTGTGTCTTTTTATTGAAACCCCTTTTTATTTTTGCAAGATTTAAAGCATTCCATTTTATAATCGTCATCTTTCTATTTCTAAGTTAATGTCTACATCTCACACTTTATAATATTTTGGCATGACCCGATCAAAAGGACGAGAACAGTAGACATTTAGCGTTGCGACACGATGTCGCGTAAAAACCAATTAGGAGTGTGGGTTTAATATGCTCCTAACAAGTTAGCACGCTACCATCCTAGACTGCATCATCACTTACCATCAGGTGAGATAGCCGTCAAGGGCAAACTAGTGGTGTATTAAAAAAAATCCTAACCACTAGATCAACGGAATTGTACCCGAACAGATCATCGAAAGCTACGGAATTTTAGTACGGACCAATGAGTTGTGTTTTACTTCGAAATCAGCTGGAAAATCTAATATTCGAAAAACACTTTACTTGTTTCTAATATCCGATAGACTTTGAAACCATTCAATTGCTGTGTTGTACAAGGGTTATGCACCAAGATGGTTTAAGACCCAAAATTCTCTACTTCCATAAATACTTACTATAGAATATTTTTTGAAACGTTAATATTCGCGCACAATGTAGCAGACATCAGTTTAATATATTAACAAAAAAAAAATACTTTAGCAAAAAATATTAAAAGTAGCGAGCACAAAATCAAATATGAAAACTAAATAGTAAATACAATATTAAAAACAGAAGTGCTAGTAACAAGCACTCAGATATTCAGTAGATACCGCATTAGCAGACATCAGTTTAATATATTGTACAACGAGTACGAGTACAAAAAAAAATCTTTAGCAAAAAATATTAAAAGTAGCGCACACAAAATCAAATATGAGAACTAAATAGGAAATAGAATATTAAAAACAGTATTTTATTTATTTAAAAACAGTAAGTGCTAGTAAGAAGCACTCAGATATTCAGTAGATACCGTATTTACATATTACAGGAAGGCAATTAAACGCGCTTATGAGCTCAAGGCTCTTTCATCTGAAACAACATAGCCATTTCTACAGTAAGCAATTTAAATTAGATTCTAACAACTGCAGTTTTCTAAATAATACAGTTAATTTCGTAAAGCCGGTCAGTAGTAAAACTTTTGACAACCATAGCTTGATTTTGAGTTTGATTAAAACTTAAATATAAACCTTAATATATGGGCTTTTTAGTCTTGCAGAAAGATTTGAACGGCGTGAGGATACCGATCTCCAATTGACTAACAGCCGAAAGTTATGTCTTATTTATTTATTTTATAAGAAGCCAACGTTGTATACAATGTCTTTCATTCAAATTAATTAAAATAATGACTTAATAATATCATTGTATACCCCACTTACAGGCTAACTCAGCATGTATCACTAAAATTTCAAATTTAACTGGAGTAAAGGACATAAATAAAACCATTTCAAATTAAAGCGAGAATGGTGGATTATGTAGAAATGTATTTTTAATATTTCGTCTTAAAAGTAATTACTAAATAATATTATTACTAAATAGAATTTACCTAGTCGTTTCACAAGCATGTATTTTGATTAATATTAAAACAAGATTTTTAATATAAACATAGAAGGTAAAATATACTTTAGCTTAAGAAATATGTTTTTTCTAATACCGTTCGGTTTGACCTAATTATTTTTGTGACATTGGTATGTCTTGTCTAACTACTATAAATGCTGGTACCACTGTAATGACGTGAGGTCATGTTCCCGACATAAAAAATTGCAATTAAAGTTGGTAGCTCGGCTTTAAAAATGTATTAAATTTTTATTCCAGATTCAAGTTTACACCGAAAACCATGCGTATCTGTCTGTTCTGAGATTCAGTTTTGAGAATCTGTTTAGAAAGTTAGACTTGTCTATACCCCGTATTCCACACCAACAATCCAACTGGCCGCTTACACTGATAAATATTCGATGTTAATGAAATATCTTGATATGCACTCAATTCTTTTATTTAACTCGCATACAAACGTAACGAAGGTAGTCGTTTTCAGAATAACAAAATCAAATTTCCCGTCGCGGCATAAGAACAAAAGCGCTTATAATAAGCGTTCAGATATTCAGCACCTTATTTACATAATACAGCGCGTAAATTACCGTCGCTAATGTTCAGGGTTTCGCTTGCTCTCAACAGACAAAATACTCGCAGTTCTCCTGATTGCGGAATTCTTGTAGGCTACTTTGGAACTATGGAATTCATCGATCCCTGGCCTTCTACCTAACTTAAATATCCCAAGTTTTTATTTGATGCCATCATTCAGTTTAATTTCCAATTGCGTACTCTAAAAAGCATTTGCTTTTAACGATACGATAAGCTTCTGTATCGTTAAAAGCAAATTATATTTTCAATTAATGGTCCGATTTTTTTTCCTTATCCGAGACTATAACACATTAAGTATTAAATTTTTTGATGTTTATATTATTGTATTTTAATTTTTAATTATATATTAAGTATTTAATTTTTTAACGTTCCATATCTGAAAGTCTGTGTTTGTCTGTCTATAAATTAGATGGATGGACCGTAGCAGACCAATCGTTAAAATTTTCACAAAATATGTATTTCTATCGCCGTTATAGCAACAAATAATAAAAATTAAATGAAGTTGAAACTGAAAGGGCCTTCCCATATCAACTTCGTATATAGAAAAGCGCTGTTATTTTTGACCGATTTGTATCGCAATAGATATTTTTAGAGTTTCATAACACACCTTGGTGAGGAACCTATGTGCGCTAGTCCAAGTCTCACTTAGACGGTTTTTTTTAATTAGCGATCTAATCGCCGCACAGCTCTGAGCATAAACCGCATGATAACAGCTAATATATGATAATAGGGTAGGGTGAAAATAATAATTATCTGTACCAAAGTTATAGTATTTCATACTCATTAGTATCTGCTTGTAACTCGATGATCTGTACAAGATCTGTATTTGAACTGAAGTGGTACTTTCCGGAGAGCCAATAAACGTTTGTTGTAGAACACTTCCAACAGGAACGGAGACCCAGCACCCGTAAACGCAGCGTTGGTCTACCCCCAAGTAGGTGGACAGAGGACATCAAAAATGTGATGTATGTAGGCTGTATATATTGTGTATGTCTTTTGTCTTAATATCAGCTATTTCAGTCGTGTGAATAGTATATATATAGTATAGTTTTAAAATGAAGCAAGCCAACGTCTCTTAATAATAAATCCCCAAGTCTGGTATACCTATTCTCGCTGGACTAAACATCACAAAAAGTATCGCAGGAAAAAAGCTGCTTAAAAGATGTTTCATTCTGTCTACGAGTACCTATGTCATCATCATCATCATGATCAGCCCATTACTGGCTCACTACAGAGCACGGGTCTCCTCTCAATATGAGAAGGGTTTGGCCGGCCGGCTGGCCATGCACGGATTGGCAGACTTCACACGCCTTTGAGAACATTATGGAAAACTCTTAGGCGTGCAGGTTTCCTCACGATGTTTTCCTTCGCCGTTAAAGCAAGTGATATTTTTTTTTTTTTAAAACGCACATAACTCCGAAAAGTTAGAGGTGCGTGCTCGGATTCGAACCGACGACCTCTGATTAGGAGGCTGACGCTCTAACCACTCGGCTATCATCGCTTCGTACCTATATAAAATTTTCTAAATGCATCTTTTTCAGTATCTCATCATTGATACGTGGGCTTGATGGTTAGTGGTATATGTATAAGAGAACTATGCCAGGGATAATATTCATGACGGTTCAGCCAATAGATCTAATATAAAAAAGTTCTCTGAATAAATGTTTTTTTTTATTTAATAACGTTTTTATTTGGTGGTATGTCCATTTTGTAATAAGGGCATGAATTTCCATATAATTGCACTATCTACTCCGACAGTTGATCAACATGCAGAGCTCAAGAAATACATGAATCTTGATAAGAAATACATATTTGATAAAAACACGCTGTCGAATGATTCACTCGGCTTGCGAGATGACGCGACAGATACCATTTGCTGTTTTCAATGGCGCTTATCAGCTTCTCACATGACAGCCGCCCGTGGGGGGAATCTGTTCTTTGTTGGCGTGATTTGTGAAGAATTCGCAAAAAAATAAATTTTTGATCTGATAATTTTTACCGCTGTGCTGATTTAATTTCTTAGAAGTCAAATCTTTATTGGTGAAAAAAAAACTTTTAACGTATTTTTTTAATAATGTGTAAAAACACAACGTCCATTCTAAACCGGTGGACGTGCCGGAACGATCTCTTGCAAAGATATCAGAGCTCATATACGATACTTAAATGACAAAAATCAAAACAAAGAATATATATTTTTTTTATACACTACAAGTTAGCCCTTGACGGCATCACACCTGATGGTAAGTAATGATGTGGTCCAAGATGATAGCGGGCTAGAACCCATTTAGGAGTATAGGTTACTATACTATACTCCTAAATGGTTTCTACACGCCATCGTGCCGTGCTTAATCGCTTGGCGACACGTCTTTGTAGCCACGGCCGAAGCCTCCCCCCAGACCAGACGTGCGCGCTGCGCCACGGAGATCGTCCAAATCTATGAATAATTGTTATTTTTTTTTATTTATTTATAACCCTGTTATCGGGTGGTGTCCATTTTGCAATATAGGCATGAAAATTGCACTATCTACTCCGATCATTGATCATCATGCAGAACTCAACAAATACATGAATCTTGAAAAGAAATATTTGATAAAAAATACGCCACGGAGATTTTATAAATATAACATACAAAAGCCTTGTAAATAGACATATAAAATACGTACCTACCTGCGCCTCTAGGGAATCCGCTGGGAAAGTTGGAAGCAATGATCATTAAAGTAATTAAAACCAGCAATTAACATGCATTGTCCATTCCTGCGCGGTCCAATCTGCGATGTAATTTAACTTGTACAAGTTGGGTTGAGGCTCCGGCGAGGGACCATAGCTCATTATCAGAACTCGCCCGGACGTCCCTCATACGCGTTGGGACGAGGCGATATAATCTTAAATCACAGTACATGTTGGACTACTGAAGCGGTGATAGCCTAGTGGTTAGGGCGACCGCCTCCTAATCAGAGGGCGGCGGTTCCAATCCGGAGTTATGTGCGTTTTAAAAAATTAAATTATCATTTGCTTCAACGGTGAAGGAAACATCGTGAGGAAACCTGCACGCCTGAGAATTCCCCATAATGTTCTCAAAAGCGTGTGAAGTCTGCCAATCCGCACATGGCCAGCGTGGTGGACTATGGCCAAACCCTTCTCATATTGAGAGGAGACCCGTACTCTGTAGTGAGCCGGTAATGGGTTGATCATGATGTTGGACTACTACTACAAAGGCGACGTACAACTGTAGCATTTATTGACAGTCCTGGCATATCAGCCCTCAGTCCGCTTTAAGGTTACTTAGGATGAGTTTTTTTTTCCACTTCAAGTTAACTCTTAACGGCAATCTCTGGTGTAAGAGATGATGCAGTCTAAGATGGTAACGGGCTAACCTATTAAGAGTATGGTAAACCCATATACATAATGGGTTTCTACAGCTATGTCGCTTTGCGACACGTCTTTGTCGGTAGGGTGGTAACTAGCGACGACCGAAGCCTCCCACCAGACCAGACTCGAGCCGATAATCGAACCCAGGACCTCCAATTTTTTTTATGTGATAGCGCACGCGCTGCACCCCGAAGGTCGTCAAATCAAATCAAAATCAAAAGTAGCTTAATTCATATAAACCTTATTACAGGCAACTATGAATCGCTCATATATATCACATTTTTAATTATTTCTATTAGTGATGGTGATAACTACACTCGCCAACTGAAAACTAAAGCTAATCGCGCCCAGGTCTAAGAAGAAACCCACAACAAACTTAGCCGGGTTTTTTTTTTGTTTTCATCATCTCACATAATCAATAATAAATTATGGGACCTATGGAGATAGAGCAATTCACACCGAAGCTTTTTTATCTTTAAAATATATTCGTTAAATATATAAGTTAATTTATATGTGTATACTAGAACTTAAGGTTATTAAAATGTCTATTTTTTTACATATAACTCTGTTGGTGATGCTTTGAATAAATAAAAGTGTTAGAGCGAGACAGATATTTCGGTCACAACTGTCTCGTTTTAACTGTTTCTTAACTTAAAGGCAAGGCTGACAGCGCTATATAAATCTAAACCTTAGTACTTCTCTGCGAAATCAACCTGTTCGGATTGCAACTTCGCCTAAACAACTAACTATGCATGGAAACAAATGGACTTCGGTTGGACTTCGGTTTATAAACTTTGCAAATGCACGTAATACCGATGATAATACAATAAACTCAGTTAATCAAGCTGATCAGATAATAAAACTTATTTTTTAAAAGAAAATTTACTAAAAAAACAGTTAATGAAAATCTGTGCACTCAATTTAATTTAATTGGCGATAAGAACATAAAGAAAAACAGCGACGAAATGGAACGCAAATACGCAGCTGTTCTTAAAGGCAACCTGAATAATTCCGTTACTAATCTATGCGTATAGATAAAGCCACATACAGTTTCAAAACGGGCTTTTTCTTCAAGCCATATTTTACTTCAACTCCATACATTATCCAGCCATGTTAAAGTGTTATGAGCGAGCGGCTGACCTACCTACATTAACATTTATTACGACATCAAATAAGCGAATTACTTTTTACGGGATAATGACGGAATTCCTACCGAGCTCCCTAATGAAATTCTGTCTAATGAGATATCTCAGTCTTAACGTCCCAAAGTTTGAGCAGACTTAGTACATACGTGTGACAGACAGATTCCCATTAACTGTGCGATTTATCTTAGTTTACACTAACGACAAAAAGTCGCTCAGTCACATAGTCCAAACTTTGCAAGGCGTAAATGGCGACAAAGGGAAATGGCGTGAGCACCTAAGTATACGGCTGCTCGCTACGTCCCAACTCTCGCTATATTATTATAATACTAATAAAAGAGCCATCAACGGGATCTAGATGTCTATACTAGGGACATTTGCAGCAGTAGTAAAATTAAACATTATACTGCCAAACTGGTTTTTTTTATACACTACAATGTTAGCCCTTGACGGCCATCTCACCCGGTGGTAAATGATGGAGTCTAGGATGGTAGCGGGCTAACCTGTTGTGGGTATATAACCCACACTCTTAATTGGTTTCTACGCGACAGGTGATCATCAACAGCTTAAGTAGATATCCTATGCCATAGCATAATCATCTTCATCATTATCAACCCATTACCGGCTCACTGCAGCGGCTCCAGAGAGTTAGATCTCAACGTAGTGTTTTAAAATGGTCAAGTGATTGATTTAATACAAGTTTTCGAATTAATAAGTACAACTAATTTTACTTAACTATTGCACTATCCCCCTTTCCCTGTAAATGGTTCCATTCACAAAAGGTTGTCTGAAGGAGATCGCTGTAAGCGATAAGTCCTCCTTTGCGCGTTACGTTTGTTATCTATTTTTTGTTTTTATTTATTTAAGAATCAGTTTTATAATGTGCAATAAAGACTTTATCTATCTATCTAATTTACTGAAATGGGTAGACAGAAATAGGTCTAATGTGATCCATTATAGGCCGTAGTGCTTCATTATTTAAAAAATGGTACTACTTTACTAAATTTACCATTTGGATAGGAAACACACCAATTATAAAATATCATTGCCATGTCGGGTGCAAAATATCAATTAAGGATTAAAGATCCAAGAACTAGTCCAGAAGTAATACTATTCATGATAAATATTTTATTATATTTACAAAACATTTTATTTTTGGTAAAATTGTAACAAACGTAAAAACAAACTTCTACAACCTAAGATCAAACACATAATCAGTATCTCGTTCCGCAGTCTCTATTTAAACTGTGAAACAAAAAGCCTTCCCTGCGATCGCAGCCTAGTTCGCGAACTAAACGCATCTAAATCCTGTACACACTAGCGTAACTTTGGAGCTTCTCACTTAATAATGAATTAATTATTGCAACGTGAAGTTAGACCGCGGAACCCAAACTTAGTGTGTACTGTATAGTGAACCAAGTAGGTATCGCATCCCGACGAAGTTATTTTTGGCCGTGTGCCTGAGGGTTTATCGTGCTCGGAGTTTTGATCAACTTATGTTTAAACGCTTGACTTGGTCGCAAAGCTATCCTTTAGTCACAAGTTTGCCACAAAGCAAGTTGTATCTTCATATACGCATAAAATAAATTATTAAAAAATATTAATATGTAGGATGACTACGGGGCGGGGGCGTGTCCTCGTCGGAAATTTGGGCAGACGTGCAAAGAGACCAGGTAGAACAGAACCACAATTACAAGTATTACTTATAAGGAGCAGACCATACGCTCCACCAAGCACGACTATGCACTACCGCGACCCGACCACCGATCCGAGCCGACCGAATGCAATGAATGCAATGCGCCGTCCCGCGCCGGTGCGTCTTTTACGAACCTGCATAACCCACTTAGTGTTGCATAAAGTGAGGGGGCGATTCCACTCTCGTGTCTGTCGTACATGATTCTAAAACTAGATAGCGCTGTTCTCCGACTGCCGTCAAATACATTAATTTAACATTGCAATAGAAAATTCCTAACAGTAGCATATTTTGGAAACTAGTTGAATGTATTTATTTATTCAAACAATAGTCCGTTTGAAGTGCCACACGTCAAAAACGCATGCACAAATCGATACGATAATAATTGTAAAAAAAAGCATAAAATAATATTCGCAATAAATAAGAAAAACTCTTCCGCAAACTTTCCTCATAAATTTCCTTCCGTTTATTATTCTCACCAGACTCAGAGGAAATAAGTACCAGAGAAAGTACTAAACATTGTTCAATTTCCACACTGGCGAGTCTTATTCCAAGTATAACTATCTATCATTCTCATGAAGTTCGCGAAACAGGGACCGCGGGGCCATCCATTACAGTCTGTGCACTTGGGGGCCAATCGGAAATTCAATTTCCGATATGATACGATCCGCTAAGAGATTGCAGAAATACGATAGCACCGTTCAACGATACAGACTCGGGTTGAGCGTTTCACGCTCGGTCGTGCTAATCTGGGTTAACAAAAATACGGCTTCATTGTCATGGGTCCATTCAAGGCTATTTAAAAAAAATACACACATACAATGCGATTTAAATGACGTACACAACCCTTTAAACGATACTAAAATCGTAGATTTAAAAGTAGTATTCCTTGATTAAAAGCTGTGATAGCCTAGTGGTTAATCAGAGGTCGGGGGCTCGAATCCGGGCACGCACCTATAACTTTTCGGAGTTATGTGCGTTTTTAAGCAATTAAAATATCACTCGCTTCAACGGTTCAACGAAACCTGCACGCCTGAGAGTTCTCCATAATGTTCTCAAAGGCGTGAAAAGTCTGCCAATCCGCACATGGTCAGCGTGGTGGCATAGTCCACCACGCTGGCCATGTGCGGATGTGCCAAACCCTTCTCACACTGAGAGGAGAACCGTGCTCTGGTAGTGAGCCGAGAATGGGTTGATCATGATAATTTATGATTTGTCAATTTAGTTTACCGTTGCGATTTATGTACAACCGAATTGGCATTATGATTAATTATTACTAAGTAATACATATAACTAACTGATTCTCGATTCAGAGAAATAATAATTATTTCTTATATCGTATGTTTCAGTTTTCATATTAAACAAAATTCATTCAAAAGTAATTAATTGTATACAATATCATGACAAATTACCAGATATCATTTCGGTTATGTCTCTACAGAACTTCAAAGTTTATATGAAACGAAAGCTTATATAGAATAAATAATAAAGTTATAAAAGTGCTTGAATATGAATTGTTGCTCTACTAGGTTGCTCATAAATAGTTTTATGACAGTGTATGATTGTGATAGCATAAAGTTAATAATATGTATTTACCCGACTAGGTTTATTATAGGCATCTTCAACAGGTTGCGTAGCTTCACTTTTGAATTTACGAATGCCGTTATCACCATGAACTCACTACAATGTAAAATATTAACGCATCAAAAGTGCCATTCAAAAGATTATTTGCATAGATTAATTTATGGCTTAAATAAATCAGTTATTGTACGTAGAATAACAATGTAAAGTTCTACCCTATAGAAAAGGTTGGGTAGAACTCTCATATTGGAAGTAATTGTAACGTTACAAATAAATTTCACTATCAGGAAATAACTCCTATTCCAACTAGCCTTTTTTAAAACACCAGGCGAACTGTTAGTTTTCCAAGATGAAAAAGCATCCAGTGTCCATGTCGAGGATTCAAGCTATACAAAAGCTCAAAATTTCATGACAATTGATCAAGTAATAAACGTATCAACGCGTAGCAAGTAAACAAAGAAAAAATTAATATTGTATTATTTATAATATTAGTATCGAGGGCGGTACGAATCCGGGCACGCACCTCTAACTTTTCGGATATATGTGCGTTTTTAAAAAATTAAAATATCACTTGCTTCAACGGTGAAGGAAAACATCATGAGGAAACCTGCACGCCTGAGAGTTCTCCATAATGTTCTCAAAGGCGTGTGAAGTCTGCCAATCCGCACATGGCCAGCGTGGTGGACTATGGCAAAACCCTTCTCATAGTGATTATAAATGCTCATAATGAGCCGGTAATGGGTTGATGATCATGATGATAATATTAGTAAGATTATCAAAAACGTGTAGTTCAACATTTAATTCAGTATTTAAGACACTTGTTACAAGATTCTATTGTAATCGCTTTGGTAGCCTACGGCGCTGTGTTTTGATGCATAATTTACCATTATACGATTCTGAAGCGCTATACTTTTTTACAGAACTTAAATGACGAGCTTTAGACGATTTACATGGCCGTCTACGCGCAATTTCTTTACTTTTATCATATTTATTTTTAGAGCGAAGCATAACGCGTTTAGACTTCTTTCTATGATTACGCAAATAGGTATTGTCTGTTTCAATATTATTTTTCATCGGCAAGGAATCCGGCGTTGTCATCGTCAGGGCTTTGTTACCACCCTCCTTTACTGAATAGACATGGGTATCTTGAACATCATAAGAATCTGAATCGTTCCCACTAAGAATGGACTTCATAGCCTGTCTGAAAATAAATTATTTTCAATGGTTTCAATTTAATGTTAAATTTACAAAAGTTTCAATTGAAAAAATCTTTATTTATTTTCACTCTTTTCTAATTATTTAATCGAAAAATTCAAAAAAAAAATCCTGAATGTCAATATTCTGTAATTGATAAATTTAATTGTAACAAACATTATAACGTACGTGTTAAATGTCCATCTTGTCAGGAGACCCCAGCGGTGTACACTTATTGGGGAAGAATAAAACGTGTCACGGAGTATATATGCACTTATAATAGAGATTCAAATGTAAAAGTATTAAATACAATGGAGCATTATATTTTCTTTCACACAAATTAATTCGATTGAATTCAGGTGCTTACTTAATAAAGTATTTAGGTACTCCATTAACGGCATGGGCCCCAGAATCTGATTTTAATTCTTAAAGCCATTTTACAGACTACTAGCTGATAAAGATTTGCGACCGTACCTTACTTCATCGGCGGAGTTAAAATCCAACAGTTTCAGGTCGTTTATGTTGTGACAGATCTTGTAAGGCGCATTCAGGAGATTGGATTGCGACGTATTTTTCTGCTCAGTTTCCTTCGTTCCTTCATTGCTACGCTCCCTCTCTGGTTTATTATCTAATACATCGGATTTCTTCATCATCCGAACGATTGTGTTACTCTTAAGCGATTTAATAATTATTCCGAGACATGTTTTCAAGTAATTTGTATGTTTTTCTATAACATCAATGTCAAAAATAATTTTGACCAAAGAGGACACACACACACAACATCGGGCAAATATAATCTGTTTATAGATACCTATACCTATAGTATCCATAAATGTATGCCTTACAGTTTAAACTTCACAAAAAATTACATAATTTTTAAACATAAATCCAGAAAATATTTCATACAGAAATTAGACGTTGACTATTAATAATTCTTTATTCGATGTTATTCATAGATGTTAAATATCCATCGGGGTTTAAGTTTTAGAAGTTAATTAGTTTTGGTTAAACTTGTTTTCCTCTTGTTCTGTTCCTCTCTGAGGGCGTGGGATCGAATCCCACTTCTGACAAATTTTTTAACTGCCCGGGATGAATGCAATGGTGTTCCCCGGGCGCCTGGGAAAAACTCAGCGTGAGGGACACGCCATGGTGGGTTTTAGTTTGGATATACCCCCTAGGGGGGGTCCCACATAACCTCTAGTCCTGCCCAAGGGACGGAGGTAGCAATAAAGCTTTTCCACCACGACAAAAAAAATGGCGGTTATAGGAAGTCATGATGTTTTTGGAAGCCCGTGAGAGGACATCACCAATTCCTTAACTACATTGTGGTGCTGAGGATGTTTACAGTGAAACTCAAATCCTAACAATTCTTGGCCCGATCCGGGAATCAAACCAGGATTTATATCCGTACAGTTCAAAGGTAAATAATTAAGACAGAAGTTCAGAAGTCGAGGCAGCGGGTAAGGCTTTGAGCATTTCATTGCGGTCGGTTACGACACACTAGGGAACAATGCTTAATAAGCTTTATAATTTAGCGCAAACATCTCGCCTGAAACTGAGTTATTAGCTCTTAGCTTTCGTCTGCAGTTACGAATATCGTGGTGGGCTTTGTGGTATCAAACAAACAAGGATAGCCAAATTTACATGGCGTTGATTTTTTATTTTAATTTTAGTATTTAAAAACAAATATAACCGCGTGTGTTTACCTCTCTATCCTTTTTTTTAATAATGAGTATACCAACACGTATATCGGATCTCAGATACCCATCTACTATGTTTGTTGGAAGCGGTGACAGCCTAGTGGTTAGGGCGTAAGCCTCCTAATCAGAGGTCGGCGGTTCGAATCCGGGCACGCACCTCTAACTTTTCGGAGTTATGTGCGTTTTTAAACAATTAAAATATCACTTGCTTCAACGGTGAAGGTAAACATCGTGAGGAAACCTGCACGCCTGAGAGTTCTCCATAATGTTCTCAAGGCGTGTGAAGTCTGCCAATCCGCACATGGCCAGCGTGGTGGACTATGGCCAAACCCTTCTCATATTGAGAGGAGACCCGTGCTCTGTAGTGAGCCGGTAATGGGTTGATCGTGATGATGATGATGTTTGTTTTCTCATTGGTCAGATCAAAAAAATATTATGACGATCCAGACGTCATTCTAAGAAGATACAAACTAAATATAAACACTATGACGTCCTTCGCAATAAAAATACAAACAATGCGTTGAACGGGTGAAAGAGAGTTGTTTTCCAATAAATCGCTAGGTTTACCGTAGTTTTTATCTTTTATTCTTGCTATAAAGTAAAACCGAGAGCTTAAAGAAAATTGCACTGTGATTCACTTAGAAGAACCATTCTTTGTTTCCTAACCATAAAGGTTAGGAAACAAAGAATGGTTCTTCTATGGTATATCTAATGGTTCTTCGATAGGTATGAAATCACCGTAACACCAAATCTAAGAAATTACAGATAAATACAGATGAGCCCGCTTCCATCCTAGACAGCATCATCACTCACCACCAGATGAGATAGCCGGCAAGGGCTGACTTGTAGTGTATATAAAATATATAAATATATAATAATAACGAAGATTGACCCATATTGCTATGCTATTTCTTTCTGGCAGAGCTTCTTTCCGAAGCTCGCCAAACAGCCCAGTTACGCTGTGACAACCAATAGGGTTAGTACAGCTAATAGACACTCCGAAAAAAAAAATGCTATTTCCTTATAAATAACCATTCTCTTTATCCCGACTTAAAGACCAATGCACATTAATTAGGAATTTCGTAAAGCCATATGTCAGATGGAGAGATGGAGAAATTTGGGAGAAATAAATGAAGCCTTTTATTAGTAACCCCTTTCGTTTCGAAGATTATTGCCAGCACGGTGCCGACCTTAAGAGCCAACTAATCTCGAAAGCCCAATAAGGCTGTCCACAGCCACCCTACGCGAGCTATTCTAGTAATGGAATTAGCTGTTTATACCAACCGTGCTTTGTTTAGTGCCAATATTAGCGAAAGTAAAACACTGGAAGTGGTTTGTTAAGGCTACTTCGGAAAATAGAACACTAAGTTTGTATTTTCACTTCAGAACGAACGTTATGATAAGCACTAATTTGTCAGTATGGTAAAAAGTTTTTGCTGATTTTCTGCGTTAAAACTGCATTGTTCTTACATACACAAACAAACTTATTACAAAAACTTCATACAAAAATTTACATATATATTTTTTTTCATATTTCTGTTATGTACATGTTATTGATAACTTAGATACAATGTGACATGTTTTTAAAACATATAAAGCGTCATCGTATTGTTCAATCAATATCCATTAAAGTAAGATAATTTAGTTTTTTAACAAGAGCTGAAATTTTGACTTTTCAAATTGTGGTTGAGTGTGTGTTAGGATTAGAATTTTTATTGTTAATGAAAACTGTAATTTTTGAGTCTTTGTACCAATGCATTGGCACTCTAGTATTTTAACGAAATAAGTCCACCATAACGAGCGTACGAATGGAATGCCAATTAAGTTACTATCATAGGCTAATGAAGCTAATAAACGTAAATAAAAGTAGTAAACATCATAAAAGTGAACAGAATGTCATTAAAATTAAAAGGAATATTCAAAGCAAATAAAGCTATATTTAGAGTATTCTACTCAGCATACTAATTAAATATATATGTTCCTGGTTATATAGAATGCGTTTTATTTGCAGGATTTATGTGCCTATGTCACTATTAACAAACACGGTAGGTAACTTTATTTTATAATAAGCAGTTAAAGTAAAACTTTCATGCATTTCTTGTGTAGGTTATTGCTGTGACTCGTCGGCTATTTAAAATACTAATACTTCTATGAAGAAACAAAGTTTACCCTTGAACTTGTTACATAACATTTTTTTTATAACTACAAGTTAGCTTTTGACTGCAATCCCTTAGCTTCTCGATAGTAGCGGTCTATGCCTTGTCACTTCCAGTAAGTTGACATCAGGAGGTCCGAAGTCAGTAGCACCCGTTATAGCGTAAATAGGATTTATGTGTCGCCTTACTTCTGTATCGGTTGGCCTTTGTTGATAATTTACGAAGCCCGCACTTCACGCTTTCCTTACGCACTCCTGTTTATTACGCGGCATTGATGGAAAGTACCCACAAAATACAAATAACGATATCGATTCGATTACTCGGTACCAACTCAAACTTCGGTTCGACCTCCTGGGTGGTAAGTCTGTGATTGCAATTGTGTCTAAGTAGTCAATAGACGACGATCTCATAGTTCTGGTAAAAAAGCTTGTTTAGTTAGGGATACGGTAAACGCATACTCTTAATTTGTTTCTACGCGTCATCGTGCTGGAAAACTGAATCGCTTAGCGACACGTCTCTGGCGGTAACTAGTCACGGCCAAACGCTCCCAACAGTCCATACTCGAGCCCAGAATTTAATCCAGGACTTTCAACTTTATCATGAAACAGCGCACGCACTGCGCCACGGAAGTCGTTTAAATGTATTAATATTTATATATTTTGTCGTTAATCGACGATTGAAACACAGATTTAAAATAGATTACAAAACTTATATACAACATTAGCAGACTTGTGATTCTAGTTTATTTCACGCACTCACATGTACGTAAACAAGTACGCATAAATAAACAGGCACACCCACTTTCAATTTACCTTAGTAAATAAAGGGGTTTAGGCTGACAACTTAATAAATTCTTTGCCAAAAAAATTACCACAATATAGCGTTAAAAACTAATTATGTCAGTATCTAAAGTTGCCAAGCAATAATCCTGAAGATAAATAATCAAGTCAAAAAAAAAAAACGATATTACCCTTTAAAGGAGTGGGCTCAGATGGTCTAGTAAATAGACTCTCGGGTCTGAACAGGTTCATGTATTACTGAAGACTAAGCGAATAGCGTGATACGGCAAAAAGAACAAGCGAACGCATGCTGGGATTCAACAAGTTTCTTTATTGCAGCAATTTTAATTCTTTACTGGCTTGAAAGGAGGATCCTAATTTATTCCTACAGTTTTTATACTGGTCGATGAAAAGCACTCTTTTACATCGGTCATAAAGGCTTATAAAAAATCGTGTGTACTCATCAAAGTTGAAGAATTATTCCATAACTCATACGAGAAGAGGAGTTCTCGTTACCCTTTCCAACACATAAATATAATTTCAAAGTGTCCTATGGCAAAATAAAACTATACTTATCTTACTCATGGACGTGAAATTGTTTCAGTCAGTTTTAAACAAATCCGTGGAAACCATGGACTTTGCCGTAATATTATCTTATCCGTTGCCATGGTGATCCGTGACCGCATTTGACTTTATGTTAGAACAGCTTACGTTATTACACCGTGTATTTTTTATATGTTTATGTGTACAATTAATGTTTACAATTGTAGATAAATAGTGTGGAACAAAACTACTGTTCGTAATATCTACTAAATTAGCAGCTTTCCATCTTTCAATGTAATCATCATCATGATCATTATGGTCAACCCATTCTCAGCTCACTACAGAGCACGGGTCTCCTCACAATATGAGAAGGGTTTGGCCATAGTCCACCACGCTGGCCAAGTTCGGATTGGCAGACTTCACACGCCTTTGAGAACATTATGGAGAACTCTCGGGCGTGCAGGTTTACTCACGACGTTTTCCTTCACCGTTGAAGCAAGTGATATTTTTTTTTTAAACACACATAACTCTGAAAAGTTATAAGTGCGTGCCCGGGTTCGAACCCCCGACCTCTGATTAGGAGGCTGATGTCCTAACCACTAGGTTATCACAGCTTCTTTCAATGTAGCCATTTATAATCCATTTTCTCGCGAGAAGAATGTTCTGACGGGATAATAACTGCGGAGTCTCGTTCGTTTATGTATTCGATTAAATATTCAGGATTTTCAAGATTTCTAGCTAAGTCTCAACTCTAATATCCTGAGCTTCAACCTCATAATATTTGCACAGAAACGTAGTGAAGACTGAATATTTAAAAGCGTCTAAGACTTCATCTTCTACATTTACACTGTGAGAGAGAAAGCTTTATTTGTAACCGCAAGAGATAATGCCCAGCAACTCAAATTGCTGCTGCAATATTCCAATTCAGTAATCCATTCGTTTCGTTCTTGCGCTGAACTGTAATGGATCTAGTCGTCTATATCATAAATATAGGTATTAACTGGATTCATTCAATACGCTTTGATAGAAACAAAATTTGTCTATGAATTTAAATTAGGAAAAAGTTCATTAAAGTAGCAAGATGGAAGTTATTGTGAGGACCGCGGCATCGGCCATCTTGTACTTGCACAGAGAATTATTCAAGTGGAAACCAATGCAAAGGAAACATATGTATGAGGTTGTATTAGTGTTTACAATTTAAACATGAAATGCTTACTAATAACATATTAGCTATTTAGGGCCGGAACGATTCTATTGAAACAATGAAGCAGACAATCAAGAAAAAAAAACTTTTTAGTATAATTAAATTTTAATAAAGCGATACATTTACAAAAACTAGTCAATATTTTATTGACTAGTTTTTGTAAATGTATCGCTAGCACTGCGTAAACTGCTCCGATAAAACGTAGCGATTTTCTGGTTATTGTGTATGTTTGAAGTTCAGTTTACGTCATACCATGTTTGTTTTTCATTTTTTCATTCTCCTATTTTGTAAAGACAAATAAACAAACATGGAATAACTCTCAGCTTGATCATATAGTAATAAAGTTGTTACATATATACTTAATACGTACATATAACGTTATACCGTTTCGGCTATATTTCACCGGACAGTAAACTTATATTAATTCAATGTTGTATAATAAAATGTTTTAATGAATAAATTATTTTATAATTACTACTACTAGGTACCTACTTGGTACACTACTCTCGTGGCCAAATCAATTTGTGGGCGTTTGAACTAATTATAGATTAGTTTTAATGGATCTAATACAACGATTAGCACGACAAACGCAACAACTTCTCCAATTTCCAAGGTACTTGTTCCCGTTAACAACAAAACACAGAAAGCCAAAATATATGGCATGCATAAATTAAAATGTCCCGAGACAAAAGTAGGTAAATATGCGGAAATTCGTCCAAAGTTTCATTACGCCGCTGTTTAAATATGAAAATGTCATTCACTTAATTCGAGTGTACCACGCCGCGCCGGAGAGGCTCTCGCGGTGCGCTTTTGTATGGAGAGGAAACAAATGATACAGAGATATTCAATTCAGAACTTTTAATGTTTTAACAGTTCGAGTTCAGTTCTTAAGGCGAGGGATATGGGTCTATTAAAACTGCCGTACTACTTTGAAATTAACGCGATTCCATCTTAATCTGAGTATCAAATGCTTTCTCGAACTTTTAAAGATCTCCGTGGCGTGTGCGCCGTCGCATTACAAAGTTGGTTTTATGTGGTTTCGATACCCGGCTCGAGTCTGGTCTGGTAGGAGGCATCGGCTAGTTACCTGCCTACCGACAAAGACATGTAGCCAAGCGATTTATTGTTCCGGCACAATGTCGCGTACAAACCAATTAAGAGTATGGGTTTACCATACCTCTATCAGGTTAGCCCGCTACCATCTTAGAGGGCTGTAATCTTATCTATTGTCAAGGGCTTACTTGTAGTATATAAAAAAAACTATTGCATTATTTTAAACATTTACCAAACTAAGCACTTCACAGAAATTGAATTATAAATGGCTAAACAGTAATATGACTTTCATACTTATTTTTCCTCTCTGTTGCAGAATCATAAACCGGCTTACAAAGGAGGAAAACACATCTGGAAGTGTGGCCAAAAACTAAAAAACTTATGAGTAACACAAAAAAATTAAAAAATATTAAGTGTAAAGTTTAATTTACTTATTCAAAAATAATAAAAATACAAAGCATAAAAATAACTACTACCAATAAATGGTCCAAACTAAAAAAATACCACAATCACTGTCTTACTTTTTATGTATTATCGCTGGGCACGCAATAATACATAAAAAGTTAAGTCTCGACTCCACTTTTATAAGAGACGAGGAAAACAGAGGTCAAACATGGCCGTCTTATATAGTGACAAGCTTTTACGTGTTTACGATTTGATAAGATATGTAAGGCGGTTTTATTCCATGATCTCTGAAGTTTGAAGTCTACTTTCGCCGCTCCTACTGATTCACGCTGATATCTTTATAATTACAATAAGCAGTAATGAATATTGCTACCCTCGTAAAAACCCACAGAGGTAGTCTAGCTTTGGTTGAATTTGGAAGCTTACCTGGTTAATTAATAAAGCATCCCGCAAAATTGACACGAAGTTAAGATAAAATATAGCTCCGCGAAAAGTGCGTAAATCTCGCTAGCAACCGCGTGATCTCACCGTAAAAATGTAAATTGGGCGAAAACATTTCTCTGGCAGGAAAAATTCAAGACCTCGCATAATCAAGCGTTTTAGGGAAAACTTGACTTTAGAATAATTAGATATTGTTATATTAACCCGAGCGGTTTGATACGGTATTATCTTTATGAAAACTTCGACGTGTTTGGACAGGTGCGGTCGGTTATGTTGGAATTCATGTTAGCTTTATTAAAAATCACCAACACAGGCCAAATCGCGAACATAGCCGAAGATAAACCGATTGGGGGCAGATCAAGTCTGTTACAAATCCACAACCCCTGTTGTGTACACATCCAAGAGTCGAGCACCTATGGCATTACCTCCAGCCTTTGTGTATGACCTAAATGGCAAAGAAAGGAATTACCGTGTTTTTTTTTTATTCACCACAAGTTAGCCCTTGACTTCTTCTCACCTGATGGTAAGTGATGATGCGGTCTAAGATGGTAGCGAGCTAACCTGTTAGGGGTATGGTAAACTCATACTCCTAATCGGTTTCTACACGACATCGTGCCGGAACGCTAAATCGCTTGGCGACACGTCTTTGTCGGTAGGGTGGTAACCAGCCACGGCGGAAGCCTCCCATCAGACCAGACTCGAGCCGGGAATCGAACTCAGGACCTCTGACTTTAAAATGCAACAGCGCAAGCGCTGCGCCACGGAGGTCGTCAAAATAACGTAATAGTGTAATGTGTGTATAATTCAGCAAATGTACTGTCCATCCATAAAATGTATGTCAATTTGCTTACACACTATTATTGTTTAGCATTATAATAAGGTCGCATCAGCAATATGGCTCTTTATAAGGCAGTCTAATTTCGATAATATTTAGTCGTTCTGGTATTAGCCGAATTTCTGTCCAGCTACGGACCCGGTGTCTGCCTGCCAACAATAAGATAACCTCCTGAGCACAAATTGCTGAAAGACCTTTTGTAGATCCGCGTCGCGAACGTAAAGTGATTTAGGTAACTAAAGTCGAAATGAATAATTGAAGGGCATTTATAAAATAATAAACGATTTCTACCATACAAAGAAGTTACCGACATAGCTCAGCGAGTTGCGAAGTTGAAGTGGCAATGGGCGGGGCACATAGCTCGGAGAACCGATGGACGTTGCAGTCCCAAGGTGCTGGAATGGCGACCTCACACCGGCAAACGTTGGTCGACCCCCAACAAGGTGGACAGACGACATCAAACGAGTCGCAGGAGCCGCTGGATACAAGCGGCCCAAGACCGTGGCCGTTGGAACTCTTTACAAAAGACCTATATAGATATAGCAGTGGACGTCTATCGGTTGAAATGATGATGATGATGAAACGATTTCTAGTGCTTCTGTCGTGTATTTTTTATATCAACCAAATTACATAGTCTACAATAGTACAGTGTACATACTTATAGCATTGTGCAATAACCTCAAAATCCTTTGTAAGGTACAAAGGATTACAAAATCTATTTGAACCAACTATTTACAATACCTAGGTACGTGTAGAATAGCTGAGACTCTGCGAGGCGAATGAAAGCGCTTTTCATTGTTAAGTAGAATACATTTGGATTCGAGAGATTTCACTATTGAAGGAATAAAATTGGTGGGGCATTGTGCGGATGATTGATTCCGAATTGAAAGGAATATGTGGTGGCGGGTTAAGTATTCCATTTACCTAGCAGATCTTAGATAAAATTACCTAGCAGGTAACTACTATCTAGCTATCGATCTCTGCAGCTACTGATATGATAAACCTTTGTGAAAATGTTCGACACATTTGATAGGACTTTTCATGGTTAGTTTGGTTAAAATTGCCATGTATATATCCTGTGTCTTACGTATCATCACGATCAACTCGTTGTCGGCTCACTACAGAGCACGGGTCTCCTCTCAGTATGAGAAGGGTTTGGCTATAGTATATGGTATTAAAAAAGACACTCTTTCTTAGCAGAGAAGGTTTAAAGCATAAACCCACCACAGTGCTCTAAACCGAGTTAGTGGGCTTTCATAATTATTGAAGATAAGAAAAGAACAATAGAAATAAGAAAAGAACATAAGAAAAGACTGAGACCTTTAACAGAATCACCCATGCAGTACAAACAGCAACCTAGCTAGGTTTCCAAAGCAATGCTAAGCACGAGTTGAAGAGGTCATTTATATATATACCGTGTATAAAAGCTCTTAAACTTACCTAATGCGGCGATGGTCATTTCGTACCGACCTGTGATTACAAGATGTACCCCAGCGGAGGGATAAAACTAAATTATTCTTAGGGGACCGACTTAAAGGGCCAGACTAAATGATTTCCAGCAAAACCATTTGTAACGACACCTGAGTCTATATGGAACGACTTGGTAGACAATCGACAACGGGACACGGTCAATGGCTTTAGGACCCAATTGCATTAACTGTTATAGTATATCATTTAGAGAGAATCCATCAATATCATAAATGATTATTTTATATTAGTGATTAATATTATAAATGTGAATGTAAGTTTGTTTGTTACGCTTTCACGCGAAAACTGATTTACCGATGATAATGAAACTCTGTACACGTATTCTTGAAAGTAACATAGGATACTTTTTACTGAACAAAATATAAATAAGTTTTACGAAATATAAAAAACTGTTTTTTTTAAGTTATAGTTATCATTTTGTGATGATCTCTTAATGGCTTCAATGCGAGCAAGCTGGGGTAAAAGCTAGTCTAGAATTCGAAACATGCGTAGAGGTTCTAGTGTAAGATTTTGTGTGGTGTTATATTATACAAATCTTCCGGTTGTCGGCGGAATATAGCAAATTATACTTGCTGTTTATTGTTTATCATGGACTTCCGCAAAGTGACGCCTGCTTCTATTCATTAGTCTAGAATTAACGTATTCATAACACACAAGTTAATGTTCGCTTGAGATAAAAAATAAAACGAAAAAAGTGTCTACCAATATGATTGACATAAACTGATCCATCCTCTTTGGAAGTTACTGAAACAACCATAGACAAGTTTCATTTTTATGGTCCATTATAAATCATTTCATAAAGTATCCACGGATAACAATAACTCATATTCCGCAACTACGTAGGACTAAATTAATCTGCCAGAGGATTCCCCGGGGCCGTAGACGTGCTGATCCAATTTGTTTTGAGAGAAAAAAAAATGGTGACCGGTAACGCTGAAGCGTAGAGGCAGGTAATTCCGTCTCCACGTTAGAAAATTGAATCAAATTATCTGGAGCACAACCAACAGTAATAAATAGCAGTGGTTATTTAAATGCTAATTTAATATAACTATGAGACTAAAACAATATTTGCATAAGCCGGTCTAATAAATAATCTTTTACTGTTATATTATAAAGTTTAAGAGTATTCTTTAAACATTTTGTTGTTACAGGATGTAATTTACACACATATATATATAAGTACGCAATCAACATCAACGTCAGGAACAAACCATTGCCGGCTCACTGCAGAGCACTGGTCTCCTCTTAAAATGAAAAGGGTTCGGCCATAGTCTACCACGCTGGCCGTGTGCGGATTGGCAGACTTCACGCCTTTGGGAACATGTTAGAGAACTCTCAGGCTAAGGTTTTCTCATGATGTTTCCCTTCACCGTTCAAGCTATCGATATTTTAATTGCTTACACAATGATGTAGCGGTAATAAATTATTATTTTGTCAATTAAGACCCTATGTTCGGTTCACACACTATTGCCTTACAGAAATAATTACCCCATTAATTAATTAGATTTCAATTGGTAAGATTGAAACAATAGATTAAATACTAAATTACTAGAATTAAATGTCGAACATCAATAAATAAAACTTGAGCAAATTTATTCAAGTTTTACTAAGCCAACTTCTTAAAGATAAGGCAAAAGATTATTGTGTTCTTAATAAGCAACAACAAAAGGTTCTTAGCATGAAATAATCTCATTGACATGTCTTCTCTCGTTTACATCTAGCTAGCTGTACTTTATTAACATCGTACACATGTTGAACCACAATTTTAACTTTAGTTTTCATCATCATCATCATCATCATGATCAACCCAATACCGGCTCACTACAGAGCACAGGTCTCCACTCAATATGAGAAGGGTTTGGCCATAGTCCACCACGCTGGCCATGTGCGGATTGGCAGACTTCACACGCCTTTGAGAACATTATCGAGAACTCTCAGTCGTGCACTTTAGTTTTAGTAGATATCTAATATATCTTTTTTGAGATTTTAGTTCGAACAGATATGCTAGCCCCATCATCTCCTAAGTAATACATTCTATGGCTGAACTTAATAAAAAAATTCAGAGTGTAGGTATTAGAAACAACTGACGTAAGCAGAAATGTCTCAGCAACAGATCTGAAACCTTTTTTGTCCGTTGACAGAAAAGGCTTCTAAGAGCGCCTACGTCAAATCTGTGGAGACTTTATCCGCATAACATTTTCTCGTTACATGTTTCTTTAGCCACATTCGGCTAGTACTTACATGCTGACATTTCTGGGAACTAATGAATATAAGCTTAGCGTATACTTGAATTTTGTAACATTCAAACCTATATACAGACACTTTCTTCTACATAATAAGACGGATCACCCAGTCTCGTCGTCCTGCTAAACCCATGACAAACTTATTGCTTTAATTTTTTTTTCATCGTCGTGAACAACCCATTGCCGGCTCACTACAGAGCACGAGTCTCCTCTCAATATGAGAAGGGTTTGGCCATAGTCCACCACTGCCATGTGCGGATTGGCGGACTTCACACGCCTTTGAGAACATTATGAAGAACTCTCAGGCGTGCAGGTTTCCTCACGATGTTTTCCTTCACCGTTGAAGCAAGTGATATATATTTTTTTTAACTATCTTTAAATCAAACGCAGAAGTTACACGCTACGGTAATTTTATTAACTTTTTTTACAACACATAAAAATTAAACTAAGTGAAATTTTATCTCATATGAACGAAATATATTTATTGTAAGTAATAAAATCAGACTATAAGAAATTAAAGTGGATACGCGTCTGCGAGCCCCCGTGAGGTTCCGTTTAATTAAATATCGCCACGATTGCAACCACTAGCCATGCGAAATCTAATAATTCACCTTTTTGCTGCCTCCCTTGACGGCTGCTTCGTGTAAAGAATAGAATATTGTTAGACAGGCACCGTTAAGTTTGATCAAAGACTTCTAAATGGTTTATCATCACTTCACTTTCACTATATATACGTACTTTTCACTACTTATGATGTGGCTGATTTGCCTCATCGATATGTAGGAGATATTTAATGAGTGAGAGTTTTTAATAGTATCGTCTAAATCTCAATTGCCAAGAATACTCGAACAGAATAAAAATGTGATTAAATTTAAAAATTTGATGTTAAATTTGAACATGCTCGAATGTTATATTTCATTGTAGTAAAAATATCATAGACCGTTTCAAGTTGATTAATGCTAACTTTTTCTTCAAGCTGTGAAATCTGAGAAAAACCAGTCCCTTAATATTTACTGAAAGTAGATACTAATACTACTGTAGTAGTACGATTTTTTATCTTACTGTCATAAATATGTAAATGGTTTATTTGAAAACCAAAAAGCCTCGTGAGTTTTGCAATATTACTAAGGATACGTGAAATTACATCTGCGACATGTGATCCAATGCCATATAGAAAATGATCTAGTATGGTGGGCGGTTACGGCCGTGGCTAGGTACCGACAAGTTTAGCGTTCTGGGAGGATGTCGCTTAGGAACCATATAGGAGTATGCATTTAAAATAGCCATATCCATTATAGTTTAGCCCGCACCCATCTTTGATTGCATGATTAAATACCACCAGAGATTTTATTGTAGGACTATATTAGCGGAATAAAAAAAAATCAAATCAAATCAAATCATTTATTTTACATACAGTGAATCGGTACATTGGTGTTTGAAGGTGAGATGCTTACAATCTGCCGGGTAGGCATACAAAAATAATATTTTAATAATTTATATTTATGGCCATACAATATGTCAAACGTAAAATTTAATTGTTTATAAATGTCGCCCTTATTCTAATTAACTTATTCTAACGATTATAAATGCATGTAGTAACTATAAATATTCTTGTCTGTTAAATATTCTTTAATTGAATAGTAAAAAATATCAACATACCAAATAATCACACTGTTTATATTTGACAACACTCATCGATGTAAAATGATCGCTCAAATATAAACAAAGTCCTTGTTCGATTGAAGTATCAGTGGAATATATAAATGAACTAGTTCACGTAATACGAATGCCAAGTGCGCAGAAATCTGGCCATTAATTTTAATTCATTGGAGGCACGCACATCACTTATATCAATTGCTATTTGTTTAAAATATGGTATTTTGAATATTGCATATTAGCTGTACCTGATATGCGTTGCAATGCCATCTATATCAATAAAATAAAAACATTCCCATACGAGTTTTTTGGGCCAGAAACCCATGTGTGATTCATATTATTTGGTATTTGGTTCCTCGATTCATGAACGAACTACCACCAGCGTTCCAAAAATTACACTTGAAAAATATCAAACAGAAATTAAAAGAATATTTTATGGCTGAGTTGGACGGTTGATTCATTTGTGTCGACCGTCTAACTCAGGAACTGTTCTTTTCATGCCTAATATGTTTACTCAGTTCCTCTAGTTTTAAGCTGTTAAGTTACAGATTAGCACCGAGGACAAACCTCTTCGGTTTTTTCTATGCCGTTATTGTAATATTAATTATATTCCTTTTATATTAATAATAAATAAATATATATAGATGTTTCAGCTATCAATTTATCAAACAAGCAATACTATATATAATATAAGGAATACAACATAATACTAGCTGTACGTCCCTAAATTATTTATAGTCATTCTAATGAGCTACGAGGAAGTCCGTTACCCCTGATATCGCAATTAATTTGCAATTATTGTACGAAGGGCTGCACAAAGCTTTATTAAATAAAACGTTACAAAGGCCCCGTTTCTTACTAATTTAGGGCAATTTCTTTCCTGTCGTAGAAATTGCTTTGACTTTATATATAAAATTACTAAGTAATAGACCCTTCTTACAGGCCCAGTACCTTCATCGCTACCAGAAATATATGTAGGGTAGTAAGCCTGTTTATTGATTTTCAATTGATTCAATAGTACTTTCACGAAGTGCATGGATAAAACTACCACTGGTACATTATTAAAAAAAATGCTTATACGAGTAGCTATAATGTTATTTAATAGGTTACCTCAGAAACAGGCCCTGCCTCTCCAAACTTTTAAGATTAAATTAAAGAGTTGGCTCATAGATAAATGTTTTTTTATAATATAAATGGATATATTCAATTTAAAACTGTTTAATATGAAATGACATTGTAATATTTTTTATCTTATAAATTTGTTATTTTAAAAAAAAAAAAAAAAGCTAATTCTATTTGTGCAAAAACTTGAGTCTATTACTATACGATGTAAATATTTAACAGTTCAAAGTGTCTTCATTTTAAAAACAGCATAATTTGAATGGACTCTAAATGCACTGAAGTCTTAAAGTGAACACAAAATGATGGCCCCTGATCTCTGAGATCCATTTCACCCTCGTTCACTGAGCCTATTTTATCTCGGAATTTGAATTTTTAATAAAGTCTTTCGCGGAGAAATATACATCGATCCCTTTTCGTATAACGTGTTACACTCATTGAATATGATGAACGAAATTCTTCGCATGGCTTTACTTAATTTACCGAATTTAATGAGATAGTCGCTTATAAATTTATACCAAAACTCGTTATTAATTTATAATAGGTATTCTTCCGCATTAAAACAAAATCCATAACCATTTACACAGTATATTATTATGAAATAATCTAAAACGCAATGAAGCATGAATTCTGTGTACCCATAGTAGGAAAATACACATGGAGTCAAAGTCAATGTACCCTTTTTTTTTTTTTTTTTTTTTTTTTTTTTTTTTTTTTTTTTTTTTTTTTTTTTTTTTTTTTTTTTTTCCCGTGGTGGAAAAGCTTTATGGCTACCTCCGTCCGTTGGGCAAGACGGAGGTTATGTGGGACTCCCCCCATCGTTGAGGTATACCCGAACTAAAAACCACCACAGCATGTCCCACTCGCTGGATTTGCCGAACACCTGGGGAACCCATTGTATTCTTCCCAGACATCCACCAGCCGCCCCAGCCTTAGCAACAGGGCTCCCGCGCTAAAACAGAGAGGATCAGGACAGCTTGATCCCCCCCAGACAGTAAGGAGACTCGTGCAATGACGGGTAGTTAGCCCAATAGCTACCCGCCGCCTCCCAAGGGAATCTGACGGGCAGCGAACAGCCGCCGTCTTCTTCCCCCCCGTCTACGCCGAAGTGGATGCGCGTCGACAGCCTCTTCGCGCACACGCTCCGCTGCCTCCTTCCGTGATATTACTTCTTCACAGAAGTTGGCTACGGCATCCCAGGATCTCTCACTGCTCAGCATTGCAGAAACTACGCCAGGCAGCGAGAGGTCTCCGCCGATCGTAACCATCAAAGTGCGGCGCTGAGGATCCCAGTTCCTGCACACTTCTAGGGTGTGCTGGGCCGTGTCATCCGCAGCACCACACTCATGGCATGAAGTGTTTGGCTCCCTCCTCGCGACCCGGTGCAGATAATGGCCAAAGCAACCATGTCCAGTCAAAACCTGCACCAGGCGGAAAGAGAGAACCCCATGCTCACGCCGGCACCACTGATCCAAGACCGGGCGGATAGCCTCTATGGTTCGTTTGCCATAGACGGCATCCGTCAGGCCCGCCTTCCATCGGTCACGCATCCTTCGTGCAGCCATCCGCTGCATTCGGCCTACCACTTCAGGCGCTAGTCTTTCGCCTCTCGCACGGCTCTCTGCTGCGACGCGGTACGTGCTAGCAAGCACCCCCGCTTCTAGCTCCCAAGGGGGAGTGCCTGCCAACACGCAGGCCACCGCGAAGGCAACCGTCGCGTATGCCCGGCAGATGCGATTTGCCACCACCCTCTGTGGCCTTTGTAGAAGGGCCCTGGTTGGCGCGCGGAGAGCGTCGAACCAAATGGGAGCCCCATACGTCGCCATGCTTCTCACAACCCCTGCGAACAGGCGACGGCATGGAGCCCCTGGGCCGCCAACATTCGGGAGAAGCCGGCCAAGTGCGGCAGCAGTTCCCACCAATCTAGGAGTGAGGCGGCGGAAGTGCTCCTCAAAATTCCACTTTCGGTCCAAAATTAGTCCCAGATATTTCATGTGGGGCTTGATTTGGATCGCCTCTCCTGACACGGTGATGCTGGCACGTGCCGGGGGCCGCCACCCCATTCCCCTGAATAGAATGACTTCAGTCTTCGGAAGCGCCACTGTTAGCCCCAACATCCCGATTCGTGTGACTATCAATTCGGTGGCCACCGTGGCCCTCCTCACCGTCTCCCTATAGCAGCTTCCACGGACAACAACCAGAGTGTCGTCCGCATAGCAAATTACTGCCATCCGGGGCAACAGTACCGCACGAATGGCCCAGTCAAACCCAAGGTTCCACAATAGGGGCCCCAGGACCGACCCCTGTGGAACCCCACAGGCCATCAGTCTCTCTTTCCTCTCGCCATCCCTATCCTGATAGAGCACTACCCTTTCCTTTAGGTAGTGCCCTATCATACGGCGCAGATATAAGGGCACAGCGTGATATCGAAGCGCTTCCTCAATTACGCTAAATGGAAGGGTGCCAAAAGCATTGGCAATATCTAACGATACCGCCACTACACCCTCACCTCTCTTCTCCGCGTACTCACAAAAGCTTTTCAGAGCACCTACGGCGTCAATCGTTGACTTTCCCACTCTGAAGCCATACTGGTGCTCCGAAAGGTCGGGGCCCTGCATGGCAAGATGCTGGTTTATTCGAGAGGCAAGAATTCGCTCCAACATCTTACTCACCTCATCAATTAAGACGATTGGTCTGTATGCGGAGGGAGAGTCAGCAGATCGGCCATCCTTCCGCAACAGCACCAACCGCCCCTCCTTCCATACCCCGGGGAAACGCCCCGCCTGCAGGCAATCATTGAATAACCGCCTGAGGTGGACACCAAGATGTATCAAGGCCATTGCCAGTACCTTTCTCGGTACTCCGTCCGGTCCCGGTGCCTTCTTCCCTTGACGCAACCGCTCACACGCATCTACCATCTCATCCTCCGAAACTGGGGGGCCCTCGACTGGTTCCCCCAGCTCCCGAGACGGGGTCACCATTATGGGAGGCGTAAATTCTGGTGGTTCGGGAAAGAGTCCGGAAACAACCCGCCTCAGGAAGTCCGGTTCCATAGAATACATGGAGGTCGCACTGCGCATCTTGCCTCTGACCATAAGGTATGGCCGACCCCAGGGATCCCTATCCAGAGTTGCCAGGAACTCCTCATTTGCAGACTCCTTTGCCCTAGCAATAGCAACCTGGAAGGCTGTTTTCGCCGTGCGGAACTCCCTATAAAGGCGATCCTCATCGTTCGCGTTCACTGGCCTCCTGCGACGACAACGGGTGTAGGCCCGGCGTGCCCGATTACAGATGGCGCGGATAGCCGCGATCTCCCGTGACCACCAGTACACTGCTCTCCGCGGGGGTAAGCGCCTTGTCCTGGGCATTGCTGCATCGCACACCCTCATTAGTGCAACGCGAAAACGTCTCGCACTGTCTTCCACCGAAACCTGAGGTGCAATATTCCAGGTCTCGATGATGGCGCTCTCCTCCACCAATTCAAGGTCAAGGTGAGCCAATGCCCATCTGGGAAATACTGCTCCCCCTCTCCTACTCGGACTTCGCAAAGCTGGAAGCGACGCAAAGATCCTCCACCGTATATATCTGTGGTCAGACAGCGTCTCCACATTGTCAAGGACGCGCCAATCCTGAGTGCGTGCGGCAATGGCAGCGGTAGCGAATGTTACATCCACTATTGACCCCCCCTGCCGTCGAACGCACGTATTGACGCTTCCCTGGTTAAGGAGTACCAGGCCAAGCATTGTGGCCCAGTTTTGAAGCTCGACTCCCCTCAAGTCAGTGACAGGAGACCCCCACGCAGCAGACTTCGCATTCAAGTCCCCCATCAGGATTAACTGGGTTGGCGCCGCACCTCGAATCACTGGCTCAAGGCTTCTTAGGAACGCCTCGAATTCAGAAAATGGTCGATTGGGGGAGAAGTACACACCAATAAGAATCACCTCTCCCCACCCCACCGCCACAAAGCCCGGTCCACTGCGTTTTGGAATCAGTGGAGGAGAATCCGCATGTCCTGACACCACTATAGCCACAGAGCCCTCGGTGTCTCCTGCCCAGTTTGGCTGAGGGAGTACAAAATAAGGCTCAGCGGCCGTCACCACATCGATCTGCCACTCCGCCATATGCTGCATCAGTAAATCCTGAGCGCGGGCAGAATGGTTCAGATTAGCCTGCAAAAAGTCTCGTTGGCTTGCTGACATTAAGCTTCCATGTCCATTTCCTCCTGTGCCGGCTCATGCTGGCCTCCCGGTGATTCAGAGACCTGGATCAAAGGAGCCTTTCCCTTTGTAGGGGGAGGTGTGCACTTCAGTCCACCCATGACATGCCCGGCCTTCCTACCCAGCTTCGCACAGATTGCACAGTTCGGTTCAGCCGAACACGAAGCCGCCTTGTGCCCTTCTTTGCTGCACCTGAAACACAGAGTGCTTCGGTCAATAAGTGAGGGGCAGAGTGCCCTTGTATGGCCCGTCCCTAAACATCTGAAGCATCGCATCGGCAGGGGCTCCAGGAGAGTAACCCGGACCGAGGACCACCCAATTACCAACCGTCCAGCTGCAATGAGTATCTTTGCTGCAGTAACTGGGCAACGGATGAGGGTTGACCCGGTCCCACCGGATCCGACGCGTATAGCGCCAACCCTCACTTGCTGCGACGGAACGCTCCCCTTATCTGAAATCACCCGTTGTATTTCCTCGGGTGTGACAGATTCATCTAAACCAACTAGTCGTAGACCGGTGGTTTTCGTGGGCCGGGAAACCGTCACCCATTCCCCGACCAGGCCCTGCAGCTTACTGGCAAGCTCATCCGCCGCTTTGGCACTGCCAGCTCCTGGGATCTCGATTATTCTAGACCCAGTTGCCGATTTTCGCACCCGAACGTGGTCTACTCCCACCTCCTTCAGTTCTAGGGCTGCGGTGGCCGTCTTTAATACCGTTGCGTAGCTCTGAGTGGCGACGGCTTCTGGTCTCAAGGTCATAAGGACCGCTGAGGACTTTGGGGAATTCAACTTTCCCTTCCGGGTAGCTGGGGTCGCCTTAGCGGATACGCGAGCCGAGGTGGTCGGAATGGTTGCATTGGACTTGCCTGCTTGGGTCTTTGTCTTCCTTCCGACCACCTTCGACCAGGCTGGTGGAATACGGTCCGTCCCGGTCCCCTCATTTTGATTTGTATTCCCTGACACTGCTGGCAAGGGGACATTAGGCTTGGCCTGTGGCACGCTGTTTGGCTCGACGGCTTTATCCCTAGCCTCTGTGCGCTTCTTTGCTGGGCGTGCTCGTGACGGACCCGCAGACGGTTCGTCGGGAGAACGGCCAGCAGCCTTCTCCATCTTTTTATCCGCCGCGAGCGGTGGTCTCAAGACGGGTTCCAGAGGGAGCCGTCTCTCGACCTCTCGAAGGCGATCGTTGACCATTCCTCCAATAGAAACAAAGAGGTCCCTCTTCAACGTTTCTAGCATTTCCACAAGCTCCGAAGGGATCGTCTCCCTATTGGGCGGACCCACTCGTGAAGGGGATTTCTCCTTTGCGGAGAAGGAGGACCGAAGGGCCTAAAGTCAATGTACCCTATAGATGCGGTTGATTAGTTTCAAGTCGTAATGCAATGCACTTGTACTTTTTGCAATCAAACATTTTTTTTAAGAAAATATTTTTGTTGTTCTAATTTTATAGTTGGGCGAACATTAAAAAAACAGCCTATTGGTTAGGGTGTCAGCCTCCTAATCAGAGGTCGGCGGTTCGAATCCGGGCACGCACCTCTAACTTTTCGGAGTTATGTGCGTTTTTAAACGATTAAAATATCACTTGCTTCAACGGTGAAGGAAAACATCGTGAGGAAACCTGCATGCCTGCGAGTTTTCCATAATGTTCTCAAAGGTGTGTGAAGTCTGCCAATCCGCACATGGCCAGCGTGGTGGACTATGGCCAAGCCCTTCTCATTTTGAGAGGAGACCCGTGCTCTGTAGTGAGGTATGGGTTGATCATGAATATGATGATGAAAAAAACAGAACAAATGCGGTACCTGAAAAGTGAACGATCAAACCAGATTCCAAATGCATAATTTTTATATTTTAGTAAGTAGATTAGAGTAAAGATGAAATTACACCGGTTCACAATTGTAACACAACCCACGAAAACTGTTATACCTGTTTAAAAATATGTCTCAAAAAAATACACTAAAGAATCTGAACCCTGAAAGTCTACGTAATTAATAAAAAAAAACCTATTTCCACAACACAGGGTACCCTAGTGTGGGAGTCACAGTTCAACGCCATTCTAAGACAGCGTAATTCTATGAACAAATATTGATTACGTCACAGCTGTGTATTTTGTAGAGATTTATGAACTCAAATAAAATAAAGATTTATACTTCATTTTGGTTACCTTTGCTGATTACAAAAAAGAAATGGATATTAATAAACGTATAGTCGGGTTCAAAATGTAAGGCAGTATTAAACGAATCTTTATATCATCGTATCAAACCCGTATATATCTCAGCACATAGCGACCCTGCCAACAATCAAATTCAGTCCGGATTCACCGTCCGACCCCCCCGTTACTGTCCGACCCCCCCGTTATCCTAAACGTCGCCTAAGCCGAGGTTCGGCCTCAAAGGAGGCGCCCTTAGGCAGTCGTTCCCATAGTTTCTTCGAGCCCTAGAGCTCAAAATTTCTTCTGGCAGAGCTTCTTTCCAAAGCTCGCCAAACAGCCCGGTTACGCTGTGGCAACCAATAGGGTTTGTACAGCTAATAGACAGTCCGAAAAAAAAAAAGGCCGGATTCAATTTAGGACAAAAATGTGTTCAACATTTTTTTTTATTGCCCTATTGATGTAGTGAGGTTTGAGCCCGCATCGAACCCGTAGTATATACATCAGCAAAAACTATCTAATAGTAAACTACTAATATTTGTTATATATTTTATGTATACTTATAGTAAGTGCAATAAAGAGTTATGTCTATCTAAAATCTATTGAAAGCCCTAAGTCTTCTTCGTTCGATAACTCTTGCTTTATTAAACGTTTAGAGAATTAGCAAGGAAAGTCTCTACAATTAATAAAGCCCACGTACGTCGCGAACACTAAAAGACACCAAAGCCGCACGAACTGGCTTTCGCTCGGTCCACAGTAGCACTTTAATCACCGCTAAATTAAACTCGAGTTGTTTGTACGTGACCACCCCTCCCCCCTTTTTACGCTTTGACACTATCTTGAACGGGAGAAATAAAAAGTTACGCTTCTACAGTATAAAAAGGGGCCACACACTAAAAAATTTAATTTATACTCAAGGTGATAGTTTGAAGATTGTACGCACTTATATTTCTTGGATTATAGTATGGCATTTGAATGAAACATTTATGCAGATGGGTATGTTTACAGTCAATAATATAAAAAACTTAGTACAAACAAACAGAGAACGTGATTGAACTTATAAGTCAATAATTTTAGTATATTTAAAACCGTTGTATATAAAATCGACTTCCATTGACAAATCAAACAAATCCCTTTATGTCACAAGTTTTTTAATAGCCTCTAAGCCATGTTTACACTAAATAAGTCAATGAAAAAAAAATCTAAAAAATGTAGGCAAATAAAACTTCTTTCTTACACGTTCCAAGTAAAAGGTATTTGAAAAATAGGGTCTTCGAAATCTAAACAAATAGAGACATTTCGCAAAAACATAACACAACGTATGAAGGCAGTTGAAGACAGTAATTTTACGCATTATATCTCCCGTCCCGACGAGAACATGGGGGCATTCGTCTTCGGATTTCCGGGAGGAAGGGGCTACTGGGTTTCTATTTATGTTATTGAAGTAAGGATTTCTGAATCTGATGATTTTATGTGGTAAAACTAAAAAGGCAGAATACAGGGACTTTCCAGACGACACTGATTTTGCAAAAGCTTGGGTAGAATTGCTCTATCTCCATAGGTACTATAATTTATCACTGATTATGTAAGATGTTATCACCAAAACGGAAAAAAAACCCCCCGGCTAAGTTTGTTGTGGGCTTCTTCTTAGACCGGGGCGCGTTTGGAACCCTCATAGCTTTAGTTTTAAGTTTACGAATGTTGTTATCACCATCGAATTACTACTATGTAAATTATTGACGCGTCAAAAGTGCCTTGTAAAGGACTATTTGAATAAAGATTATTTTGATATGAATTCATCCAATTAGCTAATGAACATATTAAACAATTTTCAAATGCAAATTAATTGAATAAATCAATGTCATGTTTCACTGGTCACAGTTGGCTATCTAACACGCTATGACCACTGGCCGTAGTTGGTTATCTAACACTACACGACCACTGGTCATGTCATGTTTCACTGGTCACAAATGGCTATCTAACATACTAGGACCACTGTTCATAATTGCATATCTATATCACTATACGACTTTTTGACGACCTCCGTGGCACAGTGCGTGTGCTGTCGCATAATAAAGTGGAGGTCCTGGGTTCGATTCCCGGCTCGAGTCTGGTCTGGTGGGCTATCAGCCTACCGACAAAGACGTACCGCCAAGCGATTTAGCGTTCCGGCACGATGTCGCGTAGACACCAATTAGCAGCGTGGGTTTACCATACTCCTAACAGGTTAGCTCGCTACCATTCTAGACAGCATCATCACTTAAGAGAGTGAGATAGCCGTCAAGGGCTAACTTTTAGCGTATTAAAACAAAACCAAAAACGACCAGTGGTCATAGTTGCATATCTAACACTATACGACCACTGGCCACAGTAGGACATCTAACACGCTAAGATCTGTCGCCGAACAACCGCGTGGCACAGTTAGTAAAGTAAAAAAATTGCTCCGGTTTTAGAGTTAACCTGAAATATTCAACTACAAAATAAACTGGCATGATATAAATAAAAAGGTGCGACAGATGTTGTTTTATTCATGGTTATCGTTATCCATTCGCGCACCATCCACCGATCGATCCCATAAACCATCGTAACTTTAAATATGAAAACAGACAAGGAAATCGCGTCAGGTTTTCAGGGTGGCCATAAATATCTCCGTTCAGATAAATATGTATCATTGTCCGATGTCACGGTCTTCTGAATTCGATAAGGGACTTGGAAGTTTGCTTTGGGGTGATCTTTCAAAGGTTTTTCTATATAGTTTGGATGATTTGGGCGGCACAAACTTTGCTCCAGGGTTGTTAAATTGTTAGCGTTCCGGCACGATGTCGCGTAGAAACCAATTAGGAGTGTGGGCTTACCATACCACTAGCCCGCTACCATCCTAGACAGCATCATCACTTACCACCAGTTGAGATAGCCGTCATTGGTTAACTTGTAGTGTGTAAAAAAAAATGTTTATAGCGCTGAGTTGGAATTTATATAGTCCAAAATGGACTGGAAATTGAATGGAGTTTTAATAAAAGTAATTGTGTTATAGTGAAAATTAAACTTAATTTGCTGTAAACCGCCTAAAACAGGCAAATCTGCAAGGTGCAGTATGTAATTTCTTCAATATTTATACACCACACCGATCTTCCAGATTGCCCACTCGCTTCGACACCGTAGTATCCTAAGTCCTCCTAAGTAGGACTTGGAAATTGAAATGTATTTCTGGGAGATATATAAGGGGCAGGCATGGTGGTTTGACATTCATTGAAATGGACTTATGGACTATCCTTTTTTACTGTCAAAATCATTTATATCATATCAATAATTGAATATCTTACACTGTCATCAATATACCTTTACAAAATACATACATTTTCATAACCAAATATTCTAAATACATGTTTGGCCATGTGTGCACATATTTGGCCAAGGCTTCATACCGTTCTGGCTCAATCTCTTTCATTAAAATTGGCACAGGAGTTGAGCCAACAATAGGTAACTAACAAAAAAACAAACAGACACTTTCACATTTATGAGTATGCTTTTCGCGTATGGAGAAAATGCTTACATCACGCCAATTTCGTAAATTATTCGATGCTGTTATCTGTTGATTAGCGGTGTTTCCTACAATATCAATATTAATAATCTTTTGGAAATAAGAGGCATCCTTATTTCACAGTACACCGTTTATTAACAGTAACATGGCGTCACTGTAAACGGCATAACGCTTTCTTGTGCCGTCATGATCGTCAAGTAAATTATACTATCAACCTTGATGGCGTACCGCGATAGCCAAATATTTTTGTTACTTACAGTTGTTACAATTTAATCAATAAGCTTTTTACAATATTACGTCTCAATGTTTTGAACTAGTCCATATATAATAATATTATTAGAAATGGCCGCCGTTTTGCTCAAGTTTCTTATTCGAATTTACTATGTATTTTCCAACTGATGTTATAAATGCAAAAATTTATATTACAATAATCTTACGGGCATTTTACTGGGATAAAAAATTGCCCCTGATACTTTCCGGTTCATTAACTATCTATATGCAAAAATACGTTATTCCGTTCCTCTATTACTTCGTTATATAAAGATAAAATAACAAAAACAATTCACAATTTATAACATTAGAAGGTAAGATTATCAAGATAATTGAAAGAATTCATAAAATTCCAGATTCCAGAAGATGTCTTTTCAGTAAACTCGTAACCCAAGAGGTCATGAAATAGTATAAAGAAAATATCCCTTATATTGTCCCTTACACGGGTTTTTGCCTTTATCCACTTAAGTCCACGCGACAAACAAATTTGTCCTGACGAGATATTATCAGAAAACCTAGAACCCTCATAGCCTCTTGATCGAGCGACGCGTATATCAAATATGAAAAAGGGTATTCCGAGTGAAATTTGTGTTACTTCTAAAGGCCAGGTTCTTCACAATAGTCCATTTTAGAATTATAATTAAACAGGAAATTTATTGTCTTGTTGGACCAGTTATTTTCGCCTACCGATCACGAGGTAATACTCGTAGGTTCGATTCTTAAGTCAGAGATAACAATTTTAGAAGTTAGGTTTTCCATTGGACGTTTCAGTAGACCAAGAAAGAATGCTAATAAAACTATAGGAACTTTACCAACGGCTACTCGCGACTTCTTCCACGTACTTCTGATAAGTAATCTTTGCCCCACACAAACTTTCACCCGCATATACCCAGACCCACCTTCTTTAAATATTTTCTTTCTTTCTTTTGTATCGCCCACCCATGCCTAACACTTTGATTCAGATTATAACGTTATTTTTACTCGGATCCTAAAAGTCGTAGCCCAATACAAAATAGCCTATACATTTATAGATATATATATTTATGTATAGGCTACTTTATGCTATAATCTTCCTTTAACATGACAATATTATATTTCAAATTTAAATAGTACTTAAAAAAAAGTTCAAAAGCTTTAACAAATTAAGAATTTATATTTTATTCTAAGCTGCGCCGCTTTCGGCAGGGTATTTGGGACTCTCGATGTAGGAGAATATCTACTAATTGACATATTGTCAATGTCTGTGCTAAATAGTTATGCCGGTACTTTTTAATGAAATCATTTAAATTAGATAAAAACTGAACTTGACACATTTAAGGATAATCAAGCAATTCGAGAAATAGAAAATAGACGTTCTCATTTCTTAATTAGTATTGTTAATCTAAGATATCGCACTATCTTATAACAATAACAATAATATAAGTCAGATATGTCCGAGTCAATATGACAACACCTTTTTCGCATCGTTGGATGCATTAATTTACTCAATAGGGCACAAAACACATCCTTTTACAAAAGGGTCGTAGAACTAAAATGTAGTAGCGATTACTGCCCTTAAGCAGCAACAACCTGACAGGAAGCAGGTGGACGGCTGAGGGTCGATGAATTACCTCGAGCCGAGGACAGATGTGGAGCGACACACCCGACGGCTTTTTAATGGCCGCCAGACTTTTATACGCGATTACGTGTGGAAATTATGGGACAGCATTCGCAAAATGTAATGCAAACGAAACATGTGCTATAAATTTCCAACATAGCACGATTTAGTAGATCTGTATGTAGCAATCAAGGTATTTATTTATTTATTTATTTATTTATTTGCAAGTAATCAACAGCGTTATAATTCATTGGTATACAATTAAGAAAAACATAAAATAAGGCCAAAGAGATTACATAATATATACAAAATATGTTAAATAGGTAAAAATTTAAATATTTAAAATGTATATCAGATTTCTTTATGCCAAATTTGGTCTTTTACTTTATCTACTTCATCATCATCGTCATCTGGAACAATTCCACTGCCAGGCAGGGATTTCTATATTCTTGTTCAAATTGTCTTTGGTTTGTTTTTGTTAGAAGTCCATTGCAATTTAACATTTTTCGCCAAGCCATTTAACATCAGGCCTTTGTAATATCTAACTCTTACATTCATTCATCATTCTTCAGGCGTAACTTTTTTATTGCAAATCCATGATAATATTCATTCAAATATTGCCGTATAACTTTAATTTCCTGCCAATTAATTACCTCTTTATGTACCTAAACAATATTGCTTCTCAAACATACTCGTACGAATTCTTTGTAATATCATAAAAATAACCTATGAAGACACTGGGGCTTTACTCGAAGTAAGCAACTGAAAAATCAACTCCTACACTGAACAGATCCATAATTTGCACACCCAAACTCAATCGTATGCAATACAAACACACTTACACACACACACACAATCACACACAAAAAAACACACACACATAGATATATTATACGGAAAACGGGACATCCTGGCACAAGTAAAATAATTACTTAACCTTTTAAGTAATTATTTTACTTGTGCCAGGATCCCCAACAACGGATAAATGTTACGTTAAAACATTTTTGAATAAATAATTTTCCATTTTCATTTCATTTACTCAACGCTTAATATAATATTGTGTTATATACTCAACGTATAGGAACGTTACAGTAATGCTGTGAGATTTTAGTACCGGCAATTACCAAATACGCTTGAAAATCTAGAGAGCGTAAACAGTAACAGGTCGATGGCGCTTTGGGAACATTACACGGACACTGATAGCTTTGTTAAAACAAAGGCCGTTATGATAATTCACTGATAGGAATAGTCCATTAAATTGACAATAAGGCATTTACGTAGAAATTGATGTTGGAAACACTCGAGAAAAATCAATGGAGAATAATATTAAATGTGCAGTCAAAGAGACTGACTATTTTTTATTAAATTTTAAATCTTATCTAATATATTGAAGAAAAAATATATAAATTTTATTTATGTTACAAAATTTATTTCGTCCGCGTTTAAGATTTAAAATAAAAATGCCTCTTGGAAATAAGACCCCGGTATGTTCTGTAGGGAGGAAAATTTTAAATCCCGATGCCATTTATCTACCCACATATCGCATAATTTTAATGAAAAGGGCACAAGTGGAAGTCGTTTCACAAATTTATACAGACATCAATAGAATTAAAGGCGATATATTTCACACAAATGTCACGAGTAAATCAGACGCTCTCCTGTTCGCATAAGACGGCAGTTTGAATCACCATTTCTACTGCGTATTATTATTGCCCACAAGCTCTAAATCTAAAGATAACGCGCTTCCACGACGTGGGAGGGCCATCAAAATCCCTTTCTATGTTTAAAATAAAAATTTAACCCTAAAAGTGTTCCATTTTATGATACTTCTTTATAACCGCCATAGATGCATTCATCGCTTTTTATAAAATTATAACTTTATACCGCAATTTCACACTTTCTTTTCATAGCAGCCATAAAGCCGGTTACCAAATTTTGCGGCAAATTTTAATATTTTACGAGTTTCGACATTAAAGCAATCGTTGTATTTGCAGAACCCTGCCTTTCATCAGCTTTATTTACTTAACAAATTTACCAAAGATTTTTCTGGGGAAAACTCTCTCGGATATTGTTACCGGAATAGCTCGCAAGTTACAGCAATATTCCACCACTGGGAGCATAGTTAGAATCTCTGGACGGTTAAGCGGAAAACGAATTTCATGTTAAAAGAAATCTGGAATGAAATCGCAGATGTAAATTAAATCTGGACTGCGGTCAGATTCCCAGGCGGTTCCAAATGTCGGGATTTAAGTTAACACTTTTTGTTCATAATATCATTGAACAACGTAGCGTCGGAATAAATTGTATTTTGCATTGAAATAAAATTTTGCTTTTAGGTTTGAATTGTTTTAATTGAGGAGTAGTAAATACCCTTTTTTGGTTCCAGAATGATGTTCATGCCCCACTGTGTATGTTAGGGCTTAAGAAATGAAATGTTAGCTTAAACGTACTTTAGTGCTCTGTTGCATGCCGCTTTGAAAGGATCACCCATCCTCGATTTATCACCAGCGCACCAATTTCCTTTAAAGAGGGAAAACAACAAAACCGATCTGAGGTAGAGTTAATGCACAAACGCTGTAAAGACGCCACAAAACAGATAACTTAATCCGTTGAGAACCTCACAAATTAAACAAGATTAACAATATATTTCCTCATCAATCTTTGTTAAAACTAAAGGCAAGTTCACGAACGCAAATTCCAACAGAAGCTTATTATTATGGAGTCCATAAATCTTAGCAATAAATCACATAACTATTACGCCAATTACGCGGCGGTCAGCGGCCCCTTAATCCTCCGCAGGCCCGACTTAGCAGAAAAAGGGCCATGGATCGACCCAACTTGTTATACTCGGACCATGATTCAAATTGATTTACGTCTCCGATAAGATCAGATCGTAAAGTTTGTAAGGAAGTAACTCTTTCAAGGATTATGAAAATGTTGTAAAGATTCCTGGGAAAAGCGATGAAATAATGGTTCAAACACGAGGCCTTGCAGTCAGAATTGATTAGATTGAACTATAAATTTTGTTTTGAGATTTTAACAAATAGAAAACAATTGTTCAGTTTTTGTGTGCATCTTGTGAAATTTAACAAACTGCGAACAATAGATGTATTTTAACAATTATTTAACAAGATCACAATTACCATCGACATCGTATTACCATCCCCACAAAGGATTTACGATATACAGAGTTCACAAATTAAAATCTCGGTTTCCAATAGACAGATTGTCCATAACATACATGAAAATAGTTTCAAGTTTTACTTACAAGCAAATAAAATTTAACATGGTTTAACATAGGATGATAGATTTAATTTAAGCAAAGTATTTTTTATAATTTTGTGTATTTCTGAATTTGTGATGCGTGATTTGTGACTCCAGGTAAGAGCGCGCACGGCTGCTCGGATTTACGTGATATTGATCTTTCCCGGAAGCCCGCTTGGCCAGATGAAAAGAGTGTAACAGGCGAGGCCTTGATTATTGTTTGCCCAATACCAATTGTTTTACACGCTTGGTTTAAATATTTGCACGTGTTTTTTTTCGAAACCATCAAAAGCTTGGTTGTTTTCAACGATATACGTTGAATTTCAGCGAATATTTTTGTAACAGTATTGACTTGTATTATATTTGAATTAGTAGCGGTGATAGCCTAATGGTTAGGGCGTCAGCCTCCTAATCAGAGGTCGGCGGTTCGAATCCGGGAACGCACCTCTAACTTTTCGGAGTTATGTGCGTTTTTAAGCAATTGATGATGATGATCGTGACCACGATCCATGTATACGCATCCCCTCCGGTAGCGATGCAGGCAAGACTGCGCCGTTTCCGACGGGGTGTGTGGGACTCCCTGGTGGCCAGGCTGGCGACCAGAATACCCACTAAAACCCAGCGATGCTCCTTCGCGTCGCCTGGTGGCTGGGTCACGGGAACACTAAGTGCACTCGACCACAAAACTTTTGATACTAACGATTATATTAAACCAGTCTATATTTCCACTTTCCCTTAGATAGACCTTATGCAAGTAGTTGGTACGTCGTACTAAATATCCTTATGTTGTAAATTTTACCTGATTCTATTCTGATCTGTTCATCATACATAACATAAAAAAAAACATTCATATCCAGGTAGTAATAAAGTATATAAAGAAAAGTAATTTTCCATCATAGTGTATATTCTGTTTTATTATGTCAATAAAAAGTAGGGATCCATGCAAAATGTATAATTTTAAAATATTTTCGCCACATTAAATTTCGCCACCGTTGCCGGGCAATCCATCATAGGTAATCGGAAGCTATCAATGCAAAAACGAGTATAATTTGCCTTGATCGCCGTATTTTACCGTCACCCCAAATTGCCATCATTACCTGCTACATGACCCAATGCGGTGCACCGGATACCGACGAATCATTCATTTCAATCTATTTCGCTCTAATGTTCATAACTGTGGGGAGGTACAGTTCAAACAATTCCATTCTTCCGTATCTGACACGCAATTTTGATGTTTTTAATGTTTGGATGCCGTATGCCAAATTTAAATTAGCAGAATAGATTATAACGAGACTCGTTTGGCTCTTTTCAAAGGAGATCTACTAAATAACTTTTCATCACATCTCCGTTTCTTCGGAGACTGCGATACGACGCATTTCATAGAACTCCCAATAACAATCCTTTCCACTAGCCTGTACTGATTTTCACTAAACGGTCTTAAAATTGCAAAATTAACTCCCAATTCCTTGCCTTTGATCAATTCTTCTCTCATCGGATTCTCATTAAGACGTGTCTTGATATACTTCAAGAGATGGTCTATTTCACAGTTGGACAGATTCAGAATAGCGGCGATAGCAACTTTGTCGAAATCTTCGGAATCTCTGTGCTCCACTTCCAGACGGACATCGTCCTCGCCTTTCGGGTATATTACTTCCTGCAGATGAAATCGGTTCGGTCCGGCACCGACCATCAGTGCACATCTGAAGTTAGTTTGCTTGCCAACGACCCCGTTCAGCCAATCGGAATTCCGCTCGAGAGCACCGAGGAAAAAACTCATAAAGTCGCCGATTTCTTTTTGCTTTTTGTAGGATAGGATGGCTGCTAGGGCCACTTCGGGCAAGGCGTCTTTAGTTTTCGCTGTGCTGGTGTTCGGCTCGTGGCCAAACTTAACAGGAGGTTTTTTGCCAAACATTTTGTTGCCACGCTTCAGCAAATTTAGAACATTGTTCAATAGACTTTTAATTGGTTTGTTCTGCTTACGCGAAATTTTGGCGGCCGAAAGAAAAACTACGCAATAATAATTTGAAGATGAACTTCACGTAATTATAATGATTTATGTCAAAATTTAACGCAGTCATTTCGTTTATGAACGTAACGTAAAAGTATGATTGAAGGTCTTATATAAAAATTAAAAAAAAAACAAGTCCGGTGGTTAAGTTATTAATCAAAATTCTTGTGTTAATTATATATTGATTACGTCCAGTCTTCTTTTTACCCTGTGAGAGCCTCTTCGCACGTTACCGCCAAAATTAACATTAAATATCCGTAAATTATTCATTCGCGTTCGCTTTATTTTACAACCAATATATTAAGCAAAAAGTTTGGCACTGATAAAATGGCTTGCTCTTACTGAACAAAATTATTAGTTAAAAGCCAGTTTGACTTAGTAGTATGACACTTCACTGTATACGGTGATATAATAATAAAGAGGCACGCTAAATAAATGATAATACTAGCTGGTGGCTTTTTTGTCTCTACCATTCAAAGAACCCCCAACAAGGTGGACAGACGACATCAAACAACAAAACAAAAATTATCAGACAGATATGTACCATCTGCGTGTTTTACCCACTTACTTGACAATTATCGTAATATTTTGGAACAACCACACAATATCTTGATGTATAAGCTATATTATTAAGTAAGTTTCACAAAAATCCATTCAATAGTTTTTACGTGAAAGAGTAACGAACATCCATCTGACAAATTTTGGCGTTTTTACGTAAGAAGGTATAATGACGATTGGAAAAAGATTGTGAGCTATTTACGTGAGCCTAGACAAATACAGTAGTACTTATTACCATGCTTAAATCTTCAATTAAAAACAGCTCAGTATGCCAAATTTAAGCTCATATCAGCCTTGATTAACGAACCGTACATAGATGGAAACCAACTAAAAATTAACGACTGCATTCGATACAATATTTAAAACCTGTTTTATTTGCTTATAGCAAGAAGCTTCGTATATGGTAAAGTTTGTATTTTGGTATGTGTTCATGGCACTATGATTTCGATAGAAAATGACATCATAAAAGATACCTAGTTAGCTTACTACTACCTACATACATAGGTGTCTAGGTACTTAAATCTTAGGTTCATATTAAGTTTGGGCTGATATGGATATTAAGTTATCAGTTATCACTTAAGTAAACAATGCACTTTGACAATTGCAAGTGATTTGCTTCTTAAAAAATAGGTAGGTAGACTTTTATCTCGAAAGATCTTGACCAGATACTTGCCAACTCTAAATAGGGCAAAGATTAAAGGTATAAACGAAGTAGAACGTAATCCTTTCTAATTAAAAAATATACTTAAGATAAATTCATACATCTTCATAAATCTTAAAAAATAAAACCTCCAAGTAACTGGCATTAACGGTAAATATTTAACACAGCAAAAACAAATACGAAGCTTTTTTTCCACGTTCATGTCTGAACATTTGTAAAAAGTATATTTGCCAGCTAGCACTTTTGTCCAAACAACATTGGAAAGTCAATCTAATAAAGTAGGTCCAACATTAAATAATTTGTATGTAAAAAAAAGTCAATGGCAAAAATTGCCCTCTGTTGAATAGTATCACGAACACTATTGGGTATCGAGGTCACAGGTGCATATCTATGAATGTATAGTTCGGACTACAGGCGTGAGTGTCTAGAGAGGTTAGGTTAAGCGATCAAAACAACATTTTAAACTTACCCAAACAAGCATTCTCACAAAATATCCCGTTAAAAGATTCGCTCCAACAATCAGCGGCAATGCTGTCACGACGAATACACACGCACACATGCAAAAAACGTAGTAAACGTCATAACCAAAGTTAACAACGTTAATTACAACATTTATCACAGTTGTTCGACACTGCCGACGATATACAACACGGATAACAACTTAATGCATAAAATATTAGAAGCACAGGTGTCAAAACGACCGGGAACCATATATAAAACATAAATTTTTGCCAAAGACAGCCTAATCACCACTCCTTTTCTCTCACAGATTTCTATGATAGCGAACAGCTGCGGTGCGTAGTTGAACCAAAACAAATACAAGTAGAGTCATCTAGAGGCAACGATGCTCAAATAACTTTACGAGAACTGACGTTCACCGCTGATGACTGCGGAGCGCGGTGTCCAACAAAGTGAAACCACGCTGAACTCGTACAGTGTTTCAAAACGTTGTTCACAGATGGCACTTTTAAGCTTTTTTTTTTAACATTTAACATCTTTTTTTGTTGCCAAAGAATAATAGACGAAAAAAGTTTTTTTTTTATTTTTCATTTTTGTCTTAATTTTTTTTTTTTTTGTAGGTAATAGTGGCTATATTTTTTATTACTGATTAGAAAGAAATAATTAAAAGAAATAATAGGAAAATAAAACACGTGGTCGTTATTTAGTATTTAATTTAAATGTTTTATTCTTAAAACGGAATTAATATGAATACAAACTTAGATTGTACCTGTTACATTCTTAATAGTCAGTTTTGTTTTGATTATAATCTTCTGTTAGATTAATTACGAGATTATTGGGCTGGCATTTACCTGTCGGACATAAGCACCAAAACAATTTAGATTAAAATAAAAGAATAAAAACTATAAATTTAAAAAAACAATTCTCCGCCGTAACAGTGTTTAACACTGCCGTGACCAGGATTCGAACCTGGGTTACTACGGCCACAACGTAGGGTCCTAACCACTAGACGATCACGGCTATCGGAGATATGAATGGAATGACGAAATTATGAATTTGTACCAAACAAACGTAAGCGATAAAATGTAATGATGTCATATTTGCCACCTATAACCTAAACCATTTGTAATTGATTAGCAATTACACGTTAAATTATATTTTTAATACAGGCTGTAAGCAAATATACTCGAAGCTCACCAACATGCTAGGTTATCCTGTAAGAACTAGTAGGGTTCACAGCTCAGTTAGAATAAAAAACAAGGTTATTTGCGATTTTGTAACTGCCAGTTTTTATGTTTGTGCGCCTTAATCTTAAAAACTACTGATGGTCTCATTCAGTTCTCCATTCTCCATGAGGAGTTTCAGTTGTTTCTGATGGTTTAAGTAAGAGTTTAGCCAGTAAAGCTTATAGGTAATAATGGTATAGCGTTCCGGCACGATGTCTAGTAGAAAACAATTAGGAGTTACAGCTAATAGACAGTTCGAAAAAAAAAAATTGGTTTACCATACCTCTAACAGGTTAGCCCGCTACCATCTCAGATTTACCAGATAAGATAGCCGTCAAAAGTTAAATTGTAGTATTAAAAAACAAAATTGTGATAGTAATAATTTAAAGACATAATTTCTCAACAAAAGCAGGTGAAACGCAACAATGAATGTTGCATGACTTTATATATGATCTGTGGTCGAGTGAGAGTGCGTCGGTGTTCCCGTAACCCAGCCACCTGGCGACGCGTAGGAGCATCGCTGGGTTTTAATGGGTATTCTGGTCGCCAGTCCGGCCGCCGGCGTGTCCCATATACCGGATATAGGTAGGGGATGCGTAAACGCATTTCCCAGTGAAAAAAAAAAAATCAACATATGAAATAATTGCGGTAGGGTTTTAAAAACTTGACAGGAATGAAAAAGGAAAAATTCCGAACCGAATTCATTTACACAGAATAAATAAGAAAACTACATTTGACATTTCGTATTTCTAAATTGTATATGAATCATTAGAGCAGAACATGTAATATCAGACTTTAATATGATTGGTTTTTAACGGTACAAAATTTAGTAATAGAGAAGTAGTGATAATTTAGTTTTTTTTTTTGAGAAATTAATGATTTGAAAATGAAGAAATATCATTGATATTCGAACCAATGCAGGATCTTCTACTCTATCAATTTTTTTTTGTTGATTAGGTAAGTGGGCTGTTAGTATAAATTTAACGATTATAAAATATCAAAACAATAATACTATTGTTATCGCCGCGATGCTAAGAAGCTATATATACATTATGATGTATTTATTAATTAAGGCATTATTTTACAAGTTGTTTGTGAGGGTTAAAATATTATTAATCTGTATACGTACAAAAGAGTATAAAACTTGACTAGAAAACTATTATGAATGTACCTAGGTACCTATTACGCAATGGGGTGAAAGAGTCATACAAATCCCGTCTTGAAAATTTTCAAATAAACTAACGAACTCTTGTGTCCGTGGTGGCATAACTTTTAACTGTGTAAAAATGTAACACTAGATGGCAGGGTCGAACTTATCAAACATCAATTGTCCTTGTCAGTCAAGTTATGGTCAAGTTTCAAATTCGAACTTCAAAAGTTCAACGGTGCATTTTGTTTGTGGGTCTAATGCGTTTCGGTTACATTTTCGGTAAAACTTTTATTACTGTTTTCTGTTATTATATATAGATTTCCAAAATGGCAATATCCCCGAAAGAAAAGTTTAATTCCTGGAAAGCTGTATTAAGTTCAACAGCTCAAGGATATAACAATGAATATAAATACAATAATATCTGACTCTGCTACAGACATTTTGAAAAATGTTATCAATTAGCAAGTCACCAGCTCACTAGAAATGCAGTGCCTACGTTGAATTTAAATAAGTAAATTAATGTTATGTTGGTAATTGCCTACAGGAATCACCGGAGTCCCAAATCTCATCTCATACTATTCAATTTCATATTGATATGTATTGTGATTTTAATACTTTAGCAAAGTGTAAAGCCCATTTTTTATGTCATTGACAATTAAACTTGTTCTTAACAGTTGGTGTACGGGGGTGAACAAAATATTAAAAGGTAACATAATCAAATTTAATACAAATAATCCTGTAAAAGAACATGCTCGTAAATATTACTTACGTCATAATAAAAATAAAATGAAATAACACTTTGTTTTATTTCTACTCTCAAAATTCGAAAACTGTTTAAATAATCTGATTTATAATTCATAGTGATTTTCCAAATTCAATAGCAAGGAAAATCGATTTGAATCATAAAACTGGTTATTTAATTATAATTTTATCCATTGAATTAATTATCAAGGTACCTTTACACGGGTCGATATGTCTGGAAAGCGCCATCTATTGGTCATCGGGTGGGGACTGCATAATAGTTTCATTACGCCATTATTAGGCGGTGGGAACTCTTCTTTTAAATAAAATTCAACGTTGCTCATCTATAACAGTTAATAGTCTATTATCTATGGTATCATCATGTCGTGCCGCCGTGTTTTGGATCCCGCCAAAACGGTGGCCAGTGGTCCACGCAAAATAGCAATAACAATGGACACCTCGGGAAAATTGTTATAAGTCGAGTGATATTTTTGGAAGAAAGGTTTTAATGTGTATGGCGTATTTATCTAAATTTTTCCATCAGAAATGGTATAAATACAAAGAACGCCCAAATGCCGTAGTCTTAAGAAAAGGTGCGAATCGAGACGCACCAGGCGTGCGTCTCCTGCAGCAAACCAAACTGTTGAATTATTTTCTGTTATATCGGAATTTGATCCTTTAATGGACGATGTTCAAGTATTGTTAAATGTTGTGGTCGCGCTTTTAGCTGGTCTGACCGTGTGTTACAGTAACTAGCCTTGCAAAAAAATTACGTATTGCTAAAAAGAATAAATTCAAACAAACCTATACGTAGGTATTTTTGTATGAATTATATTTCCAACAAAAGGGATAAATTGATAAAATGAGACATTTTCCGAACAAAATATGTACAATTACAATTATTGTAGGATCGATTGGTTGCGAAAATATTAGTACAGTGGCAAAAGCCGGTAGTTTTAAGAATATGGTGATGACGCTCTCAAGTCTGCGTTTCCACAAAATAAAAAGTTAAACCAAATGATATTTCATTTAAAAACCCAGATCACTGATAAAGGGTAAAAGGTACGCGATCTACTCTGAAAAGGAGTCCATTAGGCTCCTTAATAACCTGTATCCCATATTCCTATATATATTATAAATGTAAAAGTGTATAACTTAATCGCAGATAAACGGCTGAACGGATTTGGATGAAATTTGGCATGCATGAACCCTTTGACATGGAAAAGAACAGACGCTATCTTTTATCCAGATTCCTTAAGCAGTTCCCGAGCGAAAATTGAAAACTGTATACGAGCTTAGCCGCGGTTTGACAGATTTGAAATTTGGTATGCATGTCACCTATGCTATGGAAATGGACATGTATTTTCTATATCTATCAAATAGTAACCGTGGGAAGATTACAAATTACTACGAGCGAAGCTTACGCCCAATTCTAGCATATAGCTAGTAGTAGTAGCTAGCTAGTATATAAATAAGAACATAAAAATGTTACTAACTTTTTTATTAACGTCTACAAGTTAGTGACTGCAATCTCACCTGATGGTAATTGAAAGTGATGATGTAGTCTAAGATGGTAGCGGACTATTAGGGGTATCATAAACCTATACTCCTAATTGGTTTCTACGCGACGTCGTGCCGGTAGGGTGGTAACTAGCCACGGCAGAAGCCTCCCACCAGACCAGACTCTAGCTGGGAATCGAACCCAGCACCTCCAACTTTATAAAACGACAGCGCGCGCGCTGCGCCATGGAGGTCGTCAAAAACTTTAAGTTTAAAGTTGGCGTGTGTAGTTATCACCATCACTTTAAGACTAGAAGTAATGAAAAATGTGTCATATACGAACGATTCATAGATGCCTGTAATAAGTTTATATGAATAAAGCTATTTTAATTTGATTTGAGATCTGAGATTTGAGAAGCTGTGATAGCCTAGTAGTTAGAGCGTCAGCCTCTTAATCAGAGGTCGGCGGTTCGAATCCGGGCACGCACCTCTAACTTTCGGAATTATGTGCGTTTTTTCGAACAATTAAAACACCAATTGCTTCAACGGTGAAGGAAAACATCGTGAGGAAACCTGCACGCCTGAGAGTTCTCCATAATGTTCTCAAAGGCGTGTGAAGTCTACCAATCCGCACATGGCCAGCGTGGTGGCCAAACCCTTCTCATATTGGGAGGAGACCCCTGCTTCGTAGCCAGTAATGGGTTGTTCATAATGATGATGATTTGATTTGGATTAGGAGGTTGACACGTAAAGGAATAGAAAATAACAAGTCATTGCTATCGTTTATTGATTTAAAATACAAAACTTAGTGACATAAAGCTCTATCCTTTTATTGTTACAGTGCCTGCGAACTGACAATTCGATAGGAAATAAACATTTTGCTCTTGCGCACCCAGTCACCTCGCATCCAACAATATCATGTCACAGTACAAATAAATACAGTTATTATACATACTCAAGCGAAACATCTAGGGCCATCCTTAGTATCGGTTACAACTATCAATAGGTTGGTGTTTCCTGTTCTGTTATCACGTTTATTTCAGGCTCGATTATGTAAAATAATATTGTGTGGCAGGTTCCCGTAAGCTGACGCAGACCGAGCGGCAAACTGTTCGAGCACGCGCTTCCATAAGGGAGCATTCAAGTATTATTTAATACCTAACCAAAATTTTGGGGGGGGGGGGGAACGTTACGGTACGCGTTACAAGGGCTGGGAGGGGAAGTATTTAAAGAACGCGTTACGTATATATACAACAAAGGTATTGTTTAATGGTCAAATAAATGTTACGTAACGTTAAGAGTGGGAAAGGGGGGTACAGAATAAAGTTACGGTGCGTTACATGGGGGGGGGGGGGGGGGAAGGGTTTAAAATCTTGAATGCTCCCTAACCATATCATCTAATACATCTAAAACAGTATGCAAGATTTATATCCTCTTGACATAGACTTCATTATGTTCCATTATAAATAAAATTCTAGATACATTCAATAGTTTTGAAGCTTATTGAAAGACCCACAGATAACTCTACTAAAGATAAAAAACATTTCAATGAATTTACACCTAATATAAAACCTGGGTATTATCATTGCATTATAATACACCGCATTATGGACTTTTATGTCGTGACGCGTAGGTAGTTACGTGAGAAACCTATGCGATTTATTCAATTTATATAATTAATCCCACTTAAATTAAATTATCCCAATCCCAATTAATTAAATTTCAATTTATATATTTGAATCCCACAGTCATCCATTATTTTTTTTATACCTGGTTAGGTATACGTAGGTAACGCGTGGTTACGCGTCTCGACACAGTTGTCCAATCTGAATCCAGATTTAAATTGGTGCGTCACTGATCAGGTAGTTTTAGTAATTAAAAAAAAAACGGTGTCATTTTTTTTTTGAAAATTAACGAACTAAGACATAAACCGTGCTATGAGTACAGAAAAAGAGAAACTGCTTTGCTTTGTAAATTATAACAAAACTAACTTGAACAGACTTTTGGCAGTGCCACGTAAGGAATATAGTTTCTTTTTGGACCAGAACACACTACCTACCTAGTTTTATTACAATCTGATCAAAGGTTTCGGAACGACAAACAAGATACAATGGTATGTACCTTCTTTGGTAGCCTTGAGACGATACTTTTTTTTTTTCGGACTGTCTATTAGGTGTACAAACCCTATCGGTTGCCACAGCGTAACCGGGCTGTTTGGACTGCCTAAGGGCCTTTGAGGCCGAACCTCGGCTTAGGCGACGTTTGGGATAACGGGGGGGTCGGACGGTGAGTGGTCCGTACGTCTCCGAGGCCGTGGCAGGAGCCCACGTCCGGATGACGTAGATAGCGGGGACCTCGTCTTCGCCGGCGAAGACGGTGAGAGACGATACAAAACAATCATCATGTATAAGTGAGTTATCTGTGTGACTTAACGTTTTATTTCGACGTATTGAGCTATGTTCAAACCGAGACGAAAAGACGAAAGACGGAAAGTCGCTCGCGCCAACATGGTTCTACCAAATCGCTAGGAAAACACATTCCTTTTCAAAAACAAATTTACATTAGCTATAATTGAATCTTAATATGATTTTACTTAATATACGGCTGTAGAACGACGAAATGCCTTCAAAATTAAGAGACATTCCCCCATTAAGGGACGAAGAAAAGACACGCCGGAAGTAAAGTCAGTGCAAAAGCGTATATGATAATAGCGAGTGAATCGCAGATTACTAAGTTTGACCATTGCTTTATTGCCATGTCATCATCAAAAAAAAAAAAAATTAGTTAAGATGGTCTTAAGAATAAATGACTTTACATCGTTTGCCTGTATTACAATTAGACAAGAAGTTTTCATTAATCAATTGGATAATCTCGCATGCTCGCTAGAACAGAATGCCGCACGGTAACCACTGACTCTAAAGCATTTGACACTATACGTGCGACTCCAGAATGACTCGTGATCGCATTATCGATAGCTGTTAAAATAATGACTTGCGGACGATTTAATTAAATTAACGCCAAACAATTAAAATTAACTACAACATGATAATATTATTTTAAAACGCCCGAATCGCAGACGAGTCACTCTGAATGACATAGAGCATAAAATATTAAATCAAACAAAACAAATGTTATGTATGCTTGATCACATAGAAAAATTATTTAAAACAAAATATGTATTACAAAAAAAAAAAACAAAAATACACTTTTCCTCGAGTTTTAAATGAACAAAACAACAAAAAAAATTACTTTATTTTATTGAATGTAACAAACAATCTAAAAAATAATATAGTCTTAAGGGCAGATGTCAAACGTAGATATGCCCAGACACTGTAAAACTATGTCTACGTCACAGTTTATGGTTTTGTGTCAATCGGTTTGTGATAAGACATCGTGTCAAGTGTCACTATATAGATATGACAGCCCGTCAATGATGAGAGTGACGGAGGAGTACCATAGTCACTCTAGCGGAGCGTCGCGTTTATATTAGCGGGGAAGGATCTTGGGAGTTTTTAAACAGTTTTTTCTATTTTATCCACTACAAGTTAGCCCTTGACAGCTATCTCACCTGGTGGTAAGTAATGATGCAGTCTAAGATGGTAGCGAGCTAACCTGTTAACGGTATGGTAAACCCATACTCCTAATTGGTTTCTACGGGACATCGGAACGCTTAATCGCTTGGCGTCACGTCTTTGTCGGTTGGGAGGTAACTAGCCACGGCGGAAGCCTCCCACCAGATACAGTGATCAAATGATTATTAATAGTAATAGTGTGAATTAAGGACTGTTTATAAACCGACATAGCTCAGCGAGTTGCGAAGTTGAAGTGGCAATGGGCGGGGCACATAGCTCGGAGAACCAATGGACGTTGAGGTCCCAAGGTGCTGGAATGGCGACCCCGCACCGGTAAACGTAGCGTAGGTCGACCCCCAACAAGGTGGACAGACGACATCAAACGAGTCGCAGGGAGCCGCTGGATACAAGCGGCCCAAGATCGTGGCCATTGGAACTCCCTACAAAAGACCTATGCCCAGCAGTGGACGTCTATCGGTTGAAATGATGATGATGATGATGAATAAATCACTGTAGTTTTTAAAGTTCACTGTGGTTTTTCCCAGCAATCTCGTAGTGTTCAAAAACTCCCAAGATCGAAGAAGGCGAATCCTTCCCCGCTACCATAAACGCGACGCTCCGCTAGAGTGACTTTGGCAGTCCTCCGTCACTCTGAACATAGACGCGCTGTCATATATATACAGCGTCTATGGTCATATTGGTAACGTGTCATACACGTCATCAACGTCGAGTGGGCGAGCCCAGGCATTCAGACACGGACAGTTTGCAGCGTGGGCACATCAAACGATAATCTTTGGTCAAAGACTGTTCGGAAACCCGCTGGCATAATTTGTTACTTCCCTAGAATCAAACGAAAACACGTATCCCATACCTATGTCTTACATCTCTAACAATCCTATAACTTCATGAAGCAAAAAAGTATTAATTAATACAGTAAATATTTATACAGATATTCGAAAAATTTATATTTCAGACCAGAGAGATTAGAAATAGATTCAAATCTACAATGAAAACAATAAATAGATTGAAAGAACAGCTAAAACAGCGCTTACCGAGCTAAGGAACGCAAGTTAACGAAATACTTTCATGCTTCATGTGTGAAAATAATCGTACCGTACAAACTCGTTTAATTTTTAAAATAACTTTCTTGGGGGGATGTGGGGGGGGGGGGGGGGGGGTTTTTTTTTTTATTATAAAAAATCACGGCAACATTCTGCAGCACAAAAAAATCTGCTTTCAGTTGCAATATTCGTCCGCGTCGACTCCACGCTGAGGCGACTTCATCAGTCGGCCACGAACTATACACAATCGAAAAAAATATAATTTGCTACACGCGCCGCCTCAGCGTCGAGCCGCCGGGGCTGGAGGCCCGCCGCCCGCCCGCGCCGCGCCCGCTCCCTAACCCCCGTGTCTATAGCGGAGTATAAAAAAGCTACTCATCGCTCGGACCCCCAAATAGACGGGGCCGTACGACAGTCGACATTTTGTTGCTATACCCAAGCAAAATCTAATATACAACCTCTTTTGCCTCTTTATAACAATATATAGACACTATGTCGGACGTCCGAGTCCGTTTGTACCCGAGAGTCCCTGCAGCGCCCCTATAGCGACACGGTATATAATATGATACAAACAATAAGTGCAATACATTTGTACTACGAGGTACACGCGCCAGTCGCGAGCGCGAGAGCGGCGGGCCTTGTCCAAGAGTTCCGGCACAATAAGGCAGTGATTCAGTGTAGGCTATACAAAATATCTTCATTACAAAGTTACGACCAGTCTGTTGCAATGAGGTTAGTCTATTGTAGATTCAAATCCAAAAAGGTTGAACAAGTCAGTTTTAATTTATTTACTCCTATCTGAAATACCCAAAAAATTTTTATATATGATTCAACATTCCCGTAACCTACAAGTACATTTTGTGTTTTTTTATTTTTATTTTTATAGAATTACCTATACACTATTCTTTGTTTTACATATCGTCTGAATAATCCGATGGGTCAAAAATAACCTATATATTGTATTAACACAGTACAAGTTGATGTACAAACTCTCAAATCTCGCGCATTCGAGACCGGAAATAAAAACATATACAATATACAACAACTCTGAAATGCGAGGGCAAAGTTTTAAATGATTTCATCGTAAGGAGTATCGATCCACAGAAATCTAAACAATAACGCCATAATAAGATTTATTATGCATTAAGCAATGTTGATTTTAACTGTTCCCTAAATTAAAGGATCAGTGTTTATTAAAATAAAAAAAAAAAAAAAAAAAAAAACAACGGCATTTTATAGTACTATTTTCTATTTATAATTTAGACAGGCTCACGCTTGACGACAATCATGCCATATGAGAAGCAATGACGAGACGTTAGGTTGAAGGGCGCTTGCCTAGAAAATGCCTATTATATCACTCTAGCCTTCAAGGTACTCGAGTTATACGTGGCTGGAAACACAGATGTCCACTGCGTCACTGAAGACGATTAAAAACATTGTTGTAAAAGTCACGATTTCTATTATTTATATTTCTGTGATCAAATACAATCAATCAATTTGTGCACTCAAAAAATACATCATTTTTCATTTGTAGTTAGTTAGTTAGTTAGTCTATTATTTTTATTCGGTTGTATCGATAAAACGAAATTCAGTTTTGGCCCTTTGATTCCTCAGTCACCAGTTGCCGACACTTTTACATATTACAAAGCTTGCGATAACTAACTGAACGAAAGCATATCTAACATAGACGTCGTGTCAGAGCTATGTTATCTGTTGAATCTGCAGTCTGTATCGATTATTAGTCGGCCACCTAACATTATGTACAATATTTATTTACTACCATATTGCGTCCTTGATATGCATTGCGTAACAATAAAAAAACCTAGCTTCCATGCCCCCGATGCGACCGGACGCGTCCGGCCTCCACGGCCGCTGGGCTCTAAGTACGGTCGACAAGCGTTACGAACGAATAATACAATACAATCCTGTTACAACGTAACAAATCGCCATCATAACTTTTTTTTTTTTTTACAATCAGACTTATCGCATTAAATAAAAATATAGAATTATAAATATGGATTCAGTCCGCAAGTGTTGCCACATATTGTACTAGAGTACTATTCCGACGCCGTGGTGTCCCCATTCGCTATTGATTACTCACTACCGCCGGTAGTCGACGTGGATCTATACCGTCCTCTAAATATAGAGTGATTTAACTTTACTTATTACTAAACCGACTCGCATTCGTCTCCGCCTTACAAAATACTAGAGCGTAATTAACTCTATCGTCTTTGATTATGGAGCAAGGAATTATACTAAGCCAGTTCCGTTCGCTCGCCGAACGTCCACTTCGGCACACACAACCATGCAACTCATCATCATTTGAGCACTCGTCAATTTCACGATTCGTTCGAGTGACGCTCCCGCGGTCACTGCGATCGGCGCGGCGTGGGGTACAACACTTAAGGGTTCGGCTGCACGCCGCGAGCGTCTCACTCGGAGCACCACGCGTGTCCTCGCGTCACGTCTGTGTCCACTCGCGTTAAACCACGGCACTCGGTAACGACCGTTCCGTCGCGCTAGCACTTCACTCGCTGCGAGTGGCGGCGACGCTCGCCTGGCCCGGCCGCCCATTAGGTCCGCGGGTGCTTGTTGCGCCTTCTGTTCCGCGTGCGCTTGGTGGCGGCGGGCGGTGCGTGCGGCGGCTGGTCGGGTCGGGTCGGGTGGGGCGGCCCCGCGCCGGGCCCGGGTCGGCCTGGGTCGGGGCGCGCCCGGCGCTAGTGGATGGCGACGGGCGAGTGCTGCAGCTGGCACACGGGCTGCAGCATGTCGTCGTCGCGCCGCACGGCCTCCACCTCCATCCGCTCCGCGCCTCCCCACAGCCGCGCGCCCACTGCACACCGCAAACAGAACAATCACTATTAGCACCTCGCACACTTACAACTACCCTCGGCCGATATAATTCAAATGGACTGCCTAATCATGACTTTCACCAATATTTTTTAATTTAAAACTGAATGAACCGAATCACCATGCCAGTAAAATCGATACGTGAACATGGTAAGCGGCATAACACTTTCATGTCCCCTTACACCACCTGTCGCAACTCCCTTGTATGTGGTTGTATATTTATTCACTTTTACTCAATACATATTATTCTTGTTTATATTCATAAATTCACATATTTAAAAATATATGACATATGCAAATTTGTTCTTTCAAACTCATGGGAAATTACAAGATTGACGGCTATTATAACAGGTGATAGAAAACAATAATGATGTCTGGCTAACCTAGAAAAAGTTTAATCACTTTCAGCTTAAAGGTGCTCGAGTTATGTGGTAGGAATCAAGGTTGGCAAATGTTTCCAGCAAATTCATTGAATTTGCTGTGCTTCTTTTAAGGACATTTATTATATATGCATTATATAATGCCTACTTTCCCAGAGATCTAAGATGTCTTCCATATTATTTCAGGTAAATATTAATAATATTCCAAATTACATAACAGGTAAATTTGTAATTTAATATGGGCCATTTAAATTATTTCAGCTTAAAACTAATCTAATTTAATCATATGGGGAAGAAATCAAAAACTCTAAGGGTCTAAACTAATTTATGAGATACCTAAATAAGACGCTAGTCATCCTAAGAGTCTTATATAATAGACTGTGTAATATTTGCTACTATATATATATGTTTGATTTCACAATATAAATTCTTTGATAATGCGTGTAAATAACTAACAAAATAAAATAACATATTGGCAAAAATCTGCAACCATTGTATATTCATTTTTTTATTTTTATTAAAGCTATACATACTTTCCAAACAGAGTATATCCAATATATACTAATTTTGTATGTCTAGTTGCAGATACCAATCTTACATTGATAAGCCTTGATAAGCCATGCAAATATACATAAAATACGATGGATGAAATCATGCCACAATAAATAGAATGAAGGGTTCATAACATGTTGCGAGTAAATATAACAACAGCAACAGTAAAATCCAGAATAAATTATTTGCTTTGTATAAAAAGGCGTTTGCCACTTTGTAATAAGGTTAATACTCAATTGCTAGGCCAATAACACCAATAATAAATTACATAAAAACATGAAAAGCAATTAGCAAGATCAATTTACAGTAGACTATAAGTTTTAATTTATGTATAAAGTTTTTTTAAATCTTTGTGTACTTTGAAATTTGTAGACTTTTAACTAACCTGTTCTATATGTGCAATAAATATATATACTTTGAAGCATAACTAAAATATTATATTTATATTATTCTACCTTCATATTTCACATTACTGTACATTTTATTTCTGTCGGCTTCTTACAAAAAGGTGGCCTGGAAGAGATTGCTTTTGGTGATAAGGTCGCCTTTTGCTTTAATTTTGTGTTTTTTTTTCTTTTCCTTACAGTAAAGTTGTATAAATAAATAAATAAATTAATAAATACTGTTGCAGTTGTTATATTACACGAGGCTAATGGAAAATGGGGGTTCAATAGGGGGAAATGCATTCAGGGGTTATTTGGTATTTGGGGTAAAGGGGTAACGTAGAGTTGGAGGCAGACCTGGCGTACAATGTTAGGGCACTAGGCGGCGTTAGTGTCGCGAGGGGGGGCCGCCCGAGCGCTCTAGTCATCGCGAGTCCGGGCCATCTGCCACGGGAACATCGCCATTATAAACAAAGGGTTATGGTTCACTATCGCATCAAAATGGTTTGCGTAATAGTGTGAAACTTTAATTTGAAAGGGTGTAGCCAAAGTCATTTTTGTTATGCCTAGCTGTTTACCAAATTATATTATTTTTAAGTCAAATGGCAACATCCAAACTTTTACATCACATGAAAAACACAATACTTAGTTTATAGAAAATGTTACATTGAATTATGTGAAGTATTTTTCTTTTGCAAATATTTCATGGAATAGAAGTGTAGTCCCGTTTATTTCGTTTAGCATATAACAGAACTAGCATCAAAATTGCAAATAGCTATCAAACAAAAACAATATTTACCAGTGTTTTCAAAATTTATCTTCTTTATCACTTTCTGCGTTGATTGCATCCATTTGGACGACTGCATTACTTAATTAATTTGAACTTGTAATCAATTCTTTGTAAAATGACACATGTATAGAACAAAATGTAGAAAAATAACTTTAGCTATACCCCATTGCTACGAAGACATAGCGTAGTAATGTAGGAAAAAATAATTAATTCCTTGTAAAGACTGGTTAAGGCTAAAAAATCATCGAAAAGGCATTCACATAATATTAGACAAGTTGAATTTTTTAGGTTTTAAAAAAAGTTAAGTGACTGATTTTCCATGGAACCCAATTAGTAAAAAATGATTTGATGAAAGCGTCAAGTGTTAGCGGAGATACGAATAAGGGTGCGTTTCCACTAAAGCTAAAATGAGCGCATTGCAGCAAACGCGTGCTGGAAGAGACCATAACACACACACAATGTATCTTGTTAAGTCGTATTTAAAGGTTTACTTCGAATAAACGATCCGCTAGGACCTCTGGCTCGATTTTACTATCAAAAATGGATTTTGGATTCTTGAAAACGATTTAAGCGAGCATATACAATATCAAAAGATCTGATAAATCTATTCTAGCACGCCTCGCTACGCTCAGCTAACTGGAATCGCACCCACAAGCTGTAAATGGATAATGTTAGACATAAATCTACACAATATCATATCAAAAACACCTTTGGAACAATTATTTGCCATAGACACCAAACATGGCCGTACCCAAGAGAGAAAAAGGCATATTATGAAGCCAAGGCCAAATTCCAACTGCGTCAGCGGTGATGTGCAATTTATGCATCGATACGTGTGACTAATCAGAAGGCTCGTTTATGTCAGCGCGCCTTGTGATTGGCGCCACGTATGACACTAAATTGCGCGCCACAACCACCATGGTTTGGCGTTGACTGTCCTATTTCGAATTATTTTTTAATTTATTTCGAATTTAGGTCCGCCCATGTACACCAAAAGCCAATACAATTATAATTATTATAACTTTCCATTATACGCTTCAAATTTAGCGATTTATTTAAACTAATCGTAAGGAACCGTTTTTTAAGACACTTTTATACAATTAAAATCCTAGTACACTTTTCGCCAAATTTCCTCTTTGGCCTACAGAGGGTTTCTGAAAATTTTAATCGCTAGCACACTGATAAAAGGGTTGAAAATAAGAAACTATGATCAAATTAATTTTGTAACGACAATGAACTGAAAAATGAGTTTGCGATGTAACTGCAAAAGGTTCGATCTTCACACAACAGCAGATTTCTTAGTAGATACCATTAATCATCATCAATTACGAACCTGCCAAGGTCGCGAACTAACTCGAAGATACGTGGGAATGAGTGACATTTGCTCCAGTCTCAAATTAAAGTTTATAATTGCAGCTTTACCAGGGCTCAAGTAGATTGCCATCATAGGTTCTGAGGTTGTTCGAGAGGAGCAATACATGTACTTAAGCGGTAAACGTTACTAGAACATCTTCCTGCATAGATGTTCACTTCTGAGGTCGGCAAGAGTAGCCGTATGACGTCATTATTACCAGTGATCGAAATCGTAGTTGATAAAACCATACCGCACTAACATTGATGATTAATGAGGATAAAAAACCATTGGAAACGTTGTTGCGTAATATTTTAGCACAAATTATCGGGAATTATAACTTTAATTTGATGCATTAGTTAATGAAAGTAAATGGTCAACAAATGAATTCGGTCATCACTGGTCTTCCTATTTTGAGCAAAGGTACAAATCTTATATTAACTAGGTATTGATTGGCTGCTTGGGTGTTGCGACTGAGTCTTCTTCAGCTGTGAAGTAGTTGTACATACTTACGCACACATACATACGCTCGAACAGTGCCAATGATTTAGAAGAATAGTTCTTCTTGGGAAATAATGCTGTGTGAAAATACAACCTTTCATCAGCTCCATTGCTTCATAGCACTAAATAAATCTGATCCCACAACACCAAGACACAGTTTAAATAAAAGTCGCAAGCCATGTCGGTTGGTTGGTGTACGGTACTCACCGTGTTGGTGGTGTGACTGTGCTTGCTGTGTGTTGGTCGCCTCGTCTGCGGTGCGCTTGAAGAAGTTGTGCTGCAACGCGTAGTACGGTGTCACGCGCTGCTTGGGGTCGTACTCCAACATGCGCAGAATAAGGTCCTGGAAAATGATAAACATATCCTATTATTATCGAGTTTTAATGAAAGAAGGGCTTTCTTCTCATATCGAGTTCCTAAATAGTAGTTTTCTACGTAGCAGGAAAGTTATTTTTAAGAAAATATCGTAAGATATTATCATGGTAGAGAGTACAGAGATTTAGTTGTCAATAGACCAACTCATCCAGCCACCCGTCAAATACGCTTGGCCGAAAGATATTTGACCTTTTATTCGTTTTTATACCTAGATAGTAAGTATAATGTATATATTCAATGAATCAATCAGCCTACAGACGCCCACTGCTTGACATAGGCCATTCCGAGAGCGTGCCACCACACACGGTCCTCCGCCTTCCTCATCCACTCACCACCAGCGATCCTTTTCGGGTCGTCGGTCCAGCGAGCAGGTGGTCGTCCTACGCTGCGCTTACCGATACGCGATCTCCACTCCAGAAAACGTCTGTCCCAACGGCCGTCGGTTCTACGACAGATATGACCCGCCCACTGCCACTTCAGCTTGCTAATCCGTTGGGCTATGTCAGTTACTTTTGTTCTCTCACAGATGCCCTCGTTACGGATTCTATCCCTCAAAGAAACACCTAGCATAGCCCTTTCCATAGCACGCTGAGCGATTTGGAACTTGTGGATAAGGCCTACCGTGAGTATCCAGGTTTCTGCTCCGTATGTCATGATGAATGTATATATTACTACTTACGAATTAAGTGGCGCAGTCGGTAGGATACAAATCCTTGTGCGAGTGTTGGTTAAATGGAAGGTCTACAAAAGAAAAGCGTTGGTGCAACTTCTTCACAAAAGTTAATAGATTGCCTATCTTTGATTTGATTGATCTTTGGGCTATTGTTTTATCTTGAGAAAAGTGAGTTTGTCGCACCATGACACGCGTAAAAGATTTACAACTGAAACAAATATACTAAAAGCTATAGAAAGTTACCTTAAACTTTAGGTAGTCGGAGACTGAATGCCCGGGCTCACCACGCCGCCTCGCCGCTGGTCCGCCCCCTTCTACTCCGAGAATGTCGTGCAGTCGCCGCGTTCCCGCCGGCCGGTACTTTCTGTAACCGCTGCAACAAGAGACTTGTTCAAGAACACATAAATTCAATTCATAAAAGATTGCGATTGTATTCAGTTTTTACTTATTGTATTACGCTAATTACACTATGTAATTCTGTGTACAGTAATTTCTACCACCTTGCAATACAATTTTGTTTTCGTGAAATAACGCATAAGTACAGAAAACAGAAAAATAAACACAACACAGAATTAATTCAAGTGATGTAAAAACATTTATGGAAATGCAAACTGTACGAGTTTAGTGGGTTCCCAACTCTTTATATGGTCTAATCAAAATCTTCAATCGATTAAATGATAGCTTTTTAGCGCTCGTTTATACCCTATGTATTTACTGTGGGAATGCAACTTTTAATTACCATGCTAAGCTATATTAAGATTTGGTTGTTGTTAAGATTCTACTCAGTCTTAAAGAGACTATTCCTGCGATACCAATCCTACGATACCCTATCCTAGCCTTAAATTTTCAGAGATAGATACAATCTAAACATGCACTTAGAAATTGTATTTACTTTATTTAGATTCTTATAGCGAGAATACTGGATTGACCAAATAACCCAACCAGTGATTGGAAATATGTACATACCCGTCCTTGCCGGCAACTTTCTTTAGGACGTAACCACCGCCTTCTGACGCTGGTAATTTGTCGAAGAACTTTCTGGTTTTATGTGCCTGAAAATATAATAAAATAGGGCATTTTATAAAAAAAAAAACAAATATTTATAAATATAATAAAATACGCAAGTTAGCTTAGTGAATGAAGAAATACAATGAATACTTAAAACAACACGAGCAAAAGGCGACCTTATCTATAAAAGTGATCTGTTTCAGGAGTGCTATACGAGAGGGGATTACTGAGAGAGAGAGAGAGAGAGAGAAAATCAAATACAAATACCTACAGTAAATACGTAATCAAAGTCCAACAATGAAGTTCAAGTTTATTATTACTCTAAGAAACAGTACTCCATAGGGAAAGAAAGGGGTTTCTTGAGCTATTTGGGAAACCCTCTAAATTTTTCACTCCATAATCTTTAAACTAAACTATTGTGCGTATTATTTAGCGGTAATAACCAGCATTTCGAAAGTTTAGCGTTAAGGCACATAATAATAATGTAGCTTGCATCCCGCTGAGGAACATAAAATAGCTTATAACATAAGCTAGGAAAACGCCGGAAAATTATTCAAACGGCATTTAGAGCGCGAAATCAAGAATGAAGAAGAGGGAAGTAACTGACTAAACGGATCTTGATGATATCTTTCATTAAGATAAGTGACATGCTGGAGAATTTTATATTTAGTTCCAGTAATCTAGTAAAATAAACGATTGGCGCAACATTTTTTTGGGTCTAAGATATATAGATAGACATATTTTTTTTTAAATAATAATTTAATGTCATGCAAATGGCTAAAGTCTGAACTTTGAAAAACACAACAGTCGACAGCCCAGCGAGTGCAACTCTCCAGGCTACACTTGTAGCACGTTCGCAGATTTCATAACAGATCTTAAGTGTTTGAAAAGTTGTCTTATTTCCAATTAACAATGTAAGTGGGTCGGAGTGTCGCTATGGTTACACAATTAAACGGCGCGGCGGCTACATATTGTTGAAAGTTAGACAATTATCGCGAGCTCTAAGAGCCATTATATCTCCATCCAGAACGCGAACGGAGCAATAATTATTCGTTGCAGTTTCCAATGTTCTACAGTTTCTCACAAGTCGCACGACGGTTTGGGACTTTCGGAGATTAATTAATGAACTTTTATGAGAATAAAAAAAGGGTTCAAGTCTTCAAACTTTTTTTTGAACCTGCATATCTTTCTTTGTTTTTATAGCCTTTTGTTTTTCAATTGATCGGGCCAATATTTGGTAAGTAGGCAATCATTCAGAATTGCGACAACTAATTTGAGATAGCTCGAATAACCGATGGCCGTCATAAATTGCAGGCTTGGTAGCTCTTACAAATGGTGCAGAGGAATCACTGGATAAGAGCGGCAAATGATGTGGCGGGTGGATATCCCTGCAAAAGGCCTATGTCCAGCACTCGACATTTGTCGATGGTGACAATGATGCTGGACATCTCTATCTGAAATAAATTAACTGTAAAATAAAGTTACCTGATCTAGCAAATGGTCCGGCGGCATACCCAGCACTTCGACAATTTTGTTCATTTGGTCCAGTTCATTGGCCCCGCTGAACAGAGGTTCTCCCGTGTGCATCTCGACTAATATGCAGCCCAGTGACCACATGTCGATCGCCAGGTCGTAAGGGATCCCTAGGAGGACTTCCGGTGATCGGTAGAACCTTGACTGGATGTACTGGTATATCTGTTTAAAAGCAAAGTTAAAGGATAACTTATAAATTACACTCTTAATTAAGGCTGAAGGAATATTAACAGATATCTAGATTCTAGACTTAACACCTATGATCAGACACATACCGTATACAAATAAAACTTAATAATATTACATATAGCAATACCGTGACCGAACGTTTTCCGAATATTATGAAATAACTACATCAAAGGCTCCGGGCATCTAAGGTCATCTCATTAATGTAATAAACATAATATACTTGTCCTTATCTGCATAGTTGCCTTCAAGGAAACAAATTATAACAAATTTACCAGTTTAGTAGTCGAGTTTATTTGTCCATTAACACCAAATATACATAAGGATAGATAATATGAGTACATACATGTACCCTTTTATGTTTACTGTAACCCACTACAGCATTACATAAAAAAAAACCTTTGTGTGTCTGTAATACTGTAGTGTTTTTATGAAAATTTGATTATATTATTTTCGTAAATTTAGCTTTTTCGTGAACTTAATGGTGTTTCAGCAATACTAAAACAAGCTAATAAGAATATTAGCTTGTTTTAGTATTGCTTTCTTAGAGGTTTTTCTACGGATGGAAATTTGATCAACATTTCTGCCAGACTGCCGAGGAAGACCAGCGCTACGTTAAATGCCAGCAGCGCCTGCTGTGTTCTAATCATACACTTATGCCTTGATAACTTTCATGATTCGATTCGATGCGTGTAAGCCGTACGGTATGGTTTTTCGTTAGCGTAGTTGAATATAACTTATTATTTTATATATTGAAGCGGTGATAGCCTAGTGGTTAGGGCGTCAGAATCCTAATCAGGGGTCGGCGGTTCGTTTCCTTCTGTCACCTCTAACTTTTCGGAGTTATGAGCGTTTTTAAAAAAATAATTAAAATATCACTTGTTTCAACGGTGAAGGAAACCATCGTGAGGAAACCTGTACGCCTGAGAGTTCTCCATAATGTTCTCAAAGGCGTGTGAAGTCTGCCAATCCGCACATGGCCAGCGTGGTGGACTATGGCCAAAACCCTTCTCATATTGAGAAGAGACCCGTGCTCTGAAGTGAGCCGGTAATGGTTTGATCATGATGATATTTAGAAATTTTTCTTTCATGTGCTAACATTGCTATTTACAGGCATTGTGATTAGGCATAAATTAATTACATCATAATATTAAATTACACAAAAAGTATTCGAACCAATTATCAATGTTGTTAAAGTAAATCGTATATCGCCTTTTCGTAAGTACCATTTACCTATATTCTAAGGTAAGGTGAGAGATGTCACTTTATACGTAGTACACTGCTCTAGACCGTATGAACAAAGTCCAATAAATTTTCCTCAATCGCAGCCGGGAACAATAACTCGAATGGTACTGAGTCTAATACATTTACGCGTAATTGAAGATAACCTTTGCCCAATGGAGTACTAAATCGGAAGACCCCGAGGTGATTTATCTCAAACAATTAGCTCATGTGTATATACATATTACCGACAGCGGCGTCAGGATATCCGACCATTTTCATCGGAATTTTATGTTTCGTTTCGTTTGTTTGTTTGTAATTGTGCCTCCGTCCATTTGTCTTGCTATAGACTTGAAATTTAGTACGTTATTACATCCTAATTTTAATTATTAAGTAATTTGGAATTCCGATCACAAAGCGTTGCCCGCAATTTTATATATTTTCCATATTTCAATTATTAGAAAACTCTTGACAACCGGCAATTTTAAACATTGTGAGCTAATGTGATAGTTTAGCATTTTACAGGTTTTCAAAACGTTTACAAATACATAATTTCGAAGTAAGACACATTTTAAGTCATTTGCAATTGAATTAATTCAGGCTAAAATAACTGAGCCGAACATAACCGCCAAAAATACAACAGCAATATACATCTCTAACGCATAATATGTATATATTAAAACACGTTCTCACATTTTTGAATTAAGTTGTAATTTCTCGTAGGTATAAAGTGTTCCGCCCGTGAGAAATATAAATGACACAATAAATAAAAAACTATAATAACACTTTTCACATACAATATGTTAGATATAGATTTCAAGTTTGATAAATAATATCTGTGGGAAGTAAAACGTAGAATTTTTATTTTCTCCGCTTTATTTCAGACTATTTTAAGTTATCGTATTACGAAGGGAAATGCCACGAGAAATATAAGTTTTTTTCCATCATATTGTTGTGTTTCATACCTTTTTTTTTATTGTCTAAACTTGTCGCTTATATCTGACAGTAGTAACGGTACAAAATATTAAACATACTATGGTAAGAAATAATTAAACATACCATGCATTATAATGCAAATAATTTGATTCTTACACAAAACACTGCTTCACTGGACCACTTGTGAATATGTTTGACTAGGGATAGACAAGGGCCTGGATCTGAGACCCGGTTAAAAAAATCGTTGGGTATGTGCTTTGTGAGTTGACGTTAGATCGGACCAATAAACGTGTCACCGCAACAAATGACGTAAACAGCGCTATAAATAAATATAATCGGCAATAATGAGATAGGAAATATTACATTATGTAATTATTACGTTTGTTTTCATTTGCTAGAACAGACTAGCTGTGACGTATGTACCAGTGTTACTACGATTAATAAAACGAGATAATTAGGCCGTAGGGCGTTCTTAATAAATAAGCTGTTTTTTTATAATTGTCCTAAATGCTGAGTTTAGCCAAATGAAAACAAAAAATATATGTAGCTTACCTACAAAGTATCAATTGTATACCTTCTGATACTAAACGGTTTACTCTAGTATTATGTACTTTAATGGGGGAAAATTGAAAAGATTCCAATTTCGGAAATCATCGTAATTGTTAAATTTTCCCATTGATATTGGATTGTAAACATACCCTTTGACCTAGTTGACACGAACTGCCGAAGTCCACAATCTTGATCGCTGACCTCTTCGGGTTGCATAATAGTATATTTTCAGGCTTAAGATCACAGTGAATTATATTTAGTTCTGAAACAAAAAAACAAAAATATTTACATTCAACGTACAATCATACGTAAACATTTTCTTGGGGGAGTCAATAATATTCACCCAATATGAAGAACCATTAGCATGAAGATTATACGATCGCTATCATCGTATTATTCTCACGCTCACGCTCATATATCTCCTATGGAGTGCGTACTATAATTTAGTGTACTGCAAACAAAAATGAACGTGCGTAACTCACCAGGTTGACTAAGGAACAGTAACGCGGTGCACAGTTGCTGCGCGAACTTCCGCGTGAGGTTGAGTGAGACTCCACGGAAGTTGGTGTTTCGTAGCAGGTCGTACAGATTGTACGACAGCAGTTCGAACACTAGGCACAGGTGGTTCCGCCACATAAAGTGACGTTTCAGTTTCACTGGGAAAAAAGACACATCTTGGGTTAGTTAAAAGTTATGATCAAATAGGTATTTGACTGTCTCGTTCTTCGATCTATATACTAGATGTGCATGTCAGTTGTCAAATAGTGGCCGTGTAAAGTTACGTAAATTTCGATGATTTACATCGAAATTTACGTAACTTTAAAAAGGCCAATGTGTGAAAAAGCAACAAAAGGAAAGGAAATATTTTCAGAAATATGATCGATATATGTAAACAGCAGAAGATGAAAACTGGACACTAGTTCTGTTAGATTTTGGACTGCATATCCATAACGTTATTGATCGAACGGCTCATTGGTGGCTGGACGTTAAACTGTTACCAAACAATTCAACATCCAACCACCATTTTGACTTGAACTTGTCATATGAAAACCTACATTTGGTTTTCATATGACTTTCATATGTCAATGCAAAGTTGCTGTCATATGAATACCAACATTTGGTTTTGTACTAAACTTTTTTATTCACATACGAGTACATAAAGCGAACGCACACAAGCGAAATCTTGATATAAATTTTATTTACTCGAACAGAGCGAGTTTCGAAACTGGAGCAAAAGAGGGTTATAAAATAAAATAAGCAAATCCTTAATAACTATAGAACAAAGTTCAAGGGTCAAACTAGAATAGTACACCCAGAGAGAGTAGGTAGATTGCGTGGGCCGTGACAAAGCTCTCGAGGGGTGAAAGATAAGCGGAACAATTAGAAATGAGCGTTATCAATATAACTACGCCCGAAAGCGTTCTTTGCTTAAATTCTGTTAAAGTTCGTTAATTAGGCCGTAATTTTTTACAGCGACATGGATCTCCCACAGCTGGGCGCGGCCTTTCTTATGGGAGGAGAAAAGCGCTAGACAACGCTATAATCGCTTTTGACGACCTCCGTGGCGCAGCGCGCGCGCTGTCAGATTATAAAAAAACTTGGAGGTCCTGGGTTCGATTCCCGGCTCGAGTCTGGTCTGGTGGGTGGCTTCGGCCGTGGCTAGTTACCACCCTACCGACAAAGACGTGTCGCCAAGCGAGTTAGCGTTCCGGCACGATGTCGTGTAGAAACCAATTAGGAGTGTGGGTTTTCCATACCCCTAACAGGTTAGCCCGCTACCATCTTAGACTGCATCATCACTTATCATCAGGTGGGATTGCAGTCAAGGGCTAACTTGTAGTGGATAAAAAAAAAAAAAAAAAAAAAAAAAAAAAAACTCTAGGCTGGTATTGACGTTCATCTTAACAGAAAAACGCAATACGTAGCTTAGTCTGCCATACAACGTTTCTTTCATTAAGGCCAAAACTTATATTATATTAGTAATATCAAATCTCCCTAATGTTGATAATTTCTTAATTTAGATTACTATTTAATCGTTCTTAAAAAATTACGAAAAGACAATTTCACTTTAACAGAGTTATTTATAGAAATACCGTTCAATGCAGAAATTCGAGTTTCGTATTTCTAAATTGGAGAATTGTAATTTCTTATTTTCATAATATCTAATTTCAAGGTTTTTGTAAAATTAAATTGAGAGCTTACGGTATTTACTTTAAATGGTACTTTCTCTATTGTGAAATGTATATTTCCATTCTATTGTGACATTTTAAAATTTGGTTAAACAAAGACAACATTTCCTACTACCATAATTACGACAGTGTTGGTAGATCCTTTATTCATATTATTTTACGCTGATGGTGGCGACCGAGGGGGCTTTAGTGGGTAAAAATCCCACATAACCCAAGCTATTCCCCAGCAATAATCGGGTATCTCAGTAGGAGATTTCCCCCCCGTAACCAAAAAAAAGATCCTTTATTCAGGCAGCGTGCAACGGCTCACGTGATTAGTTTATGGGCTAGAGAGCGATATATAGGCTACTTTTTAGTCTGGAAAAATACTCAGTTCTTATGGGATACATTTCTAGCACATACACACACAACAAATACTCACAGCTTATGATGCAATTTAAAAATAACACGCATCATACTTTCGATTCCGTAAAATCTACCAATATTATTGATATGAAAGTGATTTAGTTGGTTTCTTGTGCTTCTGTGACGTAGCACATTTATAAGTTCATAACGTTGAAGTACCTACGCGCGAATAGAAAAAGCGTTTGAAGCCCGCAGGCTAATCTAGTCTAAACAATAAACAGCACGTATGGAATATTTGCTATATTCCACCGACAACAAAAAGTAAAGTTCTTTACTTTTCACGCTTGTGAAGTAAACATCTCCTGAGGATGATCCGGTGTCGGGTCGAAACGTGCGTAGAGGTTCTAGTGGAAGATTTTGTGTGGTGTTGTATTATACAAATCTCCCGGTTGTCGGCGGAATATAGCAAATTATACTTGCTGTTTATGGTTTATCATGGACTTCCGCAAAGTAACGCCTGCTTATATTCATTATTTAATCTAGTATAGATACCACTTACCTATATAATACTTATTTTCGGCATCTGCTCTGTTCATCATTTCTAGTAACTTGACTTCTATTTGTGCCTGATTTAGGAAAGGTTTCTTATTTTTAATAATTTTTATCGCTACTTGACATTGCTCCTCGTGGTCGTACGCTTTTACAACCTGAAAATAATAAGTTTAGTAAGTGGTAAGTTGAAACAGTAAGATTAAAAGATTTATCATATACCGGTCTAAATACAACTCGTGTTTCATCTCACTTCAAGTTGCACAAACACTATCGATGTTCATAACAAAAACATAGTTATAAGAAAATAAATTAATAGAGCTCGAATATTTCATTATTTTTAACCTAATTAAAATATTTGCCGCCGTAAAGCAATATACCCCTACATCATTAATTTTATAAACATTTTAAAAGTTGGGTCAAAAGGAGACCCTTGGCGTACGCCATCGTCGTTTAGTTTGATGTGAATAATGTAGGCAATAAGTCCTTATTTGTATCCTGCTTCAATTGGCAGACTAAAGTAGGACGAAGATGATGAAACACACGCGTAAGCAAGTGGGCTGAACAAATAGAAATTAGGTGATGTAAATAACCACGGTAATGTCTCACCTGTCCAAACGAGCCTTTGCCGATCGGCGACGAAATCTCGTACCGGTCGAGGAACTTTTCGCCCTGCTTGATGATGTAGTCGTGATTGTCATCGTCGTAACCGTCATTGTAGAGCTTTCGTTCCTTTTTGTGTGAGCCATCGTCGCCGAGGTACTGTTGCGCTCTCCGTTTTTTCTTCGCGTAGTATACCTGAAGACAAGATAAACGGACCATGTTAATGAATTGTTTTATTTGTGCTAAGAGATTTAGTTGTGTCAATAACTCATGTAGTGTAAGAGCTTAAAGTAATTCTTATACGCTTAGAACATTAGAATGAACGCTGATGAACAGCAAGTAGTCTATGATGATTTAGACCGCAAATTTAGTACAGAGTCAAGTCTGCAATAAAATATGAATGAAACATTGTACAAAAAGCAAATCTGTTATTCCATGTATGCCGTACTTTCATATCACATTAATACCTATAAAACTACCAACAAACATGCTTGTGTGACTACGAACCTAAATAAGAACTTGAATATTGCATATATTCTGCTAATGTGGACGAACAAGTAGATATACATTTTGCATAGTTTAAGATGAACAAAATAATAAGAAACCGCAAAACTTTCATAACTTTGTTAGTTTCAAACGAACGGGATCGTATAAGGACAGGAAATATTAAGCCGAGAAGCTCTCCCCGTATAAGATTGAAAATACATTTTTCAACATATTTTACAAGCACACGCCGCCGATACTACGCTAATCCCTAGGCAAGCCTGGAACGCTCTGTTTTGACATCGTGCATAATATATGTGGACGAGGGATTAGACGTTAATAAAAACGTCTTAGACGAAAAATACTGAAGGGTGGAGGATATTGCATTAGAAGTTCGGTCATGGTACATTAGAAAGAATAATTTTCAGCGTACTTATACTTAATAAATTTACTTCTCAAAGAATAAAGTACGAAAAAGATTTAATCATACGATAGCATGCGCTAGTTTAATTTCTCTTTGGCAATCATCGACTCGTGAGGTGTAATGCATTTTTACTGTCAAAATAATGTTAATATAGAAATTTAAATAGCGTATAAGCTTGTGTTTAACCTGGAGAAGAACAAAATACGGTTCGACTCCTTTAAGATATTCTCAGATTATGCCATCTTTAAATCAACAATGATGATAATAAAGAAAAGAAAAATTAAAGAACCGAGAACAGAGAAAACCTGTTTCCAGAAGAGTAGAAGATGTGAGGACTAAGGGAAGCCCTGCGAAGCTAAGCGTTATCGCTAGGCCTGAATGTAGTTAAAAAATATTACCGTTTTCTCTCTGAAAACTGATTTATTATTTCCCAGTTTTATATTATCTTCTCAGACAGATTCATAACCGACAAGGCTCTAAAACGATTAAAAGAAAAGATAATTACATAAATAATTGTCTTATTTACTTATAGTAACGCCACTTTTGACAAAATATGCATAATGACAAATAGGTCTTGACAAACCCAATGTTTTATTTTTATTTATTATATAATAGATACTTATTTTATTTAAAACTGATTATGTTGTCTCTGGGTTTTAGCAATGTTATGCTTATTGGACTAGATGTTACACCAATGTCGGATTTCGACTGTGCTTTTACCTTGTGCCTTACTTCAGTATGCAGGCTACTTCTTTGATTAGATTAAGATCAGCTATCAAGCCGTGCAAATGTGAAGAAACCTAACAACTAAACTGTACACGTTGAGACAAACACAGGTAACAAACAAATAAAAAGACACACTTTCGCATTTATAATTATGGATGAAGAGGCTAGAGGATAGGGGGAATTTGGCCGGACGTTGACCCAAATACGCGGTTGACATTGATCGACGATGTTCGATACGCTTATATAAAACGTTCATATAGCGCAACGCATGGCATTCGGAACTAGGCAGTTCGATGAACCTAGTTTTTTTTAATGCGGCAGATCGGCGTCGCGTCTAGCCGTGGAGATATTATGACTCACTAGCTTCTACGCGTGATTTGGTCTGCGCAGACCTTCTGTTTTCCGATTCCCTCGGCACTTAGAATACACTTTGCCTATGCTTAATTGTAAAGTTCTTTCAACATGACTAATCTAGGTACCTGTTTGTAAAAGGTCTCTAAAAATAGGTTCGACTGTTCCGACGATACTTGTCCTATCGTTCAATTAATGAATATGGTTTTCTTTCGAGCTCACAGGTAGACATTTTAGATTTAAAAAAAAGATATATACGTATAGACGTTGTGTTTTTCGCGTTATTTATACAGGATTAACATTTAATATGGATCGGAGATGCGTGGGCATTTCGTGGGCATCGCCTATGATAAAAACTTATAATACAATAAGCAATTTCAATACAATATTTGTATGGTACAAGGACCCCAAGGGCGTTCAAACCTCACAAAAAATGTAAGTACAAATGGGTCAATACATAAATATTAAATTAAATTCAACTAAAAAGAGAGCTAATTTATTGTGCATTTATTTACAAATTACATCATAAAGTTACAATGTGAAAATGTATACATACACAGTAAGAGTATGTCTTAACCGGAAATTGTGAAGGTGAAGGTCGTGTTGAGGAAAAGTGATGTTTTTAGTACGATGTTGGCTATGATAAGGAACTATATATACATTATGCCTCCGTACAAGATTAATTATACTGGATATACCTATCGCGATTTGGAGTGAATTCCCAGATGTGAGTTTATTTGTTTCTTACACTTTTGCGCCTAGACTTCTCAGCCGATTATCATTAAACTTGGCACATACATAGCTTACATCTTGCAGATGGACATGAGGCTTTTTTATTTCACGAACCATCAGTACCCGGAGGTTTTTAAAAACTGATAATAATGTGGGCAAAGTCCCGGGCAACAGCCCATAACTTACTGTGATATCGAAATCAATATAACTTGTGCTTCTTCTAGAGAACCACCAAAATGGCGTGCAGTAAGTTGGTAACTCTGTTTACAAAATCCCGCGATAGGACGCGAGGTCATATTATCGTCGGCGATTAAATTTTTAATCACCATTCGAGATGTAACTTTGAGTGAATTAATATGAAACTAATAGAAAGTAAACCCTATCTATGCCAATTTACTAATTTTAACAAACGTCCTTTGAAGGGCAAGGCGCACTTCATTTTGTCACTCCAACATTGCACCCAAATAGTATAGTCACAACTTAAGGGACAACAAAACGTCCACAACAAGTCAGAATGACCGATGCATCCGAGATATGTCACGTCATTTAAACCCACAGTATCTGGCACTCGGGCAGTCGCCGCTGTTACGTAAGTTGCATAGCAACCAATAACAATATTGGAGGCTGCATGCCATTCGCAGCGTGGCGGAAGTGTCGCATATCGACGCGGCCAAACGATAACCCAAATTTCTGACTGCGACCTACATACCTAATATGGAGTATGTTTCACAGGCGACCGCGCGCCCTGACAACAGAGTCATCCTCTACTGCTCTTACAAAACTTCAGTGAGTTGTTGTATGCTGAGATAGCTTATTCTAACTAACTAGAAGACTCATCGGCAACCAAGACTTTTAAGTAAAAGACATTAAAGTTTGGAGCATTGTCGCATTCTTCAAGTGCAATTTAATCAAGTCCTCGGTCACTTCTTGCAAGGCAAAGTAAGGAGACCTTTGCGAAGTTTATACCCTACGACCACTTACGTAGAAATTTACTTTCGCGTTTCTTATACCCACCGCAAAATGCCCTTCCGGCTTCCGTTTACCCTACCACCCCTCTATATTTTATCCCGAGTACCTGTACATCTTGTTATCTCATGCTTAGGCGGAGGTTGTAGCGAAGCGCTAGAAAGTTTAAAAAAAGGGTAGGTGGACGAGTGGTCCGTGTGACATGTGACAAGCGGTTTTCCTTGACAATGTTTGATCGAACGCTATCGGTTCGGTATCTAAGGTCAGTGTCGCCGATGGGGCGCTGCGGTCAGGGTTGCATGGGCATCATCAATCAGGAGGCTGGAGCGCCGCGCGGAGCGGCGGCGGCGGCGGCGGCGGGCAGGCCAGTGACCGCGGCACGTGGCGAGATGAGCGCGTCGGGCCGGGGAGGAACGCGGACGGCGCGCGGCGGCTGTCATTGATTTTCCCCGTCGCCCCCCACCCCCGAGGCTGCCTCCCTCCCCGCCGCGTCTCACCCACTTCCAGCGCCCGATAACGAGGTTAACGGGCGACGTGAGCGTCTCCTAAACTTTAATTATACCCGTACACCCGTCGTGCATGTTTAACCCGGCCTCTATTCAGCGTTTTGTTTGCAGCGCACCTGATAGCGGGACGTGATCCACTATTCGGTCTCCGGTTAACTGTCTAATGAAGCCGGAGATGGGATCCGAGAGCGTAACTTGCGAGCGCGGCGGTGGAGGCGGCGGCGGCTTCCACAACCCCTAGTGTAACATTTGTACACTCGCAATCAGCCGGTCGACTCTACGAACGATGATTTCATATCGAATGTTGTACCTACACTCAAGACTGTTTATCGGATTGCTAAGCAGAATGGTTGCGACAGCGTCGCCGTGGTTTGGGAGAGCACAGAAGCTTCGCCAGTCATTTTAGGGTTATATCGCAGTCGGGTCATATCTTATACCCAATCACACCACCACCGATACACCACCACGAAAATAGGGTTGTTTGGATTGACTTTCCTCCTTCGCCTTCGTTTCTTCCTCCGTCCTTACGAGACCGCGAATCAAGGATCTCGTCGATCATTATTTTTAGTATAAACAAGACGTTTTCAACCGATAAACTATAACGACCAAATAAAAACTAAAGCCACTCTTGTAGTCTTGAGTCGCAAATTGTAGTATCTTCTACTTTTATTTTTATTTTGACGACGTTCCGTCAAGAGCGCTGGTTTTAGAAGTGAAAGGAAAGATGCATGGTGTTGCATTTTACCCTCTTGAAGAATACTTGAGAACGACCTAAACTAACGATTGAGAAGTAATCGTACTGAGGGTTTTGAGGTCGATGCGACTCGCGACTCGCGGACCGAGTTCAATTCAAATCTGCTAACTACGTCTCGGCGTAAGCGTGCGGCTACGAAAACTTCGTGAATTAATTATAAACATTCGCTATTGAGCCCGTATGCTCCATCATGTTTGTAATTCCAGGTATAGGCCGCCATGATCCTACAAGGTACATACAGCAAACTACGAGTCATTTTGTTCCTTACGAGCATATTTTAAATTAGAGCTGCCCTATTCAGTATTTTTCTGGTTGACTTCATACGATATAAATAATTTGTCAGCGACAATATCTCAAATATTGTGTGTGGGTCAATAATAACAGATCTGTTAGCAACTTCAATAAAGCCACACAAATGAGGGCTGTTTGGCTTTTCTTAGTTTGCACAAGTGTGTGCATCAGATCACCCAATTAACGCGCCGCTAAGCGTGTTGAGAGCAATCAAATCTTAGTCTTTTGGAATATTAATAACGCCCTTCGCTATGTGTTTTATCAACAACTAGCCGTGACAAGAGACTTCGTCCGCGTAGATTAGGGGATTTTATTAAACTCCAATGGAATAAGCCACGCTTGTAATTGAAGATAATTACCTGCCCCTGTTCCCGTTTCTGTTTTCGCGCCCTTTCCCAAGATATAAGTAGAATTTCGGGAAAGTTTACTGTTTAATGATAAACTGAAGCTATAGATACAGTTCAACGAAGTGAAATTCAGTTTTTCACGAATCCCGCGCGAACTGTAAATTTTTGCGGTATAAAAGTAGCCAATTGGCTATTATGATATTTGGCCACTCCTAGAGATTATTTTTCGCGAATCAATCTGCTGATGTAACAATTTTTAACAAATGAACTAGTCTAGCCGACTGATATTTCGATTCTGATTGGATTTTCTGTCTGTTGCATTTTATTATACCACGACAGAGATATTAAGCAAAGACACCAAAAACAAGTTTCTTGTATGAAGGCCATTTTAGTTTTTAACTTTATGATGTTATAGCGGCAATAGAAACATGAGACTCGGTGAAAATTTCAACTCTACGCCTATTGCGGTTCATGAGATAAAGGCGGATAGACGTCCATACAGTGGAGTTTCACTAAAAGGGTTCCCCTGCCTCCTTTAGAGTACGGAACCTTAAGAAAAGTAGACAAAACCCATTCGTGCGAACTAACATTTCCATTTTCATAAATTAATATCGGAGCCCAGTTCTGATGTATACTAGTAGTGATAATTCTCAAGATTACGTTCAATTGTAAATCAATATTTATGACCTGGACATGGCGTACAATATCTCAAAACTGGCTCAATGCAACGGGCCAACTTATCATAATTCAAAATTAAACGGACTATGCTCACGTGCCAGTAATATTTCCGTGTATTAGTTTCGCAAGGTGATTTATTGCCATCAATCTCTCAAACCGTTTCGTTCGATACAGAGTAGTTTTTTAAACGATCGTTGCTAACCAAAATGAATGGTTGTACACTGTCTAGAAGCTGTGATAGCCTAGTGGTAAGGACGACCGCCTCCTAATCAAAAGTCAGGGGTTCGAACTCAGGCACGCACCTCTAACTTTTCGGAGTTATGTGCGTTTTTAAGCAATTAAAATCTCACTTGCTTCAACGGTGAAGGAAGACATCGTGAGGAAACCTGCATGTCTGAGAGTGTGATTATGTGGAGTGAAGTCTTCCAATCCGCACATGGCCAGCGTGGTGTGGGCCAAACCCTTCTTACATTGAGAGGAGACCCGTGCTCTGTGTGAGCCAAGAATGGGTTGATCACGATACTGGTTGAACACTGGTCCATTCGGTTCTTCATTTTAATAAAAACCTATATTAGAAATGCTGAATTGTGTACGACGTTTGTTCTATACGTTCGGTTTAACGGCTTCCCCGATTATGATATTTTTTGTTTTACAGAGTTACCTCTAATCCTGGATATGGACATGATATACTTTGGAAACGGGATAAGCAACTAGAAACCCAGATTAACATGAGGTTTATAAAGTAAACCAAGAAGGGTTACCAGCTATACCGCTTTTTACAGAATCTATACCGATACAGCTAATACAGCTATACTATATGTATAACTGGTTACCCTTAGATTGATAAAAGCATGGCATTGGGAAAATCAAGAATTGAAAAAAATAAAACAAACAGAAACAAATAGTGAACAAGTCGCGTGCAACTCTTAGGGTTATAAAAGGCAATGGTGGTACCACTGTTTCCCATGGGCCGTATAAAGTATTAGTATAAAGTTGCAATTTTAGTTTTTGTTCGAACGCAATGTATAGCTTTTCATATTTTCCCGTAGTACGGAATCCTGTGTGTGGGTGTCCGACTCGTACTTAGCCAGTTCTAATTAGTCACACGTTCCGCCAGAAGCGTTGGCTGAGAAATGGGGACAAAATTGAGTGTTAAAACAACACGTTAATAATCTTCGTTTTATGGCTTCTTTCCATATAAAGGCGTTCCAGTTTGCATTTGAAAATATAATATAATACAGTGATATCATATTAACCTGTCATTATAACGCCCAAAATTTTAGCACCTCTAAGCAAAAACTAGAAGTAAATAATGACCAATTATTTTTATAATTAGTTATTTATTGGGTCCATGCTTTAAAACCCTCTCCCTAATTAGAGGAGATACATTACATCATTTCTTACTTCCTTGTAGGTAGGTTTTCTAAAAACAGTAGCAATGAGGCACTTACCAATTTTTTTTTCGACTGTCTATTAGCTGTGCTAACTGGTTGCCACAGCGTAACCGGGCTGTATTTACCAATATATCGAGTTGTCAAGTCGTCGAATTGTATCATTTCTAATTTCCTTATTTTCCAAAAAGTTTTTTTTTTTAATCCTCTACAAGGGCTACCTTGACGGCAATCTCACCTGATGGTAAGTGATGATGCAGTCTAAGATGGTAGCGGGCTAACCTGTTAGGGGTATGGTAAAGCCATACTCCTAATTGGTTTCTACACGACATCGTGTCGGAACGCTAAATCGCTTGGCGACACGCCTTTGTCGGTAGGGTGGTAACTAGCCACGGCCGCAGCCTCCCACCACACCAGACTCGAGCCGGGAATCGAACCCAGGACCTCCAACTTTATAATGCAACAGCGCGCGCACTGCGCCACGGAGGTCGTCGGAGGTTTGACGAATGTTGTTACACACCACAAGTATGGTCACTTTGGCAATTCAGATTCAGCTTTACGAGCTTCAACAAGTGTTAAGAAAGTAAAATTCTATCTATCACTTGTAGTACAAGAGTACCTATACTCTTGTACTAAATTCAGATTCACAGTTGTTACATTATGCTTGTTAACATACTGTTACATACATTTTGGTAAAACCAAGTGAATTATGCGGATTATACAACATTTTGTATTCTTTTTTAAATACAAGTGCATCAGGAACGAAGTTCTCTGTCAGCTGATCATCGGTAAAAAAGTCACATTCAACTAACACATGATGTAAACAAATAGTATCCAAACTATACGCACGCCGGACGGTACCGTACGAGATTTGTATTTAGGGGGTATAACGCGTTTTCGTTACGTGACGATTTCTACCAGTTAACGCATGCCACAAGCCATTTTTTTTATTCACTACAAGTTAGCCCTTGATGGCAATCTCACCTGATGGTAAGTGATGACGCAGTCTAGGATGGCAGCGGGCGAACCTGTTAAGGGTATGTTAAACCAATACTCCTAATTGGTTTCTACGCGACTTCGTGCCCGAATGCTCAATCGCTAGACGACATGTCTTTATCGGTAGGTTAGTAACTAGCCACGGCCGAAGCCTCCCACCAGACAACCTGTAGTGTGTAACCATTTAGGTATGTAAACAGCCTTATTTAAAGTGCTTCTTCAGCACTACTGTAACTTATAACTAATTATACCTTTTCACACAAAAATCGGACCTTCAAACTAAATGGACGAACCCCCTGCTGGATAAAAGCGGCCCAAGACCGTGGCCATTATAACTCCCTACAAAAGACCTATGTTCAGCAGTGGACATCTATCGGTTGAAATGATGATGATGATGATTATTTTATCTCTACTAATCTATCGGGACCAGACCACACCATAAGTTGCTTTAAAGAAATTCGTTCCAATAAATCAGCTCAGCAAATACAGTGTCGCATCCAGTGCAACTGTACGAACACGCGGTGTTCTTCCGTTGTTGGTTATTCAATTACGGGAGGCGGCCAATGAAACGATCACTATTGCACACCCAAATTATTTTCGTCGGCTCACTTCCGGCCGAAGCGTTTAGCGAGATAACGGCAATCCGCTAATATTATCCCGCGATACTCTCGTTTTAGCGTAACATACGACTAAGGTTTCTTTCTAAGCACGATGATGCTTCTTTTAAATAAATGAAAATGCAGGCTTTGTTAAACGTATGTGTTTAGTGTACTATTGTAATTATTCGAGAGAACTCAAATTGTTACGTGTTTGGAGAGTAGATTTTCTGAGTAATATTTTTTTTATATATAAGTTTTTACTTATTTCTTATAATACGTTAATGAAATCACAAGTGATTTCTGCGCTTCATTCCACTGTGCGAATCACCATTTGTGTTTGGAAAGCATGCGAATTGTTCTACAGCTGTAAAGGGAGCAGGTTTTGACGACCTCAGTGGCGCAGCGCGTGCGCTGTTGCATTTTAAAGTTGGAGGTTCTGGGTTCGATTCCCGGCTCGAGTCTGGTCTGATGGAAGGCTTCGGCCGTGGGTAGTTACCATCCTACCGACAAAGACGTGTCGCCAAGCGATTTAGCGTTCCGGCACGATGTTGTGTAGAAACCAATTAGGAGTATGAGTTTACCATACCCCTAACAGGTTAGCCCGCTAACAACTTAGACCGTGGCTATTACTTAATAAAAGGAAAAACTATGGCCTTACTAGTCTATATACACTTCATCAATAGAATCATTATCATTATCAACGATATTCTGGCGCGGGTCTCCTCTGAGGACGAGAAGGTTTGAGGCCATCGTCTACCACGCTGGCCATGGCCATATCACACGCCTTTGAACACAATAAAGTTTGGCCACATTTTTCTCGGTTTAACTGTATGTTTGTTTGTCACTCTTCGTCTCCATACCGCGCAATGTGTGTATAAGGATATGGAGACGAAGAATGACGAATAATGTCATCTCCACATATTCTATTAAAACTTGAAGACATATTGTATGCAGTTTAGGTGTATTTTTTGGAATGACCACCTGCCTGGTTTGGACTGTGCGTTGATAGATCAGTTAGACAGGACATTTCCTTTTATTTTCATATAGTAAGACCCGCTCTAACAGCCGTACTACGCGCAGTTGGCTGAATAAAGTTTTCGTTCAAACATTTTGTTATTCCGGAATACAGTCTAGTTTAGATCAACATTTGTACTTTACACTTGCCTGTTAAATGCGCGCCAAAACAAAATTTTCCCCTCTAACAACCCCCCCACATGGAGTTAAAATTACCAAAGATCTTTAGACTAGTTTCTTTATATTTAAATGATACCCAAATCATCATCATTTGAATAATGACATATATAAAATTGTATAAAACAATTTTTTATACCCTATGTTACCCGTTTAGGGGATGAATGTGAAACATGTATTTGTGCTAAATTTCAGCCAGATCCTTCCAGTGCTTTGACCATAGTGTTAATAGATCAGTCAGTCACGTATTTATATGTTTACGAATATTAATTCTCTATTTTACCATTTCCAATGGGTGAGTTTGTCAATACAGCTTACTTAGATTTCTATAATATAAAACGAATAATTTCCTACAATTTTCCGTTCAGCGTTAAAGTTCATAAAATAGCTTATATAGTTTCCTTTTTATTAACGAAAATCAGCGTTTAAGTTATATAACTTTTCTTAGTTATAACGTTATGTTTTTCATGCATTAAAATACATAGGACTTTCATTTAAACTTCGAACCACCATTTAACACACAGATATTCATAGAATCCTTTCTTAGCGGTAAGTATCCACTAATTTCACTCTTTATAAAGAACACAGCATCCAAATTTTATCCTGTGCGTTGATACGAGTAGGTATATCAAGCAATCAATATCAATCAGACAGTGACTTTGGATTTTATTATTGGTGCTGGTTCGGTGAACCAAGCTTTAACTAATTTTATGTAACTTATTTTAATTTGATTAGATTTAATTTAATTTGTTAATTATTATACTAAAATTTAAGCTGTACAAACAAAAATGGGCCCTAGTCGCCTAAATAAAGAAATATTATTATTATATTATTATTATTACGGATCTATTTAAACTTTATACAGAGCTTGCTTTCAACTTCAAGAGGATTTTGCAAAGAGTGAGTAATCAAAATTTTCCACAAGGGAATACAGTTGTATAGCGACTTTGCGTAATAACTTACTTTTTTATTTTCTTCTTGTTTTCCCAGGATAAAAAAATAAATAGCCAGTCTTTCTAACAAAAACATTGGATCCATTTCTTCGTACTAGCTCAAGGCAAGCAAACATTTAGTTTCTCATCTAAAATAAATTATGACTCTAAATACATTTTCAAATCTATGTTTTAAATAGAAGAGATAGTGAAGCCCATTTGAAGGGGTTTTACACGTTATAATACATGCCCTCATCATGGGCAGAAATCTGTTTGGAAGCGAGCCTCGGCGCAGGAATCCCCAAAAAGCTAATACGAGTGTTCGCTAATTAATTTTTCATAGCCCTGTCGTCGGGGCTCGGGGTACGACTGGCGGGCGGATCCTATGCCCTTAGTGAAAGAATCGCACACTCGCAATAGTATACTCGTTTTCGAGCGCCGAAAAACAGTGACGTCAATGTAAAATAGACCTAATGCCCTTCTCCTTAGAATGAAAATGCTGTACTTCTCATTTTTATTTTACCGGCGTCCCGCTATGAGGGCTGGCTGTAGATAGGTAGTTTTGCTCGATAAGACAAGGTAGATAATTACTAGTTATCTCTGAGGTTCGTTGTTTCGATACTCGTAAACGACTAACGTAAGAATGTTATACTAAGGGATACCGGCGGCGAGTGACAGACGCGGAGGCTGCGAGATCACGTCGCAGCATCAATTAGGGCGGCGGAACTGCGCAAGTTTACATCATTAACACCATAAAAAGACAGTTATTGCGAGAAAATTTGCGCAATCAATTAGGAGTTTTAAGAGGGGTTGGGGGTGGATGCGTGCAGAGTGCAGCGGCGGCGGCGGCGCGGGGGCGAGGGGGCCGCGACGGGCGGCGCGCGCATCTGTGTGCATTCGGCATATTTACCCCGATAGTGGGCGGGCGGGTTCACTGACCCGACCCAATGCAAGGCCCGCGTACGTAGGCCGCAACGCACACGCCGTTTCATTAGTGCCACCGCACCGCACACCCATGCAAAAAGCTAACACTGTGCGTCAAGTGGGCAACGCACGCTTTTTTAATCATCTGCCGGATACCAACGGCTTAGATTAGCTCGGGGCATTCCGGTGCCGATTTGCGCGGGGACGCATCGCGGCACAGGGACTTCGCGACTCTGGACCGCTGGCTGGCCATATCGATCCCGGGTTTATTTCCAGCTCTGCTCTTGGTACGTGATTTAAAATTTATAAAAAAATGAAATTGAGTAGGTGCGCCTCCAATACAAACAATTTGCATCGCGCAAGTTACAAGCGCGCGAGGATGCTGTTGCCTATTTGCCTTGGTTAAGTATCGCAGATCGGTACCTGCACTTCATACATGCAATAAAATCTGCCTATCCTGGCGTTTGCATTTGTGTGTGAACATATCGTCTGTTCATCTCCATGCCTACTTCTGTCTTCACCTTCCCTAGTTGAACATGCACGCCATTGGGTAAAATGACTAGGGTACAAGTTTTGAGGTTCATATTTGGCCATATCATCTTTGCAGTACCTCAGCCACGTTGAGCCGTTTGTCCCGCTCATGACCACCAATAACCGATAATAACCGTCAACTAAGAGTCGCCAACCGGTATTGGAGCATCATGATGGCTTATTCTCTGTATCTGATAAAGATTCAATCGGTGTGCTGGTTACGAGCGGATGTTTGCGCATTTCGAGGGTTGAATGTATGGACATGTAATTACATATCAAGACGTATACACGGCAAATGCAGAACGGGAGTCATAATTATACCGCGGCATTCATATTTCCAGTGATTAAAGTAGACAGACATTCACGACAGTAAGTATAAACCGAGGTATACTTATGCAAAACCACCCTTGCAGTGGGCGAATGGTCGGATGCAATGCCATAACCTACCCCAAGCTTTCCCCTCGTTGAGGCAGGTCAGGGCAGACGCTTTTGAAGGGCATTTACATAATAACCAGGCGTATAGTATTTACAAATTGCTATCCATTAATGACACGCGTCGTCGGTATATGTGTTTTTGATGGTGTTTATAATATGTATTTACTTTATATTTTATTGAAGGATAATCAGCTTTATCGAGAAAACCATCGTTATCTAGTTGATATGCATTAAAATTGGACGTCACAACAAATATAACCCCATTGATCAAATGTTGTTAGTTGGTATTTTTTTTTTCTTTCTAATCAGCGTAAGTCTTTTGCTAAGCGTGGGTATGCCCGCTATAACGGGTGGGACTTGAACCAACGGCCTTTTCAGATATCACCCACTAGACCATTGTGATATTCATGGTACTAGTGCCTCGCTGGTCTAAACTCTGTCGACAATATTTCTGTCTAGATCATCATCATCGTCATAATTTCAGTACCATCTTAGAGTAAGGAAATTGGCGTTGTTTAACCTGTGTATTAAAGAGCACATTATGCCGTCTGTTGTTAACTTGATTAGAATACTATGTGATAAGTATAAAAGTTAAACCCCGTTAACCTTGATTGGTCAATGTTCTTTTTCCCTCTATTATGAAAAAGGTGGCTAGTGCCCAGCGCTGGGCCGTAAATAGGCTGAGGATGATAGTGATGATTGATCCTGACGTCATGAATAAAGTTATCGACACTGTTATGAACTGGCACCGACGTCGGGTTCCCTCACTGTAGATATTACGAAACAGAAGTGTGAACAGTAAAACTTGACAACATTATTTATATATTATTTTTTATTTTACTACAAGTTAGCCCTTGCCAGCAATCTCACTCGGTGGTAAGTGATGATACAGTCTAAGATGTCAACGGGCTAACCTGTTTTGGTGAACCCATACTAATTTATTGCCACGCGACATCGTGTCGAAACAATTGCTCTAATTAACTTAAATTAACTATCCACGGTCGAAGCCTACCTCCAGAACAGAATCGAACCGAGAATCAAACCCAGGACCTCCAACTTAATAATGCGCCAGCGCATGCTCGTCAATCATGCTACAAGAACATAATTTAAACGTCCGTCAGTCCAATAAGCGTACAATCACGGCAAGCGACAAACAGCATGACTAATGTCTGAGGCACAAACGATAAATTTAAATCAGAATCCCAAGAGTTGTATAACGCACTCCGAGCTCAGGGCCGGCGGCCGGCGCTGCTCTTCGATTGAATCTTGAGCACAATGCAGAAGGAACCTTTAGCGGAATAATGGCGTCTCTGCGCGCCTACAAAACACTGGCCCCCGGAAACTGAACTTAATCGGATTTGTTGCTCTGTACTGTGTACAAAGTACCTATTGATCAAGGAAATGGAGACATTCCAACAATGTACTGATTTCAATATTGTGAATAATAGGCTTTTGATTGTAACGTTATTGCAAGTAATCTTACTAGCTGAATCAATTCGAACTACTATGTATAGTTTCGTAGCAGTTTACTTCTCCAGTCAGGTGCATAGATACACAACGTTCCAAAAAAAAAAACGGAAAAAAACATCATTTTAGGATGGTATATATTAAAGTTCATAAAGCAATGCTTTTCGCACGTGCCTGGGAAATGACAGATTATTATAAGTGAATTACGCACGTACCAACCATAGCATTGAGAGATAATTGTATAAATAATGTTAGCATTACAATAATCACGTTATAAATTATCGTTAATAGAAAATTCCTCGGCAACAACCTTCACACAATTTATTATGGTCTAACGTACAGCGGTGCAACGTATCATAAATCTGTATGTTTACGCACGTACATCATTACAGAACGCTCTCGTTCGTATAGAAGCGTGATCACGAGACCCTAGGTTCTGACTACCCGGTGTGATCAAATCTGTAACTATAGTGTTTTCGGTCATGAAGAAGCCCCGTGTATCGGAAAGCACGTAAGATTTTTTCACTAAACAGTCTATGAAAGGATAATATAAATATTTTTCGTGAAAAAGGAAATCAGTTGGGTACAAACAAACTTTTTCGGTTTGGTGTCCATACTTATTCTTACTGATATTATTAATTCGGAAATAACTCTGTTCATCCGTTTCGTTTTCCAGCCTAAACCGCTTAACAGGTTTGGATACAATTTGGCAAGCAGTTAAGACTTTATCCTGTGACAGTGGGAATGACAGATACTGTGATCCCGGTAAATACTGTCGCACTGTGAAGTTGGAGGCCCAGAGATCTATTCCCGGCTCGAATCTGGATTGGTAGAAGGCTTTGGCCACCACCACCCTACCGACAAAGATTTCGCGTAGAAACCATCAGGAGTCTAACATACCCTTAATAGGCCAGCCCGTCAGCATCTTAGATTGCATTATCACTTACCACCAGCCGAAACAACCGTCAAGGGTTATCTTGTACTGGAGCAAAAATAATAATAATAAAAGGTTTTCTTTAAAACCTTAAGTCCAGTTGTAGATACATCTGTATACATAGTATAGATATATACGCCTATGCGTATATAATCTTTATCAATACCCTGAACCGGAATTAGGTAGCTACATTACTTTGTAAACTCGGATCGCAGACGAATCGATAGCATTCGATTAGACTGATTAAAAAATATCCCCAGTTCTCTTAGTAGCGATGATCACCTATTTCTACGGAATACACGTATATTACTCAACGTAGCTGTGATAGCCTAGTGGTTAGGACGTCCGCCTCCTAATCAGAGGTCGGGATGTTCGAATCCGGCTCCGCACCTCTAACTTTTCTTTATTAAAATATCACTTGCTTCAACGGTGAAGGAAAACATCGTGAGGAAACCTGCATGTTTGAGAGTTCTCCATAATGTTCTCAAAGACGTGTGAAGTCTGCCAATCCGCACATGGCCAGCGTGGTGGACTATGGCCAAACCCTTTTCATATTGAGAGAAGACCCGTGCTCTGTAATGAGCCGATAATGGGTTGATCATGATGATGATATACTATATTGGGCACTCGGATCTAAAAAAAAAAAAAAAAACAAGTGTTATTTATTGACATTGAAAATTAGATTGACAGTGAGCTGTAATAACACACAATATAAAGCAAAGTATTGCTTACAATCGTGTTAAATTGGAAATAATATTTTTTTTAATGCCACAATGTCAAATGAGGTTATGTTAGGTTGCGTTGGCATGTGTGTACACTTTAAGCCGACGATTATGCATAATGCATTCCCGGCGTGTACCGAGACACACACAGTGGGACGTGGTTACCTACATCGATATTGTAATAAAAACAATGCATAATCCATTAATTCCTGCGACCTACCGCAATACGAGCAACGGGGCGCCTTCTGATAGTACAGAGCGCCTAGCATGAGATTTTCCACTTATTTCATCACGTCAGAGTTGACTTTGATTTGTATAGAATCGAAAGGTAACCATCTATCGCGTAATAGACGGCGCTCTTTCGATTCAAATATTTAGAAAATTATGCCCTAGGTACATCACACCATCGGTAAATATCTAATAGCTCCGCGTTCTAATAAATCATGTTTTAAATAAATAATCTTATCAAGTATCTGGTAGAAAGCTTATTCTTCCTCTAAGATGTCTGGTGGGAAGATTCGGCCGTGGCGAGTTACCACCCTAACAACAAAGACGTGTCGCAAAGCGATTTAGCGTTCCGGCAGGATGTTGCGTAGAAATCAATTAGGAGTTTGGATTTACCATACCCCTAAAAGATTAGCCCGCTACCAACTTAGACTATCATCACTTACGGTGAGATAGCCGTCAAGGGCTAACTTGTAATGTATAAAAAAAAGATCTAAACATCGTAATCTGTGCAGGGTTAGAGCCCAACATCCTTACTTATATTATAAACACGAGAGTTTGTATGTATGGACTATGGACGTTTGGTATTCTTTCACGCAAAAGCTATTGAACCGATTTGAGTGAAATTTGGAATGGAGATAGATTATACCCTGGAATCACACATAGCCTACGCCATTTTTATCCCGAAGAAATGTATGGTCCCTGCTGGATTACCGAAAAACTAAAAAAAATTAAGATGAATTTAGCGGTCCTAGCGGCCTAGGTTATAAAAAAAAACTAAGAAACAGTAACACGCAATTGTTCTGGTATTTTTAAACTGTTTTCAAATTAGATCTTGCGGAGACCGTAAGTTTTCGCAGCAGTGAAACCTTAAACTCCCAACTCGCTTATGGAGAGATTCTGCTGATATACCTACTTGTTGCTCCCACTTTTACTAATTACTCTATACTATAATAAATAGCCTGGAGTAATCTTCAGAACGGCTGAAGCGATTTTTTTCAACGGGAATAACTTTCGTACAGTCGTATGAGACCTGTGCAATAGAAGCTTGAAACTTGAAAATATTAACGGACGTTGTCATGGGTAACTGCTAGTGTATTGTCATTTTCTATATAAATAGAGAATAAGTAAAATCCTAAAACGTTTAGTCAAATAATACAGAAGCCATTAGAAACGATATCTGGCATAATAGGTGTCATGTGAAAAGAACGCTTACTGTACAGGAAAAGTTTTTATGCTTATATATTTTAAGCCATATTCACGTAACAGTTTGCGGTAAAACAAACATTATTTATGAACCACTCTTCCTATCATCATGGAAACCGACTAAAGTCTTTAGTCGGTTTTGATTATAATATTAATATCATTCGGTATTGATTATTATGCATTAAAAGATTCATATTAAAAAGATCTTGATGTCCACTTCCTTTTGTAGAGTCGGTTAGAAATACGTCAATGAAAAAGAAGACCGTCAGCGCTCTTTTTATATGACATATACAATACTCACAATGAAAAGCTCAGATTAAATCTTAAATTACTTGATAAATTTCGTAAACCGAATTTCAGGAATGGAAAATTGGGAATTAGATACGAGAACCATTTAAATTAACACAATTATCTATTATAATAAAGGTAGAAACGTAATTTCATAATATAATAAACGGTATGTATAAGTAAAAATTAATTTATGTATGATTCAAAACCATCTTTTTTCAGGTGAACTATCATAAGTCTGTGTTTTACTTAATTAGAAATCTATTATTTGGACCCATCGTTCCAAATCTGCGGGTTTCGCGGATAACTTAAAAAGGGAATGCAATATACCTATTTTTTTTTAAACGATTAAAATATCTCTTGCTTCAACGGTGACGGAAAACATCGTGAGGCAATCTGCTCGCCTGGGAGTTCTCCATAATGTTTTCAAAGGCGTGTGAAGTCTGCCAATTCGCACATGGCCAGCGTGGTGGACTATGGCCAAACCCTTCTCATATTGAGAGAAGACCCGTGCTCTGTAGTGAGCCAGTAATGGGTTAATCATGATGATGATGACTGTATTTATATGGAACTAAATAAATAAATACGACGATGGCAATGCTTTGTGATGAATAATTTTGTACAAAACCTATTTTCCCATTTTGATAGCAGTAGAAATGTATTATACAAGTTTAAATACAAAATCAATAATTATTACTAGTCTTTAACGCACAACGTTAACTGGCTAAATCCTCAGTCAATATATTATATTATATTTAATCCCCAGTTATTAGAAAAGTATTTGAAAAAAAAAAAAGCTTTAATGCGATTTTGCTATCAGAATATTGAAGGGATTCGATGATCGATATATCAAGAACCGTTTTTATTATATCACGCACACGCTCGATTCAAAATGCTAAAGTAATGCAAAGATTTAGCTGTAAACAGACGCTAATGGACTTTGAACTCAAGATACTGGAGTGTCTACCTCGCGGCACCGGTAAATGGTGCGTCGGTAGACCCCTCACTGGGAATTCGCTGGACATAGATGCAAAGATAATGGGAGTGTGGTCTTTCTTAGTCAATCTCTTCTAGCAGATTACCTTGTATTGAACTCGTCGCTAATTTCCCTCAAGGAGATGACATTGGGACGAATGGGACGGTTCGACTGATGAGGCCGTGATATGAAACCACGACGAAATGGAGATTCTAGTCTTTCACGGAGAAGATAAACACGTATGTATGTCTGTATCAGTCGAGACCTACTTGGTATGTCCTATATTCAGTGTTTACTTGCGTCTAAATTAGATTAATTGTTTAATTGATAGCAATCTATACTTCCATTGCGAAAGTGCGTCTGTTTATTTGTTTGTTTGTTTATTTGTTGTTGATGAGCTTTGACAGGTAGATAGATTGCGTCCTGGAGACGGACATAGCATACTTTTATCCCCGAATGGCGATCCTTTATCGGGATTTAACTAATCTTGTGACAACATTATGTATACAAATATTTTTCTTCTAGAAGATCAATATGCAAGTTTTCAAGCAGTGTTCTTACTGGATACAAAAATAACACGGATGAATATGCAGTGATAATATAATAGATAATAATGGGCCGTTCATATTCTCACCGTGATGTGAAACCACGAAGAAATCTAAAACCCCAGTTTCGGCGATGTCTTTGCCGCACTTTGTGGGTTTCTTTGCGCGTCCGGAGAGTAGAAAGCAATAGTTTATAATGGGACAGTAGTTGACGAATAATTTGAATCTGTGACACTTTTATATATAACACAAGAACATCGCAATGTGGTACTTTAGTATTTATTGCGTGCGATGTGTCGAAATTTTAGAAAGCAATATTATGATGATGCATTTGGACCGAGATCGTGATGAGGAACCAAGAAGAAGTCGACAACCTTGAATTCGAGGCTACGCTGATGTTGTGCGTATTATTTATCTTTAGAAACGTAGTGGTGATTTCCTTAACGTTAAATGTCCGGAAAATGGACAGTGGAAAGCAATAGGTTAATCTGCGGATTTAGAGGCTGTTCTGAAGTACGTATAACTGTAGTCGTACTCGGAACGTTCGCGAGGGATTTCTTAGCGTGTGCAGTGTCGGGGGAATGGAAAGCAATAGGTAAATCAGCGAATGTATAGTCCACGCTTCATCAAGCCCCCAGCCCGCGCCATCGGCCGGCCCGACTCGCACGTCAATAACCCTAGAGCGGGCCATTAAAAATCATACGCGTTCAAAAAGCCAGCCCTCAGTGTGCACTGCCACTTCAAAGTTTGACCTCGCAATTACTAAAATTGGTTTGATTTACCATTTTAATTGTAACAAAAAGCTTATTTTTTCCAGCGGCGTGGACGAGGGCATCGCGCGGAGGCAGTGCAATCTCGACCGAGTGACTTTCGGCCGGAGGGTTCATTAGGGATCGGCGGGGCGAAGCGGCGCGCGGGTCACGGGTAGGAATTTTGAGCTGTGGCGTCATGTCGTTAAGGCGTAGTTTCTGTCGGAGGTGTCCGTAGGCGCGAGAGGAGAGCACTCGAGGTCGGATGCTGAGAGCGGGGGTGGAGGGTGGCGCGGGCGGGGGATGGGACAAAATCGATATCGTCGGGCGGCGCGCGACGTCTTGCTCCTTCCCCGCACCCCTCTAATGAATGAGAGCGAACATAGTCATCTCTGCGGATGGCGGCTCCGGCGATACGGCGTGCCGTCGCCGCCTAGACTTCGTAACGCATCCGATACGATATGCAGCTTTGCGATTCGATCACGAACTGAATACCCCATTCCTCAAATATGGTATAACCATACCACTCTGCGTTTTTCAAATATCTTATTGTTTGACATTAATATAACATAAGTTTGTTTAAGAATAAACTAATATTCGTTTTTTTTCCGTTTGCCAAATTATTAGCCTAGAATGTTTCTATCTAACTGAAAAGTTCTATTGCTATGTGTTGAGTCTGGCATGCAGTAAAAAGTGTGATGTACTGCTTACAATTACCTCTACTTGTCTGTGAGATTCCTATCCAAATAGGGTAAGCAGGCAGTTAAAACCCGACAAATGGAAATGGATATCATGTTGGAATATGTTTTTTTTTATATAATAATAAAGGAGACGATAATTTCGAAATCACAGATGGACGTGTGATTCTATCATTTATTTGCAAGGAATTTATTGCAAACTTCATCGAATTTTTTACCTACTCACATACTGAAAAGTCTGTATCAATCAACATAAAATTAACATAAAAAACGTAAATCTCTGACTACCTTATCTTACTAATATTATAAACGCGAAAGTTTATAATTATGGATGGATGGATGTTTGTTACTCTTTCACGTATGAACTTCTAAAATGTTTTTTTATGAAACTTTACAATAAAATAGCATATAAATCAGAATAACACATAGGCTACAAAGATATTGTGTGAATTGTCCAAAATATGACGATAAGTGTCATGTAATTAGGAAAAATCTACCATCAGCTTTATAATTTTAATTTTAATGTTTGTTCTTTTCTTACGCCATGCTGACATAAGCTACTCGAAATACTAATCCTGCGCAGACAAAGACGCGGGCACCAGCTAGTACGTAATATATATTTATAAGTATTTGTCGACCACCTGTTTGTAATGAGCTTCCTTTTCCGGTATTCCTATAAAAGTTTACTATCGAAATGGCGGATACACAAATTCCTTAAACTGGCACTGTAAATGTTTATGGACCCGGGTAATCACTTAACATCGGGCTTTACGCTTCAACTTGTATGCTTGCAATCTATACCTGTGAAAAAGTACTGGTATTGACTGACACAGACTGACAAGTAACATAATACATACAATATATTCGTTTATATCAATCCTAGTGGTTAGGCCGACAGCCTCTTAATCAGAGGTCGGCGGTTCGAATCCGGGCACACACCTCTAACTTTACGGAGTTATGTGCGTTTTAAAAAAATTTAAATATCACTCGCTTCAACGGTGAAGGAAAACATCGTGAGGAAAAACCTGCACGCCTGAGAATTCTCCATAATGTTCTCAAAGGCGTGTGAAGTCTGCCAATCCGCACATGGAAAGCGTGGTGGACTATGGCCAAACCCTTCTCATATTGAGAGGAGACCCGTGCTCTGTAGTGAGCCGGAAATGGGTTGATCATGATGATGATGATCAATATTTATGTACATATATATATATATATATATCTATTATTGCACCACCTTCCTCTTTCCGTATCTTTTACATCTTTGGTTGTATGGAAGAGATCGCTAGGTAGCGATAAGACCGCCAAACTGTATACCTACTGTTTCTGTGTTATTTTCTGTTTTTATTTCCTATTTGTGGTGTGCAATCAAAAATATAGGATTTTGAAACCATCACGATAGGGGGTGAAAGTTTGTATGGAAATCCTATTACAGGGCTATGAAATTGTGTTATTAGATATCCTAGTTTTGGTTGGGGATAAGCTTTTGTTTTTTGTAAAACCTACCCTTAAAACCGGGTTGGTATTTTGTATGTGTATCCACATCACAACATTCATTTCGATAGCAATCAACTCACGCACTAAAGCAGGCAGACTGAATAGCTTAAGACTAATTCATGGCATTAGGGGCATACAATAAAGGCCGTCGCATACCATATAGACGCGACGCGACGCCGCGCTTTTTCGACACCAAACACTCAAATGAGGGCATGGAAAAGAGAGCTCTATATCGTGGGTATTAAAGAAGTAAGTTGTTTAAATAGTCGACAACGAACCACGATATGCTTACTCGTTAACAACTACCCGCTTACCACTCGCCAACAACGCGTGGTCAACTCGTCGACGACGCGTTCCTTACTCATCGACGACGCATTGCTAACTCTTAGACAACGCGGTAACCGTGCACTAACTCTCCTGTGACGTTGACGTTGGCATGATAGCCGAAGGCGAGGTGTGAGCTCGTGGTCGACTAGTGCACGTCTACATTACCGTCTGGTGGAACATTGGGAATTGTATCAGCGATGACGATATGATGGAAAGGTATTGAAACGGTGTTGCGTCGATAAGTAAGAGACGGTCTGAAGAGGATTTCAACTTTGGGGGTGAACGGAATAAAAAATTTGTACGCAGACCCTATTATTGTTTACTTAAGAGCGTGTTATTTTAAATTATTGGTAGTTTCAAATAAGTATTATATTATTAATACACAAACATGTGTGTACGTTTGTTACACCTTAACAACCCTCGAACTACACAACCAATTTGGCTCAAATTTTGAAAGGAGAAAAATTATACCTACTCATTTAATAATTAACTAACATGGTTTTTTCCGTCGGTTACCTATACCTTGAGTTTGCTGTGGGTAACTTCTTCGAAATTAGATTCAAACGTTGGGAATGGTAGCGGAAACGGGAACGGGAATAGGAATGTGACATGTGTGAATCTTCAATTACAAACTCTGCTTACTCCACAGTAATATTTAGAACCATTAATCTAAGCGTACTAAGTCGCGGGCATCAACTAGTTTGAACATAAATAAATATACCTGTGGCCGTAAGATTTCTCGGAATACCAACCGGTAAAATCGGAGTGAATATTTTGTATGGATAACATAACATTTATTTTGACAGGAATCACGTAACACGTTGTAAAGGTTAATAATATACCAATAACGAACGAAGGTCAAAACAAACTTCCTGGGCTACAAAGTAATATAGATAGCCCTATATACTCGTAGTTAGTTTCAGGACAAAGTTGTAGGCATCAGCTGGTTAATATGACAGCACCAATTCTCCAGTAGTTCTGGAAAACATCGTGAGGAAACCTGCACGCCTGTTCTCAAAGGCGTGTGTCTTAAATCCGCACATGGCCAGCGTGGTGGACTATGGCGTGCTCTGTAGTGAGCCGGCAAATTTCGAAATATAAATGGACAGAATGCCATCAGTTAGCAATAATCCGAAAATGTACTGAATTAAAAGGCTGAGTTTGGAACCCATCGGATCGAGGTGTTGGCCGAGAATGGGTTGATCATGATGATATATAAATCGTAAAAGGGTATTAAAGCAAAAAATGTTTTATCAGCATCAATATAACTCTACCCACTGAGCACATCCCATTCTGGATACGAGACGTGATATGGCTTAGACCCTTAAAGCCGTTCCGATGCGGGTAGGCGGGCTTCACAATCAATTAATCACACGTTGGCAATAATAACCGTGGCTGAACGGTTTGCTTAAGCTTCAAGGTACGGGGACAACGCCAATTTCCGTATTCCGGGAATGTAACCCGGGAACTAGTGATCCGCAGCTGCGTGCTACCACACCAACGGGTCAGTTAAATCATACAGACTTCAACCATACAAACGTTATTAGAATATGTGCAAGACTAAATAGAAATGAAATTGTCTGGGGATACAAAACATTAAGCCGTACGAGCACCTCGGGGCACAAAACAGAGCGTCATATCTAGACATTAATTAAACACTAGGTAAGTGCATTGCGATTACAATGAACATGTAGACTTCGTATAAATGAAGACAGCATTTTGTGTGATTTGACTTCACTAAAGTTTGGTTCACAATATAAATATTCGATATTTAATATCGTTACTTAAAATTTCTCTCTTTTTTTTTCGCAACTGCATAGCAACGTTTTGATGTTATTTTGTATATAGAGTTTGTGGGCACATTATTTAAGTCACATATAGCTTAGTAATTGATAGAAAATGATTGAATACGATTTAACCAGCAAAAGCGTCTTACAATTTTTCCACTCCCCATTTAAAACCCTTGGGGGTGTAATTTCATAAAATCATTTCTTAGTAAAAGCCTAAATCATAAAAGAAACCTAATTAAAATATTCAAGTCTTGTTTCAGATTTTGCGGTTGATAAATCAGTCTCTGTATGAGTCAATCAATCAGTCAGTCAGGACTTTAAATTTTATAAATACAGAGTACAAGTGTATAATTTTCGTACTTATCGATGTTTTTGTTGTATTCGATTTTTTCTTATCCATTACAAGTTAGCCCTTGACGGCAATCTCACTTGATAGTAAGTGATGATGCAGTCTAAGATGGTAGCGGGCTAACCTGTTAGGGGTATGGTAAACCCATACTCCTAATCCTTGTCTACGCGTCATCTTGCCGGAAATCGCTTGGCGACACGTCTTTGTCGGTAGTGTGGTAACTAGTCACGGCGAAGCCTCCCACCAGACCAGACTCGAGCCAGGAATCAAACCCAGGACCTCCCAACTTTATAAAGCGACAGCGTGCACGCCGCGCCAATATTTAGAAGGACATGATATATACTTGCCAATTTTCATAGTTCTCGGTTAACGGAAAGCATACATTTTGAATTCCTTGAGAGTGGCAAAATATAACGCGGGCGAATCTTTTTAAGTACTGAGAAGATTGAGTTATTCACCGCTTCAACGGCCTGTTTGCTCTAAGAGTACATATATATATATATATATATATAGTCGTAATAAAGCGTCTTGATACACAGACAGACTGCGGGACAACAGCGTGATCGTATAGAGATACCGCGTTTACCTTGAGGTGCGGAACCCAAAAACGAGTGCTACATTCAAGAATTAAGAAATCTTTTTGCAAAATTAACATAAAATGTTATCTTTCAATAACACCACAAGGCCATTGCTTTTTGTTGTAAAATTGTGCATAACTCTTTTGGCATAAGTTATAAAATGTTAGTTTATGTGGACTCAGCTTTAGCTAACGACTTTTATAAGCTTGTAGGTTTAGATAATTCAGATGGTTGTGAATCCAAACTTCAATTATTCACTGAACAAAACAATACAGTTTAAAGACACTCGTACCACAGTTAAAAGATGAAAAACGCTAGACTCTCATGACTCGGGACTACTCTATCTCAACTGTACTCGGGAACAGTAATATCACGAGAAGCAGCTGCATCTTCTGGTAGCTTCGAAAACGCGACGCGATGGCGATGAGGGAAATTCGGTTATGGTATTAAAATGTACTAATATTTTTTCTTTACGTTGCATTAGAACAGGAGGCATTTTCGTTCGATTATTTTCACGCAAAGTTTGTTAATAATGCACCCCACCAATATGAGCTATACCCACTTTACAGACTTAGGAACACCAGGTGATAAATCTTACTGACTGACTTAGGAAACAGTTAAAATGAGACAACGTAATGTGTCCGACGTAAGACTGTTTCGTTTTAACACTAACATTGGCGAAGTAAAAGTAAGCGCCAAAGGACTCAGCGTAAGACGTTGGAAACGTGAATAGCAGGAAAAGAAATAGCGGCTTGCATTAGAGACGAAAGAAAGACACACAGTATATCTTATTCTAATAAGAAATTTTATGTCTGTCTGTAACATCAAACATCAAACAGAAAGGATGTTCAGCCGTGCCTTATTTAATCTAAATCAACAAGTCGCTGATTTCGTCTTCGTTTCGCGAGTGACGTCACAACAAAAAAGTTATAGTAATAATAAAAAGAAATAGCAAGGAAAACCATAAGGAAGCAGCAAAACATATTATTAAAACTATCATTACTTGGATAGATGTTATTTTTAAAAGTACCCATCAAAAATTACCGTAACACAAATTTTAAGTTGAAAAACGCTAGACTCTCATGACTCGATACACAAGCGCGACGTAGAGAAGTACTGGGGAACAGTAATAACAAGGAAACCAGCTGCATCTTGTCGCCGAGCCGACAGCTCGACGCAATGGCTCGTCTTTACATCATTAATACAGCTGGAGGGAAATATGGCGATGGCATCGCGATCTCGTATTGCTAATATTCAAGTTTCTCATTATAATGATGATGCCTTCGAGTTTTTTTTTTTTTTAATATATTGTCTGGCAAAGTAATTCTTATTTGAGCATTGTCAATGTTTTCAAGTGGACTTTTACGGTTGACTGTATAATAAAAATAATACCACATTGTCACTCAAAGTTACCGTGTTTATATTGTACATTGTTACTATATCTCGCCCAATGGTTGTGTATCGTTAAAGTCTAAGTTACAAGCGCGTTACGTGGAAAGGGTAATTCCCTTTCAAGTAACGCTCTTCCAGGTAACGAGGACAAAAAATTAAAACAATGTTCATTACTAGATTTCTGCAATTATACGCCTTTAGTTTCATTTTTGTTTTTAATTTAAAATCTCGAGGGAACCGAGCGTTTATTGGATGCAATTTGAACCAAATATCGTTGAAATTAGTAACAACACTGTATTTTTTCTTTTTTATCCACTAGGTACTAGGTGAAGATGCAGTCTAAGATGGTAGAGGGCTAACCGGTTAGGGGTATGGTAAACCCATACTCCTAATTGGTTTCTACGCGACATCATGCCGGAACGCTAAATCGCTTGGCGACACGTCTTTGTCGGTAGGGTGGTAAATAGCCACGGCCGAAGCCTCCCACCAGACCAGACTCGAGCCGGGAATCGATCCCAGGACCTCTAACTTTATGATACGACAGCGCGCACGCTGCGCCACGGAGGGCGTCAAAATGTATGTTAATATTGATGATGACTATCTATCTGGAAATTTATGAGTTGGAGATACGAAAAAATAAATAAAATATAGCATCTACAAATACCCAAGTTTTAATACAGTGAAATAGTTAGAATAATCGTTATGTTGGACAAAGGCATAAAAGCTTAAGGGCGGCAGTAGAGGAGGAACGACAGCGACAAACAAACTGCTTTGCCTGAAAGCCAAGTGGAGCACGAATAGATCTCAGAGTCGCGATGTAACGAGTTTACAAAAACATCGTTAGGCGACTGTTGGCAATTCTCAAGATTATCGTAATAATGTTATGTGTACAATTCAGATACACATTCTGTATTGCTGAATTGTTGTTACCTTTGTTGGGTAACTAAGTAGGCTAATAAGGATGAACATGAATCTGTTATCTGTTAAGTCTGACCACGACATACGGTGAGAACGCGTTTTTTGAAATAGGTGTAGTTATACTACCTCCGTGGCGCAGCGCGCGCGCTGTTGCATTATAAAATTGGAGGTCCTGGGTTCGATTCCTGGCTCGAGTCTGGTCTGGTGGGAGGCTTCGGCCGTGGCTTGTTACCACCCTACCGACAAAGACGTGTCGCCAAGCGATTTAGCGTTCCGGCACGATGTCGCGTAGAATCCAATTAGGAGTGTGGGTTTACCATGCCCCTAACCGGTTAACCCGCTACCATCTTAGACTGCATCACCAGTTACCATCAGGTGAGATTGCCGTCAAGGGCTAACTTGTAGTAGATAAAAAAATATATATTAAATGTTTGAATACCCCACAAGCAAAAACTTCCACAGCGTCCCCTTGTGATCCGCCCTCATCTAAAACATCAATCAATGCCCCAGTGCTGGCCACAGACAGACAGACATACACTTTCACGCTAGAACCCTCTCTACTTCGAGTGGTTGTGGTGGTAGGCATTAGACATAAGTTTTATAATGTTGTCTGAATGCAGGTTGCTTGGATTTATATTTTTAGTCCGTAGGGCACTGAAAGGTTTATACTCTTCGTGAAGTCGGGCGTGTCAATTGGTCTAGCCCTAATGACTTTCATGAGGATTTCCTGCTACAATAATAAAAAAAAAGGTTATTATTGAGCACCTATCCAGACGAGATACATACGTAATGCAAGAAACTATGACGACCAGCGGTCGGCGTAGGTAATGCAATTTTTGTTCATGACGTAATCGTGATGAGAAAGTACCATTACAGCCTATATATCATTCCCGGTTTTCTTGCATGGCGCTTATAAGCATGAGTAAAGAAATTGAAAAAAAAAATAGTTAGTAGTAGTTCTTGGAAATACTTTTTCTTTATAGTTATTTAGCAGTGAAGAAACAGTATAATATTCCTGGATTCTAAAGATTGTCTTAAAAAAAAAGTCGTACATAGCCGAAATATACTGAAACGTCAGGTATTATGTAATATCTCTAACTTCAACATTAGCATAACAATCCAATAATAACAGAAAAACGACGTGTAAGAAAGGGATGAGACGACGTGATCCTCTCGTGCAGGTCAGATTGTTCGATAAGCGCGAAGACTGCGTGCCACTAATCACACAGTTGCCTCATGCACAACAACCTTAACCACAATAATAAGTGTCAATAAATTGCTAATAGGTATTCAAATACATGAAAAGTGTCCCAACCCGATCAAAAGATTTCTCATGTTATGTACACGTAGGGATATTCTTAGTGAAATTACTCAACGACTTACTTTACAATACAATACAAAAAAGTACAATTTTATTTTGGTAATTAGTATAGATAAATATCAGTTACTATATCAGTAAGAAGAGTTCATGCGACAGATGTGCGAATATTGAGATGAATGTGTGGTGTGACAAGAATGGATAACATAAGAAATAAATGTATAAGGGGAAGTCTAAAAGTAGCGCCAGTGACAGAAAAGATGAGGAGTAACAGGCTGGCATGGTATGGTCATATAATGCGGAGGAAAGAAAGTGATGTCACCAAAAGAATGTTATATATGGACGTGAAAGGACAAAAGATTAGAGGAACACCAAAGAAGAGATGGATGGATTGTGTAAAAGAGGATATGCGGGTAAAAGGTGTGGGTAGTGAGGTGACGGCTGATAGAAGTGAGTGGAAGAAGAAGACGCGTTGTGCCGACCCCACACAATGTGGTATAAGTGTAAAAAAAATAAGAAGATATCAGTATCATAAGTGAGAAATGCGGTATAATCTGTTTATGAACACAAGTAGGTATCAAAAGAACATTTATAAAAAATAAACTCTCCATAAAGTTCTTAAACTCTACGAAACATTAAAAAATATGTTTTTAACGGCGTTCTAAGTCTAATTGAAAGACTCCAAAATAACTTCTTAGTAATTTATTTATAGAATATTTTATTTAAGAACACATCTTTCACTTGTAATTTTAGATCCTTTCATAATAATTATCTGTAAACATATTTTTACTTTATTGCTGAAGAAGGTTATTGAAAAAACTTATACAAGAGGATACAAATTGTTCACATATAATGGCGGATACGGTGAATAAAAAGAGTAATGTTATTTTATTTTTTAATTTTACTAAAAAGAATTATTATACGTTGTAGGTAAGTTTGATAAGTTAAAATAATATTTTGTAATCAGTGTATTTGTGTAATCTCTAAGTGAAATTAGATGTGTCGATAAGCACGTACATTGCGTATCACATTCGATATCACTCCAACTCTTTGTGTAGCCGTTGAAACAGCACGCACGGCGCTTAGCCGTAAATAATTTAACATAGCGGACAAATAAAATAATTGACAACGTAAAGATAGGCAACCGAAGAAAGCCAACTTCCGACTGTATTAGATTATTTAAAAAAATACTTACGGAAAAAAGTCGATAGTTTTTTTAACGCATCAATATTTTGTCTATTTTCACTATCAGTTAAATTAATTCGATTAGTGAAGAAAACGGCGTTGTCCACCTTCGTACCTCGGAGAGCATGTTACCGTCAGTACTAATTATTAAAAGTATCCTTATAACACTTGCAAATTATCATAAAAACCTGCCATTCGGCTCTAGATCAGAGTGGAGGGCTCACCCACAAAACCGTCTCTCCTACGAGGGAGGAGGCTAGTCACCATTAGACAGACATTAATACGCTGAGGATGATGATGATCATGAATTAAGAAGACGCAAATTTAAGATACAAGTAAACATTGAAAACAATTAAAATATCACTTGCTTCAACGGTGAAGGAAAACATCGTGAGGAAACCTGCACGCCTGAGAGTTCTCCATAACGTTCTCAAAGGTGTGTGAAGTCTGCCAATCCGCGCATGGCCAGCGTGGTGGACTATGGCCAAACCCTTCTTATATTGAGAGGAGACCCGTGCTCTGTAGTGAGCCGGTAATGGGTTGATCGTGATGATGAAACATTGAAAACACTAGTAAATTTAAACTAGAGTCTGCTATCCTATTACTCATACGTTATTGCATGGTCTGACTGGTCACAAAAAGAAACGAGAGGAAGATGAAAATGCATGAGTGCCTTATTGCATATCCAGAAACCACAGCGCTTGGGTAACGATAAACAAAAAGAAGAATTAATTGCATTAATCTCCTTGGATATGGATAGCAATGAGAGGGCATATTAAAACAATCGCAACGAGCGGTACATTTGCGTCAAGACGTTTATTACTAATCGCTGTCCCCGTACTTTACGTCAGTCCATTGAATTAACTGGGCGTGCAGAATTCACCGGCGTTGTCGCGAACGAGGACATTCGCGTCATGTTCATTTAGTTGAAATGTACTTCTAACCAGAATATTGGCAAAGTAACTTTTGACTAAAACAGACTACAAGTTAACAATTGAGAGTATTACTTTTTCTTAACAAGTATGGCGATCAGTCGAGAGACTATTATCACTTATATTATCGGATGCTAAGTTTACAACTGTGCTATTTTTTTTTTTTTCGGACTGTCTATTAGCTGTACAAACCCTATTGGTTGCCACAGCGTAACCGGGCTGTTTGGCGAGCTTTGGAAAGAAGCTCTGACAGAAGAAATTTTGAGCCCTAGGGCTTGAAGAAACTATGGGAACGACTGCCTAAGGGCGCCTCCTTTGAGGCCGAACCTCGGCTTAGGCGACGTTTGGGATAACGGGAGGGTCGGACGGAGAAACTGTGCGATGTTGTCCTAATCCTACATAGAACACTTTGTCCATGTATTGCATTATGTCCCTTTTACATCAAGTATTATGTCCTCAAAAAACCCGTTCAGAGGAAAACAAACAGTGTTTGGCTCTGGATACTTCTCTACTCTCATCTTTGCTTGCTACTCTCTACTCTCCTCGATTGTAGATGTAAGGGTCGAAAATTGTATGTCAATGTTTCCAAAGGTTGTTCTATCGCTTCAAATGTCCTAGGTAACTAACAATGTAGCTTCGCAGGTTTTATCTCCCTCATGTTCGCACGTGACTTACTCCCTCGGACAGCGCCCATAAATCTTAAAACGGCGACCTAATGCATCATGAATTCACTCACGGAACTACGTGGTAGGTACTACCGAAGATTAAAATTGTTTTGGCCACCCACGACATACGAGAACAACAAGCCTGTTGGACAAGAACGACTATTTTATAACATACCTACCACCTTGTAGATTTATCTCAATAAGTTTAACGTTTTTGTAAGCCGTATAAGCATCGAGATTCATGACGAGCAGTGAGAATAAAATAAAATCTGACGTAAAAGTTTTAAGTTGCAGCCTCAATTAAATAGCTCGTAATTACTTAAGCCAATTTAATGGAATTGTACTTAAGTTAGTTAGTTACATATAACATGACGTTGTTGTTGTTTAAGAAAGATTCTACACGTGGATAGAAAATTTACTGTGCTTCTAGTAATAAATTATAGGTATAATTATACATATATACATTCTTATTATTTTATTGTTATACACGTGTTGCAAAAATTCATTAACTAACAATGGAAAACAGAATCAACTTCAATTTACAGGTGTTATATAAATTTGTATTATACCTTTGTTACTTTTTTGTGAGATTTTTATGCTGTTATCCGTATAGTTATAACATTGCATTAATTGATTTCACCATAAGCCGAATTGATGGACAATTTAATCAAGTTGCAAAAGAAATGCTCTTAAAGCCTCACAGTGCATTTGAATGCAGTGGAGTTGGTTTCACTAATCAAAAATGTTTATGAATACCGAAGTAAAATCTAGTTATAAATTAATATCAACAAACAAAGAATAACCACTTTTTTTACTTGAAAGCTAGATAAAAGCCTTAGTATATTTCTTTTTGATATTATTAAGTTTAACAAGTAACAACAACGCGAAGGTGAGTTAAATACTGTATATATAAAAAAAAAAAAAACTACTAAAATAATTTAAAGGGTACAGACACCATATGTAACGAGTGAAAGGCTCTTAATTAAAGGTGATTCGATTTGACATTAACCAAGCCGGAACATACCATGGCGAGGGCGCGGAAGGAACGCCATCGGAGCGCGTCGGCCAGAGTCCTGAGGAGGGCGCCACTGGACTCCCCCTTGCGCACCATGCCGGCTTCACGCACGGCTGGTGGGTCACTAGCCTCAGCCACAACACTTATTATCTCCTATAGTACAAAGCTCCCAACTCCAAAGTGAACACACATACACTATCAAATCCCGTAACGTACCGGCAATTATCTGCTACAACACTTTCGCGATTTCTGCTAGACAGCACTGCGTGCACACAGAGAAAATGGAATAAACAAATAGGTAGACAAAATGTTCTGGCGTGATGTACTTGTCCGTAATAATCGACTGCGTGGACGCGACTGGCACGTTATCGCAGCGACACCTATAAGTAAAGACTAATAATACTAATATCTTCATGAATGGACACTGCCTAGATGTTTTGGTCAACTGACGCGGGACCCAGATGTCTTGGCGGGAAACACGCAAGCGTCAAGATCTAGGAATCCGATCGCCCCGAAATATCTTCGGATGAGTCCACATAACTAAAAACAAAACATCTGTCGTCGTGTTTTCTTTCATTGGTACTCATCCAGATAATCGCGCTTTTTGCTCAGTAAACTGTAATCGAGTACAATTTTGCATTTTCTTGAGAAATCCCGCCATTCAAATCTCATGTTTACATTCACAAGCAATTACTCATCGTCTCCCACAGACTAATTTTTTTTTATCCAATTAATCTCGTGGGAATGTGGCGTGTGGGACGGTGCTCGTTGCAACAGAAATAACTTCTTTATAGGGAGAACACCCTCATGATATCAAAGGTTTCATGATGTCAATACTGCTGCCGCCTTACGAAAAGTAGGTTTTAAAACGACCACCATATATGGTAATCTATTGAGCGCGTTGCTTGGCAGGTTCTAACTCCTCAATTGACAAGAGAAAATCTCTCACTATTAGTGTTTGGATAACAATATGATTTCAACTATCAAAGTTTAGACAGGTTCCTATTAATTTTACCGAAATGTTAAATTGTTGGTAAAGCTCAAATGAGCTTACATGAATATGTTACGGTGACCTTGTTACTTTTTATAAAAGCAGCGTACAATGGTGTCCCTAGCCGCGATTAACGCCGAGTCCGCATATTGTATGCATGCCTGTATAATTAGCCGGCGCCGGTGGCAGTGGTCCAGCTCGATCACTCGGGTAACGGACCCACACTATATCGGGCACGGTCGTTGACAGTGAGATTTTTCCGGAAATCGCAAACGATCCGCATTCCGCGGGTGTCCGTATTAAATTGGTGAAAATGAGATAAATAATTGCGAGATGAAAGCGCCGTTCGAATGTTTCCCGTGCAATGAATCATTTGAATTATTGAGATTATTTATCGGTAATGGAGGGAAACTAATGCGACGTCAATACGAACGTTCTTGAAATTATAAAATTAGGTTTTTCCAATGCATATAATTTATAGAAGTTTTGAGAAATGGAACATTACATCTTCTAGCGTAAAGTCAGTCAGTTAGTCAGTTAATATTCTTAGGCAGATACTACGAAGGCATTGCAATCCTTTGACTTCGATGATAATTCGTTTAATCTCAGAACCTTAATTAAGGGCAGTTATGCCAATATTATGGAATATGAATTTTAGTTTGTCTTTCGATAGGTCAGTTTATTTTAGGTTTCTCACACTTGGTTAGTAGACCTAAAAACTGTGTCAAGATTTAAACATAACCCTGATTTAGCATATTACGCATAGTACACTGAAATCCAAATATATTTTGTGATGTCAAAATATATGACACCTCTTCATTCACAAGTCACAAGAACTGCCAAAGTTAATATCACAAATCGTAGTGACGAGTGTAGAACTGACAGTGACAAATACATAGTCAAAATTGAAAGCATAATTAACATGTACGAAATTTATTTTTGGTAAATTGATACAAACACCTCTATCTCTACGCAGAGAGCTGTTAAACTTTGCCATGATCTACAAAACTTTCGGTATTGTAGTTCGTATCGATTATCAATATTAGAGAGAAGCACACTCAGTATTGCGTATTTTTAAGGACAGTTCCGAACTCTCATCTGCATACAATATTATACAATTACAAAAAAACCTTTATCAAATCATGTTTCGATACAAGCAGGTTTGCAACTTGGTAGATAAGATAAATATTGTTAAGTTCAGCTTGTTTCTTCAAAGCGGTGCTTTGAGAGATTGGATCGTCGGCGTTTAAAAATTAATAATCAATTCTCTGCTCTGCTGGAGTCAACATTCTCGTGTATGTATGTCTACAAAATCAGACCTACCTAAACCCATTGTATTTGAGTGTTAATTGTTTTCACACTTCACTATTTACTTACGTTAAACATACGTTACAAATATTACAATATTTTAGCTGATAATCTCGTACAGCTATGTCTTGAGGGAAAACATAAAAGCTATAAAGCCGACACCCCCTGCTTATTTGACAGCAACGTAAGCAGCTATTTAGAGAATTCGGGGTCGGAATCTTTGGTGGAAATAGTTGAGCACCGACGATCTCTCGTTTAGTTGTTATTCAAAGTGTATTTCGAGAAACTAACAACTTTGCGTGTAAGTATAGTAACTACGCTATCACAAGACTCTGTAATTTGAATATTCAAGATGAACATCCATTAACTTAATATGTAAAATCCTATTACTATTCATTAACAAATTCAAATTGACAATAATTAGATACCGTGCTTATTATATTATAAATTGAAAAGTAACTCTTGTCGGTTCTCTCTACACGTTTTGATGTGAACCGCTGAACAGATTTCGATAAAATTTGGCATGGAGAGTTTGTATCAGTTGGACCACACACTACTTTTTTAAATCTTAATCCACGCGGGGAAATCAACTAGAGGATAATAGTTTTATTTTTTATAGGTAGATTGTTTAAATCATTTTTATTATTTTTTAACATAATGGAATTAGTTATACACTACTCAAAGGGTTCTATAATATGTTTGACCTGTGTATTATCTGTCAGTGTCAAGTACGTGTTGTCTTTTAATCAATTTAAGGGGTTCGTCAAGGGTTCCATATCACCCCCGTAGGCCACCAATGGTTGAATTGATGAGCGCATCGGGGTATCAAAGTGCACGATAACGATTTTTTCGTAAGCATTTTTTTAAAAGTCCTTCATGTAGTTAAATAAAAAAAATGGTTAGTCAAGTAGCACGTTTACAAGTAAATAGATTATATAAAAGTACTTAATTTAACAATTCCAAAAAAAGATATTTTTTTTAAGTAAGAATAATATTAGCAACAATAACATTAAGCTGTGAATAAGGGAGAAGCCATGATAGCCTAGTGGGTAGGACGTCAGCCTGCTAAGCAGAGGTCGGGGGTTCGAATCCGGGCACACACCTATAACTTTTCGAAGCTATGCGCGTTTTTAAGCAATTCAAATATCACTTGCTGCATGCCTGAAAGTTCTCCATAATGTTCTTAAAGGCGGGTGAAGTCTGCCAATCCGCACATGGCCAACGTGGTGGACTATGGCCAAACACTTCTTCTCATATTGAGATGAGACCCGAGCTCTTTAGTGAGCTGAGAATGGGTTTTGCATGATGATGATGATAACCATTAGACCCATTTGTTTGTAAAGCTTTATGTGAATGTACCGACACTCTTAAGCGACTCTATGCTTGTGAGCGAGCAAATCCTGTACTGTAAGTGTACAGAGCGTTGTGGTATGTGCACAATTAACACCGGAGTGATTCAAACGTGCAGTAGGAGCAGAGGAGGCGTCCGCGTCGCTGCAAGCATTTGAGCGATGCGCCGATAGAGCACGCAGTTGAGAAAATTTAATTCCCAACGGCTCAGATTAAACGGAATTCAATTTTCATTGCGAAGGCGATTAAATATCTTACAGTGGTAACTGGTGGCTTCTGGAGTGATATTATTTTAATGCGATTGGAAATAATTTAAATGGCTTTATTAGATTAGTTAAAGTCTTTAAATAAAGTATGATAAAAAAAAGAATGCTCGACTAATTTTCTCGTGTCCTCAATGGACAGTATAATTATCAAGTTCGTACAGATATATTTGTATGGTTCCATTGCCAAATTTTGGACGACCTCCCTGATGCACCGTGTGCGATGTCGTATTATTAAGTGGTCGGTGCTGGTCTTCGATTCTCGGCTCAAGTGGATCTGGGGCCTTGGCTAGTTAGCCAAAGACAAAGACATACCGTCAAGCGATTTAGCGTTCCAGTATGATGCCGAGTAGAAACCTACTCGGAGGAAGAATTCAGCTGGCAACGCAACGATGGCTTCTCTCATTAACTTATGCAGATTCTCTTCTGTATAAGTCGCTAGATTCGTAAACTTGAAGCTACTTTATCAGCACCGCACTGAGCCACATCCTCTGTTACAAGACTCTGATATTGTCTGCATTCCTACAAAGGAAATGTAACAATACGACAGTCTTCAAACCACTGGATGGTTCGGGCTAAGATTTGGTCAATCTTATATTAAAGCTACCGATATTACAACTTAAAGAATAACGTTAGCGCTACGAAAGACATTCATCCCCATTTCATCCCCATATAGTGACTCTATGGGGATGAAATGGGTATATGAAATTTGTATGAAATGCCGTTAACGTGAGCGAAGAAGCTGGCAAACGTAAGTAAGGCATATAGGAAGGTCTGAATGTAGCGCGGGGCCAATGATTACAGAGTCATTTATTCAGCAAATTGCCTCTATCGATACTCGGTCGCGAGCTCGTGCGTCGCGATGAATAATTTCCATTACCTCCCCTGCCGGCGACCGCCTCGGGCGATGTTGACGAAGACAACCGCAGGATCCCATTAGGAAAACAAACTCGATCGCTTTCACGGGATGTTGTTCTCATTTTTTTCGGATCCATTATTAAAGAAAGCCAATGACAAAATCTGCATGCAAAAAATGCATTGTAATTTGGAACAGCTTGGAGCGTCTAGCTGGTTGCTTATGTTAATTAATAACCTGGAATGGTAAATCCATACACTTAATTGGTTTCTACGCGGCATCTTGAGGGAATTCTACATCGCTAAGCGGAACGGCCCGCCTTTGTCAGTAGGACAGTAAGAAGCCACGTCCGAAGTCTCCCACCTGACCAGAAAACAGAAAATTCAGAAATAGTAAATTTCTCAATTGCCTGCCGGGGATCAAACCCGCGACCACCCACATAAGACCACACACATCCCACAACACTGCGTCAGGGAGATCGTCAAATAATTATTTTCACTAAGCATATTTCAATGACATAAAGTCATATAACTAGCAACATTTTTAGTATATCGGTAATATAATTTCCTTATTGGAATCAAACATAAATACCTAAACAAGTGAAATTCTCACTGATTAGACAATCTTGTTCTCTGGTAATTTACCAAATGGGAGTGATCGCGGTTGAGCGATAAATGGTCGGGAAACCAAATCTGACTCTCTAAAATATGTATACCTAATGGGTGTTCGACGATAGGTTCATACAAAACCCTTCAAATAGCATTTTGTGACAAGTGACCATAGAATAATAAAACAAAAATCTTACAAAAGAGTTATAAAAAACTGAAAGGAATGACGAATCATGGAATAGAGAATCCTGTGACTGAAATATACTTTCACAATGCTGCTAGGTTAATGATCCATATCCATATGTAAAACAACAATTGCTATTAACAAAGATTTCAGCTGGGTTAGCACTTGACATGGAATAAAACCAAAAACAAACAAACTAGAACTAAACTATCATTCGATGAAGATATAATAGGAAATGGAACCACGATTCGGCTAGCCGGCGGGCGTTCTGTACACGTGACAGGAGCGAGATACCGATCGCAGTTTTAATAGAGCTCTTTGCTGCACCCAATCACGGCCCCTGCCTGTACCAGCGACGAGCCGATAATCGTGATACCACTAAGATGGTACAAGGTATACGAATTGTTCCCCTCGTCGGCCATTTATTTATTTGTACGCTTCACATCGGTTTCTGATAGCGAAATATGTTGTATTTCACATCTACAAACGAACATTAAAAAGTGCCGCCTAATGATAAAATCACTTTCCTAAAATAAGTGTAATTTTCAATCGTCAAATAAATTTGTAATGTGGAATAATTTATGCCTAGGAAATCCAACGGATAAGTCAAGAGTCTATAAAGTCTGTTTTATAATTGCAAAATTGGATTGAAATGTATTAATAGCCAGAATTAAATCTTAAAGGAAAGAACACTGAAGTTTGAAAATTAATTGAAGGAGTTTTGTTAATTGTACTACTTCACATTACAAACATCTTGTGGTGTTTACAATAACGATGAATAATTCGATATCCTTTGACAAATAACATAATTGATATCGCGAGGAATAACCCGAGCAGCTGGAGCCAGCAAAAAGTTTTAAACAAAGAACAAAAAAACCCATTATTATCTTGAGAAATCATAATTGATGTCAAGATTCTGAGAATAAAGTGACTTTGACAATGAGAAGCAGCTATCGGGTTGTTGGCTTCCATTGAAGTAATGACAGTTACAGTCAATGATTCTATCCGTAACGAAACATGGATCAAGTTATTTTTAAACCTTGACGCAAAATAATAGAGTTATAACTTTGAATTCCGAACTCGTTTTTTCTGTTATTTATCGCCGATCCAATTTTAAGACATTTTTTTTTTACATTACTAGAGATAAATTATTGTCAAAAATATGCTCCTCAGTAGTTTTTAGATTAACTGTTCTTTTTTCAGCTGGTGTTGGTTTTAGTCTTACAATAGATCTTAATAACTTACGCTACACTTGTACTAACCACGCAGATATGGATATAATGGGTATAGATAAGTAATTCTAATGCAACTGCAACCTCGATTTGATTTTGCATCTAGGACAGTCTGACTACACAAGTCTTCGAAAATGTACAGGTGATGCAATTAGACGCATTCTTATGGGGTTGATAGATGAAATGAAAATACACTTTATTGTACACCAAACAAAAGAAGAAATACAGACATAAAAGAAACACACAGAAAATAAAACAGGTACAATAGGTAGATATGTATGTTTACAGATTATGGACCACCAGAAAGTGCCGCAAAGATTGTTTTAGATATAGGTATTAAGATTTTTTTATTGGAAGCCAAGTTCAATACTTGATGTCCACTTCATTTACTGTCATTATTACAATTATTGGTAAAAATTAAGTGTGAAGTCAAGAACTTCTAAATGATAGATTTGAAGTATGTTGTAAAATCAACTCATAAAGATGTCCTGACGTCGGAAGTTTATTTTTTTATTTTAACATCTTTATTGCACGAATATTAATAATGGTAAATGTGATATATATGAACTATTCATAGATGCCTGTTATAGGTGATCGTCACGTGTTCGTTATAATAACCGAGTAGGGCAATACCCATGGCAGAGAATACTCATTTCCGACTAAAAGTCTTGACCAACATTTTAAATCAGATAACTGATTCCAATTCGGTAAAAGGCCCAAAACAAGTTGTATGGCGGAGAAAACTAGTAAATCAACAAAACAGAGAAGATCGCTGTTAACCAATTGAAGACTCTTACAGCGATAGGTTTTTCCAAACCATTCCAAAATCAAGAATTCTTCTTAAATTTTGTCCAATACAACAACAAAATGTCTAAGGTGAGGAGCTTTCAGGATTTCATACATAAGCGGGTGCCTAACGATTTCCTCAGAGGTGTCATGAATAAATTCAATGAAATACGTTCGCCATCCTCCATCAAAACTACCACCTGGTGACAAGAGGAAAATAAATATTCACAGCGCTTGCCGCGAACCGGATTAATGGCTCGAGTGTAACGCTGTGTTGCCATGCTTGCCCTCGCCACTTACGTTTTATAGAGCATCCGTCAAATAATTTATAACATTCTTACATACTTCACATTCTTCTTCCTAGCGTGTTCCCGGCAAACAAGAAGGGAGTGTTTTAGATTTTTCACTCCTAATATATATATATCCGAAAACATCGTGGAAATAGTCTTTTCACGGGCGGTTAATTAGAATTTCTTCTGTATCCAGAATTCTAGACTGTGTCAGGAAAACATTTAGTTCATCGGTACATGTACGGTACGTAACGGTATCTGTTTAAAAAAATATTGATGTCAATATGTAAAGTATACAATATGTGCCAAAGTTTGGCATTTTCAGTTCAGACGTTGACCTGTGCATAAGTAATAAATAAATTAACAAACATACAGGCACACTTTACAACATTAACATGTACTACGTACATGAAATGGTCATGATTGGTCAAAGGTCTCTTGTAGACATTTCTTCACAAATCAGTTGTGTCACTTGTGTACCGCAGCTCTCTACGATTTTCTTTATATCGTCTGTCTATCAAGTAAAGGTCTTTTATGACGGTTACATTTTCCAACACAGAGATGCGTTATAGGAGTGTACTCTTGTATCCGGAAAACGAAATGGTTTCTCGCCGACGACATCCAATATCAGACTAACCCATAGCTGATTGACAAAGCTTTAAAACACTTAACGGTATAAAATATCTCTGTTATTTCACAGTTATATATTCGCATAAAGATAACAAATTCCTTATTTAGAATCCAAGCAATCGAGAGTTTCAAAATTTTTCGCCGTAGTAAAGCCTTAAGTTTACGTTGAATTGCTGTTCAAAGTCTCGTAAAACCTTGAAGTAAAATTAAATTTTGCGAAAAATGTTGAAGTAAATAAAATCAAGAATATGTTACACTAATTAAATAAAATTACATTCAAATTAAAACGTCGTTGATGCCACTGGATCGAGGTTTAGTATTCAAGATACTGGCAGCATTTCCGCCTTGAATGCCCAAACTAATTCTTTGGCCAAGGAAGGCCAACTGCCTACTACTGCTTACTGCCTAACCTTCTAGGATCCCCAGTAGACTAGGTAACCATTTGCAATTTCTATAAAAAGTTGAGTGAGGCTCCATGGCCCCATAGTTCAACCCCAAAACAAAAATGATACATCTATCAACGTTATAATAAAACACGAATGTGAAAGCATGATGAACTTTACTTTTTTATATTTCGTGTTAATTCATGAAGATAAAAATATAATCTCAAGGCTGAACACACGTTGAAAGCTGCTAAATGGCCGCCATAGAAACAGCAGTAATTGTTTCCCCACTTAAAAGAAGCCTTAAAGAAACGAAAATTCGTACAGATTACCCAAGAAATGTCATGGCCGCTACTAGGTAGGTACATCAGCTAATTCTATTAAGACGTAAGCACGTCCCCGCCGAGTCGGCAACCGACCCAGTAATAAACACAATTCGCGAATCCACACCGCTTGATCTGATAAAGGCGTCCAATGTCAACGCACCGGTCACCTTGAGCGACGCGGCGCGACGCAATCGTGGCGAGTGAAATTTGCGAATCTGGTACAATCTTATCCGAGAGGTCGATACACGTACTGGTTCGTAAATAACGCGCTAAGTGGAAACACCGGGCGTTACATGTTTTATTTTAAAGCTCTAAAAGCTTTAAAATAATTATTTTCCATTCTAATTAGCCAAATGTGAGATTAAAGATTGAAGGATAGAAAAAACAATGCCCTATCCTAAGAGGGACCTATATCTGGAGCTATCAATTACTTTGGGAAGCATATGAAAACAATATGTATGTAATGAAATGCGCTAATCTAAAAGAAAACGAAATTTCGGAGCGCTATTTAAGGTTACAAAATAGAATTTACCCAAAAAAACATTTTACACATGATTATTTAAATATATTTTACAAACGCTATTACGAGATCAAACAAAGGAAACGTGTTTACAAAGTTGTGTTTATTAATCGTGTTATAACGTCACGATTTACGTATCCGTCTGGCTTTAGCAGACATAGTCGTAGCTTATTAAATAATATTGCCACGGCAAGTGCGACCATGGGGAAAACGTCACTGTCGGTAATTTTCCATATAAAAAATAACATTTACAAAAAGCAAGCAAAAAACACGCGTTTAGCGTTATAAAACGCATGGTATAAGTGAATTTCATCGATACCTGAAGCTAAAGAACAAGAAAACTTTACTTCTACACGTACTGCCACTTTGTTGTTATCTAGAACAATTCTCGGTACAAGAATTGCCTACGTGCTAAAGTCTAGAACAATGACATTGGAATCCCTCTCCTCTATGTAACGCTATACTACAAACTACGCACGTTTGCCAGAGGCGTATTTACAAATGTTAATTGTAAGAAAAGCTTCTACTAACTACCTTATTTAATAATATTATACAGACATTTTTTTTTCAGTTTGTTAGTTCACTTGTTTATTTGTAATCGATAAAATCAGAAACTAACGAACCTATTTCAATTATTCATTTTCACTGTTATATTATAAAGCTATTTCTTCCAGAAGCAACAGAGGCTATAATTTATATCAATAATTATAAGAATGCCTAAGTATATGTAGATGACGTCCCACCAAGTTTGTTTATTCGACTCATTAAATACTACTTTGCACAAAAATTAAATAAAGTACAAAATATAAATATCGGCAAAACCTCTCTCTTTCTACACTATCTCTTAAGAATAAGCCACAATAACGCATTTTATGAAAATTATTTAGAAATTAACAGATATTCAATCACTATTAATCATGACATTTCTATATCAATTAATTTTGGTCTACAGCATGTTATTTAAACGTATAGTTAGAATAATGAAAAATCAAATTAAAATACATAAGGTAGGCCAATTTATTATGTAACCCTACGACTGTCAGTTTCGGAACGTAGACCGTAAAAATTTTTTGCAGCTTCATTTGAATAAAATCTTTTATTTTAGGTAGGTCGTAGAGGATCAGATCAAGTTGATTTAACAGAAATGATATCGTTGTTTATTTTGTAACTGAAAATTGTTTCAGCTAGATTAATCTAGCATTCGCCAGCCGCATTTTGGTCGTGGTCGTACACCGCAGGTGCCAAAGATGCTGCTCCAATTTTCTTCAGATCGATGTCAACGTACCGAAATAGCAAATGCAGCCGACAAGAATATACCTGCCTGCAAGGTCGCCGACAGTTATGACCCCCGGACAAAGTCCGATTTCTTAATGTCAAAGGTAGTTTCTGCAGGTTCGGAGGATGGCCCCTTGCCAACTGTCACTGTCAAGATGGAAATTTTCACGAAATGGACTTTTACATTTTAAAAGCAGATTCTTTCTAAGTAGGTACCTACTTAGAAGTAAGAACACATTTACTTTTATTTTCCAGACTTAATTTTAAGATTGGTGTTCGCCAGTAACGTAGATGTCAGAGGTGATGTGGACTGAGTTATAAGAGATGGAAAGAAGTTAAAAAAGATAAAAAAGTTTTGCATAATGACACGCAATGATGCTGATAACGTTCTTAAAGGACCGCATGTTACAAATTCTGCAAAGGTGAGTAACATAGCGTAAATGTATGCTTAAAAATAAGTACGTTTTTCCGGGGATAGCAGCACTGACGCATTGACGATTATGGCGAGATTTCTTGCTACCGATGCTTTGGTTTGTCATTGCAGTTGAAAGCTCTATTTTGTAAGAGGTGTGAGGGGATGGAATCTACTCCTTTAGCGATTAAAATTAAATCACAATTCTAGATTTAACTTTACACGAGAATCTACATGAATTTCGAAAGTTAAGTCCGTCAATGATTGATCTTGTACTATTTTGTAAGAGGTGTGAGGGGATGGAATCTACTTCTTTAGCTATTGAAATTAAATCACAATTCTAGATTTAACCTTACACGAGAATCTACATGAATTTAGCAAGTTAAGTCCGTCAGTGATTGATCTTGTATTCGAAGTGTTAGTTGCCAGTCTGTTTCTGTTTATAAAGAACACGTTTGTATAGCTGTGATTAACAGTGGTTTCTGCAGATTATGCTACAGGCATTTTACAGGTTATTATAGGCTAAAATCAGGAGGACAGTAAAATTTAAGATTTCAGCTATGCCATATCCTTGTACAGAGAAATATTATAAACGCATAAAATACCTAAAAGTTCGAATATAAATGGCGGTAACGTGCCGGTGCTACACTCGGGCGACGCGATGTAGATACGATTGAAAACGTTACGAGAACTTTCCACTGGTAGTGTTCCACGGCGAAAAAGTGCAAAGGGGTGGCAAGTTGGTCGCGACGCGTTAACTGTTCGCAAACCAGACTAACGATTGTGAACTGCGAGGATTGTCGCGCGCAAAGTGCATTCGCGGAACTTTCTTGTAAACTAACTGCCATGCTTGAATTCCGTCGCCACTTAGTTTTGGATACAAAATATTTCTACCAAAATAGCTGGCAATGAAATCTAAAAGCTAAATGGAGTATTGCCTTGTATAAGTTTGATCAAAATAAAACGAATAACACTAAGTGCCAATGGTGTTAATTCAAATTTCTAAAGTAAACGAAATTCACAGGTCTAAAAATTAGAATTAGCGGTAATCGAAATGAAGGACAAACACTCGGCAATACTGACATAGATCGAATATAGTACGATAAAATATATTCCTCTTCCGTCTAAAAATTGGAAATTATTCTTTTATTGAATACGAAACGCGTTCAACAGAATATAAATCAAGATATGTCTCCTTACGAAGTTATCTAAAAATACTAGACTTGACTACCTACATACGTAAGCAGGAGACAGGTTTAGAACGATCCACTAACAAACAATCCGCTTCCGTTTTAAAATTAGAAAATATTCATCCATTACAAACGGAACGCGGTCAGTGGGAAATAAATTAAGCGGACAAAAGAGATGTGTCAACTTACGAGGTTATTTTCGCGAATAATTTTCACTGTTCCAACGTACGCTCACGAGACCTGGACGTTTGTAAAACGTTTTAGATGTCGACAGCTTTACAAAAAAACATTTAAAAGATCGGATGCGATTTCTGTAAACGATACTAGAAACATAAAAATAAACAAATTCTTAGTGTTTACATTATATTTTGTTTCATTCTAAGCGTGTATAAGCTATTGACGACTTAGTAATTTCAAAAAAATATATACTTAAAATTGGCTAATATAAAATAACACTTAATATTATAAAGCTGAACTGGATGCGATAAGTGTCCTAAACTACCTATTGGAGACTATGCTCCAAGTTAGATAGCCTATTTACTGTGGAAGGTTGTATTTTGTGGGCAATGTAGCATGACGCTACGACCCATAATTGAAGCGAGTGATACCGCGGGGCACAGCCATTCTAGAACTAAATAAGGCAACTTTTCCGTTGAAAAGCTTATAACTAAGGAGTATTTCCGGGGTTCGGCACCATATAATTTTTCAAACTCGCACTAGGTGGTCCGTGAAAAGAATTTAATTCGAATTATGTCGGATTACATTAAAAAGAGGTTGGTATTTTTACGTAATAGATTTAGAACTCGAGTCGACAGGTCATCAAACTTCATGGACTCAACACAAGCACCGCGAATCTTTCCATGCCATCTGTGGTCAGGCTGCAGCAAGTAGAGCGTTGCGGCGCCCACTGCGCACGCGCACTCTTATTGCCCCTCCGTGCGCCGCAAAGTTTATTGCGAGACATTTTGAATTTCAAATCACTTTTATACAGTACTAACGAATCATATGTGCATTGTAATCAGTACCGAGCTCCGACTATTATACATTATATAAGTTGCTTAGAATCAAATGCATTATTAACTGCGCCACAGGCTTTTGTTAACGGCTAAGTTTGTTGTGGGCTTCTTCTTAGACCGGGGCGCGTTTGGAACCTTCATAGCTTTACTTTTAAGTTTACGAATGTAGTTATAACCATCACAATCACTACTATGTAAATTATTGACGCGTCAAAAGTGCCTTGTATACGACTATTTGAATAAACATTATTTGAATTTGAATTTAACTATTGTTTAAGATTTATTTCCGAAATTCAGGTAAAAGTAACTGTTATAAAATATATATATAATCATCCAAAATATAGTAGATATTTTAACCTACCTGATATCAATGATACAATTTTGATAAATCAAAGTTTAATAAAGTTTACTAATGTAACAGTTATTGTTAAAATAACTATACAAGGATAACAATAAGTCTCATGGTGGTGCAATGTACAATTTAAGTGACGTGAGTGAAGTGAAGTGAGATTGTTGACAAAATAACACCATTGTATATTGAAGGAAACCCTTCAATTGCATAAAACGCAACCCCTCACTTATCGGCGGGTAGATGTAAATTGTAATGTTGTCAAAAGCCGCAAATAAATTCGAAAGCCATATGTTTTGTTTGTTTATTATAGCGGCGTATTTGATGAAGGCGCGATTAGCGACCCTACGTACATACTGCACAGTGAGGATAAAGAGTTGGGCACACTGAGCGAGGGGCGAAAGAATGTAGCGATTTTAACTGTCTCCTGGTGTGACGTCGTTACGTAGTCGTTACGAATATAGACATTGATATCAGTAGCCTATTAAAGCCGCAACTGCCGGGCACAGGTCTTTTATCTCATACGATAGGGTTTGAGAGAGAACATATTCGTGATGCTGCTCCTATGCACCTAGATGTAAGTGAAAATAGTACCTGGTTCTCGAGGGATCATCATAGTTTTTGAATGGGTGGATTCCACCAAATTCCTTAGTCCATGAAGGCGGTGTTGAGATTCTTTTAAGGTGTAATCAAGTAGATATTGAAACAATGATAAAGATTAAAACAAAAGTTGTGCTTGCGAAGTGGCCTTTCAAATATTACTATTAAGTACTATTAAACGTCAGCCTCCTAATCAGAGGTCGGCGATTCGAATCCGGGTACGCACCTATAACTAGTTATGTGCGTTTTTAAACAATTAAAATATCACTTGCTTTAACGGTGAAGGAAAACATCATGACGAAACCTGCGCGCCTGAGAGTTCTTCATAATGGCGTGTGAAGTCTGCCAGTCCGCTAATGGCTAGCGTGGTGGACTATGGCCAAACTCTTCTCATATTGAGAGGAGACCCGTGCTCTGTAGTGAGCCGGTAATGGGTCGATCATGATGACTATTAAACGACTTTTTAAAACTACGGCACTGCAGTTGGTAGCTTATATGCCGGACCTTTATTTCAATGGGAACATTAGCTGGTCATAAGTCGAAACCGAATAAAAAATATCGTTGTTACAATATGCAATAACACAACAGCGCAAGAATCTAAAAGGATCCACTTAGCGCTGGAAAAAAACGCTTCTATTACCAATTACACGCTTAGCTTAGCGATTAGGTCAAACCTTCAAAAGCGAGCAATTGGGTTTTTATAACGCTTTGAGTAATTTTTGTTTATTGAATTTGTGGTTTCTTAGTTATTCTTTTTTTGCTGGTCCAACAACCAAGATGCAAGCTGATGAACACTTACGGATGCTGGAACTGCTTATCCGATGATAGTCACCAAGTGTAATCTTGTATCTTGCAATGCATTATATTTTCGTATTACGTTTTGTCTGGTGATAGTGTAAATGCTAGTTTTTCTTTTGAAATATCAAATTAGGGTAATCTTGGCCTTCTTATAACTCTGTATCATGGGAGTTTCAGTATTTTGGTGCGTTTTTGGTTACTGTTTCAAAACTCTAGACATGCTTCTAAATCTGATAGTTTTTGTCTCTGCTGTTGCTGTATATCTACCGACAAAGACGTGTCGCAAAGCGCTTTAGCGGTCCGGCGTATAAATCAATTAGGGATATGGGTTTATCATACTCCTCGTCAAGGGATAACTTGTAGTGGTTAAAAAAAAAGTTGTGTAAGCTTTTTTTTTTAGGCACTACATGTTAGCCCTTGATCTCACCTGGTGGTAAGTGATGATGCAGTCTAGGATGGTAGCGGGCTAACCTGTTAGGGGTTTGGTAAGCCCACACTCCTAATTGGTTTCTACGCGAGTAGTAGTGCCGGAGCGCTAAATCGCTTGGCGACACGTCTTCGTCGGTAGGGTGGTAACTAGCCACGGCCGATGTCTCCCACCAGACGAGTATACACAAGCTGTTCATCATCATCATCATGATCAACCCATTACCGGCTCACTACAGAGCACGGGTCTCCTCTCAATATGAGAAGGGTTTGGCAATAGTCCACCACACTGGCCATGCGCGGATTGGCAGACTTCACACGCCTTAGAGAACATAATGGAGAACTCTCAGGCGTGCAGGTTTCCTCACGATGTTTTCCTTCACCGTTGAAGCAAGTGATATTTTTTTTTTTAAACGCACCTAACTCCTCAAGTTGTTCGGTAGCGCTCCGTTGGCGCGGGGTCTCGGTGTGGCGCCGCGGGGTTGCGGCGTCGAGCCGTGTGTATCAAACAGATCGGGCGCGCGATAGAGGCGGGCGCGGCGGGGCGGGCGGGCGCGCGCCGCGTCTCGCATTACGATATTGGCCGCCGCCGTCCATTTTATACTGATCATGTAGCTAGCAGCATTTTTACTGATTGGACACTCTCCGAATTAACTGTTTGTATAATGCAATCGCTATTATTTTGAACAAATGCATCGGTGGGGTCGTTGAACTGCTTGTTTGTTATTATATATTTCATCATCAACATCAGCATCAGCCAATATTAATCCACTGCTGGACATAGGCCTCTTTGAAGAAGCGCCAACTCATCCTGTCTCCGGCCTTTCGCATCCAGTTATATATTTATAGGTTCCTAAATCTCCGCCTCGATGGTCTAGTTGCACAACTACGGATCCAAAGGTTTGATTGAAGCGATCAAAAGATCATTTTGCCCGTAACACGGCATATATGCATGCAAACATGTATTAATGAACGTTAAAGGAAGCGATCCAAAGGTCCAAATCCGTGTCCCTTAAGAGAATAAATGCCCAGCAGTGGGGCATAAGGACAGATGGTCAAGAATTGAAAAAAATATACATTACAAAAACCTAACACCGTTAGATTCTCCTATTATCCAAATTCAAGAAGTGAAACTTTTCATTGAACTCTAAGCTAAACTTTCAACAAGGATATCCCATGACGTCACAAAGCCTGTCAAGCTAAAGCATGCACGACAATGCATAAAAAAACCCATCGATTAAAATCAACCCAATATGCCACTACAATTATTGAAATCTTAACACATACCTATACGTATATACCTTGTTAAATACATTAGCTTTTACTTGCTTCGTCGTAGTGGGGTAAAAATGAAAGTAATCAGTGCTCCGTGGTCGGTGCGTTATTTGGAATTTCGCAACGGTACCGATTCTTGGAATTTCGGCAGTCTGCACCGCAAGTGGCAACTTCCGTATTCAAATAACAACTTTTTATCTCAGTCGCTTTTATATAAATCTCCTCTTGCGTTTTCCTTATTGAGACACGAATTTTATAGAAACATTGGATGGATTCAATTTCATTTTAATACCTACGATGTTTAAGTTGTTCTGAACAAAAGTGACCCAGAAGCGTCATGAAAGTAGTTAAAAAAAACACGAGAGCGACAATGTGGGGATATACGAGTATCATTTTCACTTTGACCGAGGGTAGTTTGACCAAAGTCTCCACGTCAAACGAGTGTTCCAGTAAGAGGTGACGTAAAAACCGATACGGAAAATAAGTTTCATATAACTGCAATACGGGTTATAATAATATAATAAAAAAACTGTGAACATCACGATGCTACTGGACACACAAACCAACCAAGCTTCTATAATTTGTAAAATATTATTTAAAAAAAAAGTATAATCTTCATCGCTACACTTGACCGGCGATTAGGGAAAAACACAAATGCCCATAAATAAAACTATAACCACTGTATGAAGCGTAACTTCCACATAAATAAAGAAAATTTAACAGTTGATCACCTCAAAGCAACCTGTTAAGAAATATCTCCTAGCAAGAACTATATCAATAATCGCATACGAAGACTTAATTGACGCGGTTCATTTCATAGATGAGTATTTTTTTTTATACATCCGCTATAAATGCTATAAATCAAAAAGTATCTGCCGCGTCACATCGCCCTCGTTATAGTTTTATTCTGATAGTCTTCGTTTTGCTCATCTCCAAACCATCCTACTATGTCATTAATTAACCCTACCACAAGAATAAGACGAACAAAATAAAAAAAAAACTTAAATCCTATCAAGTAATTCCAGAGACAAGTGCGTTCAATCAAACAACAAAGAAATTCTTTAGCTATTATTAGGTCAGTTCTTCAGTTATCATTAGTATATATAATTCACAGTTATAAATGGTGGTAAATTGAATTGATTTTATCATTGTACATTTTTCGAGTTTGTCTTATCGCGATATAAGCGTTTTCGTGACAAGTGGTTTTGTACAGTTCCTTGGAAGTTGAATAAAAAAAAAAACTTAATCATATCAATTATATTGTAAATAAATAAATACAAGTTAATATAGAAGGTTCTATGGATTTTATGAATGCACGCTCACCAATACGCGACCGGCCGCGTTCCTCGCGATATCAGGCCATCAATCTCAAATAATGGTACGGAGACGGTGTAAAAGTTCCTTGAACGGTGAACTAAACACAAATCTTATACGTATTCATGAACAGGCGTAATGGTTTACACGAATAAATTAAGTATGAATGCAACTAAATACGCCATAAATAAACAACGGGTGTGCATAGATAATTAAATGGATTTTATTAATGCACATACGCCGATACACGGTCGGACGGGTTCATCGCGATATTAGGCCATCAATCTCGTATAATGGTGCAGAGTCGATGTAACAGTTCCTTGACCGATGGATTGAGATATTCACCCGTTCGGCCCATTACACCCGCGCAATGCCACGTGCTCGTCCAAAATAAACGGCCAAGCGAAACTGTGGCAATTTATTATTGGGAGAGATTATTAAATGGGTCGCACTTAATTAGTGACCCACATTTTAATATTATCATTAGGTTTGACAATGGAGCACAGTTTGTTCTCCTGTAATTGATAAAACATATATATGAAGAAACAGTATTGTAATTTTTATACACCTCAATGTTATATGCGAAGTATGTGTACCAGCAAAAATTTATATAGTAATATGTTTTTGCACGTTCGCATCAGACAAAATTTTACACCGTAATCGCGATCTACACTTCACGTGAAAAAACGCCCGCGTTTTTTTAGTCGTCCGACGCGGCTATTTCGGTGGATAATTGTTGTTTGAACCACAAGCAAGTACACAGCCGCTGTAAAGCAAGTATATAATGTAATTTTATACTTCTTCAGACACCTACTAAAACATTAAAATAAAGGATCATATAATTAAAGCGAAATAAATTCAAGTTTCATAATTTGAGATTGTAGCTAACACACATACTTATAAAGTTATTAGGCTTGCAGAATAAACGTCTATGATATCAAATAACAGGTATCGCAGAAAATCAATACAAATCGAGATCGCTGTTATGAAATCCCAAACAGTTTTCTTCAAGGTGATAGAATATTTGTCCGATATATCGATGTTTTCTATTTGATATAATATATGCGCATATATGCACATCTATAAATCTTACTGAGGCCGTCAGCGAAGGCCACAAATATTTTGGTTTTTGCGCATCGCATTAGATCGCGTCGCAATACTGCGTTTGACGTTCAGCTAGGACAACGGGTTCGCTGCAGTCGAATTACATGTCGTGATTTTGCAATTAATATAGCTTGTTTCACCATTTTAAATTAATTACCATATAATACCAAGTGCGATAGGTTGTTAGGTAGGTAAACATTGATGTTTATTAATAGAGCGTTTATATCTATTTTTATTAGGTTTTCACGAAAGATCTATATGATAAAGGGAAGGCAAAAAGAAGGTTCTAATGAAGGTTCTATTAGCTGATATCTCATCGAATGAATGAATTTGTTTGAAATATGGACATGCTTAGACAACAAACCAATTATAAAATACTTACCAAATATTTACGTGTATGTTAGTTCTAAGCGATTATCGTTTTGTGAAGAATTTCGACAGGTAACCAGTCGGTGTCTGCCGTCATGATTAATTGTCATGAGAGCATCAACGCTAATGTACATTTAGTCAGCAGTGGCAACATCCACATTTACAATAATGTATAACCCAGTTGCCAATTACGAGGCCACGGACGATTGTATTTGGACCATAAAATCTATATTAACTACATAACAATATGATAACAGCGGTGTTCATAAAAATGTTGGGATGATTGTGCATGTTACGAATTATTTTTCGCCGCATAAAATTGGACAAGAGTTCTTTCGGTGAATATGTATTTTAATTAAACCAAATGTCAAGACTTATTTGATACTTTATACACGTACAAAATCATCACCATTCAGCTTATTGTGCGTGTGCTTTGGCTGGGCAAAGGCTCCTCTCGGTAAATTAGGAATTAAAATAGGAAATAGAGAGGGGAGAAGTCACCAATACCACCAATACTGTGGATTGGCGGGGATTTTATGATTATTATCACGTCTTAGTTATAATATCCGCGCCGGAGGCTTAGCGTCCTCTCCATAGCAACATCATTAGACCGCCCAAAGAAACAGCCCATGTGTGTGTGTGTGTGTGTTTTATGACAGAAAAACATAATTCTTAAAAATTGCTAGCTCGTTCCGGCAATCGATCTAACAGATGCTCCTCCTTCGAGGTCCGGTACAACCGTAGACCAACGGGACAGTAAAAAATAATGGTTGCCATGTTAATAAATAATCAAGAGTAACGGACAGAAGTACTATATAAAACAGTATATTCTGCTATTTAGAACTAAGGATGCGTTAACAAAACCACCTATGTATTTGGTTAAACATTACCAACTAAAATCAACTGACCTAATTCAAATTTTCGCTATGAGATCTTACCACACCATAGTCTGGTAAAGCTGACTGACTAGCCATCGGGCACATGCCTTACCGTTACGTGCAAACGTCTCGCACATATAACAGTCGAAACTCACCTGCAACAAAGAAAGTATTTCATTAGTATAAGATCACACACACTTATGAGTTTTTGTCTTATAAACATTGATGACGAGTACGGCACGCTTCGTGAACGTTGAAATAAATTTTATGTCAAGCTCATAACTGTATTAGTTTTTTTGCTAAATTTTTTATCCATGTTTTAATATGTGAAGAAATACGTTGTGGTAATTTTTTTAGCTGCGTAAGCATACTGCGCAAACGGAGATTTGGAAGATTTGCATAAAACTAATTTTATATTATAAAGTCGAATGCTCCTTAACGCTGGAACTATAGAAGCAATTTGTCTCAAAGTTTGAATGGAAATAAAATATACCCCGGATTGAAAAATGGCCAATTTCTATCCCGGATATATTCAAGTTCGCAACTGAATACGCCACTTTCTTATATCATCTGCCTGATTAATATGTCTATTTTGGCCGAATACAATTTGGCCAAACACGCCACTGCATAGCCTAGCCTAGATTTTTGTACGCAATGGGGTAATTAGTAATAACACGTAGGGTATTATTTCGAACACAGTGCGATGCTACGCTTAAGAGTTGTTTTGGTATCTTGGGTGAGTGGCCTGTGGTGGATCGATACGAGATCGCGGGGCGGATCATGCAAGTCATCGGGGTCGTCAACATCGTGTTTTGACGCACTGTATAATGACGTCAATCTGACGTAGCCGATTTCACTGCGGATTAGTCTTTCGGGGGCATTAGGGGGTAAAGGCTCTATAGAAGAATTAGAACGGCGATTCATGCCTGCGCAAATATTTATTTGGGAGTGTTTTTCGCTCACCACTCAGTTTGTGGTGAGTTGCAAACGATATTATTCTGAGATTAATGATTGGTCTAGCAAATGAGATAGTGCCTCTACTCGTATCAAGCTCTACTCCTCAAATGCGATGATGAAAACATACCGTTAACATTATAGTAATTTTTCGCATCGGGTTAAACTTTAGCCCATTTTAACGAAAAATTATAGTATGACGTCTCGTAGTCGTCTCAGACTCCAGTACACCTACTTAGGTATACATGTATTTACTGCTGTTTTTTACTTGTACGGTAACTGATAGGAGACGACTCCTTAGACGATTTCGTATGTATGAAAGGGTTTAAAAATCGTCAGCTATGAGGTAATCGGAGGCTTATCAATAATCTAAGATAATGGGCATTACTTGATCAAGATGATGGATGACTGGTCCAGTGTAATTGCAAATATTCGGAAATTATTTAACTATACTTAATTTATAGTTGCTAAATATATTAGACTCCCGAGTCAGGAATCGCACCCAGGAGCTCCAACTTTATATAGCGCCAGCGCACGCGCACGCCACGGAGGTCTTCAAAACTTTTACCTCAAAAATTCGTATAATACGAGTAGTAAATGCATGGCCTCATTACGAGTTTACACAACAAATTATCACTAAGCAACTATGTCCACTGAGCAATTATTTAGTAAATCTGTTTTATGTGTAAGCGGCAACATTACATGCAGAGCAATTCCAACAAAACTGAGATGAAAATAAAACAGAAATACAAAAACAATTAGCCAAAGTAGTAATTCTTTCGCGTCGGCAAACATTACAGCTCGTAGACCGCGAGCCACCAACAATTACACACTTCTTAAAGACATTTCGCCTCGGTGGGAATGCATGTAACTTTTTACGTCAAATGCAAATGTATGGAAATTCTAATGTCCAAGTGTTTCTAGTGTGTGAATCAATTACACGAGGCGCAGCTTCATGGCCGGCCCCATGGGACATGAATTACCCGAATTAATTAATTAAATTATATAATTAATTAGCTAAAAGCTCAATCTAATAAAGTGCAGTTAGTTATATTGGACCCATATTTGGGCAATAATACTACCCGTAAATGTAACCTCCCCTGTCCCAGCGGAAAAAAAAAAAAAAAAAAAAAAAAAAAAACCTCCCCTGTTATCTTACTTTGGGGAATCATTTTCTGCACCTATGCGATAGTTTTATGTTTACGTCCACAATTAACAAAAAAAATGTTTTCAAACCGTGGGATAATTTTATTTTATTTATATACGGAAATACAACAGCGAATACATTGTTTCATAACCATTTTTAACGTTGTGAGCTAATATAATGTGAATTTTAGTTTAGCTTTTTACAACGTTCGCAAATAGTTTTAAATATAAATAATGCGCAAGAAGTACCTGTAATTAGTTGAAATAGTACAAGTAAACACTTATTGTTATAAGTAGACCGTACTCACTATAACCGGGCACGCACCTCTAACTTTTCGGAGTTATGTGCGTTTTTAAACCATTAAAATATCACTTGCTTCAACGGTGAAGGCGTGTGAAGTCTGCCAATCCGCACATGGCCTGCGTGGTGGACTATGGCCAAACCCTTCTCATGTCGAGAGGAGACCCGTGCTCTGTAGTGAGCGGGTAATGGGTTGATCATGACTCACTATAATCTGGTATGTGTTTAAGTGAAGCCGAGCTCGAATCACCATACAAAAACAACCAAAAAACAGGTCTACCAACTTTAATAACAAATTTCAATGTTGGTAAAATGACGTCTCCCCTTATTATGTTTTAATTACTGCTGCCAACAGTTGTTGAGAAATCACAAGACATGACAACGTTGTTCATAATTCTTTCCACAATGTTGGTGGCAAGTAAGCGGTATCAATATCTACGGGATATAAATTTAACTCCGATGGGTAAGCCGGTAGGTATGGCAGGCTCCCCTTCGCAGCGATGGAGGGCTCTCACAACAGCTTTGTTAATACACACTAATCGTATGAAACGCATCGCTAGCTCAAATCGAACCTGGCGGGGTGGCGTGTGTGCATTGCTTTTAATTGACGAAATATTCCAAAATTCGAGACGACTGATTTCATCTATTCGAAAAGTTAAAGATAAAAGATAAAAGATTTTTATTTGGACACACAATACAGGAAGCTTAAACACATGAAAACGATGATCCTGCCGAAGTATAAACTGTGTGGTAGTAATCATCGCCCTCCAAGAAATAAAATACAGTGTTCCACAAAAACAAAAGGATAAACAAAACAAAATACATAAGACATTAGAACAAGATCAATTTAGAAAAAATTAAGTTAGTAAGTGGAAATTGTAGTTGCAATGCACCTAAAATAGTACTTAACAATCAATCCAATCATAAACTTTACACAAATAATTCTTTAAAAGGCACTTTTGATCTTTTGAATGATTTGATAACTACATTCGTAAACTTCAAACTAAAGGGATAGAAACGCGTCCTGGTCTAAAAAGAAGCCCACAACCAACTTAGCCAGGTAAATTTTCTTTTTCTTATCACCATCTCACATGCCATTTCATAATTATTTAAAAGCTTAATCTTACTAGAACAATATTTCATACCCCAGCTTGTTTATCATTTACAAAATCCTTGACGCTCTAATAAGAATTTTCTACGAGCTTACGTTTTATATCAACTTTGAACTTATTGAGAGACATTCCAGAAATTTTATTGTATTGAATATCTATTATAGATACTATTGTATGTAGGCTAGTAGCGTGCGATACAAGTTTATTTTTTCGTCTAATGTTAAGATTTCATTGAATTTTATTATATTGTTAAATTAGGTATTATGTTTAGTTAAGTTTTTCCTCAAATTAACGTTAAACATGTATAACTAGTTCATAGGTAATATTAGTAACAGCAATCACCACTTACCTTTATACTATGTGTATAGGATGTTGGTGGACGTGAAACCATTCAGCCCCTAGTCAACGCTCTGTAGGATTCAATGACGCCGCACGTGTTAGTGGCGCGTGCACCCTATCTCATGGACTGCCCATTTTATCTAACGTGATTTATTGACGGTTCATAGTGCTCGTTTCATTTTTGTTTAACGCAAATAACAAAATTATTTCGAACGTGTTGTATACACTTCACGTGAATATAAATAAATGTTTATACGAAAATGCACGTAATGTTCATTATTTTATTTTGTGTATTTGAATGAGTTAATCCTGTACACTACAATAACTTAACCTATTTTATTGGACCGTCACACTGAATTTGGGTGTAGGCTAAATTTTAATAGCGAAAAATTCAAATGTTACCTACCGCAAGAAAAAACTATATTTGTTTTAGATGTATAATATTATGTTTAATAAACTCTCACTCAATCCTTGAAAGTCGCAAAAGAAGCCGCGAGAACTAGTTTGTAACTAAATTATTACGCAGGAACTTAGTTTGAGTTAGTTTCGGTAACTTTGGTTTCTACTGGTGACTTAAGTCCGTGCTTTTCCTTAGTGCCCCGAAGCCGTCGACCTCGGTCAATGTCCCTAATACCAGATAAAAAAATTGTAGTAAATATTAATCACCCTATTCCAAGTAATCTACACCCATGAATTTATTACATGTATTGAGAGTATTAAAAGTGTTCCAAAATCGCCTTGTAAGCCTAACAGATGAACCACGTATATTTATGTCTACACTATATTTCGTGGCGCACATGCCAGCTCTTGGTCTAAGAGAGACCCCGTGACAAACTCAGGCGCAACTAATAAAATCAATACTGGGGACGAAAAATAATTGGCTAACTCGAATATCTATTTAGTTGGTGTGATTCGCCCGCATCCTGCACCCTCCGCTGTGTTAATTCAAAATAAACTAAACATGCATAGCATTATAGCTCATATGTTGAACGACTCAAGGAACATTAAACAGTATATGAGAGTACGGTCAGTGGCCGAGCCATGACAATGGGAAAACAAAACCAGGGTAGTATGGCTACTAAATCGACGAAGCAGAAAATCATTATAGTATATAACTCTGACACACATAATTTTAAAAGTTTAAGTGTAAGTACCTAGGTATACTTATTTGTAAGGATAAAATATGCTATAACAGTACTTCAATAAATAAATTTGTGCATATCTAGTTTATTATTAAAAGACAAATATACATAAAGGTTTATATTCCGCATCTGAGTAATTAGTATCTCACAAATTACATGACTATGATAACTCCTAAGATATTAATTGAAATCAATTATAATCTTGGGCAATTTAATTCTTAATTAAATACTTATGATAAATAACTTATTCGAATAAGGATTAATATCGTATTTATCAAAACACCTGCGGAAAAAATGCATTATTTTAGAAGTAATGTGACTGCTATATATAAGGTTAAGTATATCTGGATTTTTTGATCTAGCTGTTAGCGTGGTCGAATATGATTCGCGAAGTCCCGGTTCGACAAATTTTGACAGGTATTGGGGGTTTTTCTGTAAATAAATTCTTTTTACCCCGCAATTTGAGCGTAATTTATTACAGATTTTGAACCGACGGAGTTACCGGACGGAACCTACATACGAAAGTGGAAAGTTAACTTCGTAATAATAACCAATGCCGAAAAACGGGCAACACAAATAAGTTGAAACCGACACAAAAAATGACTAAAATTATAATTTCGTGACATCAGATAATAAGAAATCAATAAAAGAATGTAGTTTATGAGTTATAAATCGAAATGTTAACGTCCTATAACTACGGCGGGGCGTTGGCCTCCACTAACAGACGGGTAGGTCTTTTGAGCTTATTGCTTAAGAGCTAGTGGGATATTTTGAGGGGGCAATAGGTGGGGCTAAATGAAGTTTATTTTATTCTAAATTAATATGAGCAACAAAACAAAAACAAGGATGAGAAGGGGGAGATTAAGGTAGGCAAGGTAAGTACGTGGCATCACGATTAGCAACGTTTATGCCGAGCTTGCCGATAACCAGCATAAAGTTATGCCAATAAACAGCATGATATATTGGTCGAAAGTGGATATTCATCGGTTTATATTATCATAATGATAATGATGATAAAATTAAAATAGACAGATATTATCATGCGTAAGATGCATAATAATTGGGAATTACTCATTGCCATATTTTATCAGACAGTAATAAATACTTGAGGAAGAAAAATACCCAGTACTATCTCTTAGGCCACAAGTTCAAACACGTACTCGTAGATCCAATGATGGTTAACGGACGAAAGCCAAATTCGCAGAATTCCTTCCGTTATGCGCAAGTATCCTCCACAATGTTTTCCTGCATCCAAGAAAACTTAATGAACTGTAAATATTTATTGTTTAGCAAAATCATAGGAAACTCAACGATGCTTGTCCGTGAAAGCAGCTATCCCCTTGGCAAACGGTTGAATAACGGAGAAACATACAATTACATAACATTATTTGTATTCGCGACTTCGTCCATACACTCTTGGTTTAAAATTTGATAATTTACCCTTTCCTGTGGTATAAAGTTGCTATTGATAATTATTGTTCTACTCTTTTAATGATAAGCAAAAAAAAAAAAGATTTTGTTTTCAATTTTATAACGAGAGCTAGAAAAATATTTTAAAATAAAAAAAAATACGCTGCTCAAGGTGGTACGCAAACGCAGCGCTAGGCATTCCGATTTGTGGAGTACCCACAGACGGATGACGGACCATCAAAAATATTGGACAAACCTGGTGTTAAATCGACCAACTCCAAGTTTGTCCCTACAATTCTTTCAGCGGACTTACTGCTTAATGCTCGTTGCGACGATGATGTTTTAAATTTCGATTCATCATTCGAAGTTCGTAGTCAATTTTGATATTAAGAGTCTACATTAGGCAGTCACACCCTATGTTGTGAATGTTATATGATAAGTATTTATAAATGAAAAACTACGAAACAATAATACCTACAGCAATCAATTAAATTTATGATTTAATTATAAGCAACTTGAGTGTTTTCGTATTGGGCAGATACGCTGATTAATTCTACCTACTCATAACTATAAGGATGCCATGCCCAAAATGTATCGAGTTTTATTACATTCATAGTTGTTAAATTTGTTGTTGGAGGTTTAGATTATTACATGAGGCTACGGCATGTCGGCCTTATTTACGAAGATAATCGAAACAACTTTTTAAAACTAGTGGTACCTCGCATCTTGGTCAAGAAGGAACCGCTGTCCGAGAGCTCTCCGCACCCTTATCTCATAGCCCAAAAGATTTTTTTGGTTGCTAGTTAGTTAGTTTTTGTAGTATTTCTCTTTTGTTAATTTTAAGTCATTTTTTATTTAATTATTTTTAATGGTTTGTACCCCATCTTCTCGATGCTATGTTCGCATCGAGAAGTCAATGTTGTAAAATTAAGATATTTTTGTATTCTAATGACTATGACTATACAATTGTTGACAGTTTTGCGAGCTAATAAATAAAAAAAATAAAAAAAACTCGCAATGACAGTACTGTGGACTATTTGTTATAACTAAGATAGTTTTAACTCTAGTATAACTTGACTATCGAATTGAAAGCTCAGTAGTGATAGTTTAAGGTGGTGTAAAATAAATAAAACACTTTTATTATTTAGGTTGTAATTTTGACAAGTGTTACTGTTAATATGACAAACTAAATCGCACCCTATAAAATAAAAGTAAACAAAATCACGGTTATTTATACAAAGAACTCCTTTAAAGGCAAAACTAAATAACAATCTGCAACAATTTATTATGATTAAATTATGGGCAACTTGAGGGTTTTCCGTATTGGGTAGTTAGGCTGATTAATTCTCCCTTCTATACAGTCGGGACACGGCCATATTTCACGAGATATAGCGGTCCCGGTGTATATTTATCTAGCCGACTGTAATATGTATGGAGTGGTCGCGATTCGGCGGGGTCATCAAATTGGAGCGAGTGCTTGTCATAGTACGGTAACTGTCGAATGACACGCGCGGCCATTGCTTTCGCAGTGGCTTTTTGCGGACCACGTCTGCTTAATGGTCTATCTGTCTGTTTGGATGTATGGAGAACGGCTGAATAGTGTAACTAAAAGTGAAAACTTGCTATAACTTTTTTTTTATATACACTACAACTTAGCCCTTGACGGCAATTTGTTAATGTAACAATCAGGTGAAATGAATGTTGCAGTCCAAAATGGTCGCCAGCTAACCTGTTAGGGGTATGTATAACATACTCCTAATTGTTTTCTACGCGACGTCGTACCGAGACGCTAAATCGCTTGGCATCTTTGTCGGCGAACTTGTACGTTGTTATTTGTAAATCCTTCATTTCTTCTTTATTCGTCGTAATTCGTTAATTTGACAAATTTTATGTTGTGACCCAAGCATATATACTATCCAGCGACTAATATTCACTTTTCGCCGTGCAGCAACGAGAGCACAGTTTGTGAAGTAATTTTTGGTCATTATCACTAACATTTATAATTATGAAAGCCTTTTGGCCTAAAAGCCAAACTTTATATTCCTCTTATACATATTCTATATGGCATAATATGTGCCCAGCAATCAAAATAAACGATACATTTTATGGTACCCGGTTATAATTGAAAAAACAACAATCACAAATCAGTGTCGACGTTGAATAATTAGTGACGTATTTACTCTGCAACCCCGCAGACAATATTCCCCAAATCACATTAGTAGTTGGGGGTGCTGATTGTAAAAATTTGCCTCATAAACGCGGCGCCCGGATAGGGCTGTTTGGAAATTAATATTATTTATTCCCTCGCATATTTAGGGATGGCTCACACGGCCAGCGGGCAGCGACGATTTAACGCCCCTTGTTTTATTACTATTAGATTATGTACGGAGCGTATCCATATCGTATCCGTTCGGTAAAATGTGTATGCTAGTAGTAAAGCACGAGAATTCAGTAGTATTATGGAAAACAAAACAACACAAAACTCCTAATGGAATTTACACAAGCATTACACATTTTGAATAAGAATTTGTGACTAAATAATTAATGTGTTGGGCTAGAGCTAGACACGAAGTTATAGGAACTGTACCTCTTAATAATTCTCCAAAGAGAGATGTTTTATGGCCTGGCTGTTAGTGCCTTGACTAGATTGATTTAACTGGTTCGTTCAAAAAATTTTTTTTAGGAAAACAAGAAGTACTCTTTTCTGTGACAATTGATTAAAACGTAGTCGTCTCCTAGTCTGCCTATACTACAAGCTACAAATAAAATATTTCGTGAGATCTAAGCTTGAAACGGTTTTTGTATGTGAAACGTGCGTTTTTAAGCAGGCTTTCTGATAGACCTTTAATTAGACAGCCTAACGAGGGCCGCAGGGCAGTAGCGCCCTGCCACCACTTCCGGGATACAGTCGGCTTACATTTGTAAATAAAATTATTGTTTAGCCTATACTATATTATAGTCAAACTTTTTCTTGGTGGAATGAAGGACAAACAAATAAAGTAAGGCAAAAAATATGAGTTAGGATTACTTTTCAAAAGTTCTTAACCTCGGTATAACTATCTTACCCAAGCTTTTAAAATGTTAACATCAGGTGAATGCATCTATTCTATAAATAAACTGTTCTATATTGCGGTCGCCATCTTTTTGCTTTTATCGAACCGCTTGTCGTTGCAATTGTGATTATCAATCGCCACTGTACCTCACGTGCGACAGCGAATTCCAAATTCCATTGGTCTTGTCCCGCACGCGTGGAGTGACCCGTTTGATTCCGTCTGTCCACATACTGGAGGAATTAAGCTGCGTTTAAGGTAAATACTAGATAGATGGAGATATCTTTCTACTTTATTATTGACAGCCTCCGTGGCACAGCATGTGCGCTGTTGCATTTTAAAGTTGGAGGTCCTGGGTTCGATTCCCGGCTCAAGTCGAGTCTGGTGGGAGGCTTCGGCCGTGGCTAGATACCATCCTACCGACAAAGACGTGTCGCCAAGCGATTTAGCGTTCCGACCCGAAGTCGCGTAGAAACCAATTAGGAGTGTGGGTTTACCGTGTCCCTAACAGGTTAGCCCGCTACCATCTTAGACTGCATCATCACTTACCATCAGGTGAGATTGCCGTCAAGCGTAACTTAACGTAGTCGATCAAAAAAAAGTCTAACCCAAGCTTACATGCCATCTACAGCCTATTACTGTAAGGTTTATAAAAATGTTAAACAAAGTTACATGAATCCGATCCCGATCGCCACATCACAATTGCATAGGTACGCACCCCTGCACCGGTAACCGGTAAGTTGGCGAGTACCGTGGCGGTGGAGAACGAATGAGCCGTGACGCACTTCACAAACAATATATTATGATTTTCTAAGTCATTACCATACGATAACTGGCTGGATATTGGCCGCTACAAAAACAATGGATTATACATTTAGCCCGTACGTTTCATTGCACTTTATTGCGATGCGAACAATGCTTTGAATGAGATTCTATACAGAGATAATGGGTTTTAATCATCTTGGTGTTTAATCAAACTTATGACTGTTATAAGAATGGTAAAAAGAGCGCTTACATAAAAAGTGAAAGCATAAATAAAAAATTCAATTTAGTAGAATATTAGAATATGTTAAGAATAATTAATACTTGTAGGATACGTGGAAATAGCAACTAGGATGAAGTAATATAATTACTTCTCCTAATCTTTATAGACGAGAGGGTTTTATTAATAATATTTCTCTTTTATATATATAGATTAGTTTTTTCGCATAATAGTAGAACAAGCATTAGTAATATTAATATTTATTATACATACCAATCAGTGAGCATCTGATATAAAAGAAAATCTATGGTTATTTTTCAAAAAGAAAATAAAACTACATTATTTTTATTAATTATCTACTAAATAACATGTCACTGTAAGTCGTATCCAGTGAGTATTGATATTTGTTTTATTAAAACTGGTCTCGTGTTCTACGTAATCAGTAAATATAACTTTAAAACTACCCACATTTCGAATATTTACTAATTTGTTATCCTTATGTATTTTGTAAATTTAGAATACTAAACTATTTATGAGTGTACAATAGTACACTCATAAATAGTTTCCTTAGATAATTAGCCTAATTGTTTTTTTCTCATAAAAGCGATTTTTTTTTAAATAAAGATATTAAGCCATGTTTATACACATAATTTTTTTTAAACCTATCGGACGAAATCGCTGGCATAATCTATAAAGAGGATGTTTCACAGCAAAAAAAAATGTTTCAAAAAAAATGTTGTTTTAATTATTGTAATACTTATGTGCTAGATCAATTATTATGAAACACTAGACCTAAATGGGCGTCGAACCAACCAGATGGGCAGACCAGTTGAGGAACTCTAAGTGAAAATTTGACGCAATTGCGAGACTAGCAACCGATAGAAGCCGGTTGACACAATTAATCCGAATAATGAATAGAAGCAGGCGTTACTTTGATGAAGTCCATGATAAACAACAAACAGCAAGTATAATTTGCTATATTCCGCCGACAACCGGGAGATTAGTATAGTATAACACCACACAACATTCTCCACTAGAACCTCAAAAAGCTTCACAAGCGCACACAAGCTTGTGAAGTCAACATCTCCTGAGGATGATCCGGTGTCGGGTCGAAACGTGCGTAGAGGTTCTAGTAGAGGATTTTGTGTGGTGTTATACTATACTAATCTCCCGGTTGTCGGCGGAATATAGCAAATTATACTTGCTGTTTATTGTTTACAATTAATCCGCACGAGGTAGCAAGGACACCAGGACCACGATCTTCTGTAACGACTGGAGAGAGAGAGAGAGAGAGAGAAATGAGTATTCCAAAGCTCCGTACTTGATACAAATAGATGTGCGAGTGGTACTTCGGTGCGAGATCGTTCATTTGTATTTCGGCATTCGGTCAGTTCGGAGGGTATTGGCAAATTGAGAGCTGCGCTGCGCCCCAGTTCGGGGCAGACGACGCCGCATTCTGGGCCGATTGACCGACCGTCTCGGCTGACGAACCGATTCAGTCAGCATTTGATCTGCACCACTGAGTTATTGAAGTTGTTTTATTACAACATATGTATGTATAATATATCATATATTTAAGTATATTTCATGTGTAAAACTTTGATTTGGATAGGTTTATTGTACGTATCCTAAGATAAGGTGTACTGCATATTATCGGTTGTTATACCTTGTGATATTGTCAGATATGACAAGTTTGATATTCTCCTCAATCACACAATAAATGTTTCTTCTGTGTTCCCTAATGGCTATAATATGGGGATCTTCAAAGGGCGGATTAACAAATTGCTCAAGGGCCAGCAACGCATTGGCGGTTCCTCTGGTGCTGCAAATGTTCATGGGCGGCGGTAATCACTTACCATCAGGTGACCCGCCTGCTCGTTTGCTCGCTTTGTTTATAATAAAAAAAAAAAAAAAAATAACGAAAGTATACAATATCATAGTACCGGAAATGAAATATTTTTTCGAGTTATTCGTTATATTTGCAGATAGCTCACGATGGGACACGAGGTCACATTGTAATGATTAAAGATTAATCAAACATTGGTGTTCATCTTTATAAGAATATAAATGTATTTAGAAATTTAGACTTATTAAGTGGAATGGTTATAGTTGTAACACAAGTTATTTAATTACACTAGTCGTCGGTAACAGGGTGTTATTGAATAGTTTATCATCATACATAGATTTTGGCTTGTTACGAAAATAATGCTCTAGTTTAAATTAAACTCTGCCGAATCTCCTCCATGGTGTGAGAACATGGGAAGTAATGTAGCACTTTTTTTTTTTTATACACTAGTAGTTAGCCCTTGACGGCTATCACACCTGGGGGTAAGTGATGATGCGGTCTAAAATGGTAGCGGGCTAACCAGTCAGGGGTAGGTATGGTAAACCTACACTCCTAACTACGCGACATCGTGCCGGAAAGCTAAATCGCTTTGCGACACATCTTTGCCGGTAGGGTGGTAACTAGCCACGGCCGAAGCCTCCAACTAGACCAGACGCGAGCCGGGAACTCCAAATTTATAACGCGACAGCGCACGCACTGTGCCACAGAGGTCCTCAAACGTAAACCTACAGTGCAATAAAATTCTACATCACTGCAACAACGGTGCGGCGGCGCACCGCTAAAAGCACCCGTATATCGCCGATAAAAAAAACAAAAAAAAAAAACAAAAACGTTTGAAACGCGAACAATGTTAGCCAAGATAAAAAGAAATGCAGCTGGAGCCGCGCCGACGAGATCGTGCCTGAGCGAAAGTTGCATCGGCTCAAATCAGTGCCCTTAGCACGAGGGCACAACACCGCGACGTTAGATTTCGTGTATCATTTACTAAGGGTTGAACATATCTAACCGATACAAAGAAGGAAGGAAAACTCCCTTAGAAAACTAAGTACCAACAAGTGTAACGTTGGCGACAATCTACCACTTTTGTACGGGGGCGTCCAGCCGTAACGTTTGTTAACTCGAAAACTTATACAAAGGGTCTACAAACAAACACTTGAAAGAGATCAAAAAATAGTCGCTCATTCGTAGACCCCATCACGAATTGAAATCATCATCATCATAATAAACAGAGTGAGTGAGTAATGAAAAATTATCTAATACATACTACAGAGTATGCCCCATACTCTGTAGTCATCAACCCATTCTCGATCCACTACAGAGCACGGGTCTCCTCTCAATATGAACACGGTTTGGCCACAGTCCACCACGCTGACCATTGTCAGATTCAGACTCTGCAGGTTTCCATACGATGTTTTCCTTAACCGTTGAAGCAAGTGATATTTTAATTGCCTAAAAACTCTGTAGTAAATCTATATTTATAAAAGAAAGTCGTTTCAGTTACACTATTTATAACTAACGAAAGGCTGCACCGATTTGGCTGAAACTCGGTGGGGAGGTAGCTTAGAACCAGGAGACGGACATGGGATACTTTTTCGTTCATTCGAAGATACATTTGGTTAAAAACTCAAGGAATAGACAAATATCATAATAGCCAATTATCCCGCAAAATCCCACAGTTCAGGATTTGTGAAAAACTTAATTTCACGTCTATGATCTGTAACTATAGCTTCAGATTGCCGTAGCAAGCTTCCTCAAAATTGGACTTATATCTTGGGAATGGGCGCGGACGAAGTCGCGGGAATCCGCTAGTATTAGATACAATGGAATTCTTGGTAACAGTAAAGTTTTGCGATACTCGAACAGAAACGTCGCTCGCGTAGGGTGCAACGTCGTACTACGGGTACGGGATACGGGGACAGACGTTGGAGTGAAATCCCGAGGCACTCGATACAAGCGGACGCGGGGCCGCGTAACGACATCGAGCGGTCGACAATTAGCTCCCGTCGTGAATGTCACGCGACCGTCGACGTCGCGCTGTCGAGGGCGCGCTGCAATTGTCATCGTTTACGGTTCGCGGAAATAATATTTTTCATGTGACGACAGTTATTTTCCTATATTCGACTAACTTTGCATGGGATTTCGCACGTGCTGTAACATTTATCAACCGCGGAATAACAAAAAAAATATGTTTTCCTGTGTTTAAACGAATAACCGCCAGAACAGGCTCAGCTGATGAACAGTATTAATTATAGTCTAGTTAAGATTAAGTGATAGACCAACATGTCAAATTTTATATTTTACTACCAAAATTCTCTAGTCGGAGAGGGACTTCAAGAAGAAGATAATGCGAGACAATTTTCTGAACCAGCTTTCCGTGAAACCGAGAGCATTTACCTTCTACCGAGCTACATTTGCTGACTATTATCATAATCAATAACATGGTAATAAAATCCAACAACCTACAGATGGTAGAAGATCGTAGATCTTAATCCCTCTTGCACATAAGAGAGGACGCTTTGCATCGGTCTATTATCAGGCTACGCATGAAAGTGATATATGTTTTCAAAACCCTTAAGCGATATTAAAAATAGGTCAATACAGGCTATTTCAGGAGGGATCATTACTATTCTCATCTTGCAGATTTAACAACATCAAAGCATTATTATTGGGATTACAGTTAAAAAAAAAAATACATAGAAAAGAGATCAATATAAGCTTGACGTTCGGAATCTGAAGCATGCATTTTCTTTGCCAATAATTCCATCGAAAGTGACATCAACGCGGAAAACAGTGAGTCACAATAATAAATTAATAAAATCAACACACGATTTGAGCGCTGCGACACTTCCAACGCTAATGCCCTTTACACACTGCTCTGTAGGCCCGCACAAAACCATGCTCTGTACTAGAGCATGATGTTGAAAAATACTCTACTACTACTACTACTCTAATACTCTACTAAAAGTCGTATTTCGTTTTGAATGATGATCAGGAGGAATGTGTCCAGTATTGAATCAAAATTAAATATGAATAACTAGAGAATAATTCATACTACAAACGGCATAAATAAATGGACAACGAAGACAATGCCCCGCAACACAAACAAATAGCAGTATCAATAATTGGTAAAATAATTATTATATAAAATATAAAAGGTTATATAAACGATAAAAAAGCTTGGGGTGTAAATTGCCTCCATTGGTAATATAATATATTATTGATTATGTTATATGGTGATAAAAAAAAAACCCGCTGTTAAGTTTGTTGTGATATTCTTCTTAGACCTGGGCGCGATTTGAACCCTCTTAGCTTTAGTTTTAAGTTGTCGAGTGTAGTTATCACCATCACTTTACGAATAGAAATAATGAAATGAACACTGCGCCACAGAGGTCGTCAAAATGATTGACAATAAGCGGCCCGCAACAAAAATATTTATGTATTACGTATTACATGTATCGCTGAGACGCGGCGGTAGATCGGCGACGTGTGCACTGACCGATGTGTTTGGGCGTCAGAGGCGGCTCCACGAGTCAATTGTCGTGCGAGTGCACCGGGGCTATTTCTGGCCGCCTCCGTCCCGATTCGGGGCGGCCGGCCACCGCAATCGGCATAAATAAATGCATCGGGTGGATGACTGGAAAACAAGCGGACAATGTATGTCTCGCCCAAATACGTCGGCGATTTTTCGGGTGACGACTAATGGGGCTTTGCCGCGAACGTTTCAATTCGTTCCAGCTTGCCGACATGAATTAAATATATGGACAAATTAACGTTTGTAGTTTTTTTTATTTTTATACACTTCAAGCATTTGACGGCAATCACATCTGGTGGTAATTTGGTATGATGCAGTCCAATGTGGCAACGGATAAACCTTTTGGAATATGGCAAACCAATATTGCTAATTGGTTTCGACGCGTCATCGTGCCAGAACGCTAAATCGCTTGGTGACATTCGATAAGTTATAACTTTGTCGGTAGGGTGGTAACTAGCCACGGCCGAAGCATCTCACCAGATCATACCCGAGCCGGGAACAGAACCCAGTACCTCCAACTTTATAATACGACAGCGCACCCGCTGCACCACGTAGGTCACCAAAACCTCAAAAATATAAAACATCGTTGTGTAGTGTAGATGTGGTCTAAGACTATGCTTGGGTAACTAATGTTTGTAATGGGTAAGTCGAGAGCCACTCTGCACCAATGCGAGGGATTTAACAGTAATTATCACATGTTAGAAGCTAAGCTCGCCTTATGCTCCTGTGTGTTAGTCGGGCTTAGTTAACAACTAACGACGTGCCCGCGACTTCGTCCGCTTAGAACTTCTGATAAGCAAAATTTCATCGACTACAATTCAATGCATTGATAAAATAAAAACAAATAACCAAACAACTTTTTTAAAACATATATTTGTGAATTATGCTATCGTTCAGACAATCATATGATAATATGAATACTATGTAAACAATATAAAAACGTAAACAACATAATCATAGCTTTACTTTAGCTTACAATCACTTGGCAATCAGTATCCTTATTACATACGGCTCAGAAACGTGGTCGCTTACTATGGGCCTCATAAGAAGTCTAACACAGCGTGCGATGGAAATAGCTATGCTAGAAGTATCTACATGAACAAATCAGAAATGAGGAGATCCGTAGATGAACCAGAGTTGCCGATATAGCTCAACGCGCAAAAGTGGCAATTGGCGGGGCACATATCACATAGTACCAAGGTGCTGGAATGGCGACCCCACACCGTTAAACTTAGCGTTGGTCGACCCTCAACTAGGTGGACAGGCGACATCAGACGAGTCGCAGGGAGCCGCTGGAAAAAAGCGGCTCAAGACCGTGACCTTTGGAACTCCCTACAGAAGACTTATGTCCAGGAATGAACGTCTATCGGTTGACATGATTATGATGATGATCCTTATTACATTACTATTTTGCTCGATATAGAGGTACATTGTGTAAAAAGAAGATATATCTCGTGAGCCTGCCCACATATCGGCTGAGTCATGTCTAGCTAGTTAGTACGTGGACCGGACAATTGTGATTGAAGGGAAATGATTTAACAGTTATATGGGACGGAACAGACGGATCTATTGTGATAAGCTGGCAACCAGGAAATCTTAAATTATTCTATTGCAAAGCAACGGATTACGTTTAAATCTTAATACCTATTGGTCCAAGAGCTTGTGGGACATAATAATGTATTACCGCTCACTGCTACGCTGCCGACAGAGATAGAGAGTTGAATGTACGTAATCAAACAAGGGATGAAGAGAGATCCGTAGAAGAGTCAGACTTACCGGTATAGCTCAAATAGTAGCTAAGCAAAAAGCAGCAATCGGCTAGGAAGCCTTTCGCGGGATCGTGAATATTCTCTGTGAGCTTAGCTAATACATTATAATGTGTTTATTTTGAATCAATAACATACTAGATACGTACAAATTGTAGTGGAAAAATGTACGGCTTTTGATTTTACTTTTCGCCGTTTGGAGTTCGGAGTGTTAACAAATTCCATGTAACTTTTAAATAGATATGTCCTCAAATAAGATATTCGACTCCTTTTGTCGTTTTTACGCCCATTTAGCACGACTACACTGGCTTTTGAAATTTTTTTCCAGTAAAATTGAAAAAAAAGCTACCAAATCGACACGTGTGGCCCACTTTTTCCTCTCTGTCTATATAAAACTCACTGCATATATCACTGTATGAAATTAGATTTAATTTAATTTCAATACAATCTATTATTACGTTTTCCCCATTATTTCTGTTTTATTTTTGTATAAAGAATACTATAACTATTTTTTTTTTCTAAAAGTTCGATTATTGTCTATGTAAAGGCAATACATGTTTGGTTCCATATGTCTTATAACTACTACATCTGTTACCTCTCTACCCATGTTTAAAGCAAATAAACTAATTTATTTATTAATTTACTATTTACAGGTCTGGAATGTCCCTATCACATTAAAATTAAAACGGAATAAGACTATTAGATTAGTCAGACATTGAAATATTTAAATTACGCAATTAATTTAATTATAATATGATTATAAAAAATAAACTTAGAGTGCTAGAGTGGAGAAAAATGGTTGATCTCAATAGTTCGTCTCCTTATATGACTTTAAAATAACTACTCAAGAGCAATGGCCTATCATGAGTTTCCACCGTTTGAAGTTTTGGATTGGTTTCAGCCTTAAGGCTGAGGCCTTCAATACAATCCTCTCATTCTATCTAAGACTCTGTATTACTTACCATACGATGTGATTGCAGATTTAGATATATATTTAAAACAAGAATTAGTTCCTCTAATGTTTCCACCAGCCCTCCAGCTATTATATCGATAGTACGAGCTCGATTCTGAGAACGCAGGATGTGTCGAGAGCATGAGAGGTCTTTAGAAAAGTTGTTTCTCGGCGACAGGATTATTAGTCATACACTTTTTTCCTTATTGAAGCTGATTATGGCTAGAATGCAACATTAATGTGATTGTTCAGGATGTACTCAATGAATCACGATTGATCTAGGTATCTATTCGTATTAATATTGCTACATCGCTGTAATGCCAGTCATCGAGTTCAAAGTTGTATGCATATTTTTGATATTCAGGTACATATTTAAGGATATTGGAATCTGTGATAGCCTAGAGGTTATGACGTCCGCCTCCAAATCAAGAGGTCGGACTTTTCGGAGTTATGTGCGTTTTTAAACAATTGAAATATCATTTGCTTCCACGCGGTGAAGGAAACAATCGTGAGGAAACCTGCATGCTTGAGAGTTCTCTATAATGTTCTCAAAGGCGTGTGAAGTCTGTCAATCCGCACATGGCCAGCGTGGTGGACTATGGCCAAACCCTTCTCATATTGAGAGGAGTCCCCGAGCTTTATAGTGCCGGCTATGGGTTGATCATGATGATGATGATAAATCAATTACTGGAATAATTATTTAATATACTATCAGTGATATAAATTATATATTTATAGATTCTGTCAAAATATAAAAGACTAATTGTTTTATCAGGAAACCTTTTTTTTATTTTTTAGCTCTTCAGGTATCTTTTTTGATGTAAGCTCAGAGTTCAGTCGACGGCTAAAATTCAAGAGATAAAATCCACATTTAAGTGATAATAACAGGGAATAGCGGCTCAGCTTTCCGCGGCAAATAAACGAATAGGGTAATAGCAAGACCTGTTTAATATAACTTCAAAATGTGATAATGGTGTAGACTTATTCGCCGGTTCGCATGATGATCCGAGTCTTTCACCAATCAGGGGGTTTCTTTCGTAAGAACTTGGAAGAGTATTACTACAAGCTATGACCATTCTCTTTTTTTTTGCATGGTACGGAGGAAAGGTTAAGGTCAAATTAGAGCATACAGACATTCAAAATGAGACTGACGTCGAAATTTTTATCCTCTACCCGGTTAGACAGTGTGACAAACATGGGCTTGACACTACTAATTGGTTTCTACGCGACATCGTGCTGGCGTCTTTGTCGGTAGGGTGGTAACTAGCCACGGCCGAGGCCTCCCACCAGACCAGACTCGGGCCGGGAATCGAACCCAAGACCTCCAACTTTATAATGCAACAGCGCGCAATGCGCCACGGAGGTCGTCGTGATATAAATATGAAACAGTTAAATTTCACCAGCGACCCTACGGCGCGCGGTGGGCAGGAATGCCGGAGAAGGCATAAACCCGCAGCGGTCACGAATACGTTTATTGCTCGGTTTATTGGAAAATTCACTTCCGCGTTCTTTGCTCCACTCACCGTTACGCATTAACATTATACCTAATAGCTCGTTACTAGTTGCCATGGTGACGGTAAGGGTAAGAGCACATCAGGGCTTTCCAGGGTTCCCTAGCCAAATGAAACTCTTAAAACAACTCGTATCAAATCAAAAAGTATAATTATATCATAACCATGCTGGCCTTTTTATGAGCATTTATGAAGCGTTCATACACGTAATTTATTGCATTTTTGTTCATACATGTAATTTATTGCATCACAAAAATTCCTTAAATTAAATTAAACCAAATCCAGGAGAGTTTCAAACGCGCCCTGGTCTAAGAATAGCCCACAACCAACTGAACCGTTTATATAATTTTAGTTTTTTTGTTATCCCAGTCCAATAATGCTTAGAAAGCAATGAAGTTAGAGCAGTTCAGACTCAAGCTTTTATTTTGTTAATAAATAAGATTTTTCTATTAGATTACGTTTTTTTAATAATATAAAATTTTGCGTTACTTTGCATGCTTGCAAGTGTCGATTGCTTTTACCAATATCGAAACTTCAGAGTTCAAACGCAATCCACTAAGTACAGTCTAATTATTTTAACATTTGTTTGCTGCGAACACCAAGTAAATCTATGTGAACGTGTACGTTATGTAATTGTATATTGTCCTCATTTCCTGAGGATATTCTAGTGTCGGAGCGAAACGTAGATAGTGCATTTTGTATGGTGTATAAAAAGTATAATAAATTATTTTAGGTTTTCACGGTTTTGACTAATTAAGCTAAATATTAATAATCGTAGCCAGTCTTCCTAGCCGAATTTTCATATGATAAAAGTAAAATTTGTGACGATATAGTGTTTTTTTAAATCAAAAACGACGTGCTAATAATCCGTATGTCACAGCCATTGTGTTTTTTCTTTTATTATTTATATAGAACGTGCTGTGCGTTAAGGGCATTCTAGATCTGGTGCCGAGCAGATGTGCCAATTTTATATTTGAATTGTATATTCATTTAAGTATTTTACATATATTATACCCGTCTTTTTCTTATATGACGCCATTCAGAGAGTAGCGTCTAACCGTCACGTCTACCCAAATTACCGACGGAAAAGCCGTTCAACCTTTATATATATATTTCTACAATATGACCCTGTCTGAGGCAAATGAATAAATGGAAAAACAATGCCTTTGAGCATTTGTTCAAATGTTTGGTCAAACGTGTGGCGGCGGCTTTAAGCCAACATTATAATCGCGCGTTAGTTTTACCGCGGCGACCGTAAGTTGTTGGCCGCGGTCATATTCCGTTCCGCAAAGCGCCACTGATTAAAATTCCGTGGCAATGTGGAATGGACGTTAGGTGGTTGCGCGTTTAAATTATATTTTTGGTAATTTAATTTGTGTAAAATTACACGTTTTTGAAGCAGCATAATGTGAGTACGCGGTACATCGCAGTATGTTGGTCGCAATTTTGCTTTGTACCCCGTCGATTAAGTCCAGTATAAATAAGGACCTCAGTTACAGTGGCCTCATAGGTACTTAAAACAATAATATTCATCATCAGCCTATAAATACACCATCGCTGGGCCCAGGCTTCCTCTATCTATCTCTATATCTCTCTCTCTTGTATAAGAGAAATGAGAATAAGAGATTTATATCTTGATTATCATTTAGCACTTACACTTTCATCGGTAGTAGATTGAATAACACCATCTTACCTGTAAAAAAAAAAGATATGACTTAGTTGTATTTTATGACAATGGGATTTTTGAAGCGCACTAGCACCCCACGGCGCCACAGACCTCCTCTCTCACATAAGAGGATTTATAGCAATTCTCCAAAGATTCGGTTATATACATACCTACATACCAAGCAAAACGTATTATTCTCGTGTCATTTGGTCCTCAATAGTCGTGCAACACGTGCACATGGCCAGCGTGGTGGACTATGGCCAAACCCTTCTCATATTGAGAGGAGACCCGTGCTCTGTAGTGAGCCGGTAATAGGTTGATCATGATGAGCCGTGCAAAGTTTCAAAAAAATCCCGACGTTTCGAAAGGGGTGTGGAAAACAGGTTCAATGATTCCGTCACACACATACATAAATAATGACCTATTGAAATAGACTCTGCCTATATAGCGTCAACATTAACTAAAGTCTGAGTCGAAGGGGTCCAGCCGTCCCATTATCGCGGACCGAGAGGAGGGTTTCCAACGAGCTCGCGCGATACCAAGGCCGCGCGTGTTCTCGCGGCTACATTACAGCAAGTTTCAGCGCAAAGTACGTGCGGCCGATGAATAAATGAGTAATGGCATTCGGGGCGCCCGCCCGCGGCATACCAATGACTCCCCGAGACGGTGATAATGTCACTGGCATTTTTCAACGGCCACCACGTGCAGGACCCTTCCCTGTCAGTCATTGATGACTCTTGGATGGTTTTTTTATCCACCACAAGTTCGCCCTATCTCGCCTGGTGGTAAGTGATGATGCTGTTTAGGATGGAAGCGGGCTAACCAGTTAGGAGTATGGTAAACCCACGCTCCTGATTGGTTTCTACACGACATCGTTCCGGAATGCTAAATCGTTAGGCGAAAAGTCTTTCTCGGTAGGGTGGTAACGAGCCACGGGCGTAGCCTCATACCAAACCAGACTCGAGCCGGGAATCGAACCCAGGACCTCCAACTTTATAATGCGACAGCGCACGCACTGCGCCACGGAGGTTGTCAAACACTACCGAAAATCTGTCACGAAGATGTGCAGAATGCGATACACCTGATTGTTTTTCTTTGTACCCTTATCCTATGCTATGTCGGCTTGGTAAAACAGTTAACCAACACGAAGACCAGTTGTTGCGTTTGGAATATTTATTTAAGCTTAACCTTTGGAATTGTTTGTGGAACAAACGCCACCTATAGCCTGAAATGGGTAAAATAGTAATCATCATTTATTCGCTGCGACAGCTTCTACAACCAATATCACAACGCAGGGCAGACAGACAACTGGACAGGAGAATATATATAAGCGCGTTGGCGAAACTATCGTTGACGGCGCGGGGACATGGTCACAACAAGCCACCAGTACTGTTAGTATAAGATGGGTTAGGACACAATCGTTAAATAATTACTTGGCGGTCAAGGATGCTAGGTAGAATAGAAACATCAAAGTTGATAAGGTTGATAAACTGTAGAATTTACGTACAGAAAGCCTGACGGCATTAGCGAGGGTACCTAAAGTTAGAAACAAGGTGCACCGATGGATGTTTTACGTCGAAAAGTAAATATCAGTAGACAAATTCTTCTGACTTAAATGGAGTAAGTCGTCTTAATAATAAAAATAATAAAAATCAACAGTCAGAACTAGTCCACACCACCGTCTACGCAATATGTTACATAAGACGGAATCTACCATTTCTAATGAGCCGTGAAAAATCGTCAAGTGTGAATCCATAAAAGAAGCTCTTTATAATCCAATAAGCATCTTTGCGGACGGCCGGCACGCGGGACCTTTAGGTATTCCATTAGGTGACGTCGGGGCGAGCAATTTGCAAATGAAAACAACTTATTGAAATTCTTTCCCAAGCGCACCGCAAGTCTTCTCGATTATTCCAGACGGCATGGACTATTGAATAGAAGCAGGCGTTAATGCGGAAGTTCATGGTATACAATATACAGCTGTTTATCTTCAGAAAGACGTGTCGCTAAGCGATTTAGCGTTTCGGCACGATGTCGCGTAGAACCGATTAGGAGTTTGGGTTTACCATATATCTGACAAGTTAAACCGCTATCACCTTAGACTGCATCATCACCTACCACGCTAGTCGTCAAGGGCTACCTTGTAGTGTATAAAAAAGCCTATTGAATTGATCATTGCTAGACGCAGGTCACCTGTCTCATAGGAGTAAGGGAGTAAGATCATTGACCCACTAAGCTCTATTGACGCGTGTTTAAATGATAAATATATATCACAGGGCTTCACGGGGTTTCTGGGGCACCACGCCATCTTCAATCCTCCAGGCTAGCCCCGAAACATTCTTTAAAGAAAACTTAATAATACGTGAGATTTGCTGGTTCTACCAGGACCTCATGATACGTAATAGCCCACGTTAATATACGAGGACGTTTATTTGTTCTTTATAAGAAACAAGAAGTCTCATAGAAGTATTGTAAATGATTAAAAAAAAACTCAAGTTATACTGTTGCTGTAATAATGTTTACAAAACTTTTGGCTAGATGAACAAGAAAGTGATTTGATGCTTGCTGTACATAGAAAATTTCCGATCTATCTTCGAAAATCGTTAATGCATCGCAACTCGCTAAAATCCTTTAAACGGAATAAAAGACTGACCCTGATGTGACACTGACAAAAACTATCATAAATCCACGGGAAATTTATAAACACATTTTGACATTTTACCAGCGAATCAATATTGAAATTGTGTTACAAATGTATATTATATAATTCAAGACAGTAAATATATATATATATTCATAAACATCGAGGTATAGAAATTTTAAATGATTTGTCATGCTACCGCTCGGCATTCCCTAAATAATAAACATAAAATTATGGTAATACGTAGGGAAATCGCCGACAATTACAGTTCCTACACGACATGAAACGTTAAAAAGTAAACACGACACTACTTTAACAAGGATAACATTATTCATCAACTTAAGGCAAATGAGTGGACTAAAAATAGGTGGATAAAAAAGGGTCACTTGCGAGCCGTGAGGTTAGTAGTCACCGAGGGTCCCGTACCGGAAAGAAAATTATAACCTTAAGAATAATACGTTCTTATTGCCGCCAACGCGATTATTTAGCGTTATATATATGCCGATAAACATTGATAATATATAACCTATGGTCTTTTTTGTAAAATGTACACTGTACCTGTCAAATGTTATAATATCAGCGGCTGTTCAGCTCAAAAACAGTTACGGAAAATATAAAAAACATGACACATCGTATTCAAACATCATTTTTTTTTTACCTTCTGCCACATAAATTGGAAGGCAAGACTTATTTTGTCTATTAAGCGAAGTACTTAGCAGCATTCCAATTTGCATCACGGTTACGATCCATCACAAGAGACTTGCTAAAACGGGCGCGTCTTGTAGTTGGTCGCAACTCGCAAGCTGAACGCCGCTAAAGACGCAGGATGGACGCCTCGGTTTTGTCTTCCTTTTGTTTTCTTTGGACCTCACCAATGAATTAGATAATAATAATTTTAAGACGCTCAGAAGGCAAGGCAGATTGAAATGTTAAGAGGTCTGGTTTTCTTTCGGAACCCCAAATTTCGCACACAAAACGTCCGACAGCAGTCCAATCATGTGCCGTATTTTGCATAAATTAGGCGTATACACTGAAGCAATTGAGTCGGATTTCTGAAAAATAAGCTGGCGTAAAATATAAGCCACAACAGCAAGCGAATGCAAATAACGCCATTATATGCTAATTCGACGCGCGTAATCCCTTATGTATGTTTCCGACTTGTAACGGCCTTTTGGGTACGCGTACTTAAAGCAACTGCCGAAACACTTTCAACCCTTCGATTTGGTGTTATTCAAAACACACTTAACCGGTGAATAACCTTTACCGCATACAGACAGCGGTCTTTTCTCTTTTTGTCCGCTATGCGTTATCCCACGTTTTGGCATATTCTAGCCCACATACATTACCAAGATTTTCTTACTAAAAGTTAGCCCTTGACTGCAATCCAACCTGGTTGTAAGTGATGAAGGCTAAAGCCTAAGATGGTAATGGGCTAATCAGTTAGTGGTATGGCAGTTATATCAATCGCTTGGCGACACATCTTTGTCGGTAAGGTGGTAACCAAACATGCCTATAGCCTCCCACCGGATCAGACCAGTGAAAATTCAGAACTTATAACAGTCGGGGATCGAACCGAGTACTTCCTGCTTATCAAACTACCGCCCTCAATATTGCGTCAAAATATCATTAATATGATTGGATCTAAAAAAAAGGGTGCCTGCAAATCGACTCGAAGCCAAGGGTGCAAAAATTTGAAGCTTTTTATGCACTACCTGTACTTAGTAACTATTTGACTACTACTACTTCCCGCGATGCATGGTATCAGAGAATGCTTTAGGAGTGTACGTATTCCTGTTGATGAAACAAGATCTTCCGCGTGTACTATTCACATATACTTTATATCTATTTCCTGAAAAAAAAAAAAGTGAAAGCGCATAAGCGTGAAGAGGTTTAACTGTCGCTTTGGGTCCGTCCCATAGGAACCGTGCATTTAATTAATATCGTGTATAGGGCGGCGCGACGACGCGGGAACGGGCTGACTAACCTGGCGATGGAGCCTAACTGAAAATCAGCGCTGAGCATTGTTGCCAATACACAGAATAAAGCTGAATTTACGGCCAATTGCTACATGTTAGCTACATCTGTAAAAATCTCAATAAGTTTAATTACAGTATTATTACTATATCTAACATTTTCGTAAGCAATGTATATGACGGGTTAAGGGCGTCCTACTTGTTTTTTAGTATCAATACTGACGTCACTCTTATGAGCTCACATGGGCTCACATGAGCGAGAATGCCACGAAAGGTATCAACCGCCCGTATTTATAGCAAAGCAAGCTTGCACAAAATTGATTGCTACCGTCCAAATTGTGTTAACAAAATCATAAAGAGTTCAAATGTGGGTAATTATTGAATTCTTGTTGTTCTTGGCGCCGCTGACATAAGTTTATAACTCCTTCGCGCAGACATATATTATTTATTTTGAATTCTCTCATAATAAAATTGAAAAAAAAAAAATACGAAATTATATAAACTGAAAAACAAATTCTTAAAAATAATATAATACTGATTCATTTATTGCGGAGCAACCGATATGGTTAGGGTTTTATTATTCTTATTTCTATATTATTCAAGGTAACTTTTGTCACCAATAAACTAACCTTATGCAAAGAATCAATCCGTCTGTCTAGCACTGAGTGATTGACGGACAAACCAATACAGAGAATAACACTTTCGCATTTACACAATATTAGTTAGGATACAACTGAAGGGGAATGTGTTAAAAATGTACACAATTAGAGAGTATCGGGTAGACGACAAGAGTCCAATCGGATCCCTGGCGTCTGGTAGACGCGGCGACAACGCGGCTAACCGCAGCCCCGTCTAATGTTTCTCAATCACTTCTAACTACTGTACTTGTCTGTCTTTGCGAGGACTTCTAGAAACCTTTACGACCGACTATCTGCGACTTGTCTGATGATCTAGATAAACAACTCGACCCGTATTTCCAGGCGCTTTTACGTTTCGGCTTACGAAATACACAATCGGAATGATTTTGAGTGCATTTAAATGGTGAACTTTAAACGGCCTTGAAGTTCTATGAAAAATGAAAAGGGATTTGTTAGAGGCGAATGAAACCTAAACAAATTAATAAACTTGAGAGTCTAACGCTGAGATATCGAAGTGATTGCCACTTGTGAAGCAAATCTTATTACTTGATCGATAGAATAAATCCAATACGCTAAGTTTGTCTGTTAGTCTACATGTGTAGAATAGGGGAAGTATATTATGATTGCACGCGGACACTGCATTGCTCTGAAGCAAACCAAATGAAAACTGCATCAAAAGTATCTCATGTTAGTAGATACTCGTAGACATCTAACTACGAGTATCTACTAGACTAGTACTTTCGACAACAGATCACGAGGTCCTGGGTTCGATTCCTGGGCCGTAAACACGCCCGGAGTTTTGAAATGCGTGTTTTGAAATCACTCACGTGCGGCTCGAGTCTAGTCTGGTGGGAGACTTCGGCCGAGGCTGGTTACCACCCTACCTAAAAAGACGTGTCGCCAGGGATTTAGCGTTCCGGCACGATGTCGTGTGGAAACCAATTAGGAGTATGAGTTTATCATACCCCTAACAGGTTAGCCCGCTACCATCTTATACCGCATCATCACTTACCATCAGGTGCAGTCAAGGGCTGACTAGTGGTGAATAAAAAAAAAAAAAAGGAGAGAACACATTAAACCGCTATATTATCGTAGAACTTTAGTAAATTGACGTGGTGGGACTGTACTTAAAAAAAACATCAGTGTCAGTTTTGGTATAAGAATGTACTGTAGGTGCATTTGTGTACGGAAATCGAAAGTAGTAATTAATTCCCTTAGGTAGGTTCAAAGGTGCTAAATGCTGATACAATAAATGCACATGATTCACGCGCCTGTAGCAACAGTTTCATGATTTATTTGACATATGCCGTATTAGCTGGAGTATTTTCCATGTTAGGCTGGCTAGGTGCGACGCCGCGGGGCGCAATTAAGTGGGCACCGCGAATAACCTCCCCCATAATAAGTGAGCGATTACAACGTTACACGTTCAACTTTGAACGTTGGTTTTTAACGCGAAAACTCCGGAATATATAGAGAAGAGGGAAAAAAAACATTAATTTAATAATTTATTTCCAATCACTACTAAAAATCACAGAGATGTATCACTGATTTTAATATAATCAAATCGGTCCTTTGTTCTTAAAGCCCTACGTCGACACGCAGATAAACTATCACGCAGGCATAATTGTAAAACTTACAGCAGTTATTTTTTCAACATGAGTAATGAAGCTATGTCTACCAGGTAACCTTCTTTCGCCCTCCAGGTTCCCGTAGGCGAATTAAAATCATGTCTATTTTTCTTCTCTTGTGGGTCGCGCGACTAACGCCTAAATTGCATTCGCTGGGGATACTTGTCGGCATTCGTAAGGCAGTTATAATAGACGAACAATGGACAAACAATACTATATGGGGGTCTTTGGAACACTTAATATCTACTATACCGAATCAACTTGGTACACGCGCGTATACTAAGTCGATAACATAAGTTCGAGTGTTAATTGGTTTGCCCTTTCAACAGCAAAACGGGATAGCATAACGATTGCCGATAAGATGGAGATGGATTTACAGCGAAACCAGTGGCGTGCACATCATGCAGGCACAAAAGCGTTGCATACCGTAGAAGCCGACGGAAATGGAAAATCTGTGAGAAATCTGTATGGTGCGGTGTAAAAACATACTTAGAAACAAAAGCGTGCATTAAATACATGCTTGAAAGCAGTGCCTACCCTAACCACCTATTACGGTACTAATAAGGAAATAACCTGGTCAAAACCAGTAATAATACTATAATACTCTATGCTTCAAAGTTTTGTCACTTTTTTTATTTAAAGCGAGATCTTTTGTAATCTATTGGCAGCCCTACTTATTACAGCCATTGAACCTAAGAGTATACATAAGCATGGCTTTCTTATGTATGCCAATAGAATTAAACTATGATTACATTTAAAAACATTCAAAGTTAAATAAAGAGGGCATTCAATTTTAGTTTTTGTCTCACTTTCTCAACTACCTCGGAATGAGCGATCGAAATGTTCGGAATTGAATGAAAAAAACGCATGCAAACTTATCGGACCGTTATAAAGATGTGGGTCATTGGACAAAAAAAAAACTACCTGAGACGGGCGATGACGTCGCATCTTTTTACTTCTCTCACCGTCGATGAGGCTAGACGAAGTACACTTAGGTACATGAAAGAGAATTTAAAATATGTTTTCTTTTTGTTAGTAACAGAAAGGACATTGTGAAGGAGGCCATAAGCTAAAGAAAGGTGTAATTTATTACAATATCGCTTGGACTCAATAAATGAACTTTTAGCTTGGATAATCTTGACAGTCAACGGAAAATGAGATTCTGTTTCTGAAAATATTGACAGAAACGTTAACCGTCAACCTTACATACATTTAATTTAACATATAACATAACATTAAAAACAAGGTAACCCGGATAACTTACTTTAACGGACCATTGACTATACTTAAACATTTATATAGTTTTTTTTTTCGGACTGACTAGTAGCTGTGCTAACCCTATTGGTTGTGACAGCGTAACCGGGCTGTTTTAACCAGAAAAAATTTTAGCTAGGGCTCGAAGAAACTAAGGGAACGTCTGCCTAAGGGCGCCTCCTGTGAGGCCGAACCTCGGCTTAGGCGATATCGGTGATAGCGGGGTGGTCGGACGGTGAGTGGTCCGTACGTCTCCGAGGCCTTGGATGGAGCCCACGTCCGGATGACGTAAGATAGCGGGGACCTCGTCTTCGCCGGCGAAGACGGTGTGTAGCGTATGATTGTGTGGTAGGTGGTACGAGTATGTTGTCAGTAGTCATCTGATCGTCAGGGACGTGAAGGATATGTTTAGGTCTCCTCTTTCGGAGAGGAGCGCTTATTTCGGGGGAGTAAAAAGAAGCCTACGAGAGGGTTGGGGTGTCGGATTGATATTTATATAGTGCGTTTTGAACAGTGTTGAGCCTGTGTTCTGGTTCAGGAAGCTTCGGCCATATCTAGAACCCCGTCAAAATGATGACTCTAAACTAGCAGTTTTCTGAACATTTCCAATAGCCTATCTATTATTTACATGTAATCTTTTAGCCTGAGACGTAGATGACCGAAAGTTGCAAGGGGCGATTATTGGCGTGAATGTGAATGTCACAAAAAAAAATCAATTTTGCGCTGGACAGATTCAATTGTCTGCGGCCGAAGAGAAGCGTGAAACATAAGAAGTTAATTTCCTCTGGGATAGAGTTCATAGCGAGAAATCGCTCCCCATGTTAGCCGCAGAGCTAGTGGGAACTGTTTCGGAGCCATAGTTCGAACTTCGATGATTTATTTGATAACGTGATCAGTCAAAAAAATATATAATAACTCGTATCATGTGCCTATTCATGTGGAAAAAAAGCTGTGATAGCCTAGTGATTAGGACGTCAGCCTCCTAGTCAGAGGTCGGGGGTTCGAACCTGGGCACGCACCTATAACTTTTCAGAGTAACGTGCGTATTTAAGCAATTAAAATACCACTTGCTTCAATGGTGAAGGAAAACATCGTGAGGAAACCTGCATGCCTGAGAGTTCTCCATAATGTTCTCAAAGGCGTGTGAAGTCTGCCAATCCGCACATGGCCAGCGTGGTGGACTATGGCCAAAAGCCTTCTCATACTGAGAGGAGACCCGTGCTCTGTAGTGAGCCGAGAATGGGTTGTTCATGATGATGATGATGATGATCATGTGCCTTCTCAAAATTCGTCCTCATATCTCGATAAACGTTTATGATGAGAAATTTTCAAACTTCCAACCAAGGTTTTGCTTCTAAGTATAGTATTACGTAGTCTAAACCACGTTCAATCACGTTTGAGTATAAACCTTACAGTTCAACTTTTATTTAACACTCTCGCAGAACTCCCCGCTACCTCTCGGGCAAAAGGCAGCCTCGATGCTAATGACATCGGTCTCTTTTATTTGTTTATCATTTAATTACATCTCTACGCGGTCAATCTAAGCCGTCCTGTTTTATCAAGGAGCTTCCAAGCAAAGTTGCGGAGATAAACAAACGTACTTACAAAATGTTGAATATTAACGTTTTTACTAGTTTGGCGGCGAGAGTTATATAAAATGTCTTGGTGACGGATGTAGAAGCTGTTGCCCACGATTTTCACCGTCGCGCGATTTTTTATAAAGTTTTAAGTTACTCAGGGATTAATTATAACTAACATTCATAGCAAAAATCAAATCAAAATTGCGTTATTCATGTCAACCTAATAGGTACAGGCATCTGACATATAACGTTTATCCTTACTTAATATTATAAATGTGAATGTAGGGATGTTTGTTTTTCTTTCACGCAAATACTACTTAACCGATCATCATGAATCTTTGTACACTTGGGAGGTATAAGAACTTACTTAGGATACTTATTATTTAAGAAAAACTATTTTTTTTTATGAAAGATAAAAATTGTAATGGTCTGTAATACTTATTTAATGGCTTCAATGCGTAAACTAAAGCGAGGAGGGTTCCAAACTCGCCCAGGACTAAAAAACCCTCAACAAACTTAGCCGGGTTTATTTTTTGGTAGAACCATCTCGCACAGTCAATAATAAATTATAATTCGCTATAAAATTAGAGTAATTCACTAATTAACATACTAACCTAACCTTTTTTTTTTTTTTTTTTTTTTTGTCGTGGTGGAAAAGCTTGATGCTACCTCCGTCCCTTGGGCAGGACTACAGGTTATGTGGGACTCCCCCCTAGGGGGTATACCCAAACTAAAAACCACCACGGCGTGTCCCTCGCGCTGAGTTTTTTCCAGGCGCCCGGGGAACACCATTGTATTCTTCCCGGGCATCTAACAGGCGCCCCAGCCATGAGACGGGGCTCCGCGTGGAGAGGGGAGAGGATCGGGACAGCACGATCCCTCCCAGACTGTCAGGAGGCTTGTTAAATGTCAGGTAGCTAGCCCAATAGCTACCCGCCGCCTCCCAAGGGAAGCTGACGAGCGGCAAATTGCCGCTGTCTTCTTCCGACCCGTCTACGGCGGAGTGGGTGCGCATCAGCGGCTTGCTCACGCGCTCGTTCCGCAGCCTCCTTTTGCGATATCACGGCCTCGCAGAAGGTGGTCATGGCATCCCAGGATCTCTCGCTGCTCAGCATGGCTTTGACTATGCTGGGCAGCGATAGGTCTCCACCAATTATCGCAATCAGGGAACTGCGCTGGGGATCCCACTGGCCGCACGCCTCAAGAGTGTGCTGAGCCGTGTCATCGCCAGCTCCGCATTCGTGGCACGTCATGGTCGGTTCTCTCCTCGCGACCCGGTGCAGGTAGTGACCAAAGCAACCGTGCCCGGTCAGGACCTGCACGAGCCGGAAGGAGAGCGATCCATGTGTTCGCTGGCACCACTGTTCCAACACCGGACAGATGGCCTCTATCGTACGTTTACCATAGAGGGCATCCGCGAGGCTCTCTTTCCAGCGGTCCCGCATCCGCCGGGACGCTTGCCGTCGCGTTTTCTCCACGACTTCGGAAGCCATGCTTTCCCCTCTAACCCGGCTCTCTACCCTCGCATTATGGACCTCAGCAAGTACCTCAGCCTCCATTTCCCAGGGAGGGGTGCCCGCGAGGACGCACGCCGCCGCAAAACATACCGTGACGTAGGCCCTACAGATTCGTGTAGCAACTACCCTCTGTGGCCTACGTAGAAGGGCTTTGGTTGACGCACGGAGCGAGTCATACCATATAGGGGCCCCATACGTAGCCATACTTCGCACCACCCCCGCAAAGAGACGACGACATGGGGTTCCAGGGCCCCCAACATTCGGGAGCAGCCGGCTCAGGGCTGAGGCTGCTCCTGTCACCCGAGGAGCCAGTTGGCGAAAGTGCTCTTCGAATGACCACTTGCGGTCCAGGATCAGGCCCAGATATTTGATATGGGGCTTGATTCGTACCCTCTCCCCCGCCACCGAGACGCAGGCGCCTGCTGGGGGCCGCCATCCCGGTCCCCCGAAGACGATTGCCTCAGTCTTCGTGAGAGCCACCTTGAGGCCCAGCATCTCAATCCGGGTCACGATCAACTCCGTTGCTATTGTGGCCCTTCTCACCGTCTCCTCGTACCCACTACCCCTGACGGCAACCAATGTGTCATCCGCATAACACATAATCGCCATCCAGGGGAGTAGTACGGGTCGGATTGCCCAGTCAAACCCGATGTTCCACAGGAGTGGTCCCAGGACAGAGCCCTGTGGAACACCGCACTCCATCCGTTTTTGGAGTCTCTCGCCTCCACTCCCCTGATAGAGCACTGCCCTTTCCTCCAGGTAGTGTCTTATCATGCGTCGCAGATAGAGAGGCACAGCATGAAAACGGAGCGCCTCCTCTATTACGGAAAAGGGAAGGGTTCCAAAAGCGTTGGCGATGTCCAGAGACACCGCCACAACCCCCTCCTTTTGCTGCGCCGCGTACCTTGTAAAGTTCTTCAAAGCACCAATAGCATCTAGGGTCGATCTTCCGACCCTGAAACCGTATTGGCAATCCGATATATCCGGCCCCATTTGAGCAAGGTGTTGGTGAATTCTGGAGGCCACAATCCTCTCCAACATCTTGGCCGTCTCATCCAGAAGGACGACTGGTCTATAGGCTGAAGGAGAGTCTCTTGCGCGACCCTTCTTCTCCAGTAGAACTAGTCGTCCTTCCTTCCACACCCTGGGGAAACGCCCAGCCATGAGGCAATCGTTAAACAACTGTCTCAGGCGGTCTCCCATGAATTTTCCTGCCACTAACAAGACCTTCCTCGGAACTCCGTCAGGTCCTGGTGCTTTTTTGGCTCCCCGAAGGCGATCTACCGCCCCCTTCATTTCGTCATCTGTTATTATAGGTGCGACTAGGGGTCCTTGCTGATACGCTTGTATAGGCGGAGCCATGCTCGGGGGTGTGAAAGACACCGGTGGCCGGGGAAAGAGGCTAGCCACTACCCGGGTAAGAAGCTCTGGCTCCAGGGATTCCGAAGGGAGGGCACTCCGCATCTTGTTGCGCACAATGCGGTATGGCCGTCCCCAAGGGTCTCTATCCAGAGTAGCCAAGAACTCCTTATGGGCAGATTCCTTGGCATCGGCAATTGCCTCCTGCAGTAGTATTGTAGCTGCCCGAAGCTCCTCATAAAGTTGCTCTTCCTCCTCCGCGGGCACCCGGGTTCTACGGCGGCAACGAGTATACGCCCGCCGGGCGCTGTTAGTTATGTTGCGGGTAGCCTCAATCTCCGCTGACCACCAGTACACCGCTCTCCAAGGTAAAGGCCGTCTTGCCCGGGGCATTGCCGCATCACACACCCTCGTTAGTGCGATGCGGAAATTCTCTGCCCTCTCTTCGACTCCAGTGGTGGTTGGAGTAGCCATATTCCAGGCCTCTACAATGGCTGCCTCTTCTAGCATATCAAGGTCGAGGCGCGCCAGATTCCACCTCGGGAATAGCCCACCAGATCTACCTCCCCGGTTCCGGGTGGCTGGAATGGATGAGGAAACCGTCCACCGAATATAACGGTGGTCGGAAAGGGTCTCGACGTCTTCTAGAACGCGCCAATCCCTAACACGCGCAGCGATGGCAGGGGTAGCGAATGTAACATCCACTATCGACCCCCCCTGCCGCCGCACACAGGTGTTGACGCACCCTTGGTTAAGAAGGACTAGGCCGACTGCCGCCACCCAGTCCCCCAACTCAGTCCCCCTCGGGTCTGTTCTAGGAGATCCCCACGCAGTGGATTTCGCATTTAGGTCCCCCATCAATATTATTTGGGCCGGGGCCGCCCCTCGCACCACTGGCTCTAGCCGCCGCAGGAATCCTTCGAAGTCGGATAGGGGTTTATTGGGGGAAAAATAAACTCCTAGAAGCATAATTTCCCCTCGTTTGACCGCCACAAAACCTGGGCCGCTCTGTACTGGGACCAGGGGAGGTGCATTGCCCTGCGCCGACACCACGATGGCCACGGATCCTTCGGTGTCTCCTGCCCAGTGTGGTTGGGGCAGGACAAAATAGGGCTCCGCGATTACCGCCACATCTATCTGCCACTCCGCCATGTGCTGCATTAAAAGATCCTGCGCACGGGCAGAGTGGTTCAGATTCCCTTGGAGAAAGTCGATATGGCGTCTTGGCATTATGTTTCCATGACTATCTCATCCCGCACGGGCGCGCGATTGGTTTCCGCTACATAGGCAACCGGAGTCGAGGCGGCCTCCCTTCCTTTTTTGGGGGGTGGGAGACAATTACGTCCTCCCATGACGTGACCGGCAGGCCGTTGTAGGTGAATGCAAATTGCACACTTCGGATCAGCCAAACACGCCGCCTTCATGTGGCCCTCACCACCACAACGGTAACACAGTATACTTCGGTCTATCGTAGACGGACAGAGGGCTCTAGTGTGCCCTACTCCCATGCACCTATAGCAGCGCATGGGGAGAGGATCGAGGAGTGTAACTCGGGCCGACGACCACCCAACGATTACCCGTCCCGCCTCAATGAGCAGCTTGGCTGCGTTCACCGGGCAGCGGACTAGGGTTGACCCAGATCCGCCGGGCCCCACCCGGATCACACCAATCTTCACCTGCTCCGGCGGGATGCTGCACTTATCGACAATCGCTCGATGTACTTCTTCCGGGGTTACCGACTCGTCCAGGCCGGCAAGCCGCAGGTCGGCCGTTTTCGTGGGCCGGGACACTGTTGCCAATTCACCAATAAGGTCTTGCAGCCTACCAGCTAACTCATCTGCAGCTTTGGTGCTGCTAGCCCCTGGAACCTCAATAATTCGAGCCCCGGTAGCTGACTTCCGTACGCGGACATGATCTACCCCGATGTCCTTTAAGGCCAGGGCTGAGGCGGCCGTCTTCAGAACCATCGCATAAGTATGTGACGCGATGGCTTCCGGTCTCAGTGAGATGACGACCGCCGCGGACTTCGGGGAGGTCAAATTACCCTTACGGGTGAACGGCGCGACTTTGGCAGAAACTTTGCCTGTGTCCGCAGGTTTTGGTGCGGTAGACTTCGCCTTCGCTTTTCCCCTAGCCACCTTCGACCATGCTTGTTGAATCGGAGCCGTGGCTGGGGCCACTGCCTCGGTGGCTTCCGTACTTATTGCACCATTTGTCGGGGGGGCATTGCGCTTTGCTTGCAGCAAAGAGGCTGGCTTGGTACCCTTAGGCGCCACCGCCGAGCGAACCCTAGCCAGACGCGCCGGCGAGGGACCTGCAGACGGTTCATCCACGGGGCGATGAGTCGCTTGTGCCCTCTTTGTAGCAGCTGTGGGTCTTGGGGTAGAGGATGCAGTTTCCGCCTCTTTCCTTTTATCTGCCGCGAGGGGTGGCCTCAAGATGGGTTCCTGTGGGAGACGCCTTTCGATTTCCCCCAGACGGACATTTATCATCTCTCCCAAGGATGTAAATAAGTCCCTTTTGAGAACCTCCAGCATATCTCCAAAAGACGAAGGAGTCTGGGGATCCGAGGTATTGAAGGGCTGGATCACTGGTGGAGTGACGAGAGGGGTGGTCTTCTCTCTAGTAGAGAAGGCGCGACGGAGGGCCGCGACCTCAGCTCTCACTACGGCTAGCTCCTCCCGCATACGCCTATTGTCGGCCCTTATTCTACGAGCCTCATCATCGGGTGAGATGTCCTGGAGGGCATCTAAGGCCTCTAGTACACTACGTGAGGCTCGGTTCATGCCACCCCGTACCGTCGTCTTGAGGTTGGCGGATCTTTTAACTTCCGCCAGAATCGTGGCCACTCCGTCCTTAGCCCTCTCAATTATTTCGTCCCTATCGAGGACTAGATCATTAGTATCGGTCTTACGCGGCAGGATTAGACTTCTGGACCGATCTGTCTCCTCGTTCGCCTGCTCAGCATCCACCTCCCCCTCGGTGATATTCTTAAGGTATTTCTTGGCGGCCTCACGTTCCATGGGCGCCCTATCCTTTTCTTTCGTCCGCCCTGATGTGGACTCCTCCTGGTCGGGATCAACGGCATACGCTTTCTCCACAGGCTCTCCTTCCTCCTCTGCTGGATACTTTTTAGCAGGGTGCGACCTTTTTGTTTTGCGTACCTCCCGTGGCCGCTTGGAGGTAGCTCCGGTTGACTTCCTCGGCCCCACTAAAGCTCCCACCATATGGTCCGCCTCAGAATCTGAGTCCATGATGTACTCGGTGTCCTTCCCTTCTCTCATCGGTGTTGGGAGGACTATTTTGCTGCTATCCTCTTTTCGTCCTACGCGTGCTGGACATGCCATCTCCTCTCCTATCGAGCCTTCGAGCTCTCTCACATTGTTGTTCTTTTTTTCTTTTAAAAATTCCATGTTTATTCCCACGAGTGTGGGGGAAATAATAAGTCCATCCGGGTGGTGCCCCCTGCGCCCAGATAAGCCTAAGTGTAACCCACCAAAGAGTGTCGGCCGGTACCCTGGCGGGGGTCGCACTATCGACTGAACTACCCATCAGCCATGCATCCCCTCACGGTGCGCCGCCGTTTGGGATTCGGGGTGATTTTTTATAGAGGTTTTCTTCCTCGCAGTCCGGCCAGTGAAGGCAAGACCCTCGATCCCGCCAAGGCCATGAGACATGACCAAGCGGCCTCGATACGGGATTACGAGTCCGACGGCGGCTAAAGCCTGTTCAGTGGCAGTGTAAGTGCTCATTGAACCCGTCCTTATTCTAGGACCCCCTGCCCCAAATTCGCTGTGCCCTCTGCTAATCAGAGGGACACGCGAAGGGACCATTCCCTCCCGGTGCCGGGCTATTAGCCGACGGCCAGCAATGTCCACAAGTAGGAATTGTGCGCATTGCTGGTCCCCGTTACCAGGGCGCACCACGCGGAGGTTGCCCGACATAGCACCCCATACTAACCTAACCTAAACCATATATGTTTATATATTTTGCTAGTTTTCAGTATTCTTACAATAGCACCAAACTAACTCTAGAAACTCTTTGTAGAAACGACGAACGAATGCGACGAAACACATGGCAAGGAGACCCTTCAAGTCGAGGCGCGTGTGCAGGTCCCACTGGTCGCGTGTGCTATATTAACCAACTGTACGCTTTTCGGCGGACAATCTTTTATAAAGAGTGTTTACAAACTAAATGCCCTCATCAGGACATTCCCGAGCAAAAACTAGACATCTCTCGTCGTAGGTTTTATTGGCAATTGCGTTTTTTTTTTTTTTGCTGCCTACTCTGTAAAGACTTGTCGATAACAAATTTTAACAACATCTCTGACGAACACATCCTTTCTTAAAAATATTTTATCATAACTTCACTATTGGTTAAATGTTCTTTAAGGCATTAAAAACCGGTTAAGTGCGAGTTCCTTACCAAATAAAAATATTGAAGTTATTAGGATCGAGTGAAAAAAAAAACATGTTTATTGTATGGTGTTAAAGTGGCAATAGAAAACGTGCAAATAAATTATAATTTCAACTATTAATCCAGTATGTCTCTCTCTCTGTCTGTTTATCTCTGTATACATCAAGTACGGAACCCAAACACAGACAGTGCTCGAGGCAATGGACACCCTGTTTGTGCATTTGTGGGGAGCGAGACTGACCGCCCGAACGTCAACGACCCGCCCTAGTCAAGGACGCATCGGTTTAACGACACCGCACCATATTTATCCGTATAGAAACAAAAAACACAACATCACTCATGTATGTGTCTACTTTAATTAACAAAGAAAAACCTTAGCAGCGCACGAAGCAAACGGGGTGTTTTTAATTTCTGTTTGCTGGTTGGTACGAAAAAAAAAACAACGCTACTTAAGTATTCCTTTACGGTCTTATACGCTGTCGTAATTAATTTATATTTTACTTCACAGTTTTTAGGAATACGAAAAACTAGTACGAATGTAGACGCGGTCAAATAGGAATAATACGCACAATACAGCTTATATCTGTTTACGATTCGGTCAGTTTTAAGTCGCTGCGTCGAGGACAAACAAACACCTAGTAAATATCTTTTGAATATTGCTCAGAATTTTTTATGTTAAAACAATTAAATAGAAATAATGTTCCAACTGCACTCAACAATCACTCGAAAGCATGGTCTAACTTTCTAAATACGATATTATGTTGATTCTCCAATGATGATACAATTTTAAAGTCTCATTCGATTTCCGCGTAAAATGACATTGCGGGATCTGTCAGGTTAATAGCCAACGATGTGACCTAATGTAACTATTAGCAAAACAAATTCAAACCGCCTAAATTAAAAACTGCAACATCGGTGACATGAAATCTCTTTAAGCAATTAAAATATCACTTGCTTCAACGGTGAAGGAAAACATCGTGAGGAAACCAGCAAGCCTGAGAGTTTATAATATTCTCAAAGGCGTGTGAAGTCTGCCAATCCGCACATGGCCAGCGTGGTGAACTATGGCCAAACCCTTCTCATATTGAGAGGAGACCCGTGCTCTGTAGTGAGCCGGCAATGGGTTGATCCAACCATTATATGGTACCATCATTGGTATTTAGGAACTAGGCACATAGATTCGTAATTCCTACGGAAACCTAAAAATAAATCTAACGCCATTTCGTTGTTACAACCTTTGCCGCTAATGTGCCAATAGAGGGGAGTAATAAGGCATTTTTGTAAGTCACGCGAAGGTACCCTCGGCATGACAAGTGAGGCCAATTTGGGTCGGAGACAAGTGTTTACCCAACGGACACAGGCGCCCCTCGGCGTTCCGCACTCCGCTCCGAACTTTCTACGATAGATTTCAATTTTCGAAGTAAAATCTCTTATTCAGTTCGGGTTTTTCGATATTTTTTATGGACGAGAATTTAATTTAAATTTCGTTACATGAGAGAGAAGAAAGATATAATGAAGTAGGAGGGAGAAAGAGAGCCTATATCTAATGTAAATCGCGAGATGCGTCAGATACAAAACTTTGCTGTGTAATAAAATCAACTATATTTTCCTTTGATTTCACTTAAGAAAAGTTTGATTTTTACTTTACATTTTAAGTACCATAATTTCAATTTGATTTTAAGAAGTTTCACTTCTATCACGTGCATCTTTAAAAAGAAACCTTAGTTATCAATTGACACTTACTGGCCTTCGCACACCACAACGCCTCGAATAATATGCGAAATTCATACCATAAAAGATAAAGTGTTGTTTAAAGTGCGTCGCCGACGTGTGGTCAACGCGTAGTCCACTCGTGGTCATGGTAAGAGGAGAAACTATTGATAAGGCTAGTTTAATTTTAACATTAGCAAAGAAGAAAACCATGTTGAATCATCGATTTTGATTGTTCGTGAACGAAGGAGGGTATGAATGGTATCGAGTGACAAGTGAGCACAATTTAGGTCGGAGTCGAGTGTTTACCTAACACCCACGCTATCCTCGAGACCTCGTATGAAATTTTCCAATATGTACTTGCAAAGATTTATATCCATATTTACACATTTCGTTCCGTTGACTTAGAAGAAAATCACTCATTAGATGCCAGGTGTTGCTTAGGAATCTATAGCATAATAAATACAAAAACAAAATTCATTGAGATTTATCGAATTGGCTTTTAATTGATTGATTCTGAACTCTGCCCAAACCATCCAACTAAGAATGCCGAAAATTGCGCATAAGAGGTTCTTAATATTGTGCAATTTTTTTAATTCCAACATAAAAGTGACATTATAAAAATAATGCTAATTAAGCGATTTTATTTATTAGATTTTTAGCTCTGGCACACATTGGAAAGCATTGTAATGTTATCTTTACCATACGGCAAAAATTAAACCGCCTCAATTTGTCAATGGTATACGAAAAGTCGACTACGCGTTTCGCACACGCTATATACTTCAAGCAACACTTTATATCACATGTCATAAAGCTCAAACTTTAATGTTTTAATTTGAGTCGTGCCGGTTTTGAGTCAATATGGAAGGCTAGTTACACACTACACACATCCATCGCAACGAATCCTTATGGTTCGGTGGTCAGAAGGCAGCCCTAGGAGACGATGAAGTTTCGTTAGGTCGAATTATTAATGAATTAGAAAGCGCTCGCCTATGCCATTGTTCAAACTATCCAAAGTACATCACGTTTAATGGATACGGCTTTGTCGCGCCAGCTCCGCATAGAGAAGCCTCAGTGTGGTCCTCGAAACCCGATAGCCTCAGGGACGGTACACACTGAACACTCGTCGGCCGAAATGCGGTGAATATAAGTTACTATACCAACCGTTTGACGACCCCTGTTACTTAACCATGGGTTAGGGTATGGCCAACTTTGTTATCCTTCAAGTAAAGTAAATAAGGGCAATTGTTGGGTATTGAGTTATTGTGTCAAAGACATTTCCGATTCGGCAGTGTATTACAAGTTTCCAGAAATTACCCAAAAATTTATAGGTTTGGGTTCTCAATAATATTGTCTTAAAATCAAAATTGTTGCGTTGTGACTCGCACATTAGGTATAAAATATACAATATTGATATAATTAAAATAAGAATAAAAATATACGTTTTCCCGTATAGCCATTGTATCACGTAATAAGTTTCAACTTTATTTTATTTTTACTATTCGTTGTAATCGCGGCGACCGAAATTCTCATTCTGTCAAAATTTCAACTCCATAGCTATAACGGTTCCAGAGTTATCCGATGAGTCCGCTGACAGAGAGACTACTACTACAATTAAGAAACATTCGCTTTTAAAACATTAGTTTGGATATACCTAAAGATTGCTTTGACCAACAGATTATGCGCTTATACGCGGGTAGTGCAGAGAAATAACGCTGTTTACAGAAGGAATACAGAGCGGTCAATTACGATTGTCTCCGAGCAATCAACGGCGGACCGTTCCACGAAGCGGTCGTGTTTTTGATTAAATTATTAGGTCTTTGAGGGCAATGACGTCAATAAAGTATACACTGTCAGTTGCGGCCGATTGTACAGCCCGATTTGTGTGCTTAGTAGCGCGCGCAACAGTTTGATTGGTGATTGGCGTTTTGTAATCACTTGATTTTGTGTGCGAGGAGCCGGTCGGATGATCTTTTGTCCGGGGTTCAATTTGGTATTCAACCCCAACCTCATCATTGTTTCAACCTATATCTGATGATATATCTGCTGTTTATTTATTCCCCTAAACTATACCGTCTGCATCGCGAGACCGTTTAATTGTGTAATCCTTTATCCAACAGCTAAGATCCATCGGTTAGCGATGAAGATTAATATACTATAAGTGTATGAGATTTTACATGACGACAATCGTTTACTCGTTGTTTGAGTATCGAAACGCTGGTGTCAATAAAATTAAACTACCACACCATATCCATACCCTAAACGCTGAACAGATTTCAGTAAAATTGGGCAAGGCGATGAATTGCATCCTGAACACGTACTAATGATATTAATTGTTCCGAGAAATTAGTCTACAGTTTACAAGAACCGTAATCCACGTGGAAAAAGAACTTCTCTATTAAACAGTTAAACAAGTTGAGTAAAGCAAGCTTTAAAATGTTAATGATATATTCGTTTATGGGCCGACATTTAATTACTAATTGTTGTGTTCGTGAATTCACAAGTTCTGACAGACGTATAGAGAATGTGCAAATTAATTCAAGTAAACTTCGAGAACTCGCTTAGGTCAGTGAAACGTGATTCTATTTTCAGGAGTTAAAGGGCTCAGACAGATTGAGGTGCAAGTCAACAAAATAAACTCGGTCAACTTATATGTAAGCACATTTCACTATTTGGTCGATGTGTGTAATGTGCTTACCATGTTTGATTCCGGAAAAGAGGAGCCCTAACTGCTATGAGAGGAGACTTGTGCCCAATAGTGGACGACCATGACCAGCTTAAGATTAATGATAAACTAAACGTACTAACTAGTTGATACCGTCCAAGCAGACTAGGCCACCTTATTAAAAATAAAACACTAGTGTAAAGTCATATAATTGATACAATCAAATACATAAATAAGCATAAGCGAAGAGAACCCGCTATATTTATCAACTCGCTCATTAAAACCCTTACAGCTCTTTCTAAGACAGTATATTTTCATACACTTTTAACCTAATGTGTTCATTCATTTTATTACGAATGTACACACTGGTCATTAAAATAATTTAACTGTGCGCTAAACAATTGAAACAGTCAAATTCATTAACAAGCTTAAGCGAATAACATGTATTATTCGTCACCTCGTTCATTAAAAACCTTACAGTGGGTTAATTTTACAAGCAAAGCAATAAGTTTCGTGTATGATTGACTAACAAAGTCACGCCATTGTGGCGCCGGCCGGGGTATTCCCAACAATGGGTAGTTTGATGCAAATAGGGTTAGCATAATCACATAAACTTTTCCGAAATTCGATTTACAACGTTCCGAATGAATACGTTTCGATAATGAACGTATGTAATATGTATCAGAGATTATTATCATTAACATGCAAAAAGTCCTTAAATCCATAATTTACGTTATAATTCATACTACAGTTGTAATTTAACCTCTTCCTCTTTGCTTGCTTTATTTTATTATAAACCGTGAGATTGTAGTCTAAGTCTAAGTAAGGCACTTTAGGCCTTTTTAAGGACTATTTGAATAAAGATTATTTTGAATTAATTTTGAATTTAAGCTAATTTGTTGTCAAATTATTAAAGAAGCAGAGGAACAATGAATAAATATATATGAAATAGGTAACCAGTGGTAGCCCTTATGTATTTTGCACCTCGTCCAGTGAACTATCGTCTATTATTTTTAATGTATCTGTGCATTGCCACCTCAAAGATTGCCGTACTTAATTTCACGTAAACGAGTAACTTCGGCACTTACAATTCTACTACTAATACTAGGTGTTGCCCACAGCAAATTATTACTTATTCCTCCTCACCCGAGAATATTTTTAATGATACTAATATTTTTACTATATTCAATAGTATTTATCCCTATTTTCATGCAACAATGAATATAACCTACAATATCAATTAGTAAATTGTTAATTTTTGTGCAAACATAAATGAGATATTACGTCGTAAAGTTGACAGTTTATATCCCTATATGACTTCCTTTCCTATCTGAATAGTACAGTGACTCATGCACTTTTCACGGCTGCACCTCACCTCAAAACGATTTCATGTTTGGTGCCACTATCAATTCTATGTAACTGAGGCAATTTCTTTCGCTAATGCAGCACTAACCATTTATTACGGGCCACAATTTATCATGGTTTTTGATTTTCTTGAAATAATGCACTTGGTAAATTTTACGGTATAAAGCTTTTACCTACTTTAAACTACCTATATCTTAAATGAGATGAAAAGGCTGCCGACCGTTTGTATTTTATAAACTTGTCATTTTAATCAATGTATGTAATATATCACTTAAATAAGATAAACAAATAACAACACGTTACAACCTAATTACAGCCAGAAAGATATTATAATAGACTAGAAGTAAAGTGCACCTACGTATAGCAAAATAGCAATTCATCACCATCATCATGATCAACCCATTACCAGCTCACTACAGAGCACGGGTCGCCTCTCAATATAAGAAAGGTTTGGCCATAGTCCACCACGCTGGCTATGTGCGGATTGGCAGACAAAATAGCAATAAGTAAGTAAATTTTACGATAGTTTCTCACGTAGCTTATAAAATATGTGATTCATCAGGCTCACGCATCCGCCAGGTGACGATAAATAAAGATGGAGCAAGTGTCCCTTGCCGAAGCATACAACTCTACCACTCTTCTACATCTTAGACGGTAAGACCTATACAAACCTGATAAGATTTCGATGTTTTACAAACTATCAGAGGGATCTCTCAGAATGGATGCATTCAATTTTATGTATCCCTTGGGATAGCAAAATAAGACATACTTTGGGTAAAAACCTTTTTTAAAGACTTAATTTTGAATTATTTGATCTAACAATACCTGACTGATAAAAATTGTAAACCAAATTCAAATGTGGGTCCAAACTAAATGCATGGACACGTGAAAGAATTTTTTATGAATTTATACCCAAAGTATAGAGGTGGAATTGGAAAATAAACCTGATTACCAAATTCAAAAACGCATTCAACCTGTCTCGTGGAAACAATCGGATGTCAAAATTAATAACAAATATGCGATGTCGCCAGCGTTATCTACGTAGAGAAATATTACGAAGAAAAAGGAAACAGGAAAGAGGATGCATCAAGTTTATAAAATTGAAAACATATTTCAAAGCACGGAAAGCTAACTAGTTAAATATATGCATGAATTTAATCGACTTTTTTTTATTGAAAAGTCTCATGCAAATATCTCTAGCTGGCGAGAAGCAATCGAAGGGTGAACGAAATCTCCTCTTAGCGCCGTTTATATTGAGACTGGAAATTTCCGGTGACTAGCGCATTAAAATATGGACGCTGAGGTTACGCTTTAGGCGTTTCAATGCAATATTGGAAGTCCGTTAACTACTAAAGCTAATTATTTTCTGTGCAATGCTCTTACAATCTTTATATACTGTTATTCGCGACTTTTACTTCGTTTTAGTTTCTATAAATTTTTGATGACCTCCGTAGCGAAGCGCGCGCGCTATCGCATTAAAGTTGGAGGTCCTGGGTTCAATTCCTGGCTCAAGTCTGATCAGGTCGTAGGCTTCAGTCGTGGCTAGTTAGAACCCTATCGACAAAGACGCGTCGCCAAGCGATTTAGCGTTCCGTCGCGATTTCGCGTGGAAACCAATTTGAAATATATGGTTTTACCATACCCCTAACAGGTTAGCCCACTACCATCTTAGATCGCATCATCACTTCCCATAAGATGGGTGGGTACGGTTTAGTTTTATGCAACATGGCAGTTAAAATTTCTGGTATGATCGGTTCAGGTGTTAAGCCGTGCTTAGTTAACAATAACTCATCGATACCCGGGTGTTTTTCAGGGTTAAAAATTAGGTATCCTGCGTTCGGCCACCGAGCTGAGCGTGACTGAAACAAATACTCTTTCGCATTTATAATATAAGAGTGGATTGCATACTTTGGTAGGTACACTGCTCATTTTAACAAACTGGTTCATGTTTCATAAATAGCCAATAAAGGCCGCATTCTGCCTTGCGTCTTCGCAAACTAATTTAAATACATACATTATGATGCAAAATGTCGGTAGCAACAAATATAATATTACTTCGATTCTTAACATCGTATATTTAATTATAATTGATTACAAAGTCCACATAAACATTTATTCTCGTTCATATTAACAAATCCTTGTCTATACAATGATATAGTTAAAAATCCTTCAAAGATTAAAGTGTTTTGTTTTGATAGGTAAATAAATGTTTCCGTGATTTCGACATTCTATCGCGTAATATATTTTGATATTATATCTTAATCCACCCTTGACAACGATTTCTATGTTTAACATGTTTTATTTTAATGATTATAGAAATCTAAAATAAATACATAATTTCACAAGGTTATCTGATCGCTTTTCAAATTTATGGAATAAGATTAATGTTATATTTTGACTGAAATTTTCCTCTGACTGAAAAGTATCGCAATAATCTATGATAACTAAAATACGAGTATACTTAGAAACAAATATAGGAAACAGGAAGACTTAAGTTTTACAACTTATTTATTGATAAATTTTACTCTATCTAATCTATAAGGAATAAAAAGTACCTAAAGTTTATTCGATTGATAAAAAACTATATACTTGCTTTTTTTTAAGGACAGTCTATTAGCTGTGCTAACCCTATTGGTTGCCACAGCGTAACCGGGCTGTGTTACTTGCGGATTCACCTGCCTTAACTAAGGTTCGTAAAGCAATGCTATTTGCCAGCAACTACACGCGATGCAGGGTTACTTACACGTAATCCTGCACGAGATAGGCATTCCTTTCCGTGATTATTTTAGATATATTTAAGTTTTTTTTTTAATTTTTATATCAGTAGTATTTTTGTGCAAGTAGTCGTATCGCTTTTTCTATTGGCTTGGCTTAATAACTTCATTTTCTAACTCCTAGAATAAGGATGGAATTATACACAAATACCTAACCATCAATTTATGATGATATTTATAATTATATAATTTTGAAATCGACTCTGAATATTCACGACCTTGTGATAAATACAAATTCATTGGTAATATATATATATATATATATGTAAATTGTAAAAGCATATTTGTAATTATGTTCACAAACTATGTAAAATTTTTATAAATGAAACTTTTACGTGCATATCATACTTAGTATCAACGGAGGCTATCGACTATTAAATAAAACAATATTTCGTTGAAACAAATAGAATGGCTCAGTAATAAAAAACCAGTTTCGGTGTATGAGAAGATCCATCACGTCCATTCACACGGTCGCCGGGAAACCTGTTTCCCTAGACAGGTGTCCCTCGGCTTACGACTGGAGGTCTCTATATAAGCCCGCCATTCACGGTTGAACTATTTCGGCTGATCGGATGAAAGTGGCGAGTGAGCTCGCTAGACAGCCAATAGGAGGCATGACCAGGGCTCGACCTAAGGGTGAGGCAAGTCGGGCATATACTCAGAATGGTAAAAATGAGGCGGCAAAACTAAGGCATAAATCAACTCCCTTTAAATGTTAAAAATATTTCAAAATGTACTAGTAAGCTATTATATACGTACTGATTAAGCACGCATATGAGGGTTAAATACGTTTGAACCGACTTCATAATTTTAAGTTTTTCCCAATCTATTAAATATCATTTGATTTCAGGAACACGTCGTGAGGAAAACTGCATGCCGAAGATTTCTCCATAATGTAATCGACAGCGTCCGAAATCTACCAAGCAGTGGACAACGCCCAACAGCCTAAGCGCTTTTCGTTGTGAGAGTAGACCGGTGGCCAATAGTAATTTTTAATCAAGATTTATAAGGATGATCCAATTTCAACCATATCACATATTTTATACTAACATACCATATTGGTAATAACAAGTTCATTACTTAGGTGTATTGTTTCGGTGGACTAAAAAGCAAGATCGGGCCCAGCGCAGGACCGACAACATCCAGATCGCTCGCGGTCGCCTAATGAATGCCGTTCTTTATAATTCTGTAATCAACTCGAACTATGTACGCCATTCTTTTGTTATATTAATGTATAAAATACGAACAGAAGCCGGCGACTTTATCCGCACGGGTTAAGGTTTTAAGAAGAAGGAAATCTTAAATTTACCAGAATACAAAAATACACCATGTCGTAATGTATCCTCTTAGCAAATTTTACGGTTTAAGCCTGAAAAGATAACCAACAGACATATAGACCAATTATAGTTATTTATAATAATGCAAGCGAAATTATAAAAGGTAATGGATAATGAGAAACAACCTCAGATCGCTAACCCTAAAATTGATAATATATATTTGTTGTTTAGATCTATTCTATAGAATGAAGAAAAGTTGGAAAGTAAACAACGATTTTTCCCATCATTCGTCCAATTTTTTTCTCTTCATAAGGACCATCCCAAGACTTCAACGAATATTTGTAAAAGAAAAAGCGAATTGTTCCAACCCCTTTTCGAATTTTGCGCTCAGTAAAATATGATATGATTAGCTTATAATTTATCTTATAACCTTAAGGTGTAATAGTCATTGTTAGGTAAATGATTAACTGCTGGAAGAATTGATAAATTTGTAATACAAAAAGTATGAAATCGTCCACTACATCCATCATTTAAGGATACTCAGGATATGAAACAGGCCCTTTGTTAAAAGAAACTGGCATGAAAGTAATCTCTTGTTAAAACCAAAGTTCATAAACTTTATAAAATCGACTGTAAGTTTCTGAGATAAGCGCATTCGAACCAACAAATTTTAGCTCTATATTATTAGTGAATGTGAATACATCAAATCTATTTGTTCAAGTAGGAGACCTTGTATTGTTCGGCAGAGATACTAAATTAATTAAATTTATTAGTTGCAATGGACAAGTAATGTCATTGCTTGGTGTCTGGCGATTTCCCCAGGGTGGCCGCGAATCGCAAGACGCAATTTAAAAGCTGGAGGGCATATGATTGAGAAATGTTTTCTCTAAAGTTAGGTCTAACTTTCTATACATATTTTAGTAACGTGTCTCCAAACTACACACACACGCAACTGCCGCTTAGAAACTGAAAAAGGTTAATTCTACGACTCGTAATAGCTCGTAATAGCATCCTAAATTGAATTGTCTCTCACCACCAGATCAGATCGCAGTCAAGGGCTATTAGAGAAATAAAAAAATCATACATAGCCAAGGTAACGCATCATTCAAAATATACAGGTATAGTTAAAATTCAAATAATCTTTATTCAAATAGTCCTTTAAAAGGCACTTTTGACGCGTCAATAATTTACCTTGTAATTTGATGGTCTTTCTAAATTACGACTACTACAGGTAGGTAGTAATCTCGGTAAGGGTGTCAGTTGAAACTTTGAATGGAGGGAATAATGTTTCACGAGCTTCATTATTGATTATTGATAAAGAACTACCTACTTCTCGATGCAGATCGCATATATAATGGCATTGTTATCGTTAGACGATTAATGCAAAGAAAAGGAACGGTCAAAAGAAAGGGAAAAAGTCGAAAGAAATGGGAAGATGTAATGCGTATCGGAAGATACAACGCGATCGGCACAGGTGTTTCAGCAGCTGCTCTCAGATATAAGCTTTGCTTTTTTATTTTGTGAATTCGAGGAAATTGTTATACCTACTTGACTGAATGATAGTTTAGAGATTTAAAAAACTTTTAATACACAGGTGATTGTGTCCAGGATTTTTTCCAATGTGTATCAAGATTTCTTGACACACATTGTTTCGGTGCGACGCAATCAAATTTAACCGTTGCATTGCTATTTTACTTTATTGACAATTTATTGACAGTTACGCGTTGATTTTATCATAGTTTACGAAACTGAGCAGAGTCCTAAAATTCAAAATTAAAGTAATATCGATACTATGTAGAAATAATCAATTAAAATGGACTATTATAAAAAAAATTAAATTAAATTTTGACGACCTCCGTGGCGCAGCGCGTGCGCTGTTGCATTTTAAAGTTGGAGGTCCTGGGTTCTGGTCTGGTGGGAGGCTTTGGCCGTGGCTAGTTACCACCCTACCGACAAAGACGAGTCGCCAAGCGATTTAGCGTTCCGGCACGATGTCGTGTAGAAACCAATTAGGAGTATGAGTTTACCATACCCCTAACAGGTTAGCCCGCTACCATCTTAGACTGCATCATCACTTGCCATCAGGTGAGATGCAGTCAAGGGCTAACTTGTGGTGAATAAAAAAAAAATAATAATGAAATACAGCGGAATCACAAGCATGTATTTGGCATAATACCAATACAACTAATAATACTGTGGAGGAAAAATGTACCTACTCGTATGTGAGAATGATAATTATTTAAATGCAAAATCATAATGACACGAATTCCACGAAAGCTTAAAATATGTATATACCCAATGTAATTGTTACACAATCTTTTTTTAGTTTTTTTTTTTTTCACAAACACAAGTCATGGCATGTTCGGTAACTCAACTTGTGTGTTTGAGTTAAATCTTTCAAGTTACCGTTATGGGAATTGTCTGGAATTAATCACACGCCAACCCTTTCAAAATGTGCTTTCGCCATTAATGATGGTGTTGAATAGAGAACGTATCTCAGTCTTAAACATGTGGATCCATCTAGTATGATTTTTCATTGGTCACTAAAATCAAATAAAAATGGTTTTCATATACTGAAATAAAACAAAAATAATGGCAAAATTATGCGGAAGTTTGCCTTTATGGTAATCGTGGCTGTAACTTTTAAGGGGGCAGCAAAAACGTGTTTCCGATTCCGATTCCTGTCTTACAATTGCGTCGCCGCACCGCAGGCTGGCGTTCGATTTATTATGTACTCGTTATAATGAATAGCGATTCGAGATCGCGACGCCGCGCCGCCGGCCGGGGAAACGGCGGCTTCTGAAGGCGTATATCATTTAACGAATTTACATGTTATATTGATCGATGGTCATTAGTATTTTATTTCCATGGCTCGTTATAGTGCATATAAATATGCACTCTCACCTGCTCAGATGGATGCGCGCTATCCATGTTGGGACATGGCAGTGCGTCAATACTGCTAATCGTTTGCGACGCAGAACCTCACTTAATACTATACTAGGGTGCTAGAGTAGCTTTGATATGTTTTTCAGCGGTGATAGCGTAGTGGTTAGGACGTCCGCCACTTAATCAGAGGTCGGGGGTTTGATCCGGGTACGAACCTGTAACTTTTCTTGAGTTATGTGCGTTTTTAAGCAATAAAAATATCACTTGCTTCAAAGGTGAATAAAAACATTGTGGGCAAACCTGCATGCCTGAGAATGTCTTATGACCTTCTACGACATGACACTTCCTTGTTAATATTATTTTGAAGCTGATTCGAAAAAGTATTCTTGCCTTACAAAGCCCGGTTCTTGAGTAATGAATTTAGATAATTGTAAAAATCAAAACATTTGTTTCGTCGGCGTTACGTTTTTTTATCTCTCTAGAGTTAAAAATTAAACTGCGATCCTTCAGACCGTCTATAATGAACGTATGTACCATCTATAGACTGTTGCTGTGGCAACCTTATCGCTTGCGCAATACTGCATTACGTTATCAATCAAATCTTAATAATTACATTCTTATCGTGTGCCGCATTGTTGACGAAGCGGATATAATCGGAAGTTTTATTTGTGGCAGATAGAACCCACATACAGTAAGGAGAGTAGCCACTTGGCTACTTTTCGCCCTAGCAGAAGATAGATACTTTATGCAATAGACATGGAACTGAATACTATATCCAAAACATACAATATCCTAAATACGTATACGATAGAAAAATAAATATTTAGCCTAAATTAAAAAAACAAAACAACCAAACACTCACACATACTCACGCGCAAACACCCTCACACACTAAAGGAGCGCTTTCCCAGTCACTCCGTGATATCAGCATGGGTTATGCCTCAAAATCAGCGCTGCCGTCAATTTTGACGCAGCATCAAGCTGAGGCAGCGCCCTGTTCAGCCAATCTCTAAACAAGAAACTTTCTATTTCTAAGTGAGATGTATTTTAACAGGCTGAATAAACGCAATATTGATTTGATTTATTGACTTTAAACTTCTGCGCAGTCTAATATGGTCGATGACTCTGACATGACAAACGTTTCAAAAGGCTCGCTTTAAAAAATAAAAGTTAACCAATACTCAATAGTTCATTATGCAATTTACTCATTTTAAAGTAAATAATAATTTTTCTATACAGCATATTCACTGTAATCATGAATTAAATGCCCACACGGCATAATTAATACCGGAATTAAACTAGACATGCCTCGTATGAAATTTTCAGTCAGCGGTCATGTCATGATCTAAAGAACGCCGCGTTGTATAAAATATAATTTTACTTTAAATCCTTAACATTTTTTTTTTTGGGTTTTTTCTAAAAAAAAAACCGCATCAGTAAAACTAAATATGGATCCCAATTTTCAATTTACGCTCTGCACTAAAAGTGAATATCTGGGTAGACGGACGTTGCACACTGAACTAGTTACCATGGGTAATAACTTTATTTTAGGCGCCACATTCCGGTCCCTTATCTGTGATAAGATGACAATAACTTTTGATAAACATTAATTTTGGAGAAAAGAAAGTACTTATCGATAAATTGCGTTGGTTTGAACACCACACATCGACATAAAAATACAAATAAAGATAATTAAGTTTATAAATTGAAAAATCCAACAGAAATAAGAACCTTATTGTAGTTAAAATTATGGCGCCTATAATTTCATTTCGGCACATTCCAGCATTGCTAGCATATCCAGAGTCGGTTTCTGCAACTCAGGTGTTGAAATTGGTTAGGATTGCCTTCGAGAACAGACAATAATAATTTCCTTGAGGACAGTCTTAACTTTATTTATGTTATTTTTTGTGAACTTACAGAGAGGCATACTCGCTCAGCGATGAATCTCTTTAAATAAAGATTTAAAAAAAAAGTTTATAAATTCCTTATTAAGTTACTTTCGATATAATATATTGCGAATATCTAGTGTTGGTCGTACGGGCACATGAAAACTAAATATACGCAATGAAATCTACTTATACCGCTCAAAGTTTGTATGAAAAAAAAAAAGACATTTCGTTACAATATTAACGTAAACCGGACGAAACGGATGTTTACCATAGGCTACAAAAAACGATACGCCAACAACAGGTGTTCACTGTTCAGCTCTTTGGAGTCCACATCCGGCGTGGGAGAGATACTTTATTCTCTTTTTCTACGCACTTTTTATACGCAACAACTTTTACTTTTCTCAATTCTATAAAAAGACTTTCTACCTGTTTAGTAAATAAACAATCTTTTACGATCCCTTTTTTGGAGAATGCGTTTTATGAAACAAAAAAAAGGCAAATACATTGATTAAAAGAGTATATTCAAATAAAAATAATTGTTTTTTTGTGTACATAATTATGTATCTTTAGTTTAATACTTTCATATAATATTTTCTAACTCATATTATAATTGCAAATGTAAATTTCTTTCAAGCCTTGAAACTAACTTGTGATCATCATGAAACTTTGCACATTTATGGCTTCTTGCATTTTATAGATGGTCCACCATACTTGTTATGCAGGAAATAATTGACACTATATGTTATATTTCATTCCAATAAGAACATTATAGTACCGATAAAGCATACATAATACTAGCGATAAAGTCAAAATGATTAAAATATGTTCAGTAAGAATAATAATTTTGAAAATTTTATTAAACTCTTCGTATATTTTATGAAGTATCAAAATCAAAATTGGGCGAAGGAACAGGAATCTTTCAAAACAAAACCTTTAAAAATCGCTTCGTAACCTAAAATTCTCATTCCCATTAGTTACACATTTGTTTACATGTTTTATCAATGGTTTTATCAGGCACCAAACATGGCCAATTTATTTGTACAGCAAATGTACAGGTGCATTGTACGAAAGAAGCGTCCCCTCGTGACATAAAAAATCGACCTTATTTATTTATCGATATCGCGACAGGTTTATGTAGGTTTCAAGAACGCCAATATTTCATACAAGATATATACGATTGTGACAAGTGTAAAAATTATTTAATAACGTGATTTATGGTCTAAATATCAGGCAGGGTATAAAGCGAAGAAAAGGCACCCCAGACCCATTGTGAAGTGTGTCCCAGTGTGGGTGTTTCCTTCTTCTCAATATCCTACACATGCATGCTCTCAATTTGATTACGATGCAAAACTAGTAACACATGTAAGAGACTCAAGTGTAACAGCTATCGGATCCAACTTTGCGGATTAACTCAAATAGATTCTCGCCTGAAGCTGAATCACGTATGGCGATTAAACTTTGATAGCCGATGATGTGATCTCAAATCCCTTTGCACAATTTTCAAAACATACAAGCTACTAACTTTAATTGCAAACTGAAATGTCGGTATCATTAAATCTCTTTATTTTGGGTAATGCGTATGTGATGCTACGAGTATTTCAGGAGAAGCCATTTAACGAAGTCGATCTGAATTAAGAAATCAGTGGAATAGCTGTTTTTTTTTATTTTTTTCGTTTCTAAAAATATTTTTTAGTTTAATGACATACAAGTAATCTAATTCTAAGATGACTAGCATCTTAAAGCTAATTGAACAGAACACCTTTATCCTTACCTTTACCTTTATATATAAGACATGCTTGATTTGGTAGTACGTAAAAATGGTTTAGGTAGGTAAATGAAATAATGACGTAGGAAATGTGCTCAGGATGTCAATGCTCACACCCTGCGCATCAGGAATGTTCAGCGTTTTTGAATGCTTGTGTAGAAGCAATCCACATATGCATCGGCGTACAGGAGTTGAGTGAGGCAACCCCATTAGCATCCCTACTGCACTATTATACTGATTACGTGCAAGGCATTGTACTGTTTTGGACACTTAATAATATAATAATCGTTGAAGGTTAAAACGTTAGTGACTACCTCCCATTACACATTAAAGCCCATCGCTATCTTGGCATGCTAATGTCAATTAAACAAACACCTAATATGCGCCAATAGTTCAACTGTTAATGTTAACATTTTAGTTTCATATATTTCTATCCTCTTCTTTTTCTTGCCCTTATCCCACATTATGTGGGGTCGGCACAACACGTATTCTTCTTCCACTTACTTCTATCAGCCGTTACCTCGCTACCCACACCTTTTACCCGCATATCCTCTTTTACACAAGCCATCCATCTCTTCTTTGGTCTTCCTCTACTCTTTTGCCCTTCCACGTCATCATTTCTATCAAACAACATTTATTTGAATCTTCCCGTATATCTGTAGCTACATATACAGGGCGTTATATGAAACGTTGATTAAAAATGTCATGTAGTACAGATACTGCACATCACTATTTCCTAGTAAGAGACAAGGTGTGGCGCCTCGATAAGCCGTTATGAGTCACGTCACTACACCGGCGATAACAGCCATATTAGATAGGCAGGCGTTGGCGACGAATTATCCTCAGAAATGTTGCTATATCATTTCGGACCGCGATAAACTCCTTGGAAACCGAAGTCGACTGTTTGTTCTGGAATTTGATATGTACTATGTAACGGTCTGGCGTTTAAAATACCGGGTTACTTGAGTCGGTTTCAGATGCGTGTAACCTTAGTTTATTTGTTTTTTACCCTATGCTAGCCAATCTTGATGATTTTCACACAGATGGCTGCCTCCTGAAGACGAGCATTTTACCCCGAAATAACAGCCAGTATCTATTCTCACGATTTTTTATAGGTATTGTGAAAACTGACATAGGAAACAAAGTTGGATGAAGACGCGAAAAGTGAGATGCGTTTTGTATTTCTATAAAAATTAATGTGGCATTGAAACGCATAACGGGTTAGAGCTTTTTTTTTAGTTATTTTATTTATTAACATAAAAAGAAAATACAATTTATATAATAACAAATTCACCGAAAAAACCGAAGAGGTTTGTCCTTGGTGATAGTCTGCAACTTAATGGTAATACATATTATAAAATTAGAGGAACCGAGTAAGCATACAGCATGAAAAGAACACTTTTTAACTGTAGTATGAAATATTAAACACATCACACCATCAGTAAAAAATATAACCCTGACATTATTTATGAAAATTTTATTTTACCGGTGGTAATTTTTAGGGTGGTAAGTAGCCACGGCCGAAGCCTCCCACCAGACCAGACTCGAGCAGGGAATCGAACCCAGGACCTCCAACTTTATAATGCACAATAGCACACGCACTGCGCCACGGAGGTCATCAAATTTTGCAAAGGTTCACATATATACAATATTATCGGGGTCCATGTCAAAATTGGGTACATGTTAGGCCATACAAAAACGCACACACAGAGTTCGGATTCTGAATGCATAACTCCTATATTCACGGTCTTACAGTGAGTAGTCAAGTTTGTATACTAAGTAAATTCAATCGGGAAGTAAAGAGCATGAATAAACTAATACATGGTTAATTAGTAGGATGATTTAGCTTGAAGTTTAATTACAAATTTGTCACTTACTCAATCTTCAGTAGTCAAATAATCACTTCCTCTTACCTGTGACAAAAAAAAAGTAATTGGTTAGTTATATATACATTTTAATTTAAAAATAAGAAACTTATTGAGTATAATTTGATGTTAGTACTTCGTCCTACTTATAACCCTCTGCCTACGCGTATCCCACGTCTGGGCAAAGTTCATGTTCAACCCATTATCGGCTCACTACAAAGCGCGGGTCTCCTCTCAATATGAGAAGGGTTTGGCCATAGTCCACCACGCTGGCCATGTGCGGATTGGCAGACTTCACACGCCTTTGAGAACATTATGGAGAACTCTCAGGCGTGCAGGTTTCCTCACGATGTTTTCCTTCACCGTTGAAGCAAGTGATATTTTAATTGCTTTAAAACGCACATAACTCCGAAAAGTTAGAGGTGCGTGCCAGGATTCGAACCGCCGACCTCTAATAAGGAGGCTGACGCCCTAACCACTGGGCTATCACTGCTGGGCAAAGTTCTTTTATGTCAAAAGAGCTCCAATTCGATATTATATGATAATTGATAACACAACTGTGTAATATTGATAATAACAGAGATCAAGACCAGAGTTTGTTGTACGAACAATTCCAATTACAATCATCATGTCTGGATTTTGCCATGCCATGTTTATTAACTACCCACTGCTTTACCAATGGCCTCGTTCTTTCAAAGGAGATCTTAAGAGTTTTAGAGCATAGACCTACTGCTCTGCTTCAGTTCAGGATGGACAATTCTTGGCTCGAAATGCTAATCGAACTCGAATAGATCTAACTAACAAAGCAACGATGTAATCTGTAGATTGGCTACTAATCCGTCGAATAATACACAATATCGTAGTTTTGTTCTGAACAGAAATGGACCATAATAATGGCGACCAAGGACATTCAAAATTAGCGAGTGTACAACAGCCCCAGGCAAATTAATAATGTAATTATTATGACGGAGACCGGTTGGCAACTGTTGGCAAAATATATAACAGCAGGTGTTCAACCGCTTCCTCCTTGCAGTGAGGCCGAAGAAATTAATAATTCGCAATTGGACATCCAAAGGCTCTGTTTCATTTTAAGCTCCTTGAATGTGTTCAAGTCGAATTGAATGTAAATAATTGCAACAGAAATAAATACGCTACATTCATTTCATTCATTTAATTAAAATGCGATGCAATTGGAATATGTAAAATTGTGGTTTGTATGTGAACTAGCTAGTGAGAGCGGTACGAAACAAACTAAAATTATTATATTCACAAAAGTTTCCGGAATTTACAAATTGCGTCTAGATTGGAGGGCTGCGGTGGTTTTATAAAAAGGCATTAATAATGCATATCATCTGAGGTTAACTGTACTACGCGGCATGAGTATCAGAGGGCTATTTGTACGTTTAATTTTGACTCTAACAGTCATTGAGATAAGAGCCGGACGTAAGTTCGGCACGGTAGCGCCGGGATCTCAAAAGCGACCCGCCGAAAGGTCACAGGGCTTTCACATAGTGCATGAATACTCACATACAGTAACACATCACCGTATAAGCGGACCGAAATTTGTAATGAGGGTTTTTATTTAATTATTCATCTAACCCTCATGTATACACTGAATTAAATCCAATCACACTGCCTATTTATAATAATCTGAATACATAGCTTTAAAGCTGTAAGTATCTTATATATACATGAAGAAAAATGTTCTATTCTTGTCCACTGATTTACTTTTTTTAACGGCTAATTCGATGACGCGTTTTTAGTGACGTCCTAATAGTTAATAATGTAAGTATATAACCAATTATATAAAAATGGGACCAAATCATAGAAAATAAAAACAAACATTTGTTATGTTAGTCTAATCGAGTAAGTTAAGGGATTCCATTCTTTGATTTTCTATTGTGTTTCTGTTTTCCAATGTTATGAATGCTGTGTCTTTGTAATGTGTAAAACGGTAAAACATTTCTTCAATATCATCTGTGGTTCTAATACGTAAAATAACCTAAACATACGCAATACTAACCCTAGGCAGATATTAGGAACCTACAAGGACGAAGAACTAACAGGTAAGCAAGTACTGATCATTCGGAAGAGAAAAGCTCGGAAAACTTGCAATATTCTATTTATTAAATACAATTTCGGCGATACCGCATTGGGCGAGTGGCGTTTAAAAGCCCGAACGAAATACGTTAAATTAATAAGAGAAATGCGCTGTGAAGTGTGAAAATCAATGGTAATGTTCGCTCTTTACACAATATTTAAAAAACAATGCCGTGTTATGATAACTGCCATGAATCAGCCCAAGCCGCACACCTCACTTGGCCGCCATGTTGCATTCAATTTAACAGCGCGAAAATTATAGCGGCTCACTCATTCATTCATTTATTAATCATCATCATCATCATCAGCCTTTATTAAATAAATATCGCTGCATGTTAGCAAACGGGTCAAGTCAAAGTTAATTGATTTGTACCGTCACACCGACACTTGCATTACTAGAAGAGCCACCGATACTTTAGCCTACCGAGCCACTTCTAATCTGTGCCTGCGTGGCATATACTGGTAAGCTTAATCGCTTAATCTAATCGTAAGGCGGTAACAAGGAGCGGACGAAGCCTCTCTTCGGACTAGACTCGAACCGGGAACCGAGGCCAGGATCGAAACAATGCTTCATTTTCGGTCTTCGGGCCATTAATCAGTAATTTGGAGTAAATGCGTTCCTTAATTTAGTAGCTAAAGTAAACTTTCAAAAAGACATGGGCAAAGGATAGACGGATGAATAAACAAAAATTAAAGCCAGTGAAACCTACGACCTCGCTTCGCTTTTGTACATATCACAATGTTGACCCGAACAACCTGACATACATAATATTTAGAGATACAAAGTAGTATTGACGGCACTAGCTACGGTGAAGAGGGAGAGTATAAAATGTTAGTTCGCTTATTTATTTATTTATTCTTTATTTGCACACCACAACAAGTAAAAATAGAAATAGCAAGAAAACAAAATAAACAAGAAGCAGGATACAAAAGGCGGTCTTATCGCTTAGTAGTGATCTCTGCCAGGCAACCTTAGGATTAGGAAAAGTTAGAGAAGAAGAAAGTAGGTGGCGTAAAATATAAACAAAAAACCTACATACAAATAACTAAATACTAATACATAAACCAGATTATATAAATAACACAATATAGTAATAAATATTTAATAATTATACTAATATATACCTTATAATATAAAAAAAGAAATGAAATGATATAAAATAAGTCGTAATTTTTGCGAAATATAATGAAACTTGACAGCATTTTTAAAAACAGTGAGAGACTTTGAATGTCGTATGCTCAAAGGGAGCGCGTTCCACAATACGATTGCCTGCACTGTAAATGATTGCTTATAAAATTTCGTTATGTTGAAGCCGTTAGCTTAAATAAACTATACCTAATGGGAACTGATAAACCGCTAGTCATGTAGGCTTATTCCGGGAAATTATGTTATGTTATTGATGTCCTATTTTACGGAATTTACCGGAACGGACTCCAAATTTTGTAACACACTTGAAAATGTTTCTATCACTATAAGATTTTGACGACTTCCGTAGCGCAGCGCGTGCGTTGCATTTTAAAGTTGCTGGGTTCGTTTCCCGGCTCGAGTCTGGTCTGGTAGGATGCTTCGGCCGTGGCTAGTTATCCACCCTACCGACAAAGACGTGTCGCCAAGCGATTTACCGTTCCGGCACAATGTCGTATAGAAACCAAATAGGAGTATGAGTTTACCATACCCCTAACAGGTTAGCCCGCTACCATCTTAGACCGCATCATCATGAGATGAGATGCAGTCAAAGGCTAACTTGTGGTGAATAAAATAAAAAAAAAGATTTTTAAAAAGCGACACATTTTAGCTTGTAAAATTTAAAGAAGCAATTTATAGACTTGATATTTAAATCCGACACATATTATTATATAAAATACTTGCGATATCTTTGAGAAATTTATAAATTACATAAATTTAACAATGCCATTGTAATGCTCAATATAAGTCATCTGTAATGTATAAAAAAAGATAGACCTTTATTTCCTATTTATATGTTTTATTCGATTTGTATAGATTTAATACTTTTTACATGTCAGTTCGGCCAGTCATAAATACTATGACGTCGATTGGTGATTGGTAATCGCCAAGTTGTCGTTGCTGCGCGTCTAAGTCTTCCTGATTCTTATACCAAATATAAGCTTGTTTCCAAGTTTTTTTTGTATAGTTAACACACGTAGGTAGGGATGGAGTCGAATAGAATTTTGCAAGGATATTTTACCTAAGGCGAAATGCGAGTGGGTTTTCTTCGTAACGAAGCGGTAAGAAATTTAAGAGCAACTGTTAAGTTGTCGGTACACAACCGTGTTCTGGGAAATCCTACAATGTCATACAAACGACCGCGTAGGTATTACACGAAGTTCTACAGAAGCGGGAGAGCGCAATTTTCCTGGCGTGTTCGTTAATTGCTGCACTAAGATTTTATAAGGTTTCGTAATAATTCACTTTTAACTAATGTAATTAAAACTTTCTCCATTAAAAATGTTGTCAACAACAGGTCTCGGTATACAAATTATTCGGTTCGTCTTCAGGATGCAATCCAAATTAGATACAAACATAGGTTACAAATAAACATACACACTTTTGATAGATAGATAGTCTTTATTGCGCACTACATTACTTGGTTTCTAAAATAAATAAAAACAAAAATGATTGACAAACATAATGCGCAAAGGCGGTCTTATCGTTTAAAGCGATTTCCTCCAGACAACCTTTTGTGAAAGGAAACAATTAAAAGGAAACTGAGATAGTGCAATAGTTAGTTCTGCATCAATAATATTATTAATTTAATATTATTAGTATGGAATTGGTCACTGTACCGGTACCATCTGTAAATATGTTACTCATTCCCATACTCGGGGCAACATTTCTTAAAACAAACATATACAAATAATGTAACAGCATTATAACTTCCATATAGTCAGAACATAGAGAGGGTAAGAAGATATAAAAAAATAATCTAATAAATTTTTGTTCACATCAAAAGAATCTATCTACTGAATCTTAAAATAAACAGCTATTACGAGGCGCCCGACCTGACCAATCCCAACAAATATATACAGCGCAATACTCTATTAAATACCTACGTCTCGGGCGTACAAAATATCTTAAGCACAGTCCTGTTTAACTGCTATAAATAGTATCCCGTGGAACCGGTACGGCATGGGAGCACCCACACGATCCTCACATCGCGATATTTATAAAATTGCTAATCGATTGCTGTCTGTTTTCTAACAGGGAACGCTCTGCCCTTGAATTCCAAGCTTTTTTCATCGATGGTTTAGACTATGTTTAAAATGCAATTTTCATTATACCTTTACTGAGTGGTTCCTTACTTTAACTGCTAGAAATAAGACACCCCTTATTTTAAACCCTAATCAGTATACTAGATTTTAATGAATTTTTTTTTCTGTTGGTGCGACATAAACATTATATCTATCAATAAACCGATTGTAATCGCGAAAATCCTGCAATTTTACGATTACGAAATCATTGGGATAAATTATTTTTATATTACCGCTAATTTTAAAACAGCATACATGCTTTTTCAAATTTCAAAGATTACCATTGACTATAAGTAACTTTTCACGATTGCAATTGCATCTGAGACGGAATGAATTTAAGATTTATTTTGATACGGTCTCTTCTTCTTCAAATTATTAAACTGACTTAATAATGCAAGCAGTATTTTTGGGTTAAAATCTGTGTGTAATGTGAATTGTATAGATACGAGTACATACTTATTTTCCATGTTAATTATCTTTCTTAATGAACGTTAGTCCAGTCTCTTAAAAAAAAAAAAGTAATGTTTTCCTTACATCTTCTGAGAACTGAGAACTTCTCTCTGCGATACTGATACTGTTAAGCTTCTTGGTGTTTGCTTCTTATAAAACGTAACTTTAATGTTTTTAACGATTAAGAAACTAATACCCCTATAATATCACTAATTCAAATGCAACGGTTAAAACTGCCTACTGCGCAGGTCCATCGGTCGAGTTCTTTAGACATGAAAATTACTTTTTACACATCTGTTGAGATTCATACATGCAGACAAATTTCAAACTGTTTTTTTCAGTAATAACGAATACTATGAGAAACTTGTAAAAAAAAGAAGAACAATTTTGGCTACTTATTTGATGTACATTCTCATTTAACTGAGGTTGAAAAAAAAAGTTAGACGCGCTGAGCTTCGGTCTTGGTTTAATGTTAATAACATGTAAACAAACCGGAAAATCCGAAGTAATCTAGTTTTAATTTAATTAGTAGGAAGCAAGGCGTTGTTATGAGTGTAATAATGAGGCTTAAAATTAAACAGTAAACAGTATTTATGGCATGAACCAAATGAAACTGTAGCTAATCATATTTACCAAACCTTTGATAAAATTATTTTGGCAGCAAAAATCATATTTATGTAGCAATCTATTTCCACCATGAACAACCCATTACCGGCTCACTACAGAGCACGGGTCTCCTCTCAATATGAGAAGGGTTTGGCCGTAGTCCACCACGCTGGCCATGTGCGGATTGGCAGACTTCACACGCCTTTGAAAACATTATGGAGAACTCAGGCGTGCAGGTTTCCTCACGATGTTTTCCTTCACCGTTGAAGCAAGTGATATTTTTTTTTTAAAACGCACATAACTTCAAAAAATTGGAGATGCGTGCCCGGATTCGAACCACCGACCTCTGATTAGGAGACTGACGCCCTAACCACTGGGCTATCACCGCTTCGCTTCGCAATCTATTTAATCATCTTTATAAGATAAATATGATTATACGAGTAATGCAGCGAACTACATTTGTAGGTAACAAAATGTAACACGCGTATTGGAAACGACGCAAAAGTCGTCCATAGGATATTAACTACGTAAGGGTGCTGATCATTACGGCGTCTCACTGTTTGATGGTAAAGAGATATAAAACAATGTATGCGGTTAAATCAAAATTAGCAATTGAAGTCCGTCGGTTGTCGACGGCGAGGTTAACGATGTCTGCTTGCTACTTTGGTGAAAATACAACTTTTCATTATATTCACGTATCAACTTTAAATCCTACGACTCCCAGGGGGTATAAGCCGCTCAAAGGGTGGTCTTGATTTTAATTAAGCGTAATGTGAAGTGAACTTGAGGTGGTCGTTTGTTAATATGTAAAGGTGAGTCCACACGAGGGCAAAATGAACTACTTACAGAACGTATTAAAGTTACGCCCAGTACTCCGGCTAAACAACCTTGTCCAAGTCAATGTATCTTTGAATTTGATCTTGCCCACGCCAACAGTATCCGAAACCTAATGGTGGGACATTATGGTGCTTCTAAACTTTATTACATGTATAATATTTTTCTACAATCAAGCTCATGCAAGCTTGCATAGTGAGAATGTTCCATAGCGAATATCACGTCGTGGTATCAATATGACCCAATAGCGTTATTTGTTTCAAAGACTACTTAACAGATACGGCCTGTGCTCAGAAGTGGGATTTTAATTTCGCTGACGTTCCTGTGTCAAAGTCAATAGATTTTCTTTTCTAAAATTTTTAGGAATGTAGTCGACACGTTCCGTGACAACATCGACGCAACAACATGAAAAGGAATCAACGCATCAATATTGCACTATACTCGTAGACTGCGCATAAACACTTTAAGCTTATTTGAATGAAGAAAGTTGTCTTTGACATTGTGATATAAATAGCAGTCATTCGCTACAATGTCAGCGAAAAGCAAAAATGAAAGTCCATTATAAAGTCGTTACAGGAAACGATACTGTATGTTACGGACAGAACAACAAACCGCTAATTTAACGTCCGCGCTGAGCCGCCCCAACGCCCGCTGTAGACTAGATCGTGTGCATTTTTAATATCTCGACCCATTTATACGTGTTGCTATTTCGCTAACCGGTGAAGGTTGAATGAATTTCTTCTAAATTTGTACATCATCATCTTGACTGAAAGACGTCTACATCTGAGCATAGGTCTTGTATTTTCTTGTATTATCTTCTTGTGCCGTCTTGTCTGTTGTTGTGTCTTGTGCTTGTCTTAGCTGAGTTCAGCGGTTCCCTTGACCCAGCGGGGTCTTTCAATGTGTTTTCACTCTTGCACTTTAGGATACCAGTGTCTATATGCCCTGCCTTTTCGCACTTTATACTCGCATTTAATTTTTCATCATCCTCAGCCTATGTCATTTTTAAATCGAAATAAAAGGAGATATGAATCAGCTGACTTAATATAATTATTTTTTACGTTATATATAATTAAACAGGAATTTAATAGATTTATTTATATTTGTGGTTTCATAGTATAGCGTGAGGATAGTGAGAAGTTGATAGGGTTACTAGGCACTAAGACAAAAAATTTGTGACGATAAATATGGTTAGCTACCGTTGAAATCTATTATCTTTCTCCTGCAGTTTCTTTATGATGCCAGCTAGTATTACATAAGTCTTATGACAGAATTTGTGCGCCTGTTATCAAGAGTCGACTGAATATTTGGTCGCTGCTATGAAACTACATTCGGCCATACGTTCAGTGCAACCAAACCCGTGGTTAGATACCCGTCATAGCTATATGTTAAACAGCTATGTTTTGATTATTTTGGTAGCGCTATTGACTGCACCGTCACTGATGAACTAGTAAAATCTGTAGACTCTCAACCGTTTATGTTTCTAGTAGCGAAATACTATAACGCTACAGTAAAAATAAAGTTATCAACCATGTTATAAGGCTCAAATTCGTGTTTGGGAAATAAAACTCAGTGGCGCAGAATTTACGACTTCACTGTAATCACAAAGTGATTCGATGCTCGAAAACGCTCAGCTTGTGTGCAATCTCGTACTATGGATGCAAAATCTTCTCGTTATTCTCACACTAGATTGTCCCTTCTGCTTATTTGCAGTCATAGCATATTTTATATAGCTACCGCTAAGCATGTATTGTTAATTTTGTACAGTCATTTGGAAATAAGGCGTAGGTAGAAAAACGTGTTGGGAATAACAATCTCTCGACCACCCTGACTGGTTAAGGACTAGCTTACTAAGTGATATAGGGCGTCTGGCGAAATATCATGAGATCTTTATTAGTTCGGTTTCTTACAATACTTGACCTTTGTAATCCTTAGAGTCTTTTACCATCCTATAGCTGGTCACAAACTTCCACACATAGGAGACAAGGATTTACCGTATAGAGAGCTTAATTGTAATGCAATACTTCATACAGTGCTAAAAAGCCCCTAAAATTTTGGCACAATCATTTTTTAGAGTGTATGTTTTAACTTGCTTATTGGTAAAATAACACATAATATGTTAATATTTCTAAAATTTATGTATAAGAAGATAAAGTACGCAAACAAAATATCAACAATCGAAAAAAACTTGTTTAATGTTTTACATTTAAAGTCAAACATTTTATAGCGACAAGATAACAAATTTTTTTTTTCTTTATCATGTTTACAAGTTTATTCCAGTTTAATCTGGACTCTTTGCAAGTAACTGTGTACGTAACTACAATTCGTACAAGAGTTTAAGCAATGAAAAAAATTAAATCACGTATATGATATGATATGCACTTGATTCCTAATGGCATCGCTTTCTTGTATAGGTTTAAAAAAGACTCTCAGCAACTCTTTTGCGACCTCGTGATGTTAGGCATGCTTCTCAGTAAGCCGCGATGGTTTGCGGACTAACGTCCGTGAGGAGGCAAAAAGGAGCACAAGGCACCGGTGCGTTCTTAGGTGATCCCGGAGCCTCTCACTGTTTTATGCTGATGGTGGCCACCGAGGGGTTTTAGTGGGTAGAAATCCCACATAACCCGAGATCCTCCCCAGCAAGTCGGGTATCTTAGTAGGAGATTTTCCCCCAGTCAACAAAAAAAATGGTTTAAAAAAGGCAATACCTAGTTTCGTTAGTTATTTTAATTTCATACTTTTAACAATGACCCATTAGCGTACAAGCTACTAGTAATTATAGGTATACACTAAAGTAAACTAAACTACTGCACTGAAGGCGAATAATTTTACTGTTTTCAGTGAAATAAACCTCGATCTTAGAAAAGGTTTATAAGATCCTTGAGCATTTTTGTAAGGAGCTATACGAAGATATAGGACGGCTATTTCGAATTAGGGAAAATATTACAATTCGTATAGAATTGAATGGAGATGGAGAACCCTTACCTACTTGTAAGAAAAACATCGTATAATAAAACTCCTAAGTTTTTTGAAAATGAAATGGTTAAATACAGACAATGAGTTTACCTTGTAAAAAATAAATATTTTCTATATGTGCCATTCAAAGTTCAAGTAAGGTAATTTTTTGCATATTTAATTGAATCCTTTTATAGTGCGATTCGTTTATATATTAAATATCCAATCCTTTACATTCTACCTCTTAATAATTACACGTGAAATATTTGAGGTAGAACGAAGGCAACAAAAATTTCGCACACAAATCGCTTTTAGTAAAATAACTGTTCCGCCGTGCACTGATAAAGCCTTATAATGAAGTTCGCCGACGATGCCGTTTTAATTACACGAAACGGTAAGAGCAATACCGGCTTCATTTTATAATAATGTTAGAAGAATCCTGCATACCCTTATCGCATACCTGATTTACAATAGCGGATTTATTAAAATAATAAGGTTGTAAGATTAAAAAAAAAAAAAAAAAAGGGCATTAAGATTTCTTGCATGAATTAGGTACGACGTCACTATATCGCAGTGATATCTGATCAATCTGTTATTTTGTATTCTACGCAATCTCGACCATTATCATCATCATGGCAAGCCATTGCTGGCTCACTTCTTATCATGCTCTCCTCTCGAAATGAGAGTTCTCTATAATGTTCTCAAAGGCGTGTGAAGTCTGCTAATCCGCACATGGCCAGCGTGGTGGACTATGGCCATACCCTTCTCATATTGAGAGGAGACCCGTGCTCTTTAGTGAGCCGGCAATGGGTTGATCGTGATGATAACAGAATTGTTTCAAGCCCGCTATATCAGCAGCAATAGGAACGTTCAGGCTGGGGCTCCAATGTAGCTCACCTTCCTGTCGCGGAATGGTGAGGAAGGTACCCAGTGTATAAGTAATATAACAGATCATTATTGACCACTTAGGTCAGCGGCAAACATTCTCAACCGGCCATCGCTCTATTCAGCTTGCCGCTCGTTTTACCGAATATACCCTTTATGACCATCACGAAAGAGTTCACAATGGGATGACACGATAGAGATTGTTGCCTTCGAGATACTGCCCGAGTAAATTGTGGTTCCTGGAATGCATCGGTCTTTCCTTTGCGATATTTTTACCATGAATGAATTTGGTTTGAGATTTTTCCTCTTTCTTAGTAAATGTAATGAATTATCGTATTTTGCCAGATCTTTATTACTGTTAGCTACAAGCATTTAAGTGCATTTTTCTATTTTATTACGTCAGCCTGTTGGCTATTATTGTGTGCAACGAATATGGTTATATTATATCCTTCAGTCTATGTCATTGTTAAAATTAAGTTTATTGTTTTATATACCACAAGTTAGCCCTTGACGGCTTTTTACCTGATGCTAAGTGATGATGCGGTCTAAGGTTAAAGAGCTAACCTGTTAGGGGTACGGTAAACCTATACTCCTAATTGGTTTCTACACCACATCGTGCCGGGACGCTAATTCGTTTAGCGACATGTCTTTGTTGGTACGGTGCTAACTAGCCACGGCCGAAGCCTCTCATCCGACCAGACTCGAGCAGGGAATTGAACCCAGGACCTCCAATTTTAAAATGCGACAGCACCCGCGCTGTCGTCGCCACGGAGTACGCGCGGTTGTGATCATCAACATCTAGTTCTGGCCTGCTACTTTTACCTCTAAAACGTACTAGTGTACAAGCGGTTAAATTAACTCAGCATATTAGTGATAGTGCTAATGTATTTTTAAGTGATAATCGACATTCACTCGTTGTTACATTACCTGAAAACCGGATTTTTAAATGCTAATCCAATGATTAGCATCAATATGCAACCCGCGAATAGGCCAATTAATATGATCAAGTTCATAAAGGCAATAAATTATTTTCAATTTTTTTCACCACATTTCAAGAGTTTCGCAGATTCAATTAATGATAAAGTGAGCATTCAAGGTTCTTTCTGTTACATTTAGCAGCATTTCTACGAATGGTAACAATATATAAAATGGCTACGTCTTAAGAGCACGTAAGCCTAGCGATAAAGACTATATTATTGCGGAGAACATAAATAGAGATAAGGCACAAAAGCGAGGATTACTTCCTAGATGTCATGACTCACGATAGGTAAGCCAATAGATATCCAGCAATATTAGCAAGATTGGAAACAATGAACATTTACTGGAACTAAACTTATATATAAAATGCTCGTGTCAAAATGTTCGTTACCATACTCCTTCGATTCTTATGAATTTTTTTATGCATATTCAGTAAGTCTGAGAAACCGCTACTATCTATCTTTCAAACCCCTAAGTGATAAGAGGTGTCCACCCCAATTTTTTATTTTTATTATTTGATATTTTTTTCATTTTAATGTAGTGGAGACTTTTTACTGGTACTTATATTTTTTATTATAACAATACTTGGGACTAATTATCACATGTCCGTTGAGGAATATTTTTTGCTTCAATCACAAAACGTTACGTTTGTGAAATGGGACAAGCTTACTTTGACAAAACACAGTATTTCAAATGAAGTAGTAGATCGAATATAAATGTTTTTATGTTTATACTCGTAGTTACAAGCATTCTTATTCAACTTTCATTTCTATTTGTCTTGAAAAAATCTTTGCTTTTTCATTACTTTATTTTCCAGGTAGTTTATAAAATCCATATTGCAACTGAACATAATAAGCTGTCTTATCTTATTGTAGGATAGTATAAGCAATCCTATTTTACGTGTACAGTAAATAAACTTGCTTGCAATTACTTCGCAACATTAGGACTGAAATATGCCTTAATGTTTTAAATCTTTCTTTATCTTAGTTTATTTATGAGCGGTAAGTTCGGGTATTCAAGGGGCTTTTATCGTGTTCGACTAACAACCTATTATGAAGCATGTCAACAATCAAGCAGACGGCAACCGTCGACGCTGACGCGACCGAGTGGAAAGATCTTGCGACTGCTTATTAAGGTAGCCTTTCGAACTAAGCGTCACAGACGCGGCGTCTATAGCGTCACCAACGCCGCGACAGTGACGCTGTGGTGACTTTGGATACCCACAACAAACGCACAGTCACATCCTACTTTCGCCGCACGCCGCCCCAACCGGATTGATCTATAATAAAACAATATGGATTTGCAACTTGTTTTGCTAGAGGAAGAAGATGATGATCTTTTACTTCAATACTACCTCAGTTTGTTAAAAGTGAACTCAAAATACAGCGGCACTGCAAGCGCGGCCGAGCGACTGACAACGCGATCACCGCGGCACTATGACGTCACAGACGAATGACGTTCCCTAGAATTTCATACATTTGCTTAGAACACCTATCTGTCGCTCTGTCGCGGCGTCACAGTCGCGGCGCCACTGACGCTATAGACGCTCGCTTCGAAAGGCTACCTTTACTGAGACGGACACCGCGTCTGTGGTAACATCAATGTACGAAGCGAGAAATTCATTATCAGGTTAATTTAGTTTTAAGACTGTGCCTTTTGGCACATTTTCATTGCTAAGTACCAGAATTTCTATCACTTATAATAAATCATTAGATTAAATTCGAATTTCGCTGTGTGTGCGAGCTCCGGTATTATAAAGTGGGTGGGAGTTAAGTTACAAATTAGCCCACTTTAGTTATATTTCGCAATTACATAATAATAATTTGATTTGAAATACACTGGAGTGGACGAATTTTTAATGTTAGAATATTAATTATTACTAAAATTTATTTTATATTTCGCACACTATTTATTTAATAAGTTAATTGTCTATTTGTTGACCAAATTGTATTCGCCATCTCACTATGTACAAACATTCTTGCCAAAAATAAATATTTATCACTTACCCACCAGGTGAGAACACCTGGATAATAAGATTCCTTTAAAGGCTTACGGTTACTGGTATTACAAAACTACTGAAATACAATTGCTCGTTCCGACTCTTTGTCATGAGTTATGTAGAAATGGTTATGAGTGATGTGTTAAACTACGAAAGATAAATTTCGCGATTTCGGTGGAAATTCTCAAGTTAGTTACGAAGATTAAGTCCAAAAACAGTGTTCTAATTATACCTTGGAAAACGAAAAAACTGAAAAGTCAAGAATAAATAACTGTTAGTTTTTTATAATTACTGTAAACGCGGTTCCTTCAGCAATTTAAGAGCGTTAGGTTACAGAATATTTCCATTTTTTTTATACACCACAAGTTAGCTATTGACGGCATCTCACCTGATGTTAAGTGATTATGCGGTCTAAGATGGTAGCGGGCTAACCTGTTAAGGGTATGGTAAACCCATACTCCTAATTGGTTTCTACACGACATCGTGCCGGAACGCTAAATCGCTTGGCGACACGTCTTTGTGTCTTTGTCGGTAGGGTGGTAACTAGCTACGGCCGCAGCCTCCCCAGAGTCGAGCCGGTAATCGAACCCAGGACCTCCAACTTTATAATGCAACAGCGTACGCACTGCGCCACGGAGGTAGTCAAAATTATTAGGCCCGACTCCCTTAAAATAATGGCAATACATTGGGTGTCAAGTTTATCGGCGTCATAATGTCAGAGTACGACAAATAAGGTCCGTCCCCTCTGTCGATATTATTGGCACACCACTGCGGCATGCGTGTGCAATTTGCCACTCGGACGAAGGGATGCGGTGATGTTCCGATTCTAATAAATTCGACTACAAAAGGCCTACAGTATTCTCAGCATTGTTACGTCCCACAGTTTTTTTTATCGAATCCGATTTGTACAAGTAGTTGAGCGAGAGATTATTACATTCAAACATGTAAAACGTTGTTCCGTTTTATATGTAAAGTTAAAGTAATATTAATTAAAATATATTAGTTATCCTATATTTCAATACTGATTTGTATTTTTTGAGATTTTTTATAAACTTAAGTTGGCATATATTAATATAGCATATATATGTATTTTTTAATATTTAAATAGTAAGCAAACAAGTACACGGGTGACCTGAACGCTAAACAACTTGGCGGTATGTTATATATTATTATAAAATACGATTTTAAAAGTATCTAAAACCTTTCACTGCTGAACTATTATTAGATTTTTTTAAATTATTTATAATATGCGGGTAAAAGGTGTGGGTAGCGAGGTGACGGCTGATAGAAGTGAGTGGAAGAAGAAGACGTGTTGTGCCGACCCCACATAATGTGGGATAAGAAGAAGAATTTATAAATTAATTTAAATAACGCATAATAGTCGCTGTACATAGTTAGAAGCTTTCTATTTACATATAATATTGTTGGTATTTAATTGTTTGTAATATTTGAATCGAGTGATTAAGCAACTGACGCAGTGTGTAATCGTAACTCGTTAGTCTTAAGATGGTTACGGTACTGGAGTTAGCTTATCAGTCTAGACATGACGTTAGAAGGCTATTTACATTTTTTATCGTTACATACAAGACAGATCGTCATATTCTCTGACCTACTAGTTTGGAAATGTTTTGGTAAACGTTTAATTATCGTCAACAATGGCTGTCCAAGACTTCACGTTCATATCAGTTTATGGTATAAAAGATTAAGTTCGCAAATTTAATCAGACTACGACTACACAAACATACTACTAAAAAGACTACTTGTTTTTTTTTACGAATTATTTGTATTAATAAAATTGAGTTTTTTATACGTCTATGGTTATGGTGCATTTTAATTTTCGTTTAAAATTTTCGTCTGTCTTATCGGCCAAATTGGTCGAGTCGATATAATATATAGACAAACATAAACAAACAGGCAGTTAAATATAATACACACACCTTGCTACGCCGTAGCCCGACTAAGGAGCGCAAAAAGATAAAGATGTTATCTTTATTTTTGTTAATGTTAGATTTCGATTAAACTGGCCCCCTGGACATCCTTACTCGGATGATGTCAAGCGGAAACCTTCATCAATCGTGCCGTTTAAGGAAAGATGCGGTCGGAACTATTTGTGTTCGGCATAACCCGTTGACAACCCGTAGGGTGGGGTTCTTTTTTTTGCACCTTAAATTGAAAATATATTAAAATTATTTCAAGCGTTACATTGGGGTTTATTAGACTTGACATGTCAGTATGTATGGTTCAAATCTTGCAACTGAAATTCAAACAACTTATCCCCAAACAAATTAAGTTTGCAGACTTTTTTTTGATTGACATAGACGACATAGCAGTTATGTGAAATCATTTCCAAATTTAATGCTGCTCTGCGATCGGGAAATTCAAATTCAAATAGTCTTTTAAAAGACACTTTTGACGCGTCAATAATTTACGTAATAGTGATTTGATGGTGATAACTACATTCGTTAACTTAAAACTAAAACTAAGAGCTAAATCTATAGTGAGGTTTTTTTTAATACTAATGAACATTTGCAGCCCCAGAGGAGCCACAAATGCTTTTCGAGCTGAAACCGTGATCTCAATTTACTGAACATCATGCCGGAACGCTAGAGCACTTTACCCCACCAGAACCGCTCCCATTCTTTCTTACAACAGCGCATGTGCCACGGTGGCTGTCATGATGATATAATCACTGATAATTTAATGTTATTGTTATATATAATCCAAAACAATTGCAATTGTTGCTCACATCGACACCCACATGCAGTGTCGGCTACCTATTTCGTGGCATACAAAAGTAAAGTTCAAAGTTTTTATAAAACGGAAGCTTATAGAAAAATCATATTACGTTAATTAACGATTGTATAAACGACAAAAAAGCTTGGCTATTAATTGCTCTATCTCCATAGGTACCATAATTTATTATTGATTATGTGGGATGGCGATAACAAAAAAAAATACCCGGCTATGTTTGTTGTGGGTTTCTTTAATTTCTCGAACTGGGCGCGATTTGAGCCCTCTTAGCTTTAGTTTTAAGTTGGCGAGTGTAGTTATCACCTTCACTTATAGAAATAATAAAGAATGTGTTATATATGAACGATTCATAGATGCCTGTAATAGGTTTATATGAATAAAGCTAGAAGCTGTGATAGCCTAGTGGTTAGGGCGTCAGCCTCCTAATCAGAGGTCGGCGGTTCGAATCCGGGCACGCATCTCTAACTTTTCGAAGCTATAAATAATTAAAATATCACTTGCTTCAACGGTGCAGGAAAGCATAATGAGGAAACCTGCACGCCTGAGAGTTCTCCATAATGTACTCAAAGGCGGATGAAGTTTGCCAATGCGCACATGGCCAGCGTGGTGGACTATGGCCGAACCCTTCTCATATTGAGAGGAGACCCGTGCTCTGTAGTGAGCCGGTAATGGGTTGATCATGATGATGATGATATATCTAACAGGTATCCTGGCCACGTTCAACATCAAAGGTCCAGCCCGACGCGGCGGGTGCGCGAGCCGCTCGTCCACCGACGGAACGGTAAGCGCACGCCGGGGCGCGCCGACACGAATACTTCGCCCGTTTTGCATACTAACAAGCAACGGTGCGGCGGAGTCTCGCCGTTGCGTCACCGCGCGGCTTGCGTAATCGACTCACGCGCATTCACGCCATTCATCCGGCCCGAGCGCGGCTGGCAACAGTCTAGATTCGCTACATCTAGCGCTGTGTTTCCGTCTCGTTGTGTGAGCTGCATACGATTACACGCTCCGGGCAATAATGTGCTGCGTGCGCTAGAGACGACAAGTTGTTTCTGCTACGCTCCATTAAAAAATACCCGTCAAGTGGTAATCGAGAAACGCGTTTTCACACTATACAGTCGGCCCAAGTGTTTCATATAGATTGGTTAAACCTATCGCCGCGTTTTCATCTCGTTGTGTCACCCACAAATATGGTTATTTGTCGGTAACACGATTGAGGCAATAATGTACTAAGTGCTAGAGAGCGACAAAACAAAATATTTGCGCTGCGTTGTATATTCTACTGAGCTACGAATGAATGTGTAATCGTCTTACTAATCATCCGAACCGGTCGCAGCGACTAGTAACAGTCTAAACTGCCTACATATAGAGCAGGTCAATTTCCTATATCCGGGTTGGTACTGAATTTTTTCTACTGAGATACCCCAAAACCTAACAACTTTTAATACAACCCGGAAACCTATTAATTCTAAAGAATACCAACGGACTCGGAATAGAATATTATTTTATGGTATTATTACCACCAACGTGACCACCGGCGTGCGCATAGATTGCGTTAGCTCTAAGCTCGTAAAACATTACTGCCAAATGGTAACAAGGTTAGCTCTAACGTTTGCCTCCAACGAGCTTCCGCCTGCTAATGAACCTAAGGATGGATTTAATTAAAATAATTAACAGAGAAACGTTAAAATGCGTACATTTGATTATTATTAATTTAATTCAAGTTAACTGTTAAAAATTTGAAAATTCATGTACATTTTCTCTAGAGAAAGCCTCTCGTCTCAGTTTGATATGCAGCGGTGTAATCGTTATCTGACGATGCCTAAAAAGAGCGGGAAAGAGCATAAAAAATATGGAGAAATTTATAATTAAATTAACAATTCCCAGCTACTGGATCAACTTCGATAGACACCATAAAAATTACCATAAAATGCAAATCTTAAGACATAGTTACTCAAACGTTGATTACGGATCACACAGCTGGTCGGAATATTTAGCCATGCCTCGGAAAGTACGAGAAGGCTTCGCGGGTCCCGTTAGTATATTTATAATTAGTTTTTTTTTATACACTACAAGCTTGCCCTTGACGACAATTACATCTGGTGGTAAGTGATGATGCTGTCTAAGATGGTAGCGGGCTAACCTATCAGGAGTATGGTCAACCCACGCCCCTAATCGGTTTCCACGCGACATCGTGCCTAAATGCTTAATCGCTTGGCGACACGTCTTTCTCGGTAGGGTGGTAACTAGCCAGCCTCCCACCAGACCAGACTCGAGCCGGGTATCGAACCCAGGACCCAGATCCAACTTGTAATGCGACAGCGCACGCACTGCGCCACGGAGGTCGTCAAGTATATAATAAAAATGATTAAAGACCCGCCAGCAGTGGTCTGTTAATAAATCTGACGGTGAATTTTATCAAATAGAAAGCATTATTATTTTCCAGTTAATGCAAGAAGATTAAAACGACGGTTAAAGAATCAACTCTCTTCTAGGAGACTGCCCTTCTTAAACATAGAGCATTAACCAAATCGAATTTGGCTGGATTTTGAGGAAAACTTATACATCTTAGTTATAGTATCCTAAGCTTGCTTAACAAGCTCAAAGACTAATTAACACTTTACCAACCAAGCTATATTTCGTAGGTAAGAGCTAATTAAGCAGCGTTTAAAATTTCGTCTTGCATATAGATTGTACACGTCATATATTTATTAAATTGCATAGGCGAGTTGAGATAAAATCTTGATACGTCAGGCCGTTGATGTCAGCTAATCGGCAGTTTCCTCGGAACTCTTACGATAAGGAACCGGATGATTCGTGTGTGGTATTGTTTACATTAGCTATTAACTGTGTTAGGCAAATAACTGATAAATTATAGTTAGTGTTCAAGACTAACAAGGGGGGTCGATTGTTCAATAGTATCTAACGTTATAACTGAAATACTGAATAAGTAGATATTGGTTGATAATATAAATCTAGTAACAAGAATACGCAATTTTAAAACCAATTCCATATATTCGTCCTAAAACAAAAAATACCACAATCTAAATGTGAGTCATGTTTCCAAAACAAGTGACTCATAATTAATGAATCAAAAGTTTGATATAAGATCATAAATATAAAAAGACTCAATAACAAAATGTTATACTAGTTTTTTTAAGTCTATAAAGGAAATAGATAAAGTAAGGTGTATGTAGTATTGATAATTACGTCCATTTGCACAAACGGAGAATCGTAACAAATAGCGATACTATATGGGTATCGTAATTTGGTTATCAAAGCATATTTAATTTTAATTATAGAGCTAAGTTAAAAAGTGTAGGCATTTTGGTAAATCTCTATATGAAATAAAATTCAAAGTATTAACTGACTGACTACAGAACATATCATCATCATCATCACGATTTCCATTGTCGGCTCACTACAGAGCACGTGTCTCCTCACAATATGAGAAGGGTTTGGCCCTAGTCGCTAGACATGTGTGGATTGGCAGACTTCAGACGCCTTTGAGAACACTATGGAGAACTCTCAGGCGTGTGGGTTTGCTCACGATGTTTTCCTTTACCGTTGACGCAGGTGATTTTTTAATTGCTTAAAGACGCAAATACCTCCTATAAGTTATAGGTGGCGCGCCAGGGTTCGAATTTCCCTCTGATTAGGAGTCGGACGTCCTTAACACTAGGCTATCACAGCTTCTGAATTCTAGTTACAGAACACAAGAAACTTTTATAATCCATGAAATCTGAATGGCGTTTTCGTTACAAAGTGGTTTTTTTTTAAGTTAGAGTAACTACGAAAGGATTTTTCGGTATTCTTACCCTATGTGGGTTGGTTGATCGGGGGTAGGAAGTTCGTTTGAGAGTACTATTATTTTATATGGGTAAATAAACAGTAGCTGGCTATAAACTTTTTAAGTCGCTGCCACCTGCTCCGTAATTGTGACTATTGGCGTGTTAGTAGGCGCATGTTTTGAAACGAAGTTCTTAATCGGAAAAAACGTGTATTCAAGGCCGCGAGGTCATTGTGTTTAGATGCCGCCCACGCATTTAATAGCATTTGATTAACACTCTATAATTTATCAAATCCTATATTTGTATATATAACAATTGATGACGTAATCTGATCTTTAAACGTACAGAACACTAGTGTGAGATCGGGCTGAAATTTGTCATACAGATGATGTCATAATATAGGCATATAGGAACTTATATTAGCTTGTCAGAACTTGTCAGATTCCAGTTACTAGATAGTTAAAATAAAGTACTATTTGAATACAACAAAAAGCAGTTAAAACTACTTTTTATCAATGAGAATATAAAATGAGATGTGATCTCTAAGCCGTCTTCAACAAGACAACAAAACATCGCGAGGAAACTTGCACGCCTGAGAGTTCTCAAAGGCGTGTGAAGTCTGCCAATCCGCACATGGCCAGCGTGGTGGACTATGGCCAAACCTTTCACATATTGAGAGGAGACCGGTGCTCTCTAGTGAGCCGGTTGATCATGATGAAAGTATGTGTGACAAATAGAGTTAAATATAAATAAAACTAACAAGAAAAGTACATTAACCCAATGTACATAAATCTCATTTATAATGACGATTAAATCCATCGAGCTCGACGTCAAAGCACATACCGCACGAGGACGCAACAAACAGCTAATTACTGTTTGTTATAGCAATAGTCATTGTTTCTCGGCGATCGGAACACCAACAATGCGCCCTCCGGGTGTTAATGTCGACGGGTAATTGAGTGAGACAATTGATTTTCGACAACGTTGCCTACCGCCTACAGGATGCCGCACGAACGCGAATTGCTTAATTGTACACAACAAATGGCACAGAGATAAAGGTCGAATGAAAAAGGCACATCGAAATAACCATTTTTTCTTTGCTGAGTTGAGAAAAATCAAACAAGCTTCTTTCAAACTTGAATAATTATGTTATTATCTATATATATAAAAACGAAAGGTCACTTACTTACATACTGATTAAACACGAGATCTCAAAAACTATTGTACGTATAAAGCTATTATTTAGCAAGTAGGTAGTTGATAGTTAAGAGATGTCAGCTAAGAAAGGATATTTGAAAATTCTGCCCCTGAGAGGGTAAAAGGGGCGTTGGAAGTTTGTATGAAATTTCTTTGTTTTTAGAGTTAGAGACACAAAAATATGCATTAAGATTAATAATAATAAATAAAAAACATGTACATCAATTTTTTTTTTAATATTACCTGTTAAGGGTGGTAAAATAGGGGATGATAGTTATTGCTTATATTTTTATTATGAAGTCTACAAGCTTGAAATTTTGAAAATAGGTTTCTTTTAGGGCGTAAATGTAAGGTTAAAATTTTTTTTCATCCAAATCTACCCTGAAGGGGGTAAAATAGGGGTTTGAAGTTTGTATGAAAGTCCTATGTTTTTTAATTTAGAAACACGAAAATCGGCAATTTGACATTTGCCTTCAGCTTACTTTCTGAAGCAGGGCATTGGCCGCACGGGTAACCTCAATCTCAAGGGAAATCAGCAATTCTACGCAGACAAAGTCGCGGGCAACAGCTAGTAAATAATAATTATAATAACCTTGCTTTTATTTATTTAAATGTTCTTTCATGATATGTACGTATAATGAGTTATAGGCTACTATAGTTTTTATAAAAGTGCAGATAACGCATTGACGTACCGGTATACAGACGCGTGTACCTACCGCGTCGCGTTGAACTAGAGTCGAGCGCTATCGGCGACGCGGTGCGAAGGTGCTCCGCCTATCGGGACGGATGTTTACATAACAGATAGGCTAACATTCTGCAGTTTATTAACCCCTTGACTTTGTATCTATTCGGTGTGCGATTGAGGTCGTTTGCCCGCATTGGGATTATATCTTACGCCATTTCCAAATGGGAGTAGGACAGTAAGCGTAAGTAAGTAGGAGGCGCTGAGCTAACTATAATGCTACCCGTTTGCTAAGACGTGAAGCATTTTTTATGCTATTTTCTTTCAGCCTTACACACAAACTATAATGAAGTACAAGAAGGAAGCTCGTTGTTTCTCTTTGTATCAGGGTAGTTTAAAGTTGAAACTTGAAGGATTACACTTTCAAAATTTATAATGGATTTTTTGGTATCATAATTGTGTTTGTGTTATTGTTATTGATATGATTAACCCATTATCAACTCATTACAAAGCACGGGTCTCTTCTCAATATGAGAAGGGTTTGGCCATAGTCTGCCACGCTGGCCATGTGCGGATTGGCAGACTTCACACGCCTTTGAGAGCATTATGGAGACCTCAAGCATGCAGGTTTCCTCACAATGTTTTCCTTCACCGTTGAAGCAAGTGATATTTTAATTGCTTAAAAACGCACATAACTCCGTAAAGTTAGAGGTGCGGGCCCGGGTTCGAACCCCTGACCTCTGATTAGGAGGCGGACGTCCTAACCACTAGGCTATCATAGCTTCATATTCTACTTGTTATTGATATAGCTTATTATTTAAATTGATTATACAACCAAAAAAAATAATAACTTCAAATGCAAGTAAAATGAAAATAAATCTTCTTTCATCAAGCTGAAACCCTTTCAGCTTGACGATTCCTTTAAGTTATGTTAGAAAATAACATTTCTTTGCGAAGTAGTTTGTGAAATGCCAAATTGACTAAATACGGATCACTTAACTAAGTCGCTTGCAGTGTAATAGCTAACTCGAGCTGAGGTAAATTTATGTTCAATTTGATTTTTTTTTTACATGTGAAAAAATTAAATATCTATCAAATTTAGCAAAGTTAATTAAGCTTATGTACAGTGGAAAGATTTTTTTAATGAAATACAACCCACGGGCTACGCGCACGGGCGTGTCAGTAATGGTACACTCAAATTAAAAAGAAATAAAGGTTACAGCGTCTATTCCATTAAAATTATTACAACGCATGTTGTCACCAAAACACAATCCTCTGGCGTATTTGTACAGCAATCCCTACGTGTAATGAAATGCTGTCAAATATGGCGTATAATTTATGCTTTTTTCGCTAAACACGTGTACAATCAACCATGTAAAAATTAACAAAGGTGAGTGCGTAATCTATTTAAATTTATTAATACCTAACGTATCAACCTCCGACGACCTCCGTGGCGCAGCGCGCGCGCTGTCGCTTTATAAAGTTGGAGGTCCTGGGTTCGATTCCCGGCTCGAGTCTGGTCTGGTGGGAGGCTGCGGCCGTGGCTAGTTACCACCCTACCGATAAAGACGTGTCGCCAAGCGATTTAGCGTTCCGGCACAATGTCGTGTAGAAACCAATTAGGAGTGTGGGTTTACCATACCCCTAACAGGCTAGCCCGCTACCATCTTAGACTGCATCATCACTTACCATAAGGTGAGATTGCCGTCAAGGGCTAACTTGTAGTGGATTAAAAAAAAACCGTGGTAGAGCAGTTAGCATGTACCGATTAAGTGGTAGGGGGTTTAATTAACTGCCATACCACTTACCCTTACCCTTCTAGAATCTGAATGAGAAGAACCTAACAGGTAGGAACACCTTAATAGACTGACGATGATATATTACTTATATGATAATAACATAAAATAAAACTTCTCATTCAATCCAATAAAAACGACGCCGAACGAATAAACGAAACAAAAATATAATACCAAATAGTAGTAAACACAAATTTGTAGCCCAATATTTATTGGGCCACCTCTGAACATCAAATCCCGTTAATGGAGAGAAATTTATCCGATATTTTTTCCCCGACAAAAATAAACATTCATGACGTACCGCCGACATACTCAATTAATACGATCATTGGATGCTGTTTACAATAATATATCACAACGTAATATCAAGGGCTCCAGAATAATGAAATATAAGCGAATACATTTATAGAAGAAACGTGTTGGCAGTACTTCAACCCACGCGGCGCTACGTGTCTTGAAATAAATCAATCTTAGTTGATAACGATATAGAACTCAGTTTGGACCACTGTAGACATCACCTGATGCGGTTCAAGAACTTCTTGCGGGGCGTGGTGTGGTGTCGCACGATATCGGGTGTTTCGCAATGCTAGAATTTGCACGTGTTATTTTGGGAGTTCGCAGGGTTAGTGTTGGACGTTGTGTCGGTTGAGGTGTTTGGAGTTACATATATATGCATCGCGGTCAAACGAGCACGCGGGTGATTAAGTGATTACTGCCGCCCGTGAATATTTACACCACCGGGTGTTTGTGCAACCGATGTACGGCTTAACCTATCATGAACACTCAATCGCTTTGCGGTCTTGGCCGTAGTGTTTACCAGCCGCGGATGAAGCCTTCCACAGAAGCTTCGAGGCGGGAATCGACCCCAGAACCTCCCACTTTAATAATACTGCGAAAGCGTTGTGCCAATTATGTGGCATCAGCATTATCAACAGAACTTAGGTATGGATTGTTAAATTTAGACCCTAGCTGAGCGCAGAACAAGTGATGTGCTCTTACTAGACATGGTTCCATTCATGATCAACCCATTACTGGCTCACTACAGAGCACGGGTCTCCTCTCAATATGAGAAGAGTTTGGCCAGAGTCCACCACGCTGGCCATGTGCGGATTGGCACACTTCACACGGCTTTGAGAACATTATAGAGAACTCTCAGGCGTGCAGGTTTCCTCACGATGTTTTCCTTCACCGTTGAAGCAAGTGATATTTAAATTTTTTTTAAACTCACATTACTCCGAAAAGTTTGAGGTGCGTGCCCGGATTCGAACCGCCGACCTCTGATTAGGAGGCTGACGCCCTAACCACTAGGCTATCACCGCTATTAATATGCTATAATGGTTCCATTATAGCATATTAATAGCTGTGAATGGGTGAAGTCGGATGGGAACGCGTGAAGCATTACTTGCGCGGTCGCCGTCATAGCTGCAATAGGTATGCCACTTCTGATGTCAAAAAGCCACAATTTACGTCATCAATGGTAAATCCATTGATAAGCCTCTGTAAAACATATTCCTACTATGTACATGTTAAAAATATGATCGATTATGCTATTCGCATCTACTGTAACCTCGATACTAATGTTTTTAAGGACAAAATCACTTTGCATTTATAATATCCATTTGGTTTAAAAATTCATTACCAACACTATAAGATACAATAATGTTCTTTTCTAAGAAAAAATTGTAACCATCAAATATCAGTTAGACTTCTGCAAATATTGAAAAGACAAGAATTTCGAGATTTCATGAGCATTAGCCATATAATTTTTTAATGATCTATGAGGCCTCAATACCGAATAGCGCTTTAGCGTGAAGGGTGAACAGCATTACGATTTAGATCCACAACGACATTGTTTTTTTTTATACAAATTAGCCTATGTACACTTTCTTCGGCCCATGAACATTACCTCCCAAACTATAGAAACCGTTGAATCTATTCAATATAAAGCTTAATTTTCTGTAGTCCGCGTAAAATTTGCAAATCTACACCACACCGTACAGATCTTTCAGAATGCCCTCTCAACGCACGTTTACCTCCGACAACGGAGCATCTCTCCGATCTCATCTCCGATGTTGACATTATTGAAGGCCTCCGTGGCGCAGTGCGTGCGCTGTCGCACTATAAAGTTGGAGGTCCTGGGTTCGATACCCGGCTCGAGTCTGGTCTGGTGGGAGGCTTCGACTGTGGCTAGTTACCACCCTACCGACAAAGTAGTGTCACAAAGCGATTTCGCGTTCCCGGCACGATGTCGCGTGGAAACCAATTAGAAGTGTGGGTTAAACCTAACCCATAACAGGTTAGCCCGCTACCATCCTAAACTGCATCATCACTTACCACCACTTGAGACAGCTGTCAAGGGTTACTTGTTGTGTATAAAAAAAAAACATCACAACGGTAAATTGCCATAGTCACTAAATATTCAATATTGTGTGAATGATGTGCCAGCCAGTGAAAACCATAAGGACTAAAGGCCGTTACACCTAAATAATACAAACGATTGAGAGAGATATCCTCGCTTCCATTAGTATGATGTATGTACTGGGTACACATACGCGAGGTCAGACGCCAGACTCGTGTTATGATAGTTCATGTACCCGCGTTGCGTTGCTAACGAAAATCCGTGGCCGCGATACAATGAGTGACGAAACCGACAGGATTAGATATGGATATGTTTCAAAGAGCACTTTTACGTCATGCAATGCTCCGTTGACAACTGCCATTTGTTTAATGCCAGTTGCGTAATGCGTTATCGAGAAATACACTCGTCCGTTGTGTTGATACGAAATAGAGCTAAGTTGGGGTTTTCTACAGCACTTGTTGTTTATTTTACTGCACCCACGTACGAGATTTGACAAATCGCAAGCGTCGATAGTTATTAAATATCGTAATAACTTAATGTCACGTTAAAATTGATCTATTACTGCGTAATGTGTTATCGAGAAATACACTCGTCCATTGTGTTGATACGAAATAGAGCTAAGCAGGGTTTTTCTACAGCGCTTGTTGTTTATTTTTTTAATTGAGCGAAATAGGGTTTTTCTGCAGCAGTTTTTGTTGTTTTTCTGTACCCATGCACGAGATTAGACAAATCGCAAGCGTCGATTAGGTATCGGAATAACTTTATGTCAACTTAAAATTGACCAAGTAACCTTATTTTAAAGTTCTATAGTTCGTAAGTAGTGCACAATGCATTACATTACAACAAGGCACTTTAGGTCGATTTCACTGATTCGTTAAATAATGGGGCTTATTCGCAGGACGCTAATTTGTTAGAAATTGTTTATAGAAAAACCACACGCCCAAAACATTAATAGAAGCGATGAAATGCAGTTAAATATATGAGCAGCTAGACAACAGAGGCAGTTCTAACATTAGCCAAAACAAAAATACAACCGACACGTAACACCTCCATATTGCGTAGGTGTCATTATGATGATAAATAGTGAAATAATATCATATTGTTCGCATTGGAACATCGCCGCCTATGTCACCTACAATCGGCATTCACGTTTCGCACATCTGTGAGATCAGACGTGAGTCAGTCGCCATTGCCACATCGGATGAGTCACAGCCGCACCGGCATTGGCGAATGGGAATGGGAAACCTATTGTTCTCGTCGTGTCCTTAATTCGGCTCAGCTGTTCTCATAATAGTAGACATCACGAACTATTGGGTACACAACTGCACAAGTGGTTTGAGGAAACAACATCATTACTTCATACTACGTCTCGAGTGGCTTTTGTCAACTGCAATAATTAACTTCTCCTTATTATTATTGTGATCCCATAAACTACACTTTCTCGTATTTGTACAAGATATATAAAGGAAGACAAACGTAACAAGTAATATAATTTACGTATATTATGGAGAATTTGTATTTCAAACCAATGGAGTGGTAGAGATACTAGAAATATACAGATTTGACATTTTTGAGAAAATAATTTTGATTTATATTTTTAATAAAATGTTATCATCTCCTGAGGTGGGTAATCTCAAGAAACCTTAACTCGTGAGCGAGAGAAAGAAATCATAGTTTTTGGAAGTATCTAAAGGCATGGAAATACTTTGAGGTCTTATAAGTTAATATGATCAATAGTGATCACCTGTGTATCTCTCTCATAGGAAAGCAGAATTTAGGGTTAAATAATCTTTTTGTCAACTCACTCAACCATCAGGAGTAATTAAAAAACATCCGCATTCTTACCTGTAAAAAACCAAAAACAAAAATTAATTTATGAAACAGAACAAGCAAAAAATTCCCGATTTAAAAGACTTATCATCATCAGCTATTGGTATACTACTGCTTAATGAAGTCATCTGTTAATAGTGCTAAAACCCTATACGGTACCCTAATGCAGATCTTAATGCTAAATACCCTAAATATTCTCATGACACGTTTGTGTGAGAGACTGGGATAGAAGGTTTAACGAGGTACTTTGGTACAATGCGAATTTCGGGCTGATATGGAGAATTTCTCGGAAGAAAACTAAACAATATCCGGTACCGTCCAGTTGTATCCAGTACCTCGCAATCAATAGCCGAACATGTCACTCACCAGACTTACAAGCCAGTGTTATAATATCACTATGCTTGGACTGTAAAGTGCGCTGCCACTCAGCAGACCAAGATTTGCAAATATTTGGATAGACCAACCAAATTATTGACAGATGATGTGATAATTTGTTCTCAATTGCCTGATTGTTCTATTCCGGTAGGTACGTCTTCGCTCTCACTGCTTCACTCCAGTGTAGACGTATCCATTGAACTCTAGATCACTCTAGACTCACAGTGCTCTAGAGCACTTAAATAGAAATATTAGGTCATAGAAGCAGTGTTATCCTTAACTTCAATCAGGTTGGCTAACGGCACATCAGATCCTCGTAAATATTCGTACGGAAAGACGTTCTGTCTATTTTTATTTTTTTGTAAGTAATCTACTTTTATTGTAAGTAAACAAGCTAGAAATAATTAAACGTTAATACTTATTGGAATTCCCACTTGGTGTGTTTGTTAAAATTGCGATATTCAATTGAAATTATTATTTCCTCGAACGCCGGAAATATCGCACGTCGTTTCTTTGGATTCTTTTTATTATGTTTAAGGTAATATTGTTTTGTAAACAGTTTTTCCGCTCGGTTAAACCCAGTTGCGCTCTACTACTTTAACTGTTTAAGGTTATCGTCCACCATTTAGTCACGTGGTGATAGTGTAAAAATTTAATTTCACTAGTATATTAACGATGTTTGTCTGTTGCACCTAAACTAATGAAAATGGTATTGAGCGGATACATTGCAAGCTTGTGGAAGGCCGTAGGATAAATATTGGTCCGGAAAACAGACGATTGAGAGATTAAGAAATTCGCGGGAAACAGTAGTATATTATTTACAGATTGAAATGCGCATCACAATTTACATGGTAACAGAACAAACTGGGGCATTTCCTTGTGGTCAGTCTCCACCGCTAATTACTCAGCATGGCACGGTTTCGCAAATACCGACGCAAGTAGCTTTTAACCAAAAGGCATATTAAAAATTTAATTCCAAAGCAACAGTTGAAAATTTGTCACAATAAAATATCATAGTCATTGTCATTCAAAAGGAACCGATGATAACAGACAATGCGTGTACAAAATATTTCGTATATAAACAAAACCACCCTCGATGTCAGTACCCAAATGCTCTTGTCACGTTGTTTCAAGTCAGGGTGGCACTGAATAAAATTACATCATCATGACATGTTAAATAACAGTTAAGAGTGTCACACAGTAAAATAACATCATAATCCGAAATAAACCGATGATGCAAAAGTCACCGGGCACGGTCAATATTTCGAATGTAAAAACAAACCCACACTGTCGGGTGTGTGCGTTCGATATGGTCTTGGCGCGATCCTTAACAGTGGGCGCATACCTTTTTTTCTATATGCCTCCGATTACCGAAGCGGTGATAGCCTAGTGGTTAGGGCGTCAGCCTTCTAATCAGAGGTCGGCGGTTCGAATCTTTTCTTACCGTTCTACTTCTTACCGTTTCTGTTAATAAAAAAAAAACCAAAACCGGCCAAGTTGGATTCGCGCATGAAAAGTTACGTAGCGTTTCCCCATCTTTATTGTAATTTCATATATTATAGTTATAGCGGCAAAAGAAATAGCTACACATTCTGGGAAAATTTCAACTCTAGACATTAATTCATGTGTTCATACAGCTAACACGCAGATAAACGGGCGGATGGATAGATAGAGAAGGCTCAGTAATCTGGTCCTTTTGGCACCCTTCGGGCACGGAACCCTCCTAGTACGCTATATGGGTACGTATCAACACTATATCAATCAGCGGAATATAGGGCAGCGTGTTATTAGGGCTCGCAATAAATCTCTCCGGTAAGCAGACGGCAGCTGAGCCGACAATTGTATCGGTTATCCGTGTGCGAGTATTACATAATGTAACAGGGTAATCTGTCTCATTAAGCTGTGTATAGGTGAGCGGATAATCGCGACTGTAGTGTAGGTGCGTGGTGCAAAAGTGCGTACAATTCATTTGAATGAAATTCGATTATTGTTAAACTGAGAATAAACTCGCATTTGTGACAACTTGCAACAACTGCCTTGCTAGTCCATCAGTTGGTTCTTGGGTCGGGATGAAGATTAAGTAGCAAATTGAAACCCAGCAAAAGAGTTACAGACACTATACCAATTTAGGAGGTAAATATGATAATTTTTTAGTATCAACCTAGAATTAGGAACTTGACCATGTCTCTGACAGCAAATTATGCCGTTATATTTTATTTTTATTATATTTTTTATTCCACTACAATTTATCGCTTAACTGCAATGTCACCTGGTGGTTAGTGATGATGGAGTTTAAGATGGTAGCGAACGTAACTGTCTCTACGCGACATGTTGCCGGAAAGCTAAACGGCTTAGCGGTACGTCTTTGTCGATAAGTTGGTGACTAGCCACGGTCAAAGCCTTGCACCCGACAAAATTAATAACATGTAATTAGAATCGCTGAAAGCGCATCGAACCCAATTTGAGTGTGTAATACTCCAGCCTTGAAAGGTAATGCCAATGCCAAGTTATTAAATAAAAGGGATATCATGAGGATCAAAACTTATCCGTCTTGTGTTTTTTATAATTCTGTGAGCGTGTAGAAATATAAACGTTAGTGTATCTATATATATATATATATACACTTTTTATATATAATACTACTTTTTATATATATGCAACCTGTTACCAAGACAACACGTATAATTAATGTTTGATACACGGCAGTTACTAGCGCCAGTTTTATTCTAGAAAACGGCTCACAAGCACACATCCATAGCGCTTTGTATGAATATTAATTCACGCCAAACCGAAGATTAGGGTAACGATACTGTGCTAGGTTCGTCGAACCGAACACAAGGCGGGTCACCTTCGGGTCACGGGAGTCACCTTGCTTCCGAAACTTGAACAGCGACATTTTTATCGCATGGTCAAAACATCGTGTTTCATTCATCAATATTATTTTTCTATCCACAGTATAACATTAATTATATCACAATGTGAGTGTTTGTCAGTTTGTATTTCTTACGTGTAGAACAGAGCTTATATTTTATTATTTAATAGTTTAAGAATAACGCAGCAAAATCTAGCAAAGTGTGCTATTGCAATTGGATGTAGTTTCTCGAACAGGAACCAACCAAAGGTCACTTACTTACTGCTTACATACTTACTGATTAAACATGAGATCTCAAAAACTATTGTACGTATAAAGCTATATTTTATATGACATTTGATTGATAATAAATAAAAAACATGAACACCAATTTTTTTGAAATATTACCTGTTAAGGGTGGTAAAATAGGGGATGATAGTTTTTGTTTTCATCCAAATCTACCCGGAAGGGGGTAAAATAGGAGTTTGAAGTTTGTATGAAAGTACTATGTTTTTTAATTTAGAGCCACGAAAATCGGCAATTTGACATTTGCCTGTAGCTTACTTTCTGACGCAGGGCAGGTAAACCTCAATCTCACGGGAATCAGCAATTCTACGTAGACGAAGTCGCGGGCAACAGCTAGTTCCTAATAAAGTGAACGTGCAAGGCGATACGTTCGAAGAGAAAATATCCTAACATAGTAAATAGTATCATTTATATCACCAAATACCAATATTAACGCGTACTTAACAAATTTCAGTCAAAAATGTCAAGCCGAATGTATCCAACTTGCTGAATGGATTTTTCTTGCTAAGTACAATTCAGTGTTTGTTAATTGTACTAAAGAATTAAACCAATTACGGCCATCAAAATACTTTGTGCTAAAAGTTTCATAGCGAAAAGAAAACACAACTTGAGTAGACACCTCGTTACATGCTAACCTAGTGTGGTTACCAATGGAACTTTTGTTTAATGTAGAATTGTTTAAGTAAACGTTTAATGATATCCGCGTTTTATATCATTTAGCCGCGTGCACTCCTGGTTTCTATAGTTTATATCTCAAGCGAAATTTTGTTGTCTCTTAACGGTACTAGCTGAATGAATTTTATGTTAAGGAATTTCACACAGTTATCTTTGCGTTTATAAGCATTTAGAAGTGGAGAAGTACAGAGAGTAAACAAGAATAAGGTACGCGCCTATAAAACCGCGGGCAGATCTAGTAAATTTATAAATACTAATGGTTGCTATCATATCACTTGATTGGTTAATACTTCTTCCACGAATTCTATTTAACTGTAAGCAAGAAAAAGTAAGTACCGTTATCCGACTAATAACATTGATTAAACATCGTGTGTAATATTGTAAGCTGGTTCACTAACAGTCAGTAACTGACGGCCTAAAATGTGGTCTTTACATTTACACTGTTCAGAATCACTCATTGTCACTAAGAGCGAATAATTATCGTTACCTAAGAAACTGTGTTTGTATCTTCAACGTTAAGTAATTTATCAACGTGAACTAGCCTTCCTGCCTAGCCTTGGGTTACGTTAGATTCTTACAAACCTATACCCACTCGGTGACCACCCTCGACACATATTGGAAGGCTTCGGGACATCGTAAGCAAATACGGGTATCTCTCTTGTGCAACGCATATAAGGCTCATCATACTCACATAAAAGGGGCTGAAAGTGATATTTGAAGAATTTCATTCAATTATTATAGTGCAATGGGATGAAATTATAGACAAGAACGCAAATTCCGATAGCGAGAAGGGCAAAGTCGCGGGAAACAACAGCTACCTTTTTTCTGTATCTAGATCGTGTAATTAATTCTGTTAACAAAATTACATAATAACTCCTACATTTTTTTATTGTATTACACGATTGTGTTTAGTTAATTTATATTTTGGTCTAAGCAATTTAGTCTCGAAGGCTCCGTAACTTTTGCACGAATTAAATATAGACGTTGTAAAAATTAAGTAGAGAGAGAATTTTAACAAACCATTTTAAATCTATTACCGGCTCATACATCTCAGAATGTAAAGGCCTAGTTCTGGCAAAGTGCGGATTGGTAGACATATATCGCCTTTGAAAACATTATGGAGAGTTTCCGCACGATGTTTTTGTTAACCGTTAAGGTAAGTGATATTAGTGTCGAATTGCTGGGAAGTCTATCAATAGATAAATAACTATTCAAGATCCAGATCCAAGAGAACAACTTGTATTTAGAAAGCTAGACATAATATACATTGTATAGTTTTGACACTATTTCTATGAAATTTTTGATACTATTAAATTATTTTAAATATTGCATGCGGTGCATTTAATCCACCGGCGTCTTATACAATGTTTTATTATTCTAATAATAATTAATATGTTAAATCACAAAGAATATTAATAGGGGGATATTTTATTATGTTGCACGACACGAGAACTTTATTTTTGTTTGCTCAGTAGGTAGTATTATTACTAATAAAAAAAATCGCTATTATCGAATAGTTGTTTGACAAAAGACAGTGCTGTATCGAGATAGCATCGCAAAATTCAGCTGTCAACTCAACCGTGTAATGCCAATGTTTCATAACACAACTATTATATATATATTATTCAAAGGATGACGGACGATTTCGTTAATGCCCACCGGTTAGTGGTTATTTAAATATGCCATTTTTTATTTGAATTTTTTGACGACCTCCGTGGCGCAGCGTGCGCGCTGTCAGATTAAAAAGTTGGAGGTCCTGGGTTCGATTCCCGGCTCGAGTCTGGTCTGGTGGGAGGCTTCAGCCGTGACTAGTTACCACCCTACCGACAAAGACGTGTCGCCAAGCGATTTAGCATTCCGGCACGATGTCGCGTAGAAATCGGTAGGAGTATGGGTTTACCATACCCCTTCCAGGTTAGCCCGCTACCGTCTTAGACTGCATCATCACTTACCATCAGGTGAGATTGCCGTCAAGGGCTAACTTGTAATGGATAAAAAAAAAATAACGGAAATAAAAACTTAGTGCTCTCGTTGCAACAACAGCAATGAATAAACTGTGTTAACAAGCCTAAATACTATATTATGCACTCGGCGCTTAAGGTTTAGCGGGCTTATGTAAAGAGAAGTTTTGAGTCTTAAAGATTATTATCAGGTGCTGATAATGTAGACACTGACGACTATGCATATTCCGGATACCTATCCGGAAGTAAACACAATGAAATGAAATTAAAGTGCATTTTATTGTGTACATACGATAAATGAAACAAATAAATAAACAAGAGCTAAAAATAATAAAATATGACTACAAAAGACAGCCTTATCGTTAAAAAGCGAACGCTTCCAGGCACCCCAGCGTACAGGGTAGAATAACACATACAGGATGCTAAGTCGTGCGTTTAATAGATCCTATTGTGTACGGTAATTCGCGTGAACTGTACATACGAATAGGTACTGTTAATTACTGTTATTTTACGGTTTTACTGTATTGATACTTTCCAACAAATGTTATAATAGCAAAAGTTACTTAATACTGCGTTAAAAAAAAAAGTACCAGCGTTGTCAGTATTGAAAATAGTAGGAATTATCGGGATAAAAAAAAAAACTGTGTATTAATTGTTTCTATACAATGCTTCCTTTCACCCATGTAACCGTGCTATTTGGATCCATCCTATAGCCAGTTTCTATGTTAATGTACGAAATAAAGAAAAATCTCTCGAGTCTGTTCTGGTGGGAGGCTTCGGCCGTGGCTACTTTCCACCCTACCGAGGGTCAAGCAATTCCGTTCCGGCACGATGTCGCGTAGAAACATTACCCCTAACATTTTAGCCCGCTACCAACTTAGACTGCATTATTAGTACCATCAGGTGAGATTACTAACTTGACGTAAATAAAAAAGAAATTCTAAGCATAGCATAATAAAGCAGTGATAGATAACCAACATTGCATTTTATAATGTTACTTGTACAGAAAGAATTCCACAACTACCGGTGTTTTAAAACTATCAAATATGAAAAGCAATGGCAGCAATTCCTTCCTTCGTCGCTACATGGATAAGCAGAAAACCAATCATCAATGTGGCATGTGTGATATTGTATTATTGAATCCCTAAACTGTACTACAACCACAGGAGTTGTTATAAGTTTTGTTTAATCGAACGTGAACAGAGTGAGTATCTGGGAGAGACAAAAATACGAGAAATCCCGAAAAAAAAACAATATAAAGTGACACGACCAAGCGTATTTACAACAACCGCCGCGGCTGGCGATAGAGGCGGCAGAAAACTAATTGCGAAAAACGAGATTACCGCTCACTGTACGAATAGGGTGACCGTGATACAATTTTATTAGACCCTGCCTGGTCTCTATCGGAGAAAATTAAGTTGTGTGCATGTAACCAACTGATTGAATTTATGTCTAAGCTATGACTGGAATTTGCTGGTATATGTTTTCAGTGGAGAACAAGTTAGTTTTGACTGCAATCGCACCTAGTGGTAAGTGATATTTCCGAATAAGATGGTAACGTGCTAACCTGTAAGGCATAAGTCAGGTATGAACCCATGGCCTTAGTCGATCTCTATGCAACATCGTGCCTTATAGCGAACGTTTCGCTATACGGCACGGTCTTTGTCAATAAGTTGGTTGGTTCTCCCTCTCCAGGCGCTCTTTCATTCCTGAAGATCGTGGTCCTGGTGTCCTTGCAACCTCGCGCGGATTATTTAAAAAGAAATGGTAGATCGTAGTTGGTTTTGTCAAAGCCTTACACCAGAAAAAATTATTAACATGTCATAATAGGCAGTTATATTAAAACTCTCCGGTAACGTAAACGCGTAGAGAAAGAATAGAGAAAGAATTCCGTTGTGCGTATGTGGGTTTTATTCGCTGCATTTAAAAGGCAACGGCTGAACAGATCGTTACAAAAAAAAATATCTTCCGCATTCACTTGCACTATGCAAAATATCAACATGAACAAGATGATGTGTTAGTTAATCACATAGAAATAGTCTTATACTGCACGTCTACCTATCACTGTAACCATAGCATGATGAGCAATAATGTAAGCCATGGAGACAAAACAAAGTATGTTCTATCGTTTCGTGAAATCAAATAACAAAACCATGGTAATCCTAGTGTAAGACATTCCTTACCACCCCAGTTTTATTCCTTTTATACCACTACTAATAGACTTTTTTTATTAGGTAGGTACATAGAGATAACACTTATTCCGCTAACTATGTTAATCATCATAAAATAGATGCTATTAAATATCTGCAACTAATCACGGAGACAAGTTCTATTAGCTAACCATTAACTTAATTAGACCAATGAGGTTTTATGGGTTATTCCAAGAATATTCCCACGCAAAATGGTTTCAATTTTGATAAGAAATTATTGTATCTCTTATAATATTATATATAAAATTCTCGTGTCACAGTTTTCGTTGCCATACTCCTCCGAAACGGCTTGACCGATTTTGATGAAATTTTTTGTGCTTAGTCGGTATCTAAGAGAATCGGCCAACATCTATTTTTCATCCCCCTAAATTTTAGGGGTAGTCTACCCCTAAATTTTTTATTTTATTTTTTAGACAATTTTTAATTTCTATTTTTTTATGATACAACATACAAAAATACATACAATCCCCAATTTTCACCCTTCTATGATCAACCCTTATTTTTTAATAGCCATTTTAGTAATTTAATAATTTTTCCCCTCCGGTCGAAAACTGAACAATTTTCGTCTTTATTGTGAATGTTTTTCACACTAATTCGACTAAAATTAGAAATAATTTATGGAAAAACAACGTTTGCCGGGTCAACTAGTAATATTATAAATGCAAAAAATATGTCAGTTCGTTTATTGGTTAAATATCTATTGATCAGATCATGTATTTTTAAATATGTTAGGTTCAAGTGCTTTAATTATTTTGACGACACTTAGATATATAGACACAAAGCGATTGCTTGCGTCCTGAATATCTATCTTCGTTTGCATAACTTCCAAACTTAACTCAAAGTTTAATATTACTCAACAGCACTATAATCATGTAAGGGCTTTATGGTCCTCATAAACACGTTTCTACTACTAAGTTATTATTAATAAGTGTAGAAAATAATTTTTTGTTCGCATAGTTTAACACCACTCGTTTTGCGCTATCTACTTATATGTTTAGCTTAAATATAACTAGGAGTCGTCAAACGTACGGCTTTGTAACTGTTGCATCGCCTGCCGTAAGTAAATCGCCCCCGTTCATGTTACAACCGCAACGATACTCTGAGAAAACTGCCTTCATCGCGTACAGAAAGACATACAAATATTTAGCATTTCGTGTCCAATAACTACTGATGGGGTAAACTAATAACTTGATATATATGAGCGTTGCTATTGGTTAACTTGTGGCAAGTATTTATACCAAATTTCTATTTAAAATATTAAAAAATATATATTGGTTAAAATAATATTACAGTGTAATTTGTGAATGAATCGTCTATAAATTATCTTTTGCATTATTGTGAGCTGCTAGTTACAACAACTGGTGATAGCATAATTAAACATTTAGTTTTTACCTTGAAATAAATACTATTTTTAGGATGACTCCTCAACTCGTTAGCTCAAGCTCCTGGCTTCAACAAATAAAAACACCAAAGAACCGATAGTCTTCCAAATATTACAATCAAATAATTCGTCACAGTGACGTGATTTGTTGTAGGAAAATAATAGACGGCGCTTTAGTTAGGCGGGATCAAGAGCAGCGTCCGCCGTCTAATTGTTCGTAAATGGACACAAACGAGATTATGTTCGGGCAGATCCGGCAAACTTTGTTACGGTAATAGAACGGGACGCACTAGCGTACAGGAAGTGGCATTGGGGTTGACATGAGGGTACGTTTGTTAAATAAAAACACTATTTAAATATCTACTGCAAATTATTGCGAGAGGATTGTTTTAACAAATATTTTAGGTCAAAACATATCACTAGTAATGCATCGCTTCCGGAGGGGATGCGTAAACGCATTTCCCACCGGAAAAAAAAAGTAAAGGACGCCATTTATGTTGGATCTATATCATTTAGACGCGACTATTAATGTAAGAAGCGGTGATAGCCTAGTGGTTAGGGCGTCCGCCTCCTAATCAGAGATCGGCGGTTCGAATCCGGGCACGCACCTCTAACTTTTCGGTGTTATGTGCGTTTAAAAAAAATTCAAATATCACTTGCTTTAACGGTGAAGGAAAACATCGTGAGGAGACCTGCACGCCTGAGAGCTCTCCATAATGTTCTCAAAGGCGTGTGAAGTCTGCCAATACGCTACGCTACATGGTCAGCGTGGTGGACTATGGCCAAACCCTTCTCATATTGAGAGGAGACCCGTGCTCTGTAGTGAGCCGGTAATGGGTTGATCATGATTAATGTAATGATGTAGGCAGTGTCGTTTTATTTTTTTTTTGAATCTTTTTATTATTTATTTATTTTTTATTAAAACATAACGATTATATTAGAGAGTACGATTGTAATTAAATTCAAACGAACTTCATGCAAACACACGTCGAAAGCTAAAACCATAAAAAGTTTCCATCAAAAATTGCACCCCCCTTGTACACATCGCCATTGCGAACTTACGAACCCTGGGACATTGTGTGTGTGTGTAAATAAAAGGAACAAAGCAAATAAGCATCAAAAGCCAAGCAATGGATTCGGGTCCCTTCCCACAGCAAATATGCAAATAGGAATTCTCATTATTAGAAACAAATTAGTCGCCACTCGGTGACAAAATAATGCCTGACAAACTTAGAAATTAATTAAGGCCACGGTAAATTATATTTCACAAATTGAATGGAGCCGTTTATATTACGCGACGTTTCTGGTGGGGGGTTGTTTTGGATATATGTTAATTCTGCGAGCGAGTATTCGAAATTTGTTTATTAATAGGTCGCTAATATAGTCTACGGTAGTGAAGGATATTTTGGCTCATCATGAAAGGCTTTGACATAATTGCTACTAGAAACAACAATAAAAAATGGAAATTCTGATGATTAACAAATATAAATTTTTCATTAATTTAAATTTGACAAGGATCTTCAAAGATCTGCAAGATGCCGAAGCCCGAACGCGTTTAAAAAAAATAAAAAAATAATAAGCAATAACATGAGTGATAGGCTCGTATTGAAACACATATTATAAGTGATAGGCTGGTATTTCTGTATGTTTAAGCTAAATTTGCTAGACAGATTTAGAAGAATAATTTTTACTTAGGTTAATTAGTGCAAGTGAGCGAAGCAGTGGACAATAATAGTAATGAAATAAATAAAAGAAAATAACGTTAGGTGCTAGAGTTACTCTTATGCTATTCATAACATATATCATAGCTCCATAGCATTAACTATGAGCGCGTTACAAAAACTCGTATCAGTCAATGGTGTTTACCAGCGCTATGTGTGTCACGTCCATAACCCGTCTGATAACAAAGTGGTCCAAGGAGACGATTAAGTAACCTTTCTCATAGCGAGTGCAAGTTTCAACTAGAGCGATGGTGGAATCTTTTGACGAGGTACCGTAAAATAAAAATGTACTATGCATAAGTTAGTATTAAAATTACTTCGTGTTTATACACAGTCAAAAAGAAAGACTTAGAACGTACTGTGCGGGACAGCGAACGGCGCACCTCGGCGCACGAACAAATAGTTAGAAACTAGGATAGAATCGTAGCACGTAAGTTGCGGGACCGACTGCAGGTCGCGCACTTGCGGTGCAAAATAGTATAGTTTGTTCCTTTGTGTATAATAGTATAGTTTTTTAATAGACTTTTATAGCAATAGTTTAATAGGTTTTTATAACAATAGTTTCAATAGGCCCTTTATGGCAATAGTTTATAGCAAATAGGAATAGTTTGATTATTTGTGTGATTGTTTTACAGATTTACTAATAGTTTTGAATAATATTGTATTGTATCATTAGATAGAGATAGCATATAAATTGTGCGAGAGAGACCCACGCGCGGTTCTCTCTATGGGTTAGCCCCGAGCCATGAAGACAGCCTTTGCAAGCCACGCCCACCGATTTTGTATCTCGGCCTCTGATTGGTCGAGTCGGTGGGCAATAGAGACGGCATCGAAATAAATAGCGGCGTCTCGTTGTTCGGGGCAACCAGTTCTCGATACCAGTTCTCGAAACAACTCGGCACAGAAATGAAGAGTGCGAAACCTGAAGAAAATAGCGGATAGAAGCTAAGCGACAAGTAGCGGTACCCCAAATATAGAAAACTTGAAGAGTCATTGCCCTGGTGTTTTATTCTCCGACAATATTGCGCTAATCCATCATCAAACCCAGCAATAGTTTCGGTGTACGCACACAACGCGTACATTGAGTGGTCCTTCGAGCCGGATCGGTGGATTAGCGCATATAGTGAACAGTAGCTGTCGAAGAAAGAAAACAGGAAGAATGCCTCTGACAAGACAGAACCGCAAGGCTACGGAAGAAGAGGGTACCGCTACAGAAACCGCGTCGTCGGGAACTGGTTCCCCCAGTACCGACAGTACCGGGACTACAGGCACTGGCGCCACCAGTGCAACCGCAACTTCGCAACAGACCGCCGCGACGTCCGTCACGGCGGCGACTGAAAAGTCGACTGCGTCCTCAAGCGCGCCGACGCTGCGCGTTGAGGACAAACAGAGGGGTCCGTTGAAGAGGGCACCCACCAATAGCAAAAAAATAGAGGCTTCCACTGAAATGGAACAGGAAGCAACAGAACAGGTACCCCGTCCCCCGACCAAGAGGGTAGGAGGGGGCGCGTCGGTACACAGCCGAACGAAGGCCTACAAGCTGGCGAAAGCGAAGGAGGAGCTACTACGCCTACAAGTGGAACTAGCTGCTGCTCGGATAGCAGTGCTGGAAACAGAAACGGATGAAGATATAGAAGACGACGGTGTCTCAATCCACTCCAAGTCCGAGGTCGACGAACGAGTGGACAACTGGTTGGAAGCGCAACCAGCACGCCCCGTACTGGCGATCACCGACACCCCACATAGCCGTATTATAGAGCCGGCGGTCAACGGTACGAAGCAACAGAGGCCTATAGAAATAGGTATAGACGAGCACCCGAGTCAACTCCAGCCACCGGCGGGAGGGCAGGATAGCATCACGCAGCTGGCGGAGGCTATCACCCTCGCCGTCAAAACAGCGCAGCAGCCTCGATCGGTAGAGCTACCTTTCTTCAGCGGATCGCATCAGGAGTGGCTACCGTTCCGCGCCGCATACTTCGAAACCGAGAGAGCATTCTCACCGATAGAAAACACCAACCGCCTGCGAAGGAACCTGAAGGGAAGAGCAAGAGAAGCCGTGGAGGGACTCCTCATCACCAGCGCCGATCCAATAGATATTATGAAGACCCTGGAGTCAAGATTCGGACGACCAGAGGCCATAGCAATGATGGAGATGGACACGCTGAGAGGACTACCGCGACTTACAGACGCACCACGGGACATCTGCATCTTTTCTTCGAAGGTCACCAACGTCGTAGCAGCATTGAAGACTCTCAGCTGTGCGAACTACATGTTTAACCCTGAGGTCTCCAAAACAGTGGTAGAGAAGCTGACGCCTACTCTACGGTATAGATACTACGACTTCGCAGCAACACAGCCGAGGGAGGATGCAGACCTGCTGAAGATCGAGAAGTTCCTCAGGAGGGAAGCGGAGCTATGCGGACCATATGCGCTACCTGAACAGGTGGGGGCGCAACCACCAGCCACACAACAGAAGAGGCCACAGAAAGTGTATAGTACAATAGAGAAGTCGCACACACCACGGTGTCCTGTGTGCCCTGAAGAGGAGCACACCCTTATAGAGTGCGAAGAATTCAAGAGCCAAGGTCCCAATGAAAGATGGGATATAGCGAAACAGAAGCGCCTCTGCTTCCGGTGTCTTCGTTATAGAAACAAAACCCACAACTGCAAAGTTAAGGCGTGTGGCGTCGACGGGTGCAAGTATTTTCACCACAAAATGCTACACTACACCAAGGCAGCGGGCAAGAAGGAAGACAAAGGAAGTGCGGAGGTGATTAATTCAGCGTGGACAGGGAAAACGCAGTCCTACCTGAAAATTATTCCGGTACAGGTGGAAGGTCCGAAAGGAAAAGTGAATACCTTCGCCTTAATGGATGACGGGTCAACAGTGACCTTAATAGATAATAGTATAGCCGAGCACATCGGAGCAAAAGGACCCGTCGATCCGCTAAAAATAGAAACTATAAACGACATGAAGACGTCGGAAACAGCTTCGCGGAGAGTCACCATACAGTTGAGGGGACCTAATAGACGAGTGGAACAGATTCAAGCGCGCACAGTGAAAAACCTACAAGTCTCGTCGCAGCGGGTTTCGAGGGAAACAGTAGACGGATGCAAGCACCTGGCGGGCATTCGCAAGTACCTCACACACGCAGACGCCAAGCCGCAAGTACTCATAGGCCAAGATAATTGGCACCTCTTACTCACAACGAAGGTGAAGAAGGGGGAAAGGTCGCAGCCAGTCGCCTCGCTCACGCCGCTAGGATGGGTGTTGCACGGAAGCCAGACGCGCGTCGGTAGACGCAGCATCGACTTCGTGACACACATCACCGAAAAGGAGGACGACCTGGAAGACCTGGTGAAGCAGTACTTCGAGATGGACGCGCTCTGCATACAGCCCAAGAAACCGAAAACAGTTCCTGAGGAACGAGCACTACGCATGTTGGAGAAAACCACCAAACAGATAGAAAACGGAAGATACGAAACAGGTCTTCTATGGCGCCAAGAAGATGTTACCTTCCCCGACAACTATAGTAATTCGTTGAAACGACTCGTCAACGTCGAGAAGAAGATCGACCGCGACCCGAAGCTGAAACAGAAATACATAGAACAAATGGAAGCTCTCGTATCGAAGGGTTACGCTGAACCCGCACCCAAACAGAAGACAGCTGGCAAGACCTGGTACCTGCCGCATTTTGCCGTGATCAACCCGATGAAGCCGGACAAGCTCAGGGTTGTGCATGATGCCGCTGCGAAGACGAGAGGGGTAGCTCTGAACGACATGCTGCTGAAGGGTCCTGACCTGCTGCAGTCGCTACCTGGCGTCGTGATGCGGTTCCGGCAACACCAAATAGCAGTTACAGCCGACATTAAAGAAATGTTTATGCAGGTCAAGCTACGCACAGAAGACAGGGACGCGCTTCGTTACCTGTGGCGCGGGGAACGGCGAGATGACCAACCGCCCGAAGAATATAGAATGACGTCACTCATCTTCGGCGCGTCGAGCTCTCCATCAATAGCAATATATGTGAAAAACTTGAACGCTAAACAGCATGAGAAAACTCATCCCGAAGCGGCGGCCGCAATAGTACAGAAACACTACGTCGACGACTACTTAGATAGCTTTAAAAGTCTAGACGAAGCAGTGAGAATAGCGAAGAGCGTGCGGGAAGTGCACTCAAAGGCCCACTTCGAGTTGAAACAGTGGAAGTCGAACTCACCTGGTCTGCTGGAGGCGCTAGGTGAGGACACACAGACAGAAAACCTAGAACTCTATAGAACGGAGGAAAAAACAGAAAGAGTTTTAGGTGTTATTTGGAAAATGAACACAGACGAACTTACGTTCAACCTCGACTTAACACGCATCGGACCTACTATCGCGAACATAGAAATACCTACGAAGAGAGAAGCCCTGAGAATAGTTATGTCGCTTTTCGACCCACTCGGTTTCGCATCGCCGGTGACTAGTAAGGCGAAACAGCTGCTGCAAGAGGTATGGCGACGAGGTACAGCATGGGATGACAAGATAGACAACGACCTGGCCGAACAGTGGCAGGATTGGATGGCCCATCTGAAGAACCTCAGCAATGTAGCGATTCCTAGGCGATACCTACATTATAGCGACGCCACTACTTTGCAGCTGCATGTATTCACCGACGCAAGCGAAGCAGCCTACTCAGCGGTCCTCTTCTGGAGAGCGGTAGCGCCTGATGGAGAGGTGAGCCTATCCCTCATCATGGCGAAGGCGAAGGTGGCTCCGTTGAAGTTAACGTCGATTCCGAGGTTGGAGCTACAGGCAGCGGTCATGGGAACCAGACTCGCTGAAACAGTCATAGCGGAACACGAACGAAAACCGGACTGCAAGGTTTTCTGGACAGATAGCAAGACAGTACTCACGTGGATACGTACTGGGCCGCGCTCATACAAGCCGTACGTAGCGCATCGCTTGGCCGCGATAGAGGAGTCGTCGAACGTAAACGAGTGGCGTTGGATACCTACTAAGTTTAACGTCGCGGACGACGCAACACGGGACGTCCCAGCGGGATTCGACAGAAACCACCGCTGGTACCGGGGACCCGACTTCCTGCACGAGGCGGAAGAACACTGGCCAAGCGAGCCTACCACCGATAGAGCGGCGCCTTCTGGTGAAGAGAAGGTGCACCACGTGAGCAGCAGGAACGAACCGAAGCTCGTGGAAGCCCTACCAGACGTGGCGCGCTTCTCGAGCTGGGACAGACTCCGCTACACTTCGGCTCGGGTTCTACAATTTATCGATCTGTGTAGAGCCGAGACTAAAACAGTAAATTATAGACGAACACGGAAAAACGCAGAGAAGGATCCCGCCTGGAATAGAACAAAAAAGGCCGCACTGAAACAGATACAGAAAAAGGCTATAGCATCCACGAATAGAAAGTTTATTCCAGTCTCTGCGGAACAACTTAGAAGGGCAGAAGAGCTTCTGATGCGCGCCTCGCAGGAAGACTCATTCGCCAGTGAAATAGACGCGCTAAGGGGCGATAAGGCGCTCAGTAAGGAGAGCCGCCTGTATCAACTTAGTGTAGAATTTGTAAATAGTGTAATTAGACTTCGAAGTCGGATCCGAGAGACGACCGACATAGCAGAGAGCTTCAAGAGCCCTATAGTACTCGACGGGGATCACAGAATAGTGAAGCTCTGGATAGAAGCCGTACATCGTCAGCTGCATCACGCCGGCGTCGAAGCCACAGTAAATGAATGCCGACAGCAGTACTGGGTGTTGCGTGTGCGACCGGTGACAAGGGTCATAGTGAAGAGATGCCTGTTCTGCAGAATGAAGACCCAGACGCCACCATACCCCAGGACCGGAGACCTACCAGCATGCCGTCTAGCCCATCACAAGCAACCCTTCACCTACACGGGGGTTGATTATTTTGGGCCTCTATCAGTGACCGTCGGCCGCACGAGACAGAAGAGGTATGTAGCGATCTTCACATGCCTCACCATGAGGGCTGTGCACCTGGAAATAGCTGGGTCGCTCAGCGCCGACTCTGCGGTGATGTGCCTGAGGAGGATGATAGCGCGGCGGGGCTGCCCGACAGAGATTTGGTCGGATAACGGTACCAACCTGAAGGCAGCCGACAGGGAGCTCCGACAGGCAATAGACGCGGCAACAGCGGAGGAAGCAGCGAAGAAGACGATCTCCTGGCGATACATCCCACCGGGAGCACCTTTCATGGGCGGAGCATGGGAGCGTATGGTGCGCTCCGTGAAAACGGCCCTCACCGCAACCCTCCACGAGCGACATCCTACGGAGGAGGTCCTCGCAACTCTACTCGCGGAGGTAGAGTATACAGTAAATAGTAGGCCACTAACCCACGTTTCAGTCAGCGCAGATGATATGGAAGCTCTCACGCCCAATCATTTCCTGTTGGGCGGGGCAAGGAGAGTTCCACAACCGGGGACATTCGACGAGCGCGATGAAGTCTCAAGATCCAGCTGGCGAGCCGCACAACGATTGGCTGACTTATTCTGGGCGCGCTGGGTAAAAGAATACCTACCGGAGCTTCAAAACCGGCGGGAGCCGCACGGAAGAGGTCACGTGGTACGGGTTAACGACCTCGTACAGGTCGTTGACCCCACATTGCCGCGGAATGTGTGGATACGAGGCCGAGTCGTCGCTACCTACCCGGGACCGGACAACGTGGTGCGTGCAGTGGATATCCGAACAAAAGGAGGAGTACTTCGACGGCCGGTGAGGAAGCTGGTGATCCTGCCAATAGACGACGCGCCCGCACCGACATAGGATGCGACTTTCTCGCACGGCGGGAGAGATGTGCGGGACAGCGAACGGCGCACCTCGGCGCACGAACAAATAGTTAGAAACTAGGATAGAATCGTAGCACGTAAGTTGCGGGACCGACTGCAGGTCGCGCACTTGCGGTGCAAAATAGTATAGTTTGTTCCTTTGTGTATAATAGTATAGTTTTTTAATAGACTTTTATAGCAATAGTTTAATAGGTTTTTATAACAATAGTTTCAATAGGCCCTTTATGGCAATAGTTTATAGCAAATAGGAATAGTTTGATTATTTGTGTGATTGTTTTACAGATTTACTAATAGTTTTGAATAATATTGTATTGTATCATTAGATAGAGATAGCATATAAATTGTGCGAGAGAGACCCACGCGCGGTTCTCTCTATGGGTTAGCCCCGAGCCATGAAGACAGCCTTTGCAAGCCACGCCCACCGATTTTGTATCTCGGCCTCTGATTGGTCGAGTCGGTGGGCAATAGAGACGGCATCGAAATAAATAGCGGCGTCTCGTTGTTCGGGGCAACCAGTTCTCGATACCAGTTCTCGAAACAACTCGGCACAGAAATGAAGAGTGCGAAACCTGAAGAAAATAGCGGATAGAAGCTAAGCGACAAGTAGCGGTACCCCAAATATAGAAAACTTGAAGAGTCATTGCCCTGGTGTTTTATTCTCCGACAATATTGCGCTAATCCATCATCAAACCCAGCAATAGTTTCGGTGTACGCACACAACGCGTACACGTACTGTCAAGGTAGCTAAAAACCAAAATATCTATTACGACTTTCTAAAATTTAAGTAAGTGATAAAAATACCTATATCGAATTAAAAATGTAAAATTGAATCGTGAAACTTATTTGAATGTATTCAGCAAGTCTTCATATATTCGTACGAAGATTTTTACGTCAGATGATTTAGATAAAATATTTGTTAAAATTGTTACGGAAATGCTGCCACTTCCGTAACAATTTGAAGTAATTATTAGTATATAAACGAACATTTTTGAACGATTTATACCAATTGTATTATCCACAAGTTTTTAATCAAAAATACTTTAAAAGGACATACTGAACCGTTTCCATACTCAAAATTAACCAACTTTATTTAACCTTAGTCTATGTAAGTCTTCAATATTTACCACTTGCTTGAAAACAACAATGCGTAAATTCGATAAAAAAAAGTAAGAATATATAAAAAATGTGATATCGCGTGTTATATATACCAACAGTATTGTATTGATTGCGAATTGATTGAATAAAATATTTACTGGCACATATTGGCATGTCGTAATATAAGTCGTTATATATATTCGTAGTAAAATATTTATTAACAGTGAGTTCATTACATATAGATTCACAGTTTTGTCTGACTGGTATATAAAGGTATATTTTAACTGCTGTGTTAGATTTATTTTATGACGCAAACAAACTAAGAAAGAATATTCTGACTATCCAAGTCTTTGGGGTTTATTGTTATTTTTCTAGGATAATGTCAATTTGTATATTCAATCAAGAAAGGGTGATAATACGTGCTTATATTGTTGGTTTCTGATTTGTTTCCTGAGCAGAAGCTAGTAAACGTACTCGTAAATATGAAAATCTTAAACATTTGTTTTTATCCGATCTGACTGTCGTCAGGAAAGCTAAAAATGTTAAAAAAACCATGTGTGAATTCTGTTGAATAACCCATTCATTGATTATTCTATTGTTAGAATCCATTTTCACGCAGAAATGAACCAATGTCTAACTTCCAAGTCTTTTAAAATCGATTTAGCGCACATTTAAAAGACTTGTTATTTGTTGCTATTGTTGACGTTGATCTGTTCCGATGGCTAACGAAGGCTCGCAATGTTATAACAATCGGTCGAGAGCCGATTTACACGTAACAATTCAGTTTACATTGCGAAATTCCTCACACCCACGTGCCTGAGTGCACGCGCACTGAAACGGTGTTAGCGAGTCTAGAGCGTGTTCAGAAAGGGCGATTTACGCGCGTATAATAGACCGCATTTTCACGAACTCTGTGACGCAGTTTTATGCTTGTTATAGGGCGGAGGTCTACGACGTAAACGCACACTTATACATAGATTAACATAATAATTTTTCATGATCAACCCATTACCGGCTCACTACCGAGAACGGGTCTCCTCTCAATATGAAAAGGGTTTTGGCCATAATCTACCACGCTGGCCATGTGCGGATTGACAGACTTCACACGCTTTTGAGAAAAAAGCAAGTGTTATTTTAATTGTTTAAAAACGCACATAACTCCGCAAAGTTAGAGGTGCGTGCCCGGATTCGATCCGCATACCTCTGATTAGGGGCTGAGGCCCTAACCACTAGGCTATCACAGCTTCAACATAATAATTCTCTCTTCGGAATTAGAATATTCCGAAGGTTGCACTGCACAACAGCCTGTCCAAGCTGATGGTGATCAGCATATTCGATCCGGGTCCTCAGTGCAATCTCTAACATTGTTCATTTTAAATTGGAAAGTTCGAGTGGGACAGATACTATGCATGTATCCACTACGTTGTCGACCGAGTAAGACAAAGCTTATTTTGCAATTGCATATTATGAGACAAAGAGCAATGAATTTTTCAGCACGGGTAATAAGCGAATTAACTTGACGACAAACGAAAGAATAAATCTCCATGGCGAACCACTCCGCTGTTGTTTTGTAAAGTTGGTCCTAGGTCTGGTGGGCTAGGTATCTGCTGGCAAAGACACACCAAATATATAGTGTGTCTTCTATGTCGGTATGTATGTATAGTATGATGCCGAGTAGAAACCGTTTAGGGAGGATTTAGTAAGCTAGCAACGTATTGTTGGCTACTCTGGAGCTACATATGTTAAGAGACGATTATGACTTTACATCAGGTTACTCACAGTTGGTGATGTAAATACAACAAAAAGCATAAAGTTTAAAATGTTTACATGCTCACACACTCATGATCAAAAGTGAAAGTCAATGCATGCAGCCTTTAATTTGTTATGTACTCAGCTTGATAAAACAGTTGCCAAGTTCGCGTAAGCGTCGCACAGTAGCGTTAAAGACGTTCTCACTTCGTAAAAACAGTGAAGCCCTTCAAAAATAAATAATCGAAAAACTCCACTTAACACCTAGTGCGTGTGGTCACGCACACGCACTCACTTTGTTTAACTAGATAATATAATGCAGATGCCAATTTTAAAAATAAAAAAGTTTATTTTCACGTTGTTTGTCACATCAACGTGAAATAAAATAATGCATACATATAGGTACGATTTTAATTTAATCAGATGCAAATTTTAAATAATAAGACAGTTTATTTTCGCGTACGTATTTGTCTCGTCGCCGTAGAATTCTATGACGTTATAGCAACTGTTTGAGATCCTTTAATGAATGCACAAAATTCATACAGTAGTCCTCCCTGCATTTACCCTTCGTCGTAAGAAACCATTACCGGGGCATGGGATGGGACTTGACAGCATGAGAAAGTTACATCGGCCCCGGTAACTAACCACGGTATCACTACCGGGGCAGTTGCGACTTTTCTTTCCCATTTGCCTCGCTGCCTGTCCCCATAACTTCACATGTATTTTACACTCTTCATCTTCACACAGCTGCGCTAGTATTGTGTATTGCCTGCTTCTCTATTAATATTACAGAGTAAGAAGCTGCGTGAAACCAATAAACTCACTTTCGCATTACTATTTGTTATATATTTTGGGAGATCAATTAAACAAACTTTTTGAAAATTGGGTTTGTCATTTCCGGACGGGCGGTAAAATTAAAATTGGTATTTTTATCTATCTCATGTAATTATTTCGAGTTCAAATATAAGCCTATCACTCATTGTCCCATACTTTGTAGATAGTTTAGGCAAAAATAGGATATCGAAACAGGCAAAGGATCTCGTCATAACAGCAAACAGACTTCGCATTTATATAAGGATTTTAATTTTTATTTATTTATTTTAATTTTAATTTAATTAGATCGGACAATATCCAATAACACTAATTAAATAAATTAAATGATTACACATTATAACAAAAACAAAGTATACACAAAACAAATATTCACTAAAAACAAAATAAAAACAGACAAGAGAGACGAAAACAAAAAAAAAATAAAAAAATACTTAAGACAGAGTCATAGTAGTATTATTATACGTTTCGCAAAACTGCAAGCATTGGCTTACGATTGTATTCCATTGGCCTGCAAATAATGATGATTGTGTACATTTCTGTGTAGCAACATGCTAATGCGCTGGCGCTAGTGTGCACTTAGTCTAAAGAACATCAAACCCAGCGCCGCCGGTTATAAAAATAGCGCAAGGTGAAACCGAAGCCATACGCGAAACGTTTTGTTCGATATGGCAACATGAGCTGTGCTGCGCGTAACCGATACCCTGCGGCAGTAGATGAATATTTCATATCTACTTGTAAATAATAGACGTAACTAGGAACTCACTAGAAACATTAGTGACACCTGAAATGTACAAAAATACTCGAGTCGGTAGTGCACCGTTTTGTAATACAACACCAATCTTAATATATATAAATCTCGTGTCACAATGTTTGTCCTCAATGGACTCCTAAACCACTTAACCGATTATAATAAAATTCGCACACCATGTGCAGTTCGATCCAACTTGAGAGATAGGATAGTTTAAATCTCAAATTATAGTTGCAATTTTAATTTATTGCTAATTATTTGTCTGTTATTATTTGACAGTCACAATTATGTGTTAACTCCAAATGATTCGAACAGATGTCGATACCTTTCGTCTGGGTTGAGTAAGTAATCAATAGATGGCGCTGCTATGGTAAATCTACGAACGTGTCATATAAGCTACATTTTAACAGCATAATTACCACGTGTTGTTGACGCTATAAAATTAATTAAATTTATTTTGTAGTGAACGAAATACCGTATAATTTAATTATTTCCACTTTTTAAATTTTTGGTGTTAGCATAGCCGGCCAGACTGTTACTTAGACTGAAGTGTAAATTGAATTCATATTATAATGAAGATAATACAGTGAAATTAATCCTGTTTTTTACTTATTTGTGCTTCATTGATCAAAACTTTATAATTCATGATTCAAATAATTGTTCATGATAATTGTTGCTAAACTTCCATGGTCATATTGATTTTCTCGGCTGGCTTATGGCTTAGTCAACGGGCGATTTTGGCAGCCAAAAACGTTGATGTTGACGAAATTAACTTCCAAATACAACAGTTGTTACCAGGCGTTCTGATGTCTTTTAAATCAATCGATACTGTTGTTGATGAAAATGAAAGTGTAAATTTTCCGATTGAATTTTTAAATTCATTAGATATCCCTGGAATGCCACCACATAATCTTCGATTAAAGATTGGTTCCCCTATTATTCTCCTCCGTAATTTGAATCCACCTCAATTATGTAACGGTACGCGTTTGGTCATCAAAAAGATCACCGGAAACATTCTTGAAGCAACCATCAACGTATTCCGATGATACCATCAGATTCTACCATACCCTTCAAAAGGCTACAGTTTCCAATTCGTTTAGCTTTCGCCATGTCTATAAATAAATCTCAAGGTCAAACAATGTCCATTTGTGGTTTAGATTTGGAAAATCTATGTTTTTCTCATGGGCAACTATATGTTGCGTGTTCACGTGTTGGGAAACCGTCGAATATATTTGTGTTAGCTAAAGACAGGTTAACCAAAAACATTGTGCACCGATTGGTGTTAAATTAAATTGAAATTGATAGTATTTATAATTCAAAAAAATAGATATTAATGTTTAAAAGTTTAAGACTGTCTGCCTTGCCTACCTCATTCATGAGTTTAAGCGTCACATGTTATTTACTGTATTATACTGTAATATACTTATTTATTACTATATTTGTTATAAAATTAAATGGAAATAATAAATCTGATAATTTTTTATTTTGTACCTATTGATTTCTGCTTAATATCAAGTGTAAGAACATTTTAATTAATTGTGTTCAACGTACTTCCCCTTCAAATCTCAATCCAGTGAATTTGTATACCAACATCAACATTTTCGTCTTTGTTCGTAAATAATTTCATTGTACTAAAGGGTTATAGTAGTAGAAAGTAAATAAGGAGATCACCATATTTTTTTACAAATACCATCTGTGTGAAAAAGCATAGTGGACTCCGTGACTGATGTTCTCTTATTGTTCCTCTTAGATTGTTTACTATAATGTAATATAACAAAAACTTTAGCCACAGCAACGCGTGGCCGGGTCAGCTAGTATACTATAAAGAGATAACCTTGCTTACGTTCAAATCTTTACCAACTTAGAGGATGAATTTTCAAGAATCCTTCCTTAATCTGAGGTTTAATATATATAATAGCTGTCTGTATTCATGTCTAATTTCAGGCCTCTACTCACAGTGGTTTGAGTTGTGCGTCAATAAATCAGGTCAGGCAGTAAATACATACATAACAATATAAATTTATTAATATTTTTTCATAGATGACAGGTTCGGCTTGTCACTTTTAAATACCTGTACTGTTTAAGCGGGAATTTTTGTTGTCAAGATGAACGTCCCTCTGGTCGCCCTATTACGGATAAAAAGGACGCCATTATTGAAAAAGTGGAGCAATATCGGCATATCAGTAGCTAGGACATAGCCGAAAAACTGGGAATTGACTGCACACCGAAACAGTTGTTACCCGTTTGGCAAAAGTAGAACAAAAAAAGATCGATGTCTGGGAGCCACACGAGAAACCTTATGAATCGTGTAGATTCTTCATAGAGACGTAATGAAACTCAACCGTTTTTGGTGAGATTGATAAGTGGGGATGACAATAAATCACCTACTACAAAACGTGCGGAAAAGGTGTAAAGGTCGGTCGGGATTCACCGGCTTTGTGCCAAAACCCGCGTTAACTCGAAATAAGGTGTTGTGTGATGCTGTTTGCATGCTGGGATTGAAAGGACATTATTCGTTATGAGCTTTCTCATAGAATCTAATTTCTTCTCCTATAGAGAAGGGATTCAATAGAGGCTTAAACGCCCACCATACAACTCTAACAGGCAAGAATTCTATGCTAGAAGCATAACTTAAACCCAAATTATAGTGAAATTTACTGAAACGTTATAAATAAATAACAAAGTAATTCACGTGAACGTTTCCCCCAAGACCAATACAATAACTCTTGAACCTAAGTTGGTCGCTTGGCATTCTCCGGGGGCTAAAATCCGTTCGGAGCCGATTGGCCACCGTCATTATCGAAAACTCGAAAAGCAGGGCCGATTCATTAATTAAACAAAGAACAGCCGGTGTCCCCATTCCCGCGGAACTTTCAATATACCGCCAATGGGGTTAACTGTGACAAGGTTGTTGAAGAGTTGAAGACCACCTGAAAAACGCCGTATGTTTTATATATTTAAAACCATTATTTACCGAGCCACGAGATCTCACGTCGCGCGCTACATAACCAACACGAGACAGAGTTCTCCGTAAGTCAGTTTATGAGTGAAGGTTAAGCGATGTCAAGTAAAATTTAACACGCAATTACAAGCAGCGGATACCTTGGCATCAATAGCCTAGTCGGTTCAGGGGCTGGCCTCCAGCCTCTGTTAAATTTATATTAAGCGAGAATTAAACGGTATTAACACGGTCGATGTCCATATTATGTAACAACAGAAACCCTATATTCTCAAGGGAAACCGTAAATATGTTTTATTGTTGAACGCTTAAACGCACTTTTTCGGTAAAACGACTTAAGCGTCAACAAATGTAACAACATCCAATCGGGTTGCTTATATTATGAAGTTGTACTTCAAAAGAATATGTTAGTTTTTTATACAATCATGGCATTCAAAGTAAGTATAAGTGATTGTATAATATGGTAGTAAAAAAATAACTTTTAATTAATAAAGCTATTTCTTTAATTCAAAATCTTCAAAAGTTTCTTATCAGAAGAAATTTTATGGGTTTTGATTAAAATATCTATAAAAATTGGTTTGAAAACGTAAATGAGGCACACCCAAGATAGCAAATTTACGTAAGTCGGCGTGAAAACACTCAGTATTCAATAATATTTTTAGTCGTGGGCAGTCAGTCAGGCTGACTAGCAAACCAACCTCGAGGGGTAGCGGTAGAAGTTGGCATGTCTGCAGATTCTGTTTACCAAGAAAGTCGATCATTGTTTGTGTGCACGCAATCTGTCAGTTAAGAGACGAGCGCAACGTAACTTTGTTTCTGCTATGATTCTTTCAATTACGAGGCGGTTTTAGCCAACTTTTTATGAAAACAAACATTTTGATAAACTATTGCAAATGAAAATAAAACTTAATCTACTAAAATGACCGAGATGATTAGTGGCTCTCCCAATTTTAAATTCCTTACCAAATCTATTACTTACTCTACAAATGGTATCTATAATTTCTTAAGTAAGTACACCAAAAGTGTTGACATTCTCGATTTTAATATTAACGTTCAGTATCAAAACTGTTCAACAGGCAATGTCCTAGCTACTCGGATTTAAGTCCGTTCTCCTAAACAGCTGCTAACTTTGGTATTTAGAGTGATTTCGAAAACAATATTAATATCCATAAAACTAAAATTAATATGTTTCAAAACCTATGCTTATAAATCTCAACTTAAACTTCCGTTTATTATGAAATAAACGTCATGTCAACATGAAACTTAAATGACCCAGCTAGCCTTATATCGATAGTATAAGAAAATTTTAATTAGAAACATTTAAGTAAGAATTAAGAAATTACATTATAGATAACTAAGTATTTACCCTGGAGGCAACAACAGGACATTGATTCTGTTATATTTTATAAAAGGCTGTATAATATATTGAGTTTATCATTGATCGAAGTAGCTAGCCAATTATTTCTTTGTCTCATTAGCCATTTCTATAGTAATTAAACCGAAAATATAATTTCAATACAATTATCCCACCGGTAATTTACAAGCGTCAAATTTCCTATAATCTGGAATACATGGAATATGTGATAAAATAATTGTTTGGTTTAATTATGAAGAACATTATTAACTATAATATAAGAAATCCGTGCTATTAACATCATCATAATCAACCCATTCTCGGCGCACTACAGAGCACGGGTCTCCTCTCAATATGAGAAAGGGTTGGCCATAGTCCACCACGCTGGCCATTTGCGGCTTGGTAGACTTCACACGCCCTTGAGAATATTATGGAGAACCTCAGGTTTCCACACGATGTTTTCTTTCACCGTTGAAGAATAGCTTTAAAACGCACATAAAGTTAGAGGTGCGTACCCGGGTTCGAACCCCCGGCCTCTGATTAGGAGACTGACGTCCTAACCCCTAGGCTATCACAGCTTTTAACATCGTAGTTGTGTTATAACATAGATGCATTGATAAAATAGAGATTTCTTGTTACCGTCTACCGACGTTGCTTTTCGTAGCCCAAGTTATTAGTCACAGATTCATTTTATTGTGAAACTACCCGTCAATCAATCATAAACTTTATTCAAATAATCCTTTAAAAGGCACTTTGCATGTGTTTGGTAAGTAAGACTGACATCTCAATTCAAAATTTCAGCCAAATTGGTTTAGCCGGCGTGAATCAGAAACAAGCACACACATACCCACAAACAAACTTTTCTATTTATAATATAAGTGTGCTTGCTGGTAAAACTGAGATCGAATTTGTAACATTATGTCTATTAAACCATCTAATGTAGTTTCATGAAGAATGTTTGGAACTTCCCTTTAGAGGGATAACTTAATATTAAACAAGCTTCACTGGCGGCTTCGCTCACGTTATCAAGTCTTTAATTTCAACCAGATTAAATTTCCTATATGATAAAAACCCTTTCCACACAAATCCTGCTACACTTATTTCTTATGAGCATAACTTGAAAATGACAAACTAATACAAAAATGTTTCCTCAGTCAGGACAAAGCCTTTTATATTTATTGATATAAATTACGTAGTTTTTCTAACGTTTTGTTTATTTATCAATATATCTGCGGAAATTACTAAGAAAAGCTAAGAACTACAACATGCTCGTGTTGATATTGACCTTTATTGTCAGAGGCGTAAGGGCTCTTTAGTCCTGCTCACATATTCGTGCGATCGGCGGCGCCAGTCTGACGGAGTCTAGCCTAGCAACGAGAAGTTGGATCCTTATTAACGGAACGCCGGGCATTCTGTCTCCTAGACATGGAACTATGCGGGCTTAATATATTCCTAATCCATTACAAGTTGAAATTCAGAATGTTTTCCAAAGAAACTTCCTATAACTGTACGACATCTGAACCTAAATTTTCTTCTACCAAATAACATATAACTCAAGAGTGCAAATTGGCGGGCTTTGTCGACCATTACCACTTTTAAATAATATCGGTGTCAACAACTTATCAAACTCGCAGCACTGAAGACAATGCCACTTCGGACAGGGACTAAGTACTTCTTTAAAGAAAATCCTATATCCAACAAACCATTAGCTTTCGATCCGTATTTAAACACTAACTAATCCAAAAATTTGAGACAGCAGATTGAATTCAATAGCGCCATCCTTATCGACAGGGAAGAGTATGAAAAATATATCACTACTAATTTCAATCTGATATCTTAATAAAGATTTTGGATTACAATGATTATTAATTTCGGGAGCAAGTCAACGGAGCATTTAGCTAAGTAAACCATTCGCAGGTTTATTTCAATGGCTGCGAGGAAGCGTGTATAGCATAACCCTCTTTTAGCGAGTCGGTTGTCGGTTAACAATTAGACTTGCGCACTGTCCGTCCGCGAGTAATCCGGGTGGCAACAGTAAAGTCGTGACGTCGACTCACCTTGACTCAGTTTAGTTGGCTCGCCGGTTGCTAGCTGGTGCGAATATGCCGTGTTCTGGTATGTGGTGTAATGATTTATGAAAAAAAAAATGTACACAACACATTTTGTGTCAGACATTTTTTATCTACGCCATATCATATCATTAATGTATTTTGGCGTACAAAAAACAATGTCTAGACTTTTGAACACAGACCTCTACTTTCAGGGGTAAGAAGTGTTTCGAGAGGACAGATGTTTCAATGCGGCGGACTACTTGTTGTAGTAATAAGTAAATCCTCTCTGCAGAAATTCGCTTACTAATGTACTCGTCATTATAATTAAACCCGTACCTAAATTGCTAAATTGCTCGAGGGCACGTCTGTGTCAGAAGGGTTATAACAACTAGCCACATCTAAAGCTCACGAGTACAATCAGAAATTATAAATTTCCTCCTGGAATAGTTACATTGCAAACCCCATTTCAAGCACAAAGCGGTCACCACTGCGGCAGGGAGACCAAAAGTATAAGTAGCAAAAGCATTTCCATTCACTAACACAAGCTATCCGACTTGTATCGGTCCGTTCTCGACTCTCCCGTGAGGAAGAATTCTGTGTCCTAAGTGGATAGGCTGAGGATAACGTAAACGTACATTAACCAGCTCCGCGAAACAATTATGTCAATTCTGTTGTATAAAAATCTCTATAACACCAAAGATTGGACCAGACAGCGACAGTAGTGTTCTAGTTTCCATCATATTAACACTAGTTAATAAAGTACGTCACCTCGATGGAAAGGTAGGTTGTTTTCGTATGCAAGTGTTACGCAAACGCCGCACGTGTGCCGAGACAGCATATATCCATGACTTACATATGACTAGGCGAGTTTTTGTAAATACCTCGCTCGGTTTACACATTAAGGTCGTATCAATAAAGCATATACAACGATAGTCATAATTTATGCCGTTTTTGGTTTTATTAAGACGCACTTGTGACTTTATAAGCGCATCGATATACCTACCTTGAATGAAAATTAGCACATAATAATTTATACCGAGTTCAACCTATTTCTCGAATGAAAAATCTCACTGGCTGGCACCATTTTTTTTTTTTTTACATAACTTTAAGAATATTGGATACTGTTGCATATGCGAATTTTTTTTATCAAAACATTGCAACTAACTACGATGCAAGTTCTTTTATATGTGGATATGCACCACAACATATATCAATGAATTATGATACCGCAAAAAAAATTTTAATCCTATGGACAACACTCAGTTAAAAGGGTAAAGGTAGATTTTTGCCTCTTATTTAAGACTATACTCTATTTTTTTAACACCTTGTTATTTTTTTTTCCGGATTATTTCTTATTACAATTGGAATTGAATAACGGTTATATTTATTTAACTACAGGAAAAAATATTCACTTCATATTTGCACTGACATTATAACGGAACAAATAACAATCATCTTATAAAGAAAGTACTTCCTTGTTATTCGTAAACAAATCAACCCAGAAACGAAAACTAATGACAAAGTCCTTGGGACGATATTATTGTGCTTACACACAAGGCTCGAGGGGAGCCCTTCCAAGGAGTTTTTGGTGAACTGCGTGGCGCAGCGCGTGCCATGTTGCATTTTCAAAGATTCAGGTCCTAGGTTCTATTCCCGGCTCGAGTCTGTCTCAATTTAGCGTTCCGGCACGATGTCGTGTAGAAACCAATTAGGAGTTTGGATTTACCATACCCCTAACAGGTTAGCCCGCTACCATCTTAGCCCGCTTCCATCAGGTGAGACGCCGTCAAGGGCTAACTTGTGTTGTATAAAAAAACACACAAGGCTCGTGAGGAGCCCGTCCAAGGAGGACATAGGGAGAGATAAACTAGATGTGTTCAACCGTTGTCATGGACTCGGATAACCGCGCACAAAAGGAATTTCCGTTGTCCGAAATTTAATCCCAGTAAAAACATTTGTTTAGGAACTCCAAAGGACAAGGTCGGCTTGAGTATAGCAACAAAAAATAGTTTGAGACAAGTTAAAAATGCTTATTATCTGTATCACCATCACGCAGAGCTCACTAACGTCTCATTGCTGCACTCCAGGCTATTAAACTATAGTATGCAGGAGTGCAGTTTTTTGTGTATCTCTATTATGACTTAAGGAAGAGCGGGCTTTGCCCCACGGTATTAAAATGATAAGTGTTATTTTTAAACTCCGGCTAAGTGTGAGCACCGTAATACTACTGTATTACGTTGTGGAATATAAAGCATTTGCTGTGCTAGTCTAGTGGTGAGGACGTCAGGTTCCTAATCAGAGGTTGGGGGTTTGAATCCGGGCACGCACCTCTAACTTTTCGGAGTTATGTACGTTTTTAAGCAATTAAAATATCACTTGCTTCCACACGGTGAAGGAAAACATCGTGAGGAGACCTGCATGCCTGAGGGATCTCTATAATGTTCTCAAAGAGGTGTGAATCCGCACATGGCCACCGTGGTAGATTATGGCCAAACTCTTCTCATATTGAGAACAGACCCGTAATGAGCCGAGAATGGGTTGATCATGATTATGATGATGATAAAGCACTTTTACTATATTATCATTATTGAGATCGAGCAAAAGGACGTTTCTTTTATCAAAACAGTAATGTAAGGCAATTTGTTTATTTTAAACAGCCAAGAGTAAGTGACGAATGACTCCGTACAGTCCCGGTTAAAAAATACGACTGCTCTCGTGGATTTCGTAAAAAGCAACTGGGGTAAAAGTTGTAGGGTAAAGTAAGAGTATTGCACTGAAAAAGTGGCATACTGTCACCCATTATGCGATAAAAAGAACATGAAGATAACAAACTTTACCCATTTAAACCGGGCAGGTTAAATTTGAGGACCTCCGTGGCGCAGCGCGCGCATGTCGCATTATAAAGTTGGAGGTCCTGGGTTCGACTACTGGCTCGAATCTGGTCTGATGGTGTGGGAGGTTTCTGCCGTGGCTTGTTACCAACCCTACCGACAAAGACGTGTCGCCAAGCGATTTAGCCTTCCGGCACGATGTCGCGTACAAACCAATTAGGAATATGGGTTTACCATAGCCCTAACAGATTAGCCCGCTACCATTTTAGACTGCATCATCACTTACCACCAGGTGAGATTGCTAATTGCTTGTAGTAGATAAAAAAAAGGTTACATCATGTATTAGGGTGGGTAGAAGAAATGTTCCGCCGATCCTCGGAGATTTAGATAGAAACAACACAAGATATGCGATGGAAGATGATGCAGCCCAAGGATCGCGATTGCGTGCATCCTTATTCAGTCTAGGAAGGTCGCTTCAATTCATGATAGCCTTGTACAAAAGCAGATGGTGACGCGCTCGACAGGAATCGCAGCGTCGTCGATAAAATCTTAACACACGGTACATTCGTCGATTTCACAATGTCGCAAGCCGGCGACAAGAGCCTGGGGGTATGTTTTCTTTTCCAATCGCGTCTCGAGATGCGGCAATTACTTTTCACAGACAAACGAACAGCTGATGCCCGCGCCGCACGACATAGATGCGGCGAAAGCGCAATAACAATGCAGCGTGTACCGTCTAGCGCGGCGTTGGGAAACTCTGTTACCTAACATCTGATAACTTTACTGTTTTGTGAGAACGCCTGTTGTGGGAGATTGTTCGTCGCGGATTTTTACCGACACTTGGAATAAAAAGTGGCAGTGAGAAATTGCGCATCGACCCGACTACGACGGCCGCAAACGGAAGTGGCATGTCGGTGTTGGAATACTCTTTGCGAAATTGAGAATGATAAGCTTTTTACACTTTCGATAATACTATATTCATATATATGTTTATATTCATCAATTCCATGCGAATCTCGCAAAACAACAAAGTGGCGCGACCGAATGGTTTTTTTTTTATCGGCTTTACAAATCGCAAGCTTGGAAAAAAATTCTTGACAGAGATGATAACTTTATTTAATTATTTTACATAAATTCGTGCCCGTTGTGTATGTGATATGTTGAGTGGTAACGGTCGAATGAAAGAAGAGTACCTACTACACGCGACCGAAATGCGAATTGAGACGGATGTGTGGTGTGACAAGAATGGATAATATAAATTAATATATAAGGCGCACTTGTACAAAATGTGGAAGATAATGAGAGAATGGCTATAAGGTAGTTATAGCCTGTAACAGCGCTTTGACTCATCGTATATCAAAGAAACCCAGACTTTATTATTTGTGTAAAAAAGGCATTAAGTGTAAGCAGTAGTTAATTATTCTACTCTAGCTCTAATAGCATGTCCAGAATTTTGATAATCCTCACAAATAATTAATGATAAAAAAAAACCATTACCTGCCATCTTTATAATTTCTTTATATTATTTCTATTTCTACTAGCAATATTGTTTTTTTTAATCACTATTAGATAGTGTCGTGCTGAATCTGAATTTGCGTAATACAGTTGAATAGTCGACAAAAGTTACAGTATACTCGGAATTACGAAGTAACTGGATGTTCGTATAATATAAATGTCGTCACAAATACGTTAGTTATTGGACAATAAATTCCAATAGCCAAACACAATCCAGCCGCGCTACAATATCGCCGGTAAATAATGAAATAACTTGTCCAACATACACGAGATAAATCTTCCTCGTGGAACGGGGTCAGTCAATCACGAGTCAGTAACCGATCTATAAATATTGATCTGTGTGTCTCCTTGACTCGGAATCGCAATAACCGGCCGCTTGCGAAATTGCCAGTGGCGTTAGTCATTGTCGTCTATTGCATCCAGCGGCTTGCTTCACCACCCAGTGCGCTCAATCTGTTGTCTTTATTTGCTCTCGATAGCTACAGTTTAATCTGTTGCATTTGTAAATAAACGGCGATAGGTGTTCCCTAGTAACAAACAATTCTCAATGCATATTGGTATCATAAACGCGGTAGCGTAACTCTATACTTTCTTTCTTTCTTTCTTTGACGACCTCGTGGCGCAGCGCAGGCGCTGTTGCATTTTAAAAATGGAGGTCCTGGGTTCGATTCCCGGCTCGAGTCTGGTCTGGTGGGAGGCTTCGGCCGTGGCTAGTTACCACCCTACCGACAAAGACGTGTCGCCAAGCGATTTAGCGTTCCGGCAAGATGTCGTGTAGAAACCAATTAGGAGTATGGGTTTAACATACCCTTACAGGTTAGTCCGCTACCATCTTAGACCGCAACATCACTTACCATCAGGTGAGATGCCGTCAAGGGCTAACTTGTGGTGTATAAAAAAAATATATATATTTGTAACCAAACAAATGAAATTAGACCTCGTTTGTATTCCTCTTAAAGGCTAGGAGACCAAAGACTTTAGGAGTCTAGATATGAAGATTTTTAAATTTTGTGTTCAGTGCAACAATAATTCAGTTCTCATGTGACTATGAGTTATGAAGAAGCAGGAAAAAGAGACAGTGTAGTGTTACTGGGTACATAAGAAAAAAGAGAAAAGACTTCAATTGCAGCTACGCCTCCTCTGTTGATGCCCAGATTGTATCAAGTTAAATAGTTGACAGAAATCGCGCATCTGTTTCAGGAGTCCTCTGGATATGTGGAAGTTGTTTTAAATAAATTTACAGACAAAACTTTATCCCTAAAAATATTGTAAATGAGGAATTATATAGCGTGTGAAAGCACATCATATAAAGTTTGACTTGTTCTATATTATTGAGATATTTAAAAGCCCTTCGATTGCTTTGTTTGCGACCGAACATACGATTTCGTAGTAGTGTAGGTGTTAAAACTATATAAAAAAACATAAAATTTAACAGGCCATAAATTACCATTACAGTGCGGTTTCTCAAAATAACATTGAAATAAATACATTTCGTAATCTTTTATTAGACGTTAGATTTATTTGAAAGAATTTAATGGAAGCCATGAATAAAGAATATATCTACTAATATATAAAAGCTAAGGATAGAGAGTAAAGTCCCAGCTCCTTGGTTTTCAGGTATGCTTTGCCATGAAATCGTGTAGCTAAGTTCGCCTTGCTGCGTAAAAGTGGAATGATCAAATACAATTTTAGCATCTATTTTGATTAGTTGAGACAAGAAAGCTGGGAGAGTCTCATCGGGCGATGGGGACACCTAAGCTCCACGTTCTCTAAGTGAAGTCAGTCAAATCTCTAAATAAAGTCAGTGGTTTATAAGGAAGAGCTATATTTATTCAATTGAGATTAATTAAAAAAAGCCTCCGATAGAAGCCGGTGGAAATAATTAACCCACACGAGGTTACAAGGACACCAGAACCACGATTTTCAGTAATGAAGGAACGACTGTAGAAAGAGATATTTAATCGGGAGTATCTTTAAAATCAAATATAAGCAATGAAGAAACATCAAACTATATCTGACACGGTTTAACAAGTTTAATATGGTTAAAAGCTAGAGCAGCACTAGCGGGATACATGGCTTGGGGGTTCCAGTGAACGTTGGAGTCCAAGGATACTGGCAATCCCGCACTGGAAAACACAGGTAAATCCTAGCAAGTAGTTTATGGTGCCGAGTGAATGGACACAAACGGCATTCGATGACTTAGAGAAGTAAATGTACGATTCTTGATAATGACCAATAATAATAAATGTCAACATAGGGAATTGCGTTTCACCGTTGCATATCCATTGTCCGTCAGCGGAATGCCCCGTGTGACGCAATTGGGGTCACTTGAAACCAACAACTTGGTCGACGAAACCGCAGTGTAGTATTAATAGAGGATTACCTATCCGCAGATAGAAAGGGAGCACGGGCACCGTAATAAAAGCCTTAGTACTGAATAGGAGAAAATGGGAAAGTCGGAAGGTTGTTGACCTCCTCGCCGCCGGACAATGGCCGCGTGTTTCTTTCTAATGAGGGATGGACGTAAATCACTAAGGCTTGGGTTTCCAGATCACAATGAAGGTTATGGTACATATGTACATTTCAAGTTCTGTCCAACACGACAAATATAATCTATTCATACACGTGTAAGGTAAGTACGAAGAACACAAAAAAGGCATACGCTTGAGGTGCGTACGTACGCACGTTTTCTTCGCTTGTTGTTTGGATCACTCAATAAATATCATAATTTGAGAAATTGTGAAGATACTTGAAGTAACTGTAAACATACATCTGCATATTTCCATAAGGATAAGAAAGCAGTGCATGCTTATTACCGTAGAGTTTAGTGTCGAAACAGTGTAAAGCCAGAGAAAAATGAACTAAATGAAATTCGTTCTAGAGTAGCAAATTCCGTACAGCTAATTTAATTCGACACAGGTACCATCAAGCGCTGACTTGAAAAGATTGCACGAATTTGAGATTCAAAATCAAGGAGGATATATAACGACTACGATCGAGCTTATAAACCTAATACAAAAAAAAAGTTCGGGTATGTCAGGTATCACAAACACCTTGCCGATATTAAGTCAAGGCACGATGTCAATTTTCAGATTCCTAATGTCAAAATTAAGACTGGATTTTAAAACTAAGTTGTAGGCTATATAATAACATCCCTGTCGATAACTCGACCATCATGATCTAAAGTTTATGCAAATGAAAACCCTGCGAATGGCTAATAGAAAAGTGATGTATTATTTTTTAAATCTTTATTTTAAGGCCTTTGTCGCTAATGCGACTATCTCACTCTGGTAAAGCCACTAAATTCATCACAATTCACTACTTCCATAAGGAAGCATATATTTATTTTTCTATTAAGGGGTGCCTACTAATTTAAAACTCTTATATAAATACATGAGTTAAAAGATCTGCTAGTTATTCAACAAAAGACCACTTAAGGAGAATCACAAGCGGGAATATAATACATATCTCTCGAGTCGAACGGATTGAAAACGAATTGTTCCTCCTACACGGAGGTAATATTACTGAGGCCAGACAATAATACTCAACCCACACAACAGTTTAATGGGAATTTCAAACTCCAAAGGGCAGTTGGGCCGAATAACTCAAAGTATATGCGAGAATTATATATCCAAGACTCTCTACTCTAGCGGCTGGTAATTATTAGGAGTATTTTTTTGTTAGTTTGTTTGTTACATTTTCGCGCCTAAACTACTTCACCTACCATCCAAATTGTCATCATTGGTAAAGACAACATGCCAATAATTAGACCAAAGTCAGCCGTTGCTTGTAAGCGTCACGTAAACACAACCAAATAGGGCAACGACCACGTTTCTAATAAAAATAGAATATAGACTATTAATACTATGTTTAAAAATAAATGGCGCGCTCTCGAAGGGGAGACTCCACGTGTCCCAAACGAAAAGATTAATTGCCCGAAAGATGTACAGAAATAGTGAATGTATGAAGGTAGACACATTTGCATTTTAAATCCATGTGCCAGAAGATTCATTTTATAAGTTTTACCACTTTATCTGCCTGCATCATCGTAGCCTATTTTATTTACTAGCCGAAGAATATAATAGTAGTTAGTAGTAGTAGCATAATAATAGTTAGAATATTAACCATATCCAACCCGATAATTCGAAGAGTACTTTCGGCAAGGTCCTGGTTATTATCGCTAACATGTTTAAGCTCGATAAATCAACCTGAGCGGTGGGTCTATGTTCTAATTCCCTCTGTCTTACCGGAGAGGAGTTTGTTTTCTTATAAACAAAGTAAGGCTGGCTTCTTTAGCGGCGACCAATCATATAAGTCTGGTCACCAAACGGTCGTGCCTGTCTGGTAGGACATGGCGGGTTGGCCATGCTTTAAGGTGTACCCACTTACCGTTACACACTTTAACCATAAATAAGATTGTACAGGGCAGAGGACAAGAACTATATTATCTTTTTATTGCGTCTTCAACATTAAAATCACATGCAAAACGAAGATGAATATTAATAAATGTGGACGCAAAAGTTACTGATAGTATCAAAGTAATAAGGCAATTGTTTATGTGACTACAAATTACAACTAGACACATTCCAGTTTGACCCCTGTCTCGCCGAGGATTTATTTAGTGAAGTTCAAATCGTAATTGCTGTTAACATCCGGCAAATTGTTATTTATAACAAAGCAAAATACATCACGGGTTACAATGAAAATTAATACAAATTGTATGAAGATAACTTATAATAATTGGAATCCCTACGTCTAGAGATACAGCTTGGTAACTTATCATTCATTAGCAGATTTTTGCTCTGTTCCCTTTTTGTTACCTCATTGTGTATATACGAGTAATGTAGTTACGCGACCAATTAACTTTTACTACGCATGAGCATTCTCATACCCAGGAATATCATTATATTCCTTAGTCACGTACGAAGCCTTAACATCCTCCATTTCTAATACTCAGCTCAAACACATGGAAGGAATGTCCGCGCGGCATGCCTATCTCTCTACTTAAAACCTTCAAGTCTATAATGAGTAGTCGTCTTTTTAGGCGAGATGCATCATCACATACTTACCAGTAGTAGTGGTTCCAGCTAAGTGGATTATATTTTATAGAAGCTTGCAAAAGCTTCTATAAAATTTTTTTTTTTACACACTACAACTAAGTCCTTGACGGCAATCTCACTTGATGGTAAGTAATGATGCAGTCTTAAACGGTGGTGGGCTAACCTAAGCGTCTAGTCTATGCGACATCGTGCCGGAACGCTAAATCGCTTGGCGACACGTCTTTGTCGGTAGGGTGGTAACTAGCCACGGCCGAACTTCCACCGGACGAGACCCGGCCCGGGAATCGAAACTTTGACCTCAAACTTTATATTGCGACTGCGCCATTGCTTCTCTTGAATTACTATAAATATTAATCAAAATTTCAGACTAATGAATCAACAAGCGTGATGTCATAAACACAAAATTCGTAGAATAAACAAGCATAATACGTAGAAAAAACGAATTCGTACATCATTAAAGTAGTCGTAAAAGTGCTTTTATTTAAAAACTTACTACTACACCTGAATATGAAGTGTAGACGCCCTTTTGGCTGTGATTAAGGTGTAATAACCTCCAAGACGGGCGCACAATGGCAGACAGGGTCAAATTCCGTCTAACGAACCGCAGACAGTTTTTCTTATTTATTTATAAAGGGAGCTAAATAAAAAGTGGCCCAGCAGACGCCGTGCACCATGAAGCATACTAATCGTGGACTTTTAAACAGCCCAGTCAGCCAAAGAGCAGAAATCTCAATTTAATCAACCAAGGGGCATGCATCAGACATCCATTGAAGGCATTACAAGTAGTTGGAATACGTAGAAAGTTCTATAATGGAGAATAGATTGAATAGGTATTCCATTTAAATCTATTCATGAATGTTGAATTTGGATAAAGATTATTATTGATTTACTCTCTTAAGTATTGTCTCCAATAATTAATTATTCCTATAAATATGAATTGACGTCAATAATATTTTTGTTTATCATATAAACGGGTGAAGGTGAAAATCTAAAAAAAGCTCCTCGAGAGAGGATGACAAAATCCTCAATGGCCAACAGCGATTAACTCTACTTCAGTAAGGGTAAAAGTTGTGGTCTTTGGGTTTATTAAGATGTTGAGATCAGGTATATTCTATTATGGGCAGATCTTTACACCCCGTATGGATCTGCCCTGTAGTATGATACTAATATAATATCATAGAGATAAGAGAGTAACTTATTATAGTATCCCTATTTTTGCTTTAAAAATAAAATACGAGATTCTGACACAGGATACGTCTTTGGAAGTCCTACGCTCTAACAAATACGCCCACCGCTATCTTATTTAAAGGCCAGGCGGATAGCGAACACCCACCAACCTTCAGCTCTGGTTTCTTAAAATAAAAATAATCATTTATTTTTTCTACGTGCGAATAGTTAAATTTGCCAGGAACAATTAAGGAAAACGGTTTTTTTAAAATCTGTTCCAAGGTGTTGTTATCGATGTTGAATGCGATACTTGTACGGATTTTTATTCAAAATCAACTTCAATAAGTGATAAAACTTTCACTAATAAGAATTATTTTCAAAAACAAAGCCTATAACCATAACAAACTAATGATGAATTTTCTTATATATTTTTTTGTGTAGCGATCTGTATATTGCATACGAATAAGTAACGAGACATTAACAATAGATGAGGTATACAAGTTGTTAGAGACTCACCGCGCTGCTGCGAATCTGTTTATTGTCTGAGGTCAGGTAACGAGCTTTCAACTTTTAAAGTCATACTAAGACGTAGGACATCGTCGTTATTATTGATAAGATAAGGAAGAAAGAAGATAAGAAAAGATTTATTGTTTAAAACGATTAGGATTTACAATATATATAATTTGTCCCTACCCTTTGCACTAGGAAAACCTGTATTGCAGAGGGAAGTTCCTTCCAGTGATAAAGTAGTAGTTATTATATAACACCATCGCCAACATTGGTCGAATGAACTCCTCTTCATACTTATATCCTTCCATTAATGAAGACATTATCAATGATATACTCGTATCAGTTACTGGTTAACCGCAACAACACACAATACGAGATTGATGCAAACAGTTTATTTAACAACTAGCTGAACGTGTCTTCGCTCACGTTTTATGTTCAACGTACGAATTTATCAGATGAATTATCAAAACAACAAACCAAAAAAATATTTTTAATATTATGAGCTTAAGAAGCGGTGATAGCCTAGTGGTAAGGGCGTCAGACTCCTAATCAGAGATCGGCGGTTAGAATCCGGGCACGCACCTCTAACTTTTCGAAGTTATGTGCGTTTAAAAAAAAAATGAAATATCAGTGAAGGAAAACATCGTGAGGAAACCTGCACGCCTGAGAGTTCTCCATAATGTTCTCAAAGGCGTGTGAAGTCTGCCGATCCGCACATGGCCAGCGTGGTGGACTATGGCCAAACCCTTCTCATATTGAGAGGAGACCCGTGCTCTGTAGTGAGCCGGTAATGGGTTGATCATGATGATGATGATGTCGGTTTGAAGATGATATAAGCAATCTCTATCATTAACAACGAATAGTAATTATAATTTAACTATGGGTCAAAATCGAATCCTTAGTTAACTTGTGTGCAAAAGTGTAACTAAGATACTCCCCTAACATTTTTATCAAGGGGTAGCGTCCACGCGCTCTTTCACGTGCCATGTATACATTTTGTGTTAAGTATCGCTAAGATTTAATCGTTGTTTGTTACTTTCCGCTGTGGAGTTCTGTTCGTTTCTAAATCTTTAAAAAATTTGGGCAAATCATTAAGACCCGTGCTAGTACCGGTAATAGGTTGATCTTGATGATGTTGAGTTTAAGTTTATCTACGCTATACATCACGTCAATCAGAACTTTCTTATTTATATTGTTACAGTAGGTTGGTGGGTATCGTATCAGGAAAACTGTGACGCATCAAAGCTGTCGGCGTCGACCTACGTTGCAATGGAACTCCCACGTGTATACCTAAAGGTCACCCAAGCACGTGTCGGTGCTTCATACATAATCGTCGGTACTGAAATGAACACTCCTCCGTCCTCCCTACTGAGATTATGAATGCGAAAATGTTTGTTGGTTTGTCAAACTCCACCACTGTATTAGTTTGGGTGACTTGTTTTTACCGAGAACAAATCAGAAAAAAATTCAGCAGTTGGTACTTTTATTTTAAACATTTGCCGTTTATATCTTGCGAGATATGAAAGCCACCAATAGTTAGCCCTTGACGGCATCTCACCAAATGCTAATTGATGATGCGGTCTAAGATGGTAGCGGGCTAACCTGTTGGGGTATGGTAAACCCATACTCCTAATCACATGTGTTTCTACACGACATCGTGCCGGAACGCTAAATCGCTTGGCATCACGTGCTGACACTGCCAAGCCAAACATGTCAATTACAAATTAATCATTTAATAGCATCTTCGCTGTAATTAATATTTAACACATCGCATTAATTAATGTATTGATAGGCTCAAAATTACCTTCCGAATAATTTTAAACAGGGTATACTGCACCCCACAAACCACTCCTGTGCCTTTCGCAGATTACTAATTTATGAACGTTTTATTTATTTTGTTTATAAAGACTTACATTTTGCCTCACAAAGAAAACAACGTTGAGGCAGTTAGACGGAATAGGCAAGCAGGAATAATCATAATATAATTTAAGTATCTTGTATTATCTTCGTCCTTACTTCGATATTATGTAAACGCATTGCACTATCAAGTAATACTATTAAGGTCTGCCACAATTTTTGGAGTTTCGTACCCCACGGATACATTGGCTTAGTACTAAGCCACTTTCTTTAATGGAATTTTTAACTTGGAAATAATGGCAGCAATGGCAAAACTGTGTCATCATAATCATGATCAACCCATTACCTGCTCACTACAGAGCACGGGTCTCCTCTCAATATGAGAAGGGTTTGGCCATAGTCCACCACGCAGGCCATGTGCGGATTGGCAGACTTCACACGCCTTTGAGAACATTATGGAGAACTCACAGGCGTGCAGGTTTCCTCACGATGTTTTCCTTCACCGTTGAAGAAAGTGATATTTTAATTGTTTTAAAAACGCACATAACTCCGAAAAGTTAGAGGTGGCGTGCCCGGATTCGCACCGCCGACCTCTGACTAGGAGGCTGACGCCCTAACCACTGGGCTATCACCGCTTCCGCAAAACTGTGTAGCGTTTCACAATGCGAGGTGCCAGTACAACTGATAGAGAGTGAAATTAGATAAAATCAAGGTATAAAAGCTCAAGTTAGAGCAAAACAAAACCTCATGTCGAAAATGTATCCAACAGATATTTTTAGATGCACTTAACGGATCTCGTGGAAAGCTCTGTGACGCAGCTATCTGTGGCGCACTAGGAGTATATTTCCACCCACGTGTTAATATGGACGACACGTGCCGAAACCTTACTCGGGATTATTATCATTGTTCACTATCTCATCATCGCCATCATTCTTATCCCATTAATGTCCCATCGCAGGGCACAGATCTGTTTCGTGAGAACTTTACCTAAGACAAGTGTTAAAACTATCGTAGGTATCTATTTAGTTTTGAAAAGAAATACAAAAACGATTTAAGATAAAACTTCGTAGTAAAAAAGCTGTTGCCACGTCGATGGTTGGAATAGGAATAAAGTACCTCGTTGAATCTCAAGTCAAGAAATATCAAAGTTCTACTCCCACTTCATTCCTATACCTACCTACAGAAACAGACAAATTAACAATAACATACTTTTATAGGTAATGACGATACAAACACTTTCTATATAGGTATACATTATATTAATACCTATTTGTTAGCTTTATCTATTGAATAGTAATCAGGATATCTAACACAGCAAAGGTGAGACTTTCACTGAGAGAAGACGGTTAACTTTTTTATTTCCGTCTACAGGACTAGTATACTGTAGTTACAGGATTAATTCTGTTTTTTAAGGAAGACACAAAAAACTTCAGTAAGACATAGTAATTTTAACAATTTAAAACACCAAAAGTTACCTTCGCACCATCTGATTGAAAACAAATTATTTCATTATAAGTTAAGATTGGGGTGAATTTTTCGTGAAAATCACTGTCACGGCAATTGTTTATGAAGTAGAACGTAGCGGGGAAAACATACGCCCACGTGATCCAAAGGTCACATAGGCACGTGCCGAAACGTCGTAAACACCCGCCAGCTATATTAAACTCCTTGTGCAATCGATATTATTGCAAGTTGATGCAGAAACTCAGGGCCAATGCATAGCTTTGCTATTAATTTTTTTTATTATCACGAATAATAAAGTTTTACTATATTTTTCCTCCTTAACACATGAGCGAGCATTCAGTCATCAATGTAATCCATAGATGTGTAATATTAAGAAAAAAATGTCAAGAGGATAAAATAATATTTAATTATATGGTGACATTTTCTATTTGGTATGTGGTCAACTAATTTTGAACCTAGACGACGATTTTAGGTTAAGTTCTATACAGCATGCCTTGATTATTCTCAGCCGAAGTTACTGCTAAAACAAGATAGATTTACGTCGGACACGTGCCTGAAGGCCGTATTATGGAGGATCTGAGGTGTGTATAATTACAATTATATATGGTATGTTTTTTTACTTAAAAAATTCAGTCTTCGATAGTCTGGTTTTCACGGACTACAAAAAATTATCTTAATCGTAAATTATGCACGCTAGCTAGGTAAGGAGGACAAAATAAGTCTGTCCGTCAAATTCTAGGTCTCTAGTAACTTTGTCACCCGTCAGAATGAATGTGGTCTAACATTAACAATGGGTGGCAATACAATTAGATAAATAATGAGCCGTTGTTATATAAACGAGTTATGTAAGCAAATATTCAGAATCGGTTGATCCCAGATTAATAGACTAATGGGACGCCGTCCGGAATGATCGATAGATTTGCGATTACGTTCGTACGCATACAAAATGTTTCATACCTATACCTATAGATACATTTCTATTATTATCTAATGGTGAACGGAGAAAACGCGTGGGTTGGCTCTGTTATTATTTACTGTAACGAAATTGGGCTCGCTTATTATCCTTACAAATAACTTGGGCATTTAAAGGTTACCTGAATTTTAAATAAAGATTCCAAATCTGCTCTAATAGTACTTTCTTTATTCTGACTGATAATTTTAATATTATCATCTGATTCATCACAATTTTATTAGAATTAAAATTATTTTCTATGTTATAGTATGGTTATTGGATTATAACAAAAACTTTATTAAGTTGCTAATGATTGATAAATAATAAAACTTAACACGTTACTTGGAAATAGGTCGAGGCACGTGTTTTAAATGCTAGCGTAATCAAAACAAATCTAATCAAACACTGATAATCCAACACAATGGCTGAGATAACCTATGGCTTTTGAACCATAAACAATGAACGCGCGGAGTAATTATAGACCATTAATTAGTGAAATGCCATAATCGGAACGTGTTTTTACGAGTGTTGATATTCAACAACCTATTTATTTAAGTTTAAATACATTGTGCAGGTACTTTAAAATTACATTGTAAAATAAATACATACCTACCGCTGTTAATTTAACTACAAGTGTTACCAGCGGTTTCACCCGTGGTTACGAGGGTGAAATTAAAGATATTTTATTGTCATTTCGCATAATATAACTACGTATTTCCATTTCTAAAATTTCTACCGGAGGTATTTGAATTGTAAACTTTCATCATATCTTAAACTATACATCTTAATAATATCCTGTTAAAGGCATGGTTTAGGGCAAGGTATAAGGTAACGACTCGATTATTTACCCTAATGAGGACTAAGAATCGCCTAAATAAGTTACATTGGTTTATTCATAACAGATAGATTTAGGCATTTGTTCGTTCGGCAGTAGTGTTTTGGACCTTTTAATGACCCGTATTTTTACTTACTGTGAATATTTATTAATATGGAGAAAAACATTTGACACGCAAACGAAATACACAACGAAATACAGTATTTCGTTGACATTTTTGTAGTCAACCCCAAACAAGTTGCTTAAACAATTGCTTTGCAACGAAAGAATATTAAGAAATTAAGAGGTCCGTTTCAGCCTAGCTCTTAGCCAATTTTTCTGGCACATGTATGTTCAGGCGCGTTCAGGCCGTTCTTCGTAAGTGGACATATAAAAATATTCCCACTTACACATTACCAAAAGCTGTTCGTCGGATGCGGTGTTACTTATATGTTCCTTACATCATACTCGTATGGTTCTTGCCGTAGATTTATAAAGAATGATGCCGTAGATTTATATGAAAGAAGCGATATGTTTTTATAAATCTATAAAAATAATTAAAAAACATCGCTTCTTTCATAACGTATCGTGGAGATCACTTACCTCGTTTATGTGTTTGTAGGTTTTGATGAGGTCCACGCTTAGCTTTCTTAACGGTGCTGTTGAGGGGTCCCGAAAATGGTGTGGTATTCGGGCTTGCATAGCCTGTACAACCAAAAAGAACCAATGAGTTATTAATAGTCACACATTGGTCAATTCCGTCGTAAATAAACAGTTAAACTATGCAAAATCGACATGCCTGTTTTAAGCTTTAAATTATAGCGTAGTGAAAAACATAGTATTTCACATTTTGTAAGGAATGTGTCAATTTAGTTTAGACATTTATGTACCATGGAATCGACCTTATCAATTTTAAATAAAATCGACTTTAAGCTATTATAGCAGCGGAAAAATGGAAGAAGGCAATCGAGGCCCGAGGCAATTCGTCTAACTTGCAATAACTATTTAGATTAATATATCGCACATTGAAAATAATAGTGTCACTATCCAAAATTCTATATAAAAAAAAAACGTATTTTAAAATACTTTTTTGTTTTTTAAATATTACTCAACTGTTACACTTAATGTCCTTCATAAACAGACTATGACATTAATAACAATTCATTCCGATTTTCACATAGAATTAGCCTTCAAAATCTTATAAATCTTTAAATGCTTCTACTGAAAAACATGGAATTTTGGATAGTGACACTATTATTTTCAATATGCGATATGTGTGCATGCATAATAACTAAACTCTGTTTGAAAAGATAAACAGTGTGCCGTTAAAAGAGTTTCATTTGTGTGCGTGCAAGGCAGACAAATGAAACTCTTTTAACGGCACAGAGTGTAAATCAAACTTTTCTTATATTTAAAAGAAATAGCAGCAACGTTTCTTTTCCATAAGTATGGTGAGCACACAACTAGAGATAGATAGAGAACTGAAATCTTTAGTAAAACTATATTAATATTTGCATATAATATAAACTATAATACTATAATAGAAAGTGCTTTGAATTAAATCGAGCGACTATCCTACGTAATAAAATATCCTAGGTCCTATAATCCGGAAACGGATCGTACATAATTGTTCTATTACTAAACAACAGTTAAATATAATAAATAGTTTATAAGGCGATCAAGGGTCTGTCAAGATTTTATTTAAAGAAAAATAAATAAATATACTATATTATGACTAGAGCATAGCACTTACGGTGGTCACGTAAATATGCTGAAATCGCTTGAGCTACTTAACAAAGTGCAAGTATATCAACTTCATTTTTAGATACTATATAAACGCAGGTACTACTTTGCGGAGGCTTATGATACGCGTTAAACACTCAAATTAATTTGCTCAAATAAATGTCACATGTCAGAGCATCGTCAGATGTTGCCTACTTGGTACTCAGGGGCCTTCACAATGCACAATTTCCAAGTCCATAAGTTAACTTAACAATTTTGGGCTGTTCGTTCGTCGTTCATTTTGTTTTTCTTTTGTTTTTTTTATACGATATTAAGTGATGATGCAATCTAGGATGGTTACGGGCTAACCTGTTAGTTATGGTAAACCTATAGTCTTAATTGGTTTCTAAGCGAGATCGTGCCGGAACGCTAAATCGCTTGGCGACACGTCTTTGTCAGTAGGGTCGTAACTAGCCACGACCGAAGCCTCCCACCAGACCAGACTCGAGCCGGGAATCGAACCCAGGACCTCCAACTTTTACAAACTTATAACTCTATAGAAATGTTCAATGAATCCTAGAGTTTTAGGTAGGTGATCTTCACGTTGCTTGCCTTTGAAAATCATTTGATAGTAAATTAATGACTCATGAAACGCATCGGTAGTCGGTACGTACCAGATAGTTATTCGATAACAGTTACGGTGCGGCCAGGCATTATACTATGGTAAAAAAAAACTAAAAATACTATGCTAATAAATACTAATTATGTAACTTTAATTGATGCTGAATTTGTTGTCAATAAAACTTAATGGGTTACTGCAAAAACAATATTAGATAAAAATCGTGTATAGTGTTTTATGACCGACAAAATCAGCATTCTTCAATGCTTACATAGCTAACTATGAATATATATAAATGGAAATAAGTAAATAATTTATTGGCAGTATTATAATTTAGTTTTTAAGTTAAAGGGGCATAAGCAAGAAGAAATACACATTCGTAAAAATAAAATATAGTGACTTGCGTAACCGTGTACGCAAAGCCTACACGAGACAGTTTGTACGTTATTTTACCTCCCAATTTGAGTAAATTAGGTATTCAATGTAACTTTGGTACTCAACGAAATTGGGATTTTGTTTTTATTTTACGGAAGGGATCTTATAGCCTAACTGTTTCTTGCGGTTTCGTCAGCGTAAAATAAGAGCCGTAGATTGATGTTATGAAGACTATATATTATGTCATAAAGACCTTGCTATAAGCTATACTCACATTCATTTGTAGTTAGCGCGCTCGTAAAAACTCTTTATCATATTAGCATCATCCTATTAAATATAGTTTAAATGAAAAATACATTAATTTCGTATTCATAGTAATAACCAAGAAAATATAATCTCTTATTAAACTGTCAATGTTACCAAACACAAACGTATTTATGTCTTCAAATAACAAAATCCCCCAATAACGTTAAAATGAAGTGGAGAGTTTGGTAACCTTTTGTTTGGCTGTAAAGTTTATCCGTTTTTTGATACAAAAAGTATGTTTGATTACCATTGCGGATTGCCGCAAAAAATAATTGGTAACTAACTGTATTCATTGCTTGTATTTGAAATATTGTTATCATTGTGATATTCCACCATGGTTACAACTGTCTCATGATGAGTTGTTATAGTCCCCTACATGTTAGCCCAGGATTCCAATCTCACCTAATGGCAATAGGCAATGCAACTAAGATTGTAGCATACTAACCTTATGGCAGTTATATTGAACTCATATTTCTATTCAGTCTCTCCGCGACAATCTTTGTCGGTAGGGGGTAACTAGCGACGGAAAGTATAATTGCAACAGATTAGACAACTGGTTACTTATAAAGCGGCCTCAGGCGGCGGGGTAGGATTATTATTTTATATCTTAATAAAGGCACTGAGGATTTTTATTTGGCTTTTTCGGAAATATTTATATATAATGTTAATTTTTATGTTTGCCTCAATTTTTATCAATTTCCTTTTCTTCTATAATAATAATTTTGCAAGGGTGATTAAAAATACTTAACCAATGCTAAAATAAATTTTAAGTGGGACTCATTCGAGAGGTTTTTAACTGAATGAAACAAATACGCAATTTAACCATGATTTAGCGGAGCAATATGAAAAAGTTCAACTTTTAACCCTGAAGGAGAGCTTGTAGATAATTGGTAGCATTTTGTTCGAAGGATAATTTATTTCCTTGCGTGTAATATCTGCCCTGACAGCGTTGTTAATGGTGTTATTAATAAAACGATGGGGACGATCTTGCTGTGCGTATTTTTGAAGTTCAAGTCAGTGTACGTTATTTTAAAAATACTTAACAAAATCCATGTTCCTGTGCAAATGATCGAACCGTAGGATATGTGACGAAATAACTGCCCTATATTGAAACTCATAATAATATCGTTATTTGAATGGCGGCATAACCTAAAACGTTATAGCGGATTATTTGTAGTCAATCAAATTTGAAACATGACATCAAATGCTGACGCGGAGTATTTTTTAGAATTTCAATGAGGACCAGTTCCGTCATGTTTTTTTTTCTGTTTAGTATATTATAATTTTTCATTAATGCTCCGCTCTTTTGGGTGTTAGGAACTTGCATCGACTAAAGCCTTCCTCGATAAATGGACTATCAAACATGAAAAAAAAAAAAACAAATCGAACTAGTAGTTCAAACAAACAAATTCTTCAGCTTTATAATATTAGTGTAGATAATTGTAATATGTTCCTGAGCTTCTTTTCTATCGCGTCGGAACGCAAACAGAGTGCGGTAAAGGTCCAGTTATTAGTTTAGTTAAAGAAAATTTAGTACTTTGCCAATAAACAATAATGCCGCATTTAAAAAATTAAATTCACGTACCTCCTCTATAAAATAACGCCTGCCTGAAGTTACTTAAAATTATTAGTTCAGATGACAGTCCCATCTGTGTGAAATGCATAATATAATTGAGGCAATTAATCGCGGTCTGTCTATATAACAGTTTTGTATGAGAAGGGCTGCGACTGCCAGATTCAGTAACTTTTCCAAAAACTTGCCAACTGGTTGTCTTCATACAGAGCTCATAATTTGACAGCGTTAGTTTTACTGTCGCAAATTTTGTATGGAGATGACAACTAGCGACAATGGCAACCGCCAAAAAAGTTTCTGAATGAATAGGGATAAGATAATCGAGAACTGCTCGTTCTCGATTATCAAACGAATATCAACTGACATATATATTAACAATGGCCCTAGCCCGTAGGTAGTTTTTGTAAAAAAACTTGCAGTTTTAAGTCTCACTGCCTTTAGAAGAAAGTACTGGTGTGACCACATTTTTCTAGATCACAATTTTTTTAATTTGTGGTCTAGTAGCAGTCATATCGATTTCCACGCATCATCGTACTGAAACGCTAAATCGCTTGGCAGCACGTCTTTGCCGGCACGCTTGTAACTAGCAACGCCCGAAGCCTTCCACCAGATAAATTAGTATTTAGCATCCTGCGTTGAGTATATCGCATACGCCATCGTCGCTTTAGTTAGCACCCCTAACCGCAAACAGTAGGTAGTTATCGTACAATGGGTTAGGGGTAACCCCAAACTGCCTCGTGCATCATTTACCTGTGCGCGGCTAGGGTAGCGGCAGAAAGCTCTTGGGTTGCGCGCGTGGGCGCTCACCTGAATGTCTGAGGGCGCGCTCATGGAGGCCAGCTGGTCCTCGGCGACCAGCCGACCATAGAGAGGAACATGGCGCCTCTCGGCACCCGCGGCCTCCGGCATGCCACCGCCGACCACACCCACTGCAACAATACATAAATTTATTATTACAAACATACATACATCTACCTTGCTATTATCCATTAATTTTAAGTATAAATAAAAGAACACTGTATAAAAAGACTTTTCTGACACCTTAATTTTAAGAATAAATAAAAGAACACTGTATAAAAAGACCTTTTTTTTTTAAAAATAACAAGTTTAACGATGTCCTTTAAAGGTCTTCACTTGACATGCTTGCTGTCATAGTTGTAACCTAACGCTGGTATTCAACAAAACCAGTCCAATAGCATTTGGACTGAACTACTAGAGAACTACGAGTATACTGTCTATAAGATTACGAAATATGTGTATCTATTATTTTTCTCATTTTTTTTTTGTGTGAACATAAATATGTACTAACTAATATCATAAAAGCGAATATGATCATCATTATTCATCTTAATTTTTTTTTAATTTTATTAGTGACACTAATGTTGTAGACATCTAACAACACTTCATTTATTACATCAAAAAGCTAAGGCATTGAATTCGCAAGAAATTGTTGATTTTTACTAGTGTCAAAGAAAAAGAAAACATTACTTTAAACAAGCAGTTACTTTGTTGCATGTCACAGGGAGATTTTTTTGGTAGAACATTCTCGTTATAGCCGTTACAAGCGCGAGCCGGCTTTTAAATATTCACACAGTAAGAGCCGGCGGCTTCTTTGCAGCGACGTAAATCAGGAAGCTGGCGTGTATTTTAAAAAGCAAAAACTTTGCTTTAATTACAACTACCCATAACCTTGTACAAAAGATTGAATTTTAAAATTCTCTTTTTTGCTAAGCCAATTAAAACGCCTTGCCCATATTACTTATAAACCTATAATGACCTAAAGCGTTGCTATGCCTCCCCTTTCATAGGAGTGACGATATTTTCGGAATTAAATCACAATTAAACCTTAAATTAATTCTTATGTCTAACATTAAGTCATGGTGCCTTAAATTGTTTTAATACACTCGAAAGACTTTTTGCACAATTTTTTATAAAGTTTGAACGAGTTTACATAAACTTATAAAACATATTTTTAGCAGACGCCTACGTTATAGTAGCTATCTGTACTCTCAACTTTAAGCCCGATCCGTCTAGTACGGTGTGCGTTAATAGATCAGTCAGTAACCTTTTCACAGACAAGATGTGTCGTCATGAACAACCCATTACCGGCTCACTACAGAGCACGGGTCTCCTCTCAATATGAGAAGCGTTTGGCCATAGTCCACCACGCTGGCCATGTGCGGATTGGCAGACTTCACACGCCTTTGAGAACATTATGGAGAACTCTCAGGCGTGCAGGTTTCCTCACGATGTTTTCCTTCACCGTTGAAGCAAGTGAGAAGCGTATTTTTTTTTTTAAATCAAATCAAATCAAATCAAATCGTTTATTTTGCTCAGATTGTGTTGGTATATTGGTGTTACATTAAATTAGTGATGCTTAAACAATCTGCCGGGTAGGCATGCAAAAAAAAAGAAATAATATTTTAAAATTTATGTTTCTGGTCAATTAATTGTAAAAGTCAAATGTATAATTTTATTAAACAATAGTCAAATGTATTTTTTATGTATAACTATATATTTTTGTCTCTTAAGTATTCTTCAATAGAATAGTATTGCTTCCTCATTAAAAATTCTTTTACTTTAATTTTAAATTTACTAAATTTCAGTTTTCGGTCAGCTAATGGCGATGGTAGTTTATTAAATAACTGAGGTGCCATATTAAATATGCTATTTCCAAAAAATGCCGTCTTATGCTGCGTGAAACATATTTGGTTCTTCCTGCGCTCACTATCGGAGTATCTAAATATTTCATTAGCTTTCACAAATATTAAAACTTCATATATATATAAGCACGGGCAGGTAAGTATTTTTAATTTATCGTAATATGGTTTACAAGAATCAGTGGGTTTCAAATGACACATAGCCCTTATACATTTTTTTTGGCATTTAAAAACTCTATCCTTGTCTGTCGAATTTCCCCAAAATATGATACCGTACCGAATATTTGCTGTCACATATGCATTAAAAGCTGTTAACACTGCGGACTGGTTTACTACTTTAGAGAGCATGTGCAATGCATATGAAAATCTATTTAGCTTCATACACAAATTCTCAATGTGGGTTTTCCAATTTAGGCAGTCGTCAATATGTAGGCCTAAAAATTTTGTAAGTGAAAATTCTGATATTTTTTGACCTAGATAATTTATGTCTAGTTCTATTTTATTGCGTCTATTTACAAATGTCATTATTTTAGTTTTTTCAAGATTTAAAATTAAATTGTTACATGTCAACCAGTTTATTATATTTCCTATAGTATTATTAATGTCAACTTCAAAAGAATTTAAATTGTCACCGATAAATATCACTGTGCTGTCATCAGCAAATAAAATCATCTCATGGTTCGTTACGGTGGGAAAATCATTTATATATGTTATGAACAGCAATGGGCCTAATATACTTCCCTGCGGTACTCCAGTGGTTACAGGTTTTGACTCTGAAATATATGCTGTTTCTGTTTTATCATTACGTACTAACCTTGTTATTTGGGTCATTTGTTGCCTCCCCGTTAGATATGATTTTATAAGTGATAAAATGTTTCCTCTAACCCCATACACGCTAAGTTTATCGATCAATATTTTATGGTCCACGTAGTCAAATGCCTTAGTGAGATCCATATAAAGTACGCACACATGCTTTCTTTTATCTACATTAGTCATGACTCCCTTCAGGAAATGGTATATTGCCAAATTTATAGATTTGTTTTTCCTAAAGCCTTTCTGTTCTTCGGTTAAAATTCCATTATTTTCAAAATAGTCGTTTAAGTTATTAAAAATATACTTTTCTATTACTTTAGAGAAAATTGGTATAAGCGAAACCGGTAGATAACAGTCCATGTCTTCCCTATCTTGTTTTTTGAAAAACAAGATTAAACGCACATAACTCCGAAAAGTTAGAAGTGCGTGCCCGGATTCGAACCGCCGAACTCTGATTAGGAGGCTGACGCCCTAAACTAGGATATCACCGCTTTTTTTAAGATGTGTCGTACACAAGGAATATTAAGACAAAAATTTATAAATTCTAACGACTATTTGTACATTATTATTCCGATAAAGTTAACTACAGCAAAGCAGATTAACAGTACCTACTTATACCATTGTGTAAACAGCCTCAACAGTGAAGAGATCGATGCTATGTCTAAACTCTAGAGTAGGTAGGTAGCTCATGTCAATCAACCCGGTGGCATAGTTCAAATTTCCATAAACGACTCATTCACCTTGCCCGCCCACTCTTCCCCGCTTCTAAACATTGAGCTGTGTGAATCATTTTTTTAAGTGAATCGTTTATATTTCCACGTATAAATTCCATGCATTCTGAGAAGCGATTGTTTCAGTTCAATTTGGGTTGTTTTATTCAGAAAGTGTTATAGTGGAGCCGTATCACTTTCGCGATTTAAACGAAACCGCTAGGTCGTGATGTGAGATATTAATACAAACAATTAAATTCAAATAATTAATGAAACTACATTTCATTTAAAAGTGGTTTAAAACTGTTCAGTGTCTAGCTCCGTTTTGAAAATGACTCTTCATGACGCGATTCGAGATCGGTGTTTAAAAAGAAGACCTTCAACTAGATCTTCAGAAAAATATTTACGTACTTTAGCTCTTAAAAGTCAGTTTTTTTACTATTTTATTTATCATCAAAGAAGTGACATAATCGGTACAATTATAGTATCTTTAGTGATCATGAATCAAAATATCACACAATTACTGACTGCTACATAAATCAGTTACAAATTGGACTTTGTCTCTATGAGAGATCTCTAGCAGTGACTCTAGACAGTGGGAGAGTTTGAATGAGAATAGTATAATTAGACTAGTCTAGTTTAATAAAAAGAGCATGGCACTATGTGAGAATTTTTCGTATAATATATTTTCAAACGTAATCTGAAATCGATAAAGTATCCGTTTGAGCAAAAAATATAATAAAGCAACAAACACTTTGTATACAAAACAATTCCGCTGGAATAAGCTGAAAATATAAGCTGAAGCTTTTTACATGAGTGTTTAAAAACATCGCTTCGGACCTGTCAGCTTCCACTTCGCGAGTGGGTTCTTATCAATCTTTGCAAAGTTTATCGCGTGTCGTTCGTCAGACAAGCGAGAACAAGCCGCTTAGTTATATCTCGCGGTGACTTCCCGTCGGGATTGTTGTGACTTGTGAAAGCTTGTAACGGGAAAAAGTTGAAAACAAATACATATTATGAAGACAAGTAATACAGGTTCATCGGAGGTAAATATTAAAAGTATAAAGTATACCTCTGACTTTACGTTGGTTGTTAATCCGAATAAAGTTATAATATATATAGAGGTTGCTTTCTATGCTCAGCTATAGTTCGTGTTAGAACCCATCCATTTCTCGATCTAGCGTTTTTTTTTTGGAAATTAACAATGATGTTGTGATTCAGTTTTTTCGAAGCCGTGTTCGACTGTATAACCATAACAACGTTCCATAACAATCTTTTTATGTTTGGATGGACAATATGTCTTGGAATGAAACCCTTTTAAAAATTTTGAGATGTGATAGGACACTATCTAATGACACTATTACTATTGCAAGTCGAAATAAATATATATTTAGATCCACACCCTTAAAGTTTCACCATATCAGTCTGTTCGTACATTACACAGATTACACTCTAAGTACTAGATTTTTTTTTGTGTACTAGTTACTTCTTACAAACGTAAACTATTTTTTTTAAGTCTACTTCTAGTGGGTGTCGATGTTTGTCTTAAAAATATTACGGCAAAATATATTAAGATTTAAAGCTTTAAATATTTGCTGCCAGTTCAATGGTTCTTTATTGATGCTATAACGGAAATATAATATAAAGGGAATATATAACGGCGATATAATATAAAGGGAAAACAAGTGAGATTTAGCACTAAACAAGTAATTGTCGACCAACTTATAAAATCTACCTATCAGACGTCGGTACAGGTGTCTCCACTAGTGTGACTGGCAACTTAGGAAGTCTTTACTGCGTATGGCCCTCAGGCCCTTGGCCGGCTTTTTAAAACCTAACGAAACAGTTAGCAGTGAAATGAAGTGAGGTGGGCGAGCGAACTGGGCTGCGACGAAGCAGAGGTCGCAGACAAGTTAATTCAGTCTTATTTATGTACCGTCTGGCACAACGTGACATTTCATAATAAAACACCAGACCAGGCCGGCGTTCGACTCACTCGGTTATTTCAAGGCGGGAGAGAAAAGTTTGTTCAACGTCTCGTAACTTGGCATTACCATGCTCAAGTCTGCTATTTTAATTGAGCGTTAATTTGTAGATATTATAAGTTCTCCCTTTCATTAACAATGATACTTTGTTAATAGATAGTTTGTCAAATTATAAGACTATCTTATTATATTACTAAATTATAAATGCGAAAGTTCGAATGGATCTTTGTTACCAAAGAAATCAAGCTAGCGTATCTAGGTGAAATTTAGCACTGAGATAGATATATATATTATATATATATATATATATATATATATATATATATATATGATAGGTATAGGTATAATTTATTAGTTGGTTGTAATTGAAAATGTAATTCCCCCGTTTTGCAATCTATATATATAATGTATTTAATAAATTTCATAAAGAAACAACATATCAACAAACTTACACAGTTTTTTTTATCATTATTATAGTATGGATTAATCAATTACAATTGATAACAAGTGACTCACCATCACAAAAAAGATAATTCAATCGTAGACTACACGCACTATAAAAATAATAGGATAACATTAAGAATTGCTGCTTTAAAGATCCAAACATGTTGCCAATAGGTCTAGAGTCAGGTATGTACCGGAAACGTTTTTAATTTTCGAAAGTATTTACCACAATCACGTAAAAATGGCTTAAAGGATTTGCATGAAATAACAATTATTATTAAAGATCTAAACGAATGGAAAATTCCGGAGACACGCAGAGTTTATCTTGGATTAGCACACAGTGCATTCCGGGAAAATATTCAAATCCCGCGTGAAAACACGACATTCCAAAAATAACAAACTACGGGCTGGTTTCCAGTTAGCACTCGTGCTTTACGGAATCTCGAACATCATTTTAATAACGTTAATAAATCTCTAACAATAAGGCCATGACACCTACTACACCTTTATTCCCTAAACAATAAGCCTGTATTACGGTGTGGATACGAAAATAGTCCAAGGGCTCAAGGTTATAACACGACGACCTTCCGATGCTTGATCCGCGTTGAGCTATCGAGGGTTCATATCAACAATGTAGGTAAATAACACAAATAGAACTTTACGTTACATCTTCGTCATTCTATCTTATTACTATTTTTAATTCTGCGAAAGTTTAGGTAGATGAATATACATTAATCAATTAAGCCATACCTAATAGCTGAAAAAGTCTTTTGGATGGATTTTGGCACAGTGATAGATTTGAGTCTTGAGTTCTAAATAGGCTACTCATTCACATTTCAACGCGAACCGAGCCGCGCTCACTAGCTAGAATAAGTATAAAGCAGTATAATTATCTATAGAGCAGTAAAGTACTGCTTAAATAAGGAAATTGCAATCAACTTTACATTACTATTAATAGTTTTCAACACATTAGGTTTGCATAGGTAAGCTAAACACGTCACCTTTGTAAGGGATCGCGAACTTTTTTATCCTTTCCGGACAGAATGGGATATTTACCAACTGTCTGATGGGAGACATTAAGTAGTGAGCACATTCAGTTGCAGTGCAAAGCGATTCTCTTATCAATATCGCGCGTCGCACGTTCAATTATCATTGTTATTAAACATGACCTTCGTAACTGCGTTGTTTCAGAAACGCACTTTTCTCTATTAATTCATTACGTTATACATACCTATAAAACATCTTAACCAATACAAGATTAGTGGAAATAAGTCTTTTAGAAGGATTTCTACACTAAACAATCTTGGACTTGTACAGTATCCAGCGGCTGTCTTGGACTTATTTGATGTCTGTCCATCTAGAGGGGGATCTACCAACGTTTCATTAGAAGGGACATGCTCTTTAAAATCTGGAGATTCCACCGATATTACATAAATAACATGCATGAAACATTTAGTCTTAAAATTGTCTATTTTATGATAATCCAAGTCATGTTAGTTAATCTGGCGTTAAACTCCATTCCTATTGAATTAAAATTATAATACTTCTTGAGTTGCACAGATAACCTCAGACCTGGTTCACATATATATTTTAAGGTCATAAAGGCTTTGCGGGTGCGCTGCTAAAGTTTTTTTTAATCTCCAAATTCGTATACAAGGCGCATGTTACTCAGGCAACAGTGTCGACTATAAAATACAATAAAATTACAATGTAGTGAAATATCAACTTGGACAAGAACATTGAACCTCTTGGTGCACGCGGCACGTGTTGTTATCGGCGTGTCATTGCATGTTACCTTAGCAACTGCGCACTTTAACATGATCCTTTGATAGTAACCTGGTGCCCGATTCGGTAATTTTTGCCATAATTACCGAATCGGGCACCAACTACTTTACGGTACTTTAATTGAATGTCATCGAGTTGACAACCTTTCAATATATAGTCACCTATATAAATAGATAGTCACCTGGTGCCCGATTCGGTAATTTTTACAAAAGGTTGTCAACTCATCGCTATCAATTAAAATGTAAAAATTAACACTGCGACAGTTGCATTCCCATCGCAAATTTTGTACAGAGGTTCCAGGTTGCCACTTTTTAGCAGTTGGCAGAAAGGTTACCTGGAGGGGCTGGTACCTTAACTTAGCTGGAGCTTGAAAGTAAGCCACGTTCTCCAGTATGCTACCTACCAATTCCTTAGTATTTAGTTTCCCACCTGCTTGGGTATAGGCCCACTCTCTCATTGAAGGGAGGGATAAACAGTTTGGGCGCTGCTCAATAGCGAGTACCATACTGTGAGACAGCAAAATATGCTTATGTAAATGAAGTTCTCAACCAAGCATAATTGGTGACCTATTTACAATTGTTTGCAAGTGAGAAAGGCGCATATGTGGTTAACCTTTGAAGGGGTTTTCAGACACACAACGGCTCAAGTTTGGTTTTGAATGAAATTTAGTATTAGGATATCTTAGTCGGACTCTTTACCGAAAGATTTACTCATATTGAAAAATGCGAATGTGAATATATTGGTTGACTTTTTTTTTACACCACAAGTTAGTCTTTGACGGCATCTCACCTAAGTGATGATGCGGTCTAAGATGGTATCGGGCTAACCTGTTGGGGTTGGTTAACTCATACTGATTTCTACACGACATCGCGCCGGAACGCTCAATCGCTTGACGACACGTCTTTTATTGGTAGAGTGGTAACTAGCCACGGCCGAAGCCTCCCACCAGACCAGACTCGAGCCGGAAATCGAACACAGGACCTCCAACTTGATAATGCAACAGTGCACGCGCTGCGCCACGGAGGTCGTAAAACTTAATTACTTTCATAAAACAATAAACAGCAAGTATAATTTGCTAAAGTAAAGAACTTACATTTCTCGCTTGTGAAGTCACCACAACACAACACACCTGAGGATGATCCGGTGACGGGTCGAAACGTGCGTAGAGGTTCTAGTGGAAGATTTTGTGTGGTGTTATATTATACAAATCTCCCGGTTGTCGGCGGAATATAGCAAATTATACTTGCGGTTTATTGTTTATCATGCATGGACTTCCGCAAAGTAACGCCTGCTTCTATTCATTACTTTCATAAAGCAATTATCACATTAATTATAACAAAATATATATTATTAAGTAGGCAACAGTTGGACGGTCCAAAGACACGGTAGTTGTCTTCCAAAGTAACGCGTATATTTTAGCAGGGAGATTATTTGCTGCCGAGGGTGAACACGAGCGATGTGTACCTTTTCCGTTATCATGTATCTGCGCATGTGCAGTATATGCGCATGTTATCGCATGTGATCCAGCTAACTACTGCGTAGTTGTAGAAACTCGTTACGCTCCGCGGGCGTTACGTGACGTTCTTCAGTGCAATTCTGGATGTTTTTGTCGTGTTATCTAGTTAGTTATTGCAGTTTATTTATAATGCTTTTTCATATTATCATACCGTGCTAAAGATGTTAGACTATATAGTGTGAGCATATAACATGGAAATGCGAGTTGAGTCTGCGCAATATGTCTTAATTATAACGGTATCTAAATACGGGGTACACAGAAGAAATAAGTAGTCAGATGGATATAGAAACTTTAGTTATTTTAATTTAAAGTAGGTCTTAAATAATCGTACCGGTATAAAAAACATGTTACTAGCGATAAAATCATGAATGATTATAATATGCTCAGTTAAAATAATAATTCTGTTTGTAAATTTAACAAAGCATCATGGTGAGGCTGAGACACTGCATTTGATAATTTGCTTAATTTTACTATGTTAAGTGGCAAAATCAGTGATAAATTTTAGACTTATTTCTAAAAAGAAAAAATCTTTACTTCTCATTTAAAAAATATATTTGTCGGTAGTATTTTTTTTTCCAGCGTTTTATAATGAGCAGTCCGATCTAGCTCTAGACATTGTAACTAGTTCAAACTACGCAGTATATATTTAGAAAAACACACAACTTAAAATAATAAAGGCCAACATACAATAAATTTAGAGATTGCAGCAAGGTTAATCGATGCAGTGTATTAAAGGTAACGGTATCCTAACATCGCATATACGATTAATTTGTAATACGCTGTGTAAGTGTTTTATCTTAACCCGATTCGCTATAGGATTGAGTACATAAATCGATAAAATATTTTAGCAACTTGAATCTGCGCATGCTTTACAGAAGACACTACATAGAGTATAGTTGATACAAAAGGATTATGAACTTATAGATCACGATAGATATATATCCATATATAAATTGCAGCGAGTTGAATCTTTAATCAGTATATGTTTAGGGAAAATTATCTAAATTACTGTAAAGTAAATACATAATTGTAGTATCAAGTATTTAGGGTGAGTTGAATTCACGCAGTACGTCTTACAGAAGACACTAACTAACCTACCGGATACACAATAGGATCAAGTACATCGATGGCTGGTATGAGTTGAATCTACGCAACAAGTCTTGAAGCAGACGCTAACTAAAACCCGGATGCATAATAAACTCGAATACATCGATGGATACAGTGAGTGCAGCGAGATCAATCTGCGCAGTTTGTGTCAAAGAAGCCTGTGAGATGACGCTGGGTTTCCCCGATGATTTCTGTTGTTTAGCGCCGGCCGCCGAGGGCGAGTGTAGGTGTGTGTCGATGGCACGGCGCGGGCGAACGCATCGAGTGTCGAGACGCGAGACCAACTAGTCGCTACGTCACCAGTGCGAGCCGTACAGAACCAGCCCGCACCGCCGGCCGACAACCTGTGGTAGCTATGTGCGGAATGCGACTAGCCGCCGGTAGATTAGCGTGGGAGGTGCAAACTTGGTTGTGTTTACGTACTGCAAATGCGGATTGTTTGTGGCGTAATTTATTCCAATGAAAAATTGACGATTAATCATGTAGGTACGTGTGCCATATACCGTAGGCCAAAGACCCGGTTTAAATGTGGAGATGACGCAACTCTCGTTGGAATTTAATAAAAATAGTTCAGTTGCTACTCACGGCTCTAATATTTTACGCGGGGCAAACAAATGAAAATAAAGAATATTAATCTGAACTAAATTCAGTATTTGTTCAATTCATACATCGTAATCATTATTGCGTTTTTTTTCCCACTAACATTGTTCGAAAAAAAAACGCGGTTAATGTAATGCGCAATTCATGTCATGCATACAATATAAACCTTGTATTTTATCTCAAAGATACACAAACAGATTCTCGAGAGAGAGAGTCCAAACAACTTACGATCGTCACTTTTCTCATCTTCTAGTGCAGACATCCCATAAATCCAAAGTGCACTCCAAACTTATACGAAACAAACATAGAACAAAGAACTTATCACTGAACCCAATCATTTGGTTTGAAAACAAAGAGCCGAGAACACGTTTTATTAGAACAAATACGAACATAGAACACTTTAAACACAGCGCCACTATCGGAAATCACGGTGCGCGAGTGTCCCATGATTTAGTGTGACAAGTGACAAGGAATCGGTGGCGAGTGTCGCCGGCCGCCACACGGAGCGTGGGAGCGCAGTTCATATATTAAACTATCATTCGGAATGGTTGTTTGGGCCGGCGCGTCCTTGCGCGTCACTGGCGGCCGTGTGTTATTGTTGTGCAACAATGTTTATACACGTGGCGTTGTTGTGAGCGCGTTAACTTGTCAATATCGGCGGCGAGCGCGCGATAAGGCGCGAGTGTGTGCCGGCGATTGGTGCGGGCGGCCCGACGCTACTAACGCGCGAACTATAATAGCGCCCGCTAAGTAATACCCGAGCGGAGGACCACGTGAGTCAGGTGACAAGCATGTCGACATGAATTACGTACACCGGTGATTTTATCGACGAGGGATTCACTCAAGAGTACTGGGCGATTGCATTTTATTATAAACACCAATTAACTAAATTTGTACAGTTGTTGGTTGTACTGCAGACACGACACCTGTTATCTATTGATAATAGTTTTTTTTGACGTTAAGTTGGTGGACCTGGGTTCGATTCCCGGCTCGAGTGTGGTCTAGTGGGTGTTGTAACCTTACGGACAAACACGTGTCGCCAAGCGATTGTTCCCGCACGATGTCGCGTAGAAACCAATTAGGAGCATAGGTTTACCATACTCCTAACTGGTTAGCCCGTTACCAACCTAGACAGCATTATCAGTTACCACCAGTTTTAATAACACAATAACTATCTGTTCTCAGTAGTTGAGAAATTGCGTAATGTAATGGCCCACCAAACACTACACGATTTTTAACTGGTTTAAATGGTTTCCCACAACCGCCATGTTGATTTTATTAAAACTTATAGCCAGTTTCACTCGTTATAATCAAGCGAACCACACGGTGGATTAAAAAAATCATCAAAACCAAGGTTAGCCACCACCAGCTGATTACACAGCAGTGTCTTACTGCTATCGATCTTTCACCTGCATCCAGTACCCATTTGCCATAATAATACAACTGTCGTTGAGTAAAACATTTTATATGATAGCGACCAGTACGTTAGTAGCTGAAAAGTTCCCAACTTTCATCAGTACATCAAATCTACCCAGACTACCTTCTTAATTTTATGCTTCAAACCTACATATCGACCGCGAAACCGTCTTGGTCCGTTTTATTAGTCTTCGACTGGTGAATTATTCAGCGCGTTTTCTATTAAGCACTTAGCGAGAATGCATCTTGGTAGATTCTCAGGGCACGGGCGGCGCCGCAATCGCCGTATAAACATACAGCTAAGTCCTCATTTGCATCGTCTTGGCCCGCCCGCATTCTAACAGTAGCGTATTCTTTGAACTTCATTTCGTGTCGCCAAGCGATTTAGCGTTCCGGCACGATGTCGCGTAGAAACCAATTGAAGTGTGGCTTTACCATATCCTCAGGTTTGGTAAACACACACCACACTTACCATCAGGTGAGATTGCCGTCATGGGCTAACTTGTAGTATATATCATAAGGAAAGAATGGTTTCGAGAAAGTATTTGACGACCTCCGTAGCGCAGTGCGTGCGCTGTCGCTTTATAAAGTTGGAGGTCCTGGGTTCGATTCCCGGCTCGAGTCTGGTCTGGTGGGAGGCTTCGGCCGTGGCTAGTTACCACCCTACCGATAAAGACGTGTCGGCAAGCTATTAAGCGTTCCGGCAGGATGTCGCGTAGAAACCAATTAGGAGTATGGGTTTACCATACCCCTAACAGGTTAACCCGCTACCATCTTAGACTGCATCATCACTTATCATCAGGTGAGATTGCCGTCAAGGGCTAACTTGTAGTGTATAAAAAAAGTATTCTTTTTCTATGTAGTCTACAAAAGCAAAAAGGTTCACATAGTTCAAAAGTTTCCAAGGTTGGCTAGAAAATAGTGGATTTACTTTTCTCTTTTAAGTCTTTTACGAAATTAGAAGGTCCGTATGAGAGTGAGCCAATCATCACGAAGTACTCACTTCCGTAGTCTTCGGAGTACTATGGATCCTTAACCTTGATAATATAGAGGTCAAGTAGTGACTAAGTTCCTATTTGAAATGCCAACGTGCTGAGTAATAAGTACACATGCAACAAAATACGCGCCATGAGTTGAGTAGTAGACAACTTGTAAAAGAATAGGAAATCATCTATGAGAATAGAATACGAACATCATCATTCATTTAACGAAAACGCACTATGCCGTCTATTGCGATTAAATACAAACCTTAATTTATATACATTAGTTTTAAGTAGAAATCAGGATAACAAATACTTTTTCATTCAAGCATGAAATTAGCATTTGTATTTTACGATATTGACTGTTATGCATATAATTGTTCCTTGCTTATACTTTTAGAAACTGTAGTAATTAAGGATCTTTTATTTTGATATACATATATATCAAAATAGTTATATGTGAGCATGTTGTTGCTTAAGCATTTTAAAGCAGGAAACCGGCGAGTCGTCAACATTTTTATCCTACCAGGGAAAAAATAAACTTATATTAGTTAAAACAAATAAAATTAACAATAGTCGGTGGAACAAAGAGCTGCAAGATTAGGTGGACCTTCTAGGAAGTGAAGAAAAGGCACATACCTACCCACTACCTAAACTTTTGTTATGAATATTCGTTGGTTGGTTACTAGGAATTCAGACGTCTGACCTTGTCTGCTTGTGTGATCGCTGCCCGTTAGTATTAAGAATTAAAATTTAAAACTACGTTTAACCTTTAAAATTTTAATAGGCAAAAGGGCAGACTTTATTCCGAGAGGCCTTTAATTTGCATTTCAGTCTGTATTTTATATTGTACTAATTTTATTACGCACAAGGCCAGCGTGGGGGACTACGGCCAAACCCTTCTCATATTGAGAGGAGATCCGTGCTCTGTAGTAAGACGAGAATGGGTTGATCATGATGATGATGATGAATTTTATTATTACTACCATCAGAATAGTGGTGAAGATCTAACCTCTTAATCTTTCTTGCCATGTAAAGTGGACTGAGCTCGTCTTTAAGAAGTGGGAACTGGTAACTTAGATCACTTAGTACACTAAGTAAAAGCCATCAAGAACCGATGAAAACTGCTTGTATACATAATATTCTAAATTGAATTGGACCATTAAAACGAACAAATCCTATAAAATGGTAAATACACGTCAGGGATAATATCCATGCACTTTATAAGGTTTTCGATATTAAAGCATATGTAAATTAATATAAGATCCATTATCAACCATCCTAGAACAGGGTACAGGTCTTCCAATAAAATGATAAGGCTTTAGTCCACGATGATGGCCAAGAGCTGATTGGTAGACTTCACAAAACTTCGAAAACATTATGGTTTACTCAGACATGAAGGTTTTTCATGACCTTCACCTTAACCGTTTAAGCATTTGATATTTAATTTCCTAAAGCGTACAAACCTCCTAAAGGCTGGAGGTACGTGTCGGTGGTCGATCTCGGTCCCCCGAATGGAAGGCTGTAAACTTAACCACTACGCTATCACCACTTTTAGACAGACAGACACTACGTATTCCTAAATAATGCCAGTCTAGCCAAGTCAGAACATAAAACAAGCAGCATAATATATGAAATCACGTATCCCCAGGGATATGTCTAGATTCAAAGTCCGAATTTCTGATGCACAATGCATATATTATACACCTCATACACTAGAGTTAGAAGGGGCGAATACGTTCATAGTTAAATGTATTCGCCCCAGACACGAATAGATACCAGAATATCGCATCCATTCAGTCATTTCACAAAAAAAAAATACATTCTTAAAAAATCTATTCAAAAACACATTTAAAAAAGTTACTGAATACAAAGCAAAGAGGTCCTTTTTTATTTAACATGGCGGGCAAAAGAGCAGACTGGTCATCTGATGGTAAGTGATCACAATCGTCCATGAACGTCCCTAGCACCAGAGCAGCCAATGTTGCGCTGTCTGCTGAATACATGTTAATCGGTTTCTACTCTTCATCAAACCGGAATGCTAAGTAGCGGCCGAAGCGTCCCACCAGACCTCAGAGAAACTCAGATCGGGAATCTAAACCAGGATCTCCCGCCATATAATAAGACAGCGCACGCGCTACGCAACGGAGGTCGTCGACAATTTTACCTATGTTACTCTTTTAAACATATACTTAAATCTAGTTGAACAGTTTTACTAAACATTCGCAAATACTGTATGTATAAACGTTTTTTTTTCTGACGTAAAATTGTACTCGGTATTGAATTCGAAAATAATAATGCCAAAGTTATAAGTCATAAGTCTGAAACATTTTTTTAACGAAATGAACTATTGAGGCATCTAATTTTTGCAAAGTAATGTATAAAAATCCCGTATTTCAGAAAATACTTCATAAATCACATTGTTCAGAATACGTCGGGTATTGTTTGCATTCGCACTTTTAAAGTTAAAAAGTAACCAGGTTAGTTTAAATTTCGTGTTAGTTTATAAGAGGTCATTAATTATATTAATGATTTGTGCTAGTACATTCGAGCCGATGATGAATGACGATCCGTCCGATGTATCTCCTGGAGTCAAAAGCATAATCAAATTAAAGTGGTTTTTTTGTCTCTGTTATTGTTGGTTTGCGATTGAGTGCGATATTACTTTCGTATGAAATTATCTGATGGCCTGGTTTGTCTAGATAGGACGGATGTAATATTGCTACATATGTCTTCTGACGAGATTCGAGACGCAATATGAGGTCTCAAATAGTTTTAAAAAGTTCCTGTGATTACTACTGCACCTAGCCTTGCTCTCCTTTATTTAAGGCCCATAGTTAGCGACTATGTTTCAGATTCATATGTTACAAGCAGTAGTTGTTATATGCTTGATAAAATGTATCAAAAATATACTGTTAAATTGTCCATATCTACGTCTACTATCTACTTAGTTTAACTCTTATTTCAGTCACTTATATTAATTTTTAAATAAAAAGGATATCTTATATACAACACAGTTTAAAGGTGAAGTAACATAAAACACTTTTCAAGGTGACCTCATCAGTGCATCAGACATGACAGGCGTCAAGCGCAATCCTATAAAAAAACCGGCAAAGTGAGTTTATGAATCGCCCGATCCACACAATGCAATACTCTATACTATTAAAATAAAAATAATGGAATATATCTATGTTAATATCGAACAAAAATTATCAAAAAAAAAAACGTTGTTATAATTGGGACCTCTTTTAAATGTTTTTATTTCTTGTTATAGCTCAAAAATGAAAATGAAAAAATTTTTATTCAAAAAATACGTTTTACATAACATTTATCCGTTGTTGGGACATCCTTTTAAGTAATTATTTTACTTGTGCCAGGATGTCCTGCATTCCGTAAAATGTATATAATATGTATTATATATGTATATATTCTTATATATATAAAATCAAATCAATAACCAGGAGTGTGTGTGTGTGTGTGAAATAGCTGCAACAGAAATACAAATAACGATCCGTGAGATCAGTCTGACTAGCAGACATACAGACAGACGGGGGCACGAACAACGAAGGCTTAGTAATAGGCTAACATTTCACCCTTCGGTTACGGAAACCTAAAAATAGTATAACTGATAAACAGTGTGTGAGTGAGGCGCGAGTGTACCACGCTAAGTGCAGATCGAGTGAGCTGGGCACCGAGGCCGCGAGGCCGCGAGCCGGTCCGGGGCAGGTTTAACGTCCGGCCGGTCCGTCTGGCCGTTAACCCGGGGCCCGTGAGGTGTGCGCGAAAACAACGCGCTCGCGCCGTTATCGACGCTAACACGCGATTGTGGCAGATCATTGATGAATATTGTTGTTATAGTGGAGGAGATCGCCGCTGTTTTGGCGCGCCTTCTACTGACTATCATTTAGTATGGTCTCGTTTGTTAAGTTAGCTAGCGTGTTCGCTTGCGGTTAATGTGGGTTCGATTCCGGTGTTTCAGTTAACAAATTTCGGTAATAATATAAATAAATAGTTTATCGGAGTTTTTGTACCGCGCAACTTCGGACGCCCGTTAAGCCCGGCTCTTGCTGTAACGTGTTATAACAATCTTTATAGCTACTGATCCGCATGGGAGCAGCATGTTGGTAATTGAGATATGCGTTACCTTGCGGAAGTCAGTTAAATACTTTTGTTTTCCTAGTATTATAACGTACACTTGGAGGAAATATCAAATATATATTTTGGCAAAATACTCAGGCCGCGATTGCCAAAGTAATGTGAATACAAATTCTGCCGCTTCCGGAAATTTGCTAAGCATTATACTTTAGGTGTAAATTCCATGACATACAATGAACGTTTAGTTAATTTGCGAATAAAATACACGGTGCCATTTTTAATTTCTTTAACCCTTTTTCACCACACAGTACAGATCTTCCAATACGCGCTCTTAACGCACTTCTCGCTCCGACTCGTGAGCATCCTATGAAGAACTAGACTACAACGTACAACTAATGTTTAAATAAACTCCGAGTCACCTAAGTATTATCATTATTATTATGGTCTCTTTCATAGTCTATCTCTTTCCCTTTTTCAGCCAACAAAAATTTCGGACATAATGTACTTCGTAATATTTTATTACAAATAGCCAAAAAACCGATAAGTCCACTTTGCACGGTATTTAATAATAATCAAAAATTAATATATATGTTAGTAATTATTAATGTATATGTTAATAGCTCTTGGGTTGATTTAAGTATCAATGATAGCTATTGCTATAACAAACTTAATGTAAGGGATTATTAGTTTACACATTGTCGGCTTTATTTGACCAGTATTTTGTTTTTTATGCCTTAACACCTTTTCATTTACGTGCTTGCGAATGCAATCATGTGTTTGTGGTAGGTGGTAAACAAAAATATTCGTGATGCCTGCGGAAGCTAAACTTAAATAAAAAGGCTCGAACGACAGGTCTGTGTCAAGTGTAATTTCACGGTTGCCATTCTTTTTGAAATTTTAATTTTGTATATTTTAGTTACCATTCTCTCTAAAATTCGCTTTTTTTTAATTTAATAAATTTTATTTAAGTTTTAGAAAATATACATTTTGTTACCCTGACAGTTAATTCAGTGTTTCCAGGCCCGGAAAAGCTTGACAATAATCGTTATAGACGATAAGATGGTTGTGTGATTACGGCGTGAATTTTTCGCTGTTCGATTAGGTAAGTGCTTAATGTCTGTCAAGCATTGTTAATAGAATATTAAGTATTGTTTCTTCATATTCAAATGATGCAATGGTAATGCTATATTCAAACCGACATCGTGTGCGGTCTGTCAACAAAATGGCATAGCTCTCAGCGCTGCTAGCATTCGCTCAACGAGTAGATTATTATGTCTACCGTTTTCTCGTTCTCATTGAGACCAGATGAGAAAAAAATAAAATTTTATCTTTTGACTTAACATCATGTCTCTATTCACCATTTCCATTTTTCACTGTTCTGTTTAACCCTGAAAGTCACTGGGAAAGCAAATAATAATATAATTTCGAGCACTCAGGCACACAAACAAATGTGTGATGTTATCACATTAGCTTAGTTATTCCGAGATAACAGAGACACTAACATTATTTATTTGTAATATAATAGTAATAGTTGGTATAAAATAATTTTTCGTATGTATTAAGCAAGGATTTAAGGATGACCAGTGCGGTACAAAAAAAAAACTTCATAGTGAAGGTCGAGACCATCCACGTGGGGCCGTCTCGGGTAGCCAGTGTCAGATAAGTGATCAGACAGACAGTTAGCATTGTCCAACTTCTCCGCGATAGGTGGCTATTGCTCTACATTGCGCAGGCGCGGGCGGCGCAAAAACCGGCGGTCATCGACGCTGGGGCCCGCAGGGATGCGAATTCAGTATACTTCCATACATTTTCATTTGACTACTGATCATTTATTTATGCTACATCATTACCACTTCCCCCCTCGGCCATTTAATGTCCTCTTTTGGCAGGACTCAGTTAAGCCTTTAACTTGAACTTAATCGTATTTTTTTTTAGCTCTAGACTCGTACTTGTCATATGTTGACAGAAAACCCCAATTTCACAACAGCCCGGTTACATTACAGCCCGGTTACGCTGTGGCAACCAATAGGGTTTGTACAGCTAATAGACAGTCCGAAAAAAAAACAATATCACACATTTTTTGCCAGATTTTATTCCGGAACAAGAGTCGAACATAGCAAAAAAAACATAATTTCTTACGTCTCATAATACAATTACTTTTATATTATAAAGTTAAGTTTTACAAATTCAAACTTAATAGAGTACAATATTTATTAAGTACCAGCCAAAATATATAGTAGACTAGTTCGTTATTGGCCTTCATATTTAGTTTCTTAGTGATCTGTGTCAGAGATATGAGAGGGGAAATTGTGCACCCAAATTGACGTAATAGGTTTTACCAAGATTTGGTTAGGGGAGGTGTTGCATGGCCTAGTTTAGGCAACCACGACCCAAGTAATTTAATGGGTGAAACATTTGATGATGAATTCCAAAGGACTGTTATTAATCTTAATAATTATATAATAAATATGAAAATTGAGTTTTCATATCGTATATTTGGCGCCCTTATTTGCTTAATTTATAACTTGAAGAATGACATAATATGCTATTTTTAAAACCATGGGACCCTTTCCCGCGGTTTTACCAGTTAGTCCAGGTTTCATACCGGCTTGCTAACTTTATTTGATTGACGCTATCCTTAATTTGTTATTCTGTCAATGTGCGTGTTTTCGCAACTTAATTGAATTATTGTGCTATTTAATGAGAATAATATTTATTTTCAGATGACAATAAAAAAATCGAGATTTTCGCAACAGTAATGAAAAGATATTCATGCTGCGCCCTAACTCGATACGCACGACGCTATAATTTTTACACACTTCACAGGATGACACAAAAAATCCCTTGGATGAAGTCTCATTTAACCAAAAATGCTAAATGAGACTGGAATTAATTAATTCATTTAAGTCTACCGCCAAGTAGGTACGAAACGAAAATATAGGTAGGTACATTATGATAGCTATAGCTATCATTCATTCACTAATTAGTTGAGATAGTTAAATAAAATAACTCATAATTACCAAAAATTATTTAAAAAAAATGTAACCCACGTTAATTTAAATAATGAAACATAAAACCAACGTCCGTACACAATCACTTCCGTCGTAGAGTTTTGACTTACCATATTCATTCAATTATATATTAAAATAAACCACCGTTCGCCGCGCAAAAACCTTCGCGGCCGGTCGTTGACACCGAGGGGCACTTTAGGGCTGACTCGTCACACTCCACGGCAACGCGCCTTATAATATACCTACTTAACAAAGTAGGTATATATTAAAAGGCGCAAAATTGCCTGTCTATCGGTACCTATTCTTAGTGCATGTGCCAAGAACTATGCGATTAAGTTATTTCCTCACCTTTTCCCCATGGAACTTCGAGATATCGCGAGTGCCTCTTAAATTCTTTTTCGGTTACCATTTATAAAGTAGGTAAGTAGATACTTTTAAAACAACAGTTTTTGTTTTAAGGTATATTAAGGGGCATCTTCTAAGCAAACCCTGATATGTGATTGTTAATAGCTATATTATAAACTACACAAATATTTTGATTTGTAACTAATATGAACCGGGTTGATTCTTGATTAGGCTAGGTAGGTTTTGCAGTTGGCTATTTGTAGATTTGTTACAGCCTGCCAAACTGGTCACTATGCAAGTGTTGCGTTCCAAAATAAATACATTGTCATCCGGTGGGAGGCTTCGGCCGTAGCTAGATACTATAGTATCGACAAAGACGTATTGCCAAGCGATTTAGCGTTCCGGCACGGTGTCGCGAAGAAACCAATCAGGAGCGTGGGTTTTTCATACTCCTAACAGGTTAGCCCGCTACCATCGTACCACCAGGTGAGATACCCGTCAAGGGCTAACTTGTAGTGTATAATAATAATATTTTAGTCAACGACGTCGTGACACCGCGGTATATAGCATTCATACTTGTCTATTAACTGGCATCAATTAAAATCACATCGATTTTTAAAAACGTAAAAACGTTGTTGCGAAATCGGGTGGAATTTTACATGTTCGCATCGTTTTACCCACGTCATTTATGTGATTACGTTTCACATACCCACCTAGTAAAGCTATTTTTATCTTTGACATGCTTTGATGGTAATTGATGACGCAGTGTAGCGTTCCAACCTGGGAAATGTGGCAAGACGATGTAGAGTCGCACATATATTTTTTTGGCTTTCCAAGGACTAATACACGGTTTTACACGTAAGTAGGTAGATTTTTTTTCCAAAATAAACTGATAACTTATATAAATGATTATAATTTTTTTTGCGGTGAAATAAAACCTGGAATACTTGACAAAACTAACTTTCCCCAGATCTAAGCAGACATATTACCAGGAGTATATAGCATAATGAAGGTGTAGAATTAAACTGTTGGCCAAGTTATTGAACAACAGCCGTCTTTTTCTTTGGATGCTAGTATTTTTAATTTTTGGGTAGTGATCAAATTTACTTGGTTGTCGGCCCGTCCGTAACTAAAAAGCAAGACATATAATGTTAGCGATAATAAATCCAATTAAAATGCAAATGTTTGTCGGTGCGCAATGAAATCGTGGCCGCAAATAATAATGGGTCGTGCCATCGAGTATGAGACTATGATACATAATGAATCGATGTGATAGACGGAGCACTAGAAAACCAAAATGTAAATTAAAGCGATGCCGGAACCACTTTATTTAGGATTCAAAATAGAACAAAATAAAATCCATTACTAAAAGCGCCAAATAGTGAAATATTTTCAAATTCCATAAACTGACATCAACTGTATTTGACTGACTGGAGACATTGTGGACTCACTGTAATTGTATCCTTCCTAACCCTACCAGAATCGCAACCTAGCACTACTAAGAGCATCTACAGGAGATGACCATTCATTATCGATAACTTTGTATTTACAAAGTTGGTGCTGCCACATTATTTGGACGTTCTGATTGGACATTAAATATCATCTTCGTATTTCATTGCGTTATACAATACGCAATGCCATTTAACATCATTTAGATTTAATTGCACAACTATTCGTGTCGGTAAAGCTAGCTGTGCAGACAAGGCCGCATTGCTTTTATATTCCCCTCTTGTTTCATCCTAGCATCTGCGCAGGATAAGTATTTCGAGTAACTTATATTAGCGTGGTGTATAAAAGAACTAACAGTATGACATTAAAATTATCACGCAGCTGGTAGATTTTTCCGCCTTACTTGACACTTATCGTCATATTTTGGACAATTCACACAATATCTTTATAAATTGTAGCTTATGTGTTATTCTGATATATAAGCTTTATTATGGAAAAGTTTCTTTAAAATCCATTTAGTAGTTTTTACGTGAAAGAGTAAAAACGTCCATCCATTCATCCATCCATACTTACAAACTTTCGCGTTTATTATATTAGTAGGATTCCGACGCGTTAACCATCTACCTAATTCCTTTAGTCTGAGGACGCTGAGGTGGAGAAATCTTGGCCATTTGCATTGGGTACCTGAATACCCACACAGCGAAGGGGCCCACGACTTGTCCTCGCGCTCTCTACGATCACCTACCACGAATTGTTATTGAACTTTGTTAATAATAATTGATTAGCATAATGTTAATCGGTGGTGGGCAAAGTGTACGTATGATGAAATATTTAAAATTCTACATAGTTAATGAGATATCAACACGTCTGGGTCTCGTGACACGTGCTCATTAAGCGACTTTAGATGCTAGGTTTCGCCCGCTTCTTCTTCCACGTGGCCGTTTATTTCGTCGAGATATACTCAATAGTATAAAAAAAATCGGCAAAAGAAATTCGACACACACACACAGTATTTTGTCTATATGTGTACCAAATTAAATTTAAATCCGTTTAACCCTTGAGTGTTTTACAGTATAGAAAACCTACACTTACTATTTACTATTTAAATTATAAATAACAGATTGTGTACAAATGTATAATACATTGTGCATAATTTTCAGTTCAGTTGAAAATGTTATAATAAATTGAATTCAGTAGAATGTAAAATATTATAGCCGCAATGTATGTTATAATGTTTTAATATGTAATTTTGTAAGTTTTAAATTCATAACAATGTTTTTCCCGCGGCTTCACTCATGCTAACGAGTTCTTTGAAGGACAGGCGTGGCGTGGCGTTCTCATGTTCTACAAGCCACTAATTTTCTTTTTCATGATTTTTTATGTATCTGTTTCAAGCGGACGTCTTTAAGAGCGTGTGCATAGCCTGATCCGTTAATTTTTTTTTTTTTTTATCCACTACAAGTTAGCCCTTGACGGCAATCTCACCTTATGGTAAGTGATGATGCAGTCTAAGATGGTAGCGGGCTAATCTGTTAGGGGTATGGTAAACCCACACTCCTAATTGGTTTCAACACGACATCGTGCCGAAACGCTAAATCGCTTGGCGACACGTCTTTATCGGTAAGGTGGTAACTAGCCACGGCCGCATTAATGATTTGAGCTGTGCGTTGAATATAGAAAGAACCCAGTTTTATTTTTAAATGTATTCTTAAGCAGCTTAGTAATTTAAATAGATAAACACTTAATAATTATATAAATTCAAAACAAGTGTAAAATACAAACTATATTAGCCAATCAAAACATAACCTAACGGAATAGGTACTTCATGAGCATCAGCAGCACAAATGAATTTTAGAATGATCCGTTAATATCAAACCCACGAACGCTACATTATGTGATATAATGACGCTAATATTAAGCGAAACTAAAGATTGCCTTTTAAGAGTTTCAATCGGTCAAACGGTGGTAGGGTCTAATAAATCCGTTCCGCATTCCAATGTGAAAAGAGATTCATTCACGGACTGCAGCCGAATCGTCTAGACTGTGTGTCGGAGAAAGGTGACCAATGACCATTCACCAACGAGACGGCCTGACTACATCGCGTCTGAGATATGGCCACTTAAATAGTTACCGTTAACATCCGACTATCACCACGTGCGCTTAAGCCGGTCGCACTTGGTTTGCGATTTCGTAAGAATATAAGCATTACACGTCGCGTCACGTAAAACGATGTGGTATTTCGGATTGATTGTGGTATTTCCATTCCCGAAAATTTACCGATTATTGCGATAATAATAGTAGTATAGTTTTAAGTGCGAAGTAGAAAAGTACGCAAAAAAAAAAACTTAACAAAAACAATTTATATTTTTGTTAACTTTTTTCAAGTTCTTCGCAAATTCTGTACCTACTACTAACACATATTTTACTAAATGTTGCGGAAAGAGAACTGTCTGTAACTATATATTTTTTTAATAGGATTAAAAATCCATATTAGTCTGGTTACTAATGCTTCCAATGCTCAAAACATTTATTTGCTTAACCGATTTTTTTTTTATCCCATAAAAACACTTTCCTCTCAACCGGAATAAAAAGTATACTTAGTTGTCGTCGCCAGAATGCTATCTATCTCTGTACAAAATTTCATCTAGATCTTCACTTACTCATATGGTCAAATTATAAATCATGAGTATGTAGGTGTATAGGTAGGTAGGTGCATAAAAAAATATTCGCACCGTTGTTTTAAAAAAATAACAGTAATCTTTATTGTTGGATTCTAAATCTGTCCATCACTTTCGTTCCGATTGTCATCAGATGAGTAGTATGGAGGTTTAAGCTCTAAATTCTTTTCTACCATGATAGTATAGGATATTTATTGATAGCCTGAAACATGCACGTACTCTCCCCTCTACAAATGAAAAGCTAGGCAAATTCTGTATCTCAGACATAATAATATGTTACAAAGTTAAACAAAAGCCTGCTGAAAGCAATCTCTTTACTAGACTACGCTGCTGGGACTACATGATAGTATGTATGCAGAATAGTAATGCATATGATTTAGGTACGTTTTTATGTACGAAGCTTCATTATTAAAAAGAATGAAATAAATTACATGTCTATAATTTTCTGGTAAAAACGTTAAAGCGACGTTTAAGACGTTCGTTCGACGAACTTCAATACTGCAATACGACAATGCATATAATCAAGTCACCTTTCTCCAATAAAAAAAAAACATTTATATAGATTTAGAAAATCCTTTCTTCCTCACATTTGTCATAATTTTGATACATGAGTACAAATTTTTGAATCAACTTGAAGAATAAAAAGTTTTCCTGAGAATTAAACACCCTCCCCCTTTCACTCTCTTAGGGGTTGAGTTTGAAAATATTCTTTCTTATAGTGGATACCTACGCTTTATAAAGAATAAACCCTCCAAAAATCATGTCACATTGATATATCAGTCTGACACGAATATGAATTTTATATATATATACTTAAATCTACTGACTATCAAAGGCTATCAAATTATAGGTATACCAAAAAGATATATGATAAAAAGAATTCAAAAATAGCAACCGCTTATCCGAATCATTCACCTTATTATTAACATCAAAAATTGTTTTCATATTTTTATACGTGTAAGCTCACGAAACAGTCGGCAACTGGTCTGTGAATTTTGACTGAACGTCGTTTTAAATAATAAAACGCCACGATTAAAATCCGCTATAGTTTAATTTCGAGAGAAAATGTGAACTCTTTAAGGCATTTAATTGTGATTTACATAAAAAATACAACGTGAGTAGTTTTAATACAACTCGGGTGTGTTTAACGGTAGATAACTGAGCTTTATCTACGAGACCAATTTCTCATTGTTTAATGATTATAATATTATACGTTATAAGACAAGTGCACAGTTTTAAACGTCTTATACCTATACTACTCATCACCATTAGCTTAGTTAATGACGGCGGCTGTTTCAAGACCACCTCTCTCATGTGAGAGCAGCGGATATATGATCCAGTACGCTGCTCAAAATGTGTAGTTTTTCTGTTACGGCATATTTTGAGCAGCGTACTTTGCAGAAGCTTCGAATTTCTTTTAATGATTTTTATTTAATTTGGTGTTTATACTTCGTTGCTATGCTGCCTCTTGTTTGCTTTTACTGCGACTTATTTGTAATCCACTGCTTCGTTATAGTGGTTGGCATGATCGATTACAGATCAAGTGGTTCCAGTTTCAAAACCTGGATCGGGTTCGGGATAAAAAATATTTATGTTAAGAATTTTTTAGTATTAGTCCGTAGTTAGAATGGCAGTTAGTGACAAGTCAGGTATAAACACGTGGGTAGCCGGGTAAGGGATTCCTAGCAGTGGGTCGTTTATAAGCCAAAGTTGACGAGATGATGATGAGTTTAACGGACTCTTTGACAAAAGATATGTAATCACCGATTTTGTAACTTCCAGCATCAGCTACCGTCGAATTGGGTTAACGTTGCTTGATCACCGCATCGTTGATAAGCGCGGAAACTAAGCCAACAAATTTAAGTTAGACCTGGGCGCGATTTGAGCCCTCTTAGCTTTAGTTTTATCTTGGCGAGTGTAGTTATCACCATCACATCAAGAATAGAAAAAATTAAAAATGTCATATATTCGGACGATTCATAGATGCCTGTAATAGTTTTATATGAATAAAGCTATTTTTGATTTTTAACACCTAAACGAAGCATTCGAGTTTGATATATATGTATTTTATCGGCGTTCACATAATAAGGTAACTACTACAGTTTTAACGAGTCGCCAAGCCCGGCCAATGGAAATGAGAAAACGTTTAAAAGCAAGTAAACTATAGCAGGTTACTTTCGAAACACGATATCATCTACATGACGCCCGTTGCACGAGCGTTTTGGTTTAATAGCGGCGCACCGCGGGGCCGGCCGGCATCCGCATAGCAACAACTTTCAGACGCTCAATGAAAGTTGATCGCGGCACCGGCGGCGGCTAGGGGGGCCGCTGTAAATATTCGGCACTCCCATCCCATTTGGGGCACGCGTTTAACGCTTTCAATTTATCGTGCGATACACAAGAAAAATTTTTTATTTAATACCTCAGTGGTGAGGTTTCTTGGAAGCGGTCGGCTCCGCTTTCATTTCGCAAAAGATATAATAATGAATAGAAATTGTTCGTTGTTAAATCAACATCACTTGAGGGTACTCTGTTATCGCAGCGAAATGTGCGTAACGAGCGGATTTTGAGAGAGATTTTATAAATATTAAACTGATATACATATGTGGTGGAATATGGCTAAACCCTTCTCATATTGAGAGGAGACCCGTGCTCTGTAGTGAGCTGGTAATGGATCATAATGATGATGATGATACATATATAAAAAATTATGATGTTGAATGAGTTTATCTCAAGCTCCTATGATTTTTTGCTTGCAAGCATTACGTAGGTCACGTAAGAAACGTGTAAGCAAGTTATCATATTATGGAATCTAGCCAATTGGAGAGCACGTCACAACCCCAACAAGATCACCCTTTCGAAGGCGCAACTGTAGGGCCAACTCCTGTTGATACATATGTATATGTAACGATTATTTAAAATGACTAGAGAAGAAATCCTTTTCTGAAAATACGTCCACGTGTAACAGTATAGTATAGTATGTTTTCCGGCTATCGAAGTATTCTCACGAACAGAATGCCATCTATCTTGACGACCTCCGCGGCGCAGTACGTGCGCTGTTGCATCATAAAGTTGGAGGTTCTGGGTTCGATTCCCGGCTCGAGTTTGGTCTGGTGAGAGGCTTCAGCCGTGGATAGTTACCACCCTACCGACAAAGACGTGTCGCCTAGCGATTTAAACAATACATGTCTAGCGGGTAGAAACCAATTAGGAGTATGGGTTTACCATACCACTAACAGGTTAGCCCTCTGTTATCTTAGACTGCATCATCACTTACACCAGGAGATTGTAATCAAGGGATATCTAGTTAGTGTATTAAACAAAAATCTCATTGCGATCTTTTCAGAGTTTAAGGCGTGAAACGGTACTAAGACAAACCAGAGATTAAGTTAACGAAAACTTTCAGTTGATGCCTTCAGTACAAACCCAAATACAATGGAGATTGTGAGTAAACAATTTTGTTATTTTTAAGAACGCAATGTATCGCGAACACAAGTATTCGATCTAATAAAATTAAAAACCCGACTCGAGAATCATACCTAGGACCTCGAGAACCGCAATCCGTAGTCGAAAATGCTCTATTAAAACGACATGGCTATGTAACACTGGCCATTAAATCTAAGAATAGTCCTGAGTAGGTTAATTTAATTTAGAACATAGTTCGTTAATGTTAGCAGATAATTTGTTTTCAGTTATGCTTGTCTATTTATAGCGAGAGTAATAATATTCGCATTCGGTAGGAGGGTCTACTCCCACTTACCCTTTAGTTGAGACGAAATTAAATACCTCGTCCTACACATACGCCCCCGCATAATAATGCTTGATAGCATTCCATTCGAGAGTAAATTCAAGTAAATTATAATCTAAAAGTTATGGAATAAACGAGTAGTTCGCAATAAAACTTGTTAAAATCTAACACTCACTAAAAATTCCGTGTTTCAATTAATTTGGACAATACATATAAACGAAAATCATCGTATAATCGTCACGTATAATCGAAAGCATGAATACAGTTTGTTAAATGACAATAAACCCTTTTATAGTCTGGCCGGCTTTTGGTTAGCGATTATTACCATGCAACAGTCATGGGACACGGGGATACATAGATATACCTGCTCAGAACTGACTCAGTCAAAACCAAGGTAAAGGTAAGCCTTTGGGAATTTGACAACCCGCCTAGCGCAGTAAACTGATACTCCCGACTTTATATTAGATACCAGAGAAGCGAATAATTTTTGTGGGAATTAAATTATTTTGTACTTTCTGACGATTATTATTACCATGTTAAAACCGAAAGCAATGGTCATAAATATGCTTAGAAAAAAAATTAGGCCCACACAAAGTCTGTCATACCGGCAGTTAACGACTGGATTAAATTAGATTAGCGACTAGTTTAAACCTTGGCATTAGGTCGTATAGATCACACCGAACACTAATATATAGGTATGTTTAATAACGGAATTCTTATGCCATTTTATTATTATCCGAAGTTTGTAGTTAGGTAATCAACCCCGCCGAATCTGTGTGACCAGACACGGTTTCCTAGAATCTGGGTATCGGGAGCATTATCTTTGTTTTATTTAGGTAGATCCGGCATAACGATATCCGATGCAGTGCCAAGAGCGTGGGTGGTGAGAGAATCTGAACTAGTTTATACCACCACATGAAATCACAGATGTACTTATCACATAATTAGGACGCGCTTTTGTAAATTGATACGATAACAAATACTACAAATAATATTTACATAGCATTACTTTCCTATGCTACCGCGTCTTTATTTAGACCAGCTTCGTATCTTCGAGTTCGAGATACCACCGATAGATAAGGAAGTTTTTATTTTGTATTTGTATTAAGAAACGTATTTAGAACTTGTTGTGATTCTTAGTAACACTACAAATACAAAATCAAATTAATCAGAACGAAAACATACTTTATTTCAAGTAGTCTTATTTCTTAGAATTACTTACTACCGACAAGAAGCCGCTATAAATTCAGAAGTAGCCCTTTTCAAATAAACAACATTTAACAAATCAAAACATCAACATTTATTTAATAAATTCAATATATATTTCCCTAGTAGAAAGACGTTGAAACATCGAAAAACTAAGAAAAATATTCATACATATTAAAACCAAAACCACCATGTCAGAAATTAGGATCTTTTGACGTAACATTTATGTTTGTATCCTCCCTAAATAGAATCCACGTGGATTTTGACGTCTTCCCGTTGTATCCCGTGCTACAGAAGATCTAACGACGGTTATAAATTTCGGAATACAATATTGCGTTTCGATCCCGCTCCCTACACAGAGCATAGCCCCGTATCGTAAATAAACATCAAGAAATGAAGCGATTTATCCAGTTACAACGGATATTGTAAAGGCCATTGCAAACGGCGGACATTTAATCGGACTATAGTTTAAGACTGCAATCTGTAGAGCGTACTTTGACTGCTCAGCCAAAGTTAGTATTAAAACGATATGGACATATGCCCGACACACACACAACGTTCTCTCTCATTTTAACTGCATCTTAAATAAGATGTAAGGCTAATCAAGCTGTATTGATTAGGGGATAAAAGTTTTGTCGATAAAGTCTAGAGATCTTTTAAACTGTGCCGATGTAACTATTTTTGGCGAATTGTTTGGCGACGGAAACAAGTACTGCCCAGATGCCTGATAAAACGACTCTGCAGTGATCGGTGCAAGAATACACTGAGGGTCGTTGATAAAACCGCCTCTAGTGAGTCACTACGATCGGTATGACCAGTTTCACAAATACTTGCAATTCGATGTATTTATGTACGAAATCTAATAACATCAGCGTAAAATGGACCAAATCGTTCTTGTATTAAAGTTGAACATCCTTAATACAGTTCATTCCGCATAGTTGCTGTTACTGTGGCTGGCAGTAATAGATGCACATAGATATGGACACTCTGAAACGAATATTCAGCAATCTCATACTGAAAGTCGCCATTAAATAACACTAGAAATCTAATCTAATCGTTTGAGTTATAGTTGCGAGATACACAAATCGGCTTTCGTCCGATCTTACATTCATGAACTTACGCACTTCCGCAATTCCATAGTTCATCATGATCAATCCATTACCGGCTCACTACAGAGCAGGGGTCTCCTCTCAATTTGAGAAGGGTTTGGCCATAGTCCACCACGCTGGCCATGTGCGGATTGGCAGACATCACACGCCTTTGAGAACATTATTGAGAACTCTCAGGAGTGCAGGATTCCTCACGATGTTTTCCTTCACCGTTGAAGCAAGTGATATTTTAATTGGCTTAAAACGCACATAACTCCGAAAAGTTAGAGGTGCGTGCCCGGATTCGAACCGCCGACCTCTGATTAGGAGGCTGACGCCCTAAACACTAGGCTATCACCGCTTCTAATTTCATAGTTATATACAGTATATTATATAACCGATAAAACAACAGCTCGGATGCCACTGAATAATTTGTAGTCTGCGGGGGCTCCAAGTGCGATGAGAATAATTGTGTACCAATTTAACACTGTCGGGTACACGTCGGTGCGGGCATAAAAGTCGTGTTATCTAATAAAAGCATCAATGCAAGCGCCCATCTGCGAGGGTTGAACGTAGAATTAGGTTAAAGGTTGGGGAGGTCGACGCCGCGTTAAGCAGTTTTGGGGTCGAGGCTACATGAAGCGATTAATTTAGCACAAAATAAACTTCCCTTTACATCATAAAAATTGTTATTTTTCTGGTACTGTTATGTTGTTTACTAGGGTTCTTTTCCTGTTATATACGAATAATTCGATTGATATATAGTTCGTATACAAATTGATTGATCTAACAAAAAAATATCTAGATACGTGCAGAAACCAGTCCATAAGCTGAAAGAAACCAAGATAGTTGTATGGAGATTTTTTTGTCTATGCCTGCCTTTTTTTTTTTAATCTGATTAATTGCGCGGCAAATGTGGGACTGTTTTTTATATGCGGGAAGCCTTATATCAAATGATGAAGCAACAGGGTATTTTTGTGCAATAATGTACAGATGCATAAAAAGTTTTCATTGCTATTAATTTTACCTGATAATTAACGACTGAATGAAGTCGCGGCGACAAATTGTCAAAAAGATTTATAATATATTTTTATTTATTATTATTTATCTTAATTTCTACAGACCCTTAAAATAATAGGATAAGGAAAAATGTTATCTACTATGTAAGTACCTAACTGGTCTTATTTATTTACAATGTAAAAGTGATTTGCTAGTCAACCCTAATCAAACGCAAGAGGAGGAGAATCAGGTCAATAGGATATAGGGCAACACCCATAGGTGGGTCACAGTAGGGCTGTGTGCACTCAACTATGTAAATCCATGCACACGTGAAACATGCAGTTGTTCCAAAGGTGATAGCATGGAAAATTGTATTATGGGTATCAACGGTTACCCATCCTGGTGATACAAATACAACCATGTGTAATACAGATGGGGTGGAAGATCAAAAGGAAAGTGCAGTTACAGAGTGTAAGCATGTAATTACAGTAAGTAACGGTAGTTAGTGGGGTGTACATAGTGCATCAGGGATGATTCATACGAGTTAAAAAATAATGTAAAACTTATCTTTGATGATCAACTGCATAGTATGGAAAGGTGAATTTCTAAAATATTGATGTATCCATTGCATATTTGTACAGAATCAGGGCCCTTATGTAAAATGACTAAAAGGGATAGGATTAATGTATAGGTAAATATATATATTCATGTTTTATAATTTAAACCATCAATAAAATCAATATTATTAGAAACTTTAGTGCTTCTATCGCCTGTCGTATGAGTTGCCAGGTTACTGTGATCAATATTAGGCAACAACATGTCATATAATCATGATTGATTATGCAGTGATCTGCAAAGCAATGTTTCTGCAAGGATTTCCAATCCTTCATATTATTCGAAGGTATTAGAGGATTTAAATTAAAATTTCTATTCCATAGTAATGGTATAGAAATTCTAAAGTAAAAAAGGTATTTTTATTATTATTATAGAATGGAGGACTAGTTTATATTAGTTTTTGATATAGATATTTTATTAATGAAAACATTTTTATAACTAATAACAATTATCAGAAAATGTAAAGTATTCATGTTAACTTATCATTCAGATTACTCAAAAATGTTGATATTGCAGAGCTGTAAACAGATCCTGAACTTAATGGACAGCATCAAAAAAGTTGCCTTTCGATAAAATATTCTGGAAAAGTGGGATTTATTTGTATAGTGTAACTTAATTATGACGTATAGTTACAATATTGCAAAACTTTACAACTATAATATTGGGCCTTAATTTATAAAAAACACATTGTGTAACTGATTGCATTTTAAACAGTAAGTGAAGGGTAAATAAATTTTGTTTATTATTTTATTACTGTGTACACTTCATGTGCATAAATGAAAACATGTTATGTTAAGAAATCACATAAAAAAATTTATATCTTATTTCGTCTTGTTAATTGTTAATACAAAGTTCTACATTTGAAAGGTAAACATGCAAATAAGCAAGATACTTCGCTTAATGTTAACTAACATATATGGCAAGTTGTGTTTTGTTTACAATATGAAGTAAGGAAACATTCAGCATGTTCTTTAATACAGTTTGCTACAATACCTAGCATGTGACAGACATCAGTTGATTGGATTATAACGAAAGGCACTAATGATTATTAGCAAAAATCACCATGTGATAGTAAGAGCTGAAGATTTTATGACAAGATGTCTCAAGTGATTGGCAGAAACTCACATTTATTTTTCGCATTCTCGTCCATGAGCATGTTGAAGTGGTGGTGGCGGTTCCACGCTGCCATTTTGCCTTCGTGCGGAGCCCCGAGAAGCACCAGGGCCGCCCCAGCGGGCCCAACTCCGTCTAGGGGCTCCAGTGTCCTCAATACACTACAACTTCGTCACACACTCATAACCCAATAAACATAATATCTAGCACTCGATCACTGGCTCAAAGCGCCGTCGCATCGGACGGCGGTGTCATCGGCGCCAGCCCGCGCCGCACATGCCTTTGCACTTCCGCTCACGCACTCAACGCTGCACTCGCGGGTAAACAAGCACGATCAACACGGCACCGCGCGGTGATTCACCTCGGCTCGGGCCTCCGCCGCCGCGCTCCGCACTGCAGGCGACTGAAGCCTGGCGTACCCGCCGCGACCCTACCAGACTGACACCCAACACTCCGCCGCGTCACGACTCACGTGTGCGGACACCGCCACCAAACACAGCGCCCGCTGCCCACGGCCTCGGGACCCGCACACCAAAACAATTATTGCACTAGACCAAAAAATCTATTTCGGTTTACAAAAATGAATGGATGCAACCGAACGAAACGCGACGGGAGGGAGCAAGACGGACGACACGATTTCCCTTCTTCGATCCGATCCTTACAGGCTCGAATCGAACTCGCGAGCCGCGAACAAAATAATAACAAATGTGCATGAGATGCTTGTTAAATTATGTGCACGTGGGTTGCGTCACAGGATCGAACTTACTTCTTAACACTAAACCGAATTAATTGTTACGATTGCAATATCGTGACGGAATCTCCCTGTTCACAGCTGCAATAGCAAGCTTGTGAACAATTTCAAATTTTTATGAAATGCAAACTACACCATTATACACCAGTATCAAAAGCAATTGATTGATTACACGTTTCATTAGCGTAATTATAAAGTCATTAATTACACTATTTGTAAACAAAACACAGCCTGTGAAACATTCAGTAAAATAATAGTTTACAACAGAAATCGCGAACGCGTTGATCAAGCGCGACAAGTAGGACAAAACATGGCAGACTCGATGAAAAGCACACGAAGTTTGTCTGTGGTCGTTTTTATTTTTAAACACTATGGTTGCCAGTACGTTCCATTTTAAGGTACTCCCATAGTCATGCTTTCAGTTTTGAGTATGAAGAAAAATTGTTATTCCAATGGATTCATTTCAGTAATTATAGTATTCTTTTCTATTTCCGAATCTATATAATATCTAAAATCTTAAAATCCTAATATGCTATTGAATATATTGCGTACAACAAAACTATCAAAGCGTGCACCATAGACAAAAGCAGATATAATCTATAATAATGATCCCATAAGCTAAGTAGTTTTGTATTTTTGGTAGAAATAATTTTGTAATCTTCGAATAATCTACAAAAAAAAATTATGGCAGTTGAGTATTTTTAATGAATACATTTTACACAAAAAGAGTAAATGTGATGAACGATATGAAATTTTTTATGGCCCAGCAAAGTGAGCAATGAGAAGGTTTACTATATAAAATATGAAATATACTATATATATATTTGCCCAAGGAGGGTCTGCTGCGGCGGACACCCGCTGGTTGAGTTGCGGTTGTATGCGAAATATTTCCCGTGGCTCAACCATACAGCGGTGGGTTTTAGTCAGTAGGAGTCTAACATAACCTCTGTGCTTCCCCGTGGTACAGAGGTATCCATGAAGATTTACCCACGTTAAAAAAAAAACTATAAAAAAATGAAAATAAGACCAGCTAAACTTATTGCTTAGTGAGTACCTAAGCTTAGGAGTTATATTGCGTAGTTGACCCAAATTTTTCACGAATGCAAAAAATATACATTAGTGGAGAAACAATTAAAATGGAAAATTCCAAAGAGTGATGTAGGATACATTTTTCTAGGCGTGATATTGTAGGATATGAAGAAGATATCCATGTAAAATGTAAGTTAGACAGTATACCAATATCAAAACTTTTTACTGCAGACATTGAAACTACTTTAATGATTTTTAATATAAGTCGTCGTAGTCGGGTAAAACAATATTACCCGACGACAAGGATAGACTTACTAAAAAAGGTTATAAAAGAGTAACATCAGCTCATCGCATGTGATAGGTACAAGTTTTTGTAGTGTTGAATATGAGCTGTTATAACATTATTCTGCAGGTAATACACACTTATTATGGCGAGTTGACTACATATTTGATGAATCTCACAACGACAAGGTTGTCTTGAAGCAGCTAGCTTATCTCTTACTATATAATATATTTTGATGAATATAAAATTATTATATGTTGTTGTTGGAAGAGAGCAACTGAGTATCTTACTTGCTACTGTTTATAAAGTCAGAACAAAGAGACAAACTCAACATTCCAAGTTATATAAAGTAAGGTTTACTAGAAATAAATAAATTTAGAATAACACATTGTCGAACTTTGAGTCTGTTTTTATACTAGCAAAGCAAAATATATTTATTTAAAGTATAACAGTAAAAATTTATAAAATCTCAACTATGCATGACTTAAACGTATTTTCAAAATATTAAAAACACGTAGGGTCTATACGCTTTCTAGCTTGTTATCCACAGTGAGTATTAAAAAATGTAATCCCTAATTATGGTAATATTGTAAATAATATGTTTCCAAACCAATTTTTGACTTTACTGTTAGAGATCAGCATATGATATTTTATCATCAATTCAAATAAATATTCCACAAAAGTAGTAACTCTACATTGATTTTGGCAACACTGCAACATTTCAGGAATTCTCCCAAGTTGTGACCTCATCGCTAATTCGCCATCGCTGATCGCGCTATTACTGGATAATAAATTTTACCCATTTGCATTTTCGCAAGACTTACAAATTAAATCATAATAATAATTTTGAGTTGAGAAGTATTAATTGCACAGAATTTCATCCAAGTACAGAAAAATATAAACGCTTACAAACCATCTAGGCTTGTACAATTTTACCTGGTGGTTATTAACTTGTGCAACATTTTTGTAAACAACATGCCTAAGCGTGGAGGTAGGCTAAGAAATTGGAAGCAAAATGATCACTTTGGTGAGTTATTATCATTATTTCTATTTTTACAATGTTCATCAATCTGAAGTAAAGGGAATATTCCGTTTATTTAAGTCAGTGCCACACTCAACGTGGCTTTCCTGAAATGGTGGTTTTTGTATAGAAGTAGCAAGCTTTAACCTAATGTCAATCACTACTACTAAATTAGTATAATGTCGTCTGTTTTACAGAACACGATGATCGTTCACACTCCAACAACACCAGGAGAGTTAGTTTTAAACCTGGTACAAACAAAGGAAAGAACAAGTTTAGATCTTGGAATGACGCATCGCAGTTATTGTTGGATGGGGACATAGATATGGGGGCATCTGGGGGTCAAGGACCTAACAGAAAAGGCTTCAGAACAAGAGGTGGGAGACTCGGCTCGCCTGCACCAAGACCTGCTGCGCGAAAGAGGTTTATAGCGGGCTTATTACCTTGGTATCAAGTAATCATACCATATGGAGGAAAACATGAGAAAGATGTTATATTACGTGTACTTTTGAGTTATTTATCGCCAGATGTGTTTATACCACATTATTACAAGATTAATGGAAATGCAGCAGTATTTTATGTTGATGATGTGAAAATAGCAGAGAAACTATTTTATGCAGACAGAAAGATTGTTATGTCAGATGGATTCAAACTTGTTGTTATTGTCCGCAACTCTGTGCCAAATGTCAATATTGATGATGATATGAAAGAGAAAATGAAACTTACTATGGCTAAGCGATATAATGCTGCAACAAAAGCACTAGATTTGACAAAATTCCATGCTGACCCAGGTAAATATGTCATAAGTAAATTGTATGGCTTAAGGGGAAAAATGATAAATTAATAGAACTTAGATTCTATAGTAGAAATATCTTTTACTCAGAAAAACATTCTTCCTAATGTAACAGCTATGTATATAATGTAATCTAAAGTAAGGCTCACATGTCTTAAACTAGTACCAGTTATATTGTCTATGAAACCACTATAGAAAAATGATTCCTTCCAATGCTGATTACTGCAAGGTTAAGGGGTATCTTAATAGAAACTTGTTTAACCTCTAGGCACAGTTTCATTTATGTATTCATGCAGAATAATTGAAGAGCATTTGGTTTTCCATAGATTAACTTAAAATGTATAAATTATTGCTTTCAAGCAATTACTTTGTGGCAACATAAAGCAACATCTCTACTCTCACTCTCTCTTACATTGCAGTGTTGGATAAAAATGTGCATACATCTTTGGAATCTGTGGTGTGGAGTAGTTTTGTGGTGCAGTTTTTATGTATTATGTGTTAATTTAAGATAGGTATAGTGTTCTGCAAAGAGTGTTGATGTGAAGCTGCTTATTAACCAGAACAATCTTAGAATATCTCCTCTCTAAAGTTTAAATAGATTATTACAAGACATGTTTTGCTGAACCACTATAGTGAGGGTAATATCAAGGAGGCCTTTAACACCTGTGTTACAGTACCATGTCCTTTTAAATATGTATTTCGACAACCACCGTGGCGAAGTGCGCGAGCTGTCGCATCATAAAGTTAGAGGTCCTGGGTTCGATTCCCGGTCTGGTGGGAGGCTTCGGCTGTGGCTAGTTACTACCCTACCGACAAAGGCGGGTCGCCAAGCGATTTAGTGTTCCGACATGATGTTGTGTAGATACCAATTAAGAGTATGGGCTTACCATACCCCTAACAGGTTAGCCCGCTACCATCTTAGACTGCATCATCTTCAGGTGAGATTGCCGTCAAGGGTTAACTAGTAGTGGATTAAAAAAAACCGATTGAATATCACACATATTTTGATTTTAATATCTGATGGTTAAAGTTATTTTATTAATATTTTTTACAGATTTATGTGACATTTTCTGTGCCCTTTTCCGTCCAATGATAATGCTGGCCGCAATAGACATAATTGCAGAGAACATTCCAGATCTAGAAGCTTTGAATTTAAATGATAATAAACTTCATGGCATTGAACATTTGAAGATTCTGTGCACCAAGTTAAAGAACCTCAAAATCCTGTACCTAGGTGAAAATAGGGTAAGTTGCATTTTTTTTGTTTTTAAATCTCAAGTCAAAATGTGGTAATAAACCAGTTAAAGTGTCATCAATTGTTTAGATGATCAGATATCATGGGAGTGTAAAGAGTAGGCTTTGAAATTTGAAATGAAATAAATAATTTTGAATTTCAAACAACTGTCTGAAGTGGTTAGGTTTTTACTGTTGTAAATAGCGAGAGCAACTTTTTGTTATTAAAGAATGCCATCCTTTATTATGCAAAACTGCACCTATCTATATACTACATAAAATTGCCATTTTCAGATACCTTTCCTGGGATCCATGGATCCATTAAAGCCTCTCCCTCTTGTGGAGCTGTATCTCAAAGGAAACCCATTGGTGAAAAGGTTCAGTGACCATGACATTTATGTGAGGTAATGTTATATTGTGTAAATTTTCCATGGATGAGGAATATTGCACTGTCAAGCTGGTGAAAGTAAATAAGAGTTGCAATTTTAAAACTATAAATGTTTTTAAGTTTGTCACATGAGAATTCAATCAGTGTTAACATGTGTAAGATGTTGATTCCACAGATTGAATTTTTTCCCTTGCGGAACTTAATCGAACTTTAAAATTCTTGACAACTATTACATGTTATGTGGTATCATTTATACACATTATTCCCACCATCTAGGGTGAAACTAGAAAGAACACCTTATTATAAAATGCATGATGTTGGATAAATCAATTTATCTCATTAATGGCTTTATTAGTCATCAATTGGTTAGATGATCAGGTACCATGGGAGTGTAAAGAGTAGGCTTTATCCTGGGCATCATGATCATATGCAACTTCTAAACAAGGAAATCACTCCAAATTTTGGCTATTGATGTAAGCAGGTGACTCTTAATATGCACCAACATATTGGGGTATATTGGGCTCCCAAGGTTCTCTAGCGGCTTGCTCACCCTAACATAAGGATACAAGTGACAGAAGATTTTGGAGTGTAGAAGTCAAAAAAAAAAACAATATTTGCTGAAGACAAAAATATTATTGGTCACTCAAAGTCACAGACACATTTACAGATATTGATTTAATCATAGCATACTTTTGCACCACTTTGTAGTCATACTGTTGGATAAATCACGTGTCTTGATAGGCCTATGTGGATTAAATAAGCTTCCAATGGCCAATTGCAAGTGTTAATTTAGCGTCACAGGTCTAATAATAAACATAATGCGGAGGTTCTTGTCCCATAAAAAGTAATTTCGTGAGATGCACATTAAAATTATTCCAGACTGACTAAAGGATGAATAAAGCTTAAAAACGTTGTGGTGGCAGTCAGCTAAAATAAAACAATTTAAATTAGTCATCAAAAGCCTAAATTAGTAATTAGTTTGTAAATAAGTATGCAATATATATTGCATCCATATTTGCATTTTGATGGTGGATTCCCAATATGGTGTGTATAAACCGGATCCATGTATCTTAGTTTGATGTGCTGACATGGTCTATGTTAGTAACATGAATTCACATAAAGCCTCTTTATACATAGGTACAGTTTCTGGTGTACACCCTTTCACATTATTGCCGCAGCTTGTGCATGAAGTTGAATTTAAAATACTCATGACCGTTCTGTGCCTGTGTCCAAGTGTATCAGTATACAAAACCGTTCACACATGGACACCATCTGGCTATTTCACTGTTAAGCCACAGTTGGGTTATCATGTGAAAGCTTGTATATATAATAAAGACATAAATAACTCACCTGTATGTTTATCTGTACTTTTGTGTAAAGAGCCTTACTGTTAAAGATTTGTGCCAACTGCAGTTTTGAAACTGCATTTGGCACCATAAAACTATTCAGATCTGTAGTTTCTTTATTGTTCATAAAATGTAAAGTTTGTGAAGTAACTGCTTTATCATAGTGAAATGTTTTGGTCGTTAACGTTACGTTACTTTACAAATTTTACTGTTAATGTTACTAATAAGTGAGTTTCAGAATTATATCTTGCCATGTTTATCCAGTGACGTCCGCAAGAAGTTTCCTAAACTGGTGCGACTGGTAAGTTACAAATACAAATGGTTCTAAACCAGATGATGGATGATATAGCATTACAATATTAATTAATAACGTTCTCAAAGTGTGAAGTCTGCCAATCCGCACATGGCCAGTGTGGTGGACTATGGCCAAACCCTTCTCATATTGAGAGGAGACCCGCGCTCTGTAGTGAGCCGGTAATGGGTTGATCATGATGATTAATTAATAAACATATATATATGACTTATTAATTCTGGTCAAATAAAACGTTTGCGTTGTTGGGTTGGGTTTGCGTAAGCATTTTGCTAAACAACTAACTTATAACCTTATAACATATTATCTAAGAGCTTGCCCAGAAGAGATAATGTGTGCCATTGCAAAATTGTTCCATTCAAAGCTTACAAACTCTTATAAGTATGAAAAATGATTCAATGAATTTGGACGACAATTTATGACAGCATTTAACAAAATAGATTATATATTTTTTCTTTATACACTACAAGTTGAGCAAGTTAGAGGGCTATCTGATGATGCAGTTTAGGATGGTAGCGGGCTAACCCTTTAGAGGTATGGTAAACCCACACTCCTAATTGGTTTCTACGCGACATCGTGTCGGAACGCTAAATCGCTTGGCGACACGTCTTTGTCGGTAGGGTGATAAATAGCCACGGCTGAAGCCCCTTACCAGACCAGAATCGAGCCGGGAATCGAACCCAGGACCTCCAACTTTAAAGTACAACTGCGCAGAAGAGATACTGTGTACCATTGCAAAATTGTTCCATTCTAATTTTACAAACTGTTTTAGAACATTTATAATTATGAAAAATGAGTTAACGAAATTGGACAATTTATGACAGCATTTAACAAAATAGATTATATATTTTATCACAATTTAGGACGGCGTGGAACTCCCCCCAGCGATTGGCTTCGACGTGTCAGATGAAGTCAGCCTACCTGCCAACCGACAGTGGTTCCTAATAGACCAGGCCGGTCAGAACTTAGTCCGGGATTTCCTCACGCAATACTTCGCGATATATGACTCGGATTCCCGGCAGCCGTTGCTAGAGGCTTACGATGAAACCGCCATGCTGTCAATGGCGGCAACCTATCTTACTGGCGATATGCGGAATGCTCCTGAAAACAAGTAAGTTGAACTTACAACGTGAAAATGTAATCCCACCAAAAACATTCTGTAAAAAACTCGATGGAGCTGATTGTTTATCTCTAAAAAGTAATGTAAATCTAGACAAAGTCGTGCCAAGTCTAAGGTTTCTTAATGCGATTTCTTTATTATTATTATAGTGTATGGATGTGTACATTAAACTATTGCTGGATTGTTGGGGGATTAAGCAATTCTTCCAATGAAACCAGTGTTGCCGCTCTGAAGGTCATTTTTATTGAGTATTTTCTGGGTACTGCTACCTATTGTTTTTTCTATGTTCTATGTAAAGGTACAATTGCTTCACCGAAAACTGGTTGCCCTGAGCCACGTTTGCCCGCTATTTATACGATTTTCAACTCTATTGCACTCCCGATTTTAACCAATCGGAGCGCGTGTTCAAATATTGGTGGGCGTGGCCAAAAAAGGTGTCAACATAGCTCGGGGCTATACGGTAGGGAGAGCCGCGGACCGTTCACTCTTTACAATTCCTATTAAACTATAAAAATACAATATTATTACTATAAAACTATTTGTAAATACCTTATTTAAAAACACGTAATTATTTTCTATAACTAAACATTAATCTATAAAATCTTTTAAATAATACTGTGAAACTGTTGAAAAAACCTATTATAAAACTTATTAAAAGAAACTACTTGTACATCGTAAGTGTGCGACCCGCAATCGGTCTCGCAACTTACGTATAATGTTCCTGACTATTTTTCCTTGCTATTTTCGCTGTCCCGCACATATTGTTAATGTTGTGTGACTTGGCCGTTGAACATTCTTTATACGTTAGTGGGTACAAGTAAATTTTGTTTACACGTAATGTTATATCTGTTGTAACTACCTATGTTTGTTAAGCGAGATAATAGTCCATACTGGTATTTGTAATTGGACGCTAGTGTCTCATTTTAGGCTGTTGTTGGTTGTGCAACACATGCATTCAGCATTTTGCTAGTGATGGCCAAAGATTGATTTCTTTAATAAGCAACCATTGATTTACCACTAGCCGTAGATCGATCATTAACACTCAAAAAATGGGACGGTAAAGTAGTGCACGAATAGCGTCGCGTGCACTCCTTTCCCCCAGTGTGTGACAAGGCTAGACGAAAGTCACCGGTTCTAACACTCGAGCCGTATAATCCGAATGAATTACAAAGCACTACGCGCCGCTACAGATAATATAACGGCCAGGTGTCTAGTGTATTAGACTGGTTGTAATACATCGATATACCGATATGTAGGAATGTATACTTAGTTGGTGACAAATTCACGCCTTGTTTTTGTATGACGCGCTCTATCTACGGCTAGTGGTAAATGAATGTAAGCAACACAAAAGTTTTATTGTTTGATATCCGTCAGTATATATTTTTTTTTATACACTACTAGTAAGCCTTTGACGGCTAACCTGTTAGAGGTATGATAAACCCACACTCCTAATTAGTTTCTACGCCACATCGTGCCGGAACGCTAAATCGCTTTGTCGGTAAGGTGGTAACTAGCCACAGCCGAAGCCTCCCACCAGTCCAGACTCGAGCCGGAATCGAACCCAGGACCTCCAACATTATGATGCGACAGCGCATGAAGTTGACCTATTTCGCACAGGTAAAATACTTAAAAGGATGTGCCAACAACGGAAACTGTTGTGTTAGACTTTGACTAAATCATTATTTCATCATTTTCATTAAAAAAAAATATTGCTCCAATGCACAAACAAACAAACAATCAAACAATGAAATAAACAAACAGACGCACTCACTCATTTCTAATATAAGTTACATAACCCCATAAAACTGCTTATGTATACGATATATGTATAAGTATACGAAAACGTGTTAAATGTGAAAATGACTTTTATTTTCTATTACAGACTAAACGCGTACATATCCAAAAGTCGCAACATAATGAGGATAACCGAAAGGGAATCAAGGAGAAGATATTTGAAGATTGGCAAATTGCAAGTTGTATCTTTCCTGTCAGATTTGCCGAAGACGAAACACGACTTGCTGGGATTCGCTGTTGACTTGCCGGTATTTACGGTGAGTTATGATTTCTTTAGCAATAAATGTAAATAAATGTAATATATAAAATTTAGCAATAAATATAATATATAATATATAAAATTCTCGTGTTACCAATGTTCGTTCCCATACTCCTCCGAAACGGCACGACCGATTCTTATGAATTTTTTTATGCATATTCAGTAAGTCTGAGAATCGGCTACTATCTTTTAAACTCCTAAGTGATAAGGGGTGTCCACTGTCCACCCCAAAATTTTATTTTTAATTTTTGGATAATTTTTTTAATTTTATTTTTGTATTATGTGGCATAAAAAAATACATATAACCCTGAATTTCTACTCTTCTATCGCCAAACCCTATTTTTTATAGTCATCTTAGTAATTTAATCATTTGTCATCCCACTCGATAACTGAACAATTATCGTCTCTATTGTGAATGTTTTTCACTCTAATTCGACTAAAATTTCCCTGAGCTTATTGTAAAGCTGTATATTCCCTTATCGTTCACAGCGCTCCATGCCTCTTTCACTTATGTACCACATCCTTACACACAATAAGTTAGTTAGAAATAATTTATATGGCAAAACAAGGTTTGCCGGGTCAGCTCGTTATGTATAAAAAGGGTAATATTCAGTACTAAATATTTAAATATCCTCGATTAAGTGTAATGCAAAAAATAGATGTCGATGATAAAAACAATGTAGCTCCAAAGGTTTTCTTGGGCGAACACCAGTGTACTCCAAAACAATTTTTTTTTTGTTCATAACACAGAGGCTTAAGTTTTTTAATTCCTATTATTTTCTTTCACAGCCTGGTATGATAGTATTGACCATGAACGGTGTGTATCGAGAGACGAACGTGAACGGTAACCCGACGAGAGCCTTCCATAGGACGTTTGTCATTGTACCAAACAGCAATGGTGGCTTTTCCATAACCAACGACATGATGTTTGTTACCAACACCACCAGAGAACAGGTGAGAATTAAACTTTTCTTATCAATTTGTTGATTAAAACACCATCTTACATAACTTCATCATGATCAACCCATTGCCGGCTCACTACAGAGCACGGGTCTCCTCTCAATATGAGAAGGGTTTGGCCATAGTCCACCACGCTGGCCATGTGTGAATTGGCAGACTTCACACGCCTTTGAGAACATTGTGGAGAACTCTCAGGCGTGCAGGTTTCCTCGCGATGTTTTCCTTCACAGTTGGAGCAAGTGATATTTTTTTTTGTTTTTTTAAAATAACTTACATGAGTTAAATCTATGTAACTGTAGTATTTATTTAGATTAATAGGCTAATAGGCTAAATTTATAATCTTTTCTAACCAAACTATGATTCATTTTAGTAATAAGAAAGTAGAACCAAAATTAGTTTGTATTACAGTAATACAATTGTAAAGCCCTATTGATGAAATTGTGAGTGCAAATGAATTCATAGTGCTGGGCCTGGGGTCTAGGATAACTGGGGCTTTTAATTTTTTCTCTTCTAAATGTCTCAGATGGCTTTTAAGCTGTTACTTTGAAATTAACACAATCTTGGTGGTGGGTCACTTAATTAAATAATGCTAAAATTATTATTTTCGATCCTTAAACAAGCCCATATTAGGGCATATCCAAGAAATGGACAGATGCAAGCATCCTCCTGTATTCTTATATACAATATGTCTGTCAGTGGCACTTCATGATAAGTGGGGGAAATTTATTTTGATTAAAGAGTATAATGACTTATTTAATTTGTTATACCATTAAAACCATTCTTGTTACCTTTCCTGCATACCAAAAACTGTGGAATAGATTTTATATGAAGAGTACAATATATTAAATAGTATGTTGGTAAAGATAGGAGGGAGTGTTGGGAGGGTTTTAACCCCCGTAAAATCCCATGACCAGTATAAGATAAGATAATCTTTAATTTCATCAAGCATTAATTTTTTCCTTGCAGGAGACCAAAGCGTTTTCATCACTTACTCCAGACCAATCCATAGCTCCACAGCCTGCTCAAGTAGTCCAAGTACCAGTGGCCCCGACGCCACAGCCAGGGGTGCACGATGATAACCAACGCATGATGTTAAACATGCTTGGACAACAGACCGGTATGAACGAGCACTGGAGCATCAAGTGAGTACATATTTATATAAACTAGTGTACTTTCAAACTAACTGATATTCGTTTACATCACTTCTTTACACTTTCATTGTGCAACAATAATCAGCCCTTTTATTTAGTAACATTTTAGTAGTAGAGATTAATAGGCACTTGTTGCAGAGCAAGCTAAACTTTTTGCTTTCTCAAGCAATTGAATTATGCTATATTTTTAAAGAGCATAGCATATTGAGCATAGCATATTGATCATATCATATTGAGTATAGAATATTGAGCATAAATATCATTAAGTAGCTTAATTTTTATCTGCAAGGATTATTACATGCAAATTGTGGAAGTAGCTTCTACATGCGGTGAAAAAATGAATAATAACCCTAACATAAGCAGTTTGTGTAAAAATTCTTTGGTAATATTAAGGTGACCCGACCCACCTTTGCTTGTTCACTTTCACTAGTAATATCTGTAAAGGTTAATGTATTTGGAATGCTAAAATTATAGGCCATTACAGTAAAATGACAGGCATTTAGATATTTAAAGCATTTAACTTTATCTTAGCTAACAGTGAATGTTACTCATTACAGCTGCTTACAAGAAACCGGTTGGGACTACCAACGTGCATTGTTCATCTTCAACCAACTGCAGTCAGAAGGCAAAATACCTGCCGAGGCATTTGTGAAATGAACCGTTTTCTGATTGGCTCCTTCGGTGGCTGTGTGTGCCTTTATAGGTTTCCCTACTTGAAAAGGAAAAAATGGGACTTAATATTGTATATAAAACAGTTAATTTTAACTTAATCATACAACTTAATGAAGAATAGAAGACATAAGAAGAATGAACAGTTTTTAGTTCTATAGACATTAAAAACAGTGAAAAGAGAAAAAAAAAACACATCAGCCAAAAAAATTAATGGCTATGGAAAATAAATTTTGATTTGTTACAAGGAATGAAAAACAAAATGAAAATTTGGCAGATTATTTAATTGTTTGAATCGAAACAACACAACTCAAATTAATAGAATAATATGTATTTATTGTTCAATATACATTATATGAAACAATTTGACAAGAATTAAAAATATATGCTGTAAACTTTTTTTGGCATACTTAAATCTCAAATATGTACTTATAAGCTAGGAGGTGTATAATCTTTTTCTTATATCAATCAATGACGCTAATTCTGTAGAGCACAAATATATATGTATTGAACTAAATTGGCAGGTATAAAAGACCTGAGCGCCGCTTTCGAAATTTCTACTTATTCGATTACATGAAAGTCACACGATAGATGGCGCTTCTTCGTTGCCGTATAAATCCATGTTAACTTTCAAGCGATCGAACAAGTAGAAAATTTTGCACTACGCACCCTTTCCTTTAAGGACTAGCACTTGGAAAGGGATATATCTATTTTAAGGAATGTCAGTTTTGTTTATTTTCAAGATATATGTGAACAGAATTGGCACTTATGTTATATTTTAAGACCTTGTAATACCAGAGCCAAAATGAATGCTGTTTATGTTAAATACAATACTAAAAAAAAATCTTAGTTGTACGAGTAATTTCAAAGTATTGTATCTGACATAGTCAGTGTTTAAAAACGTTATCCCATTCATTTGTTCCTGGGACTTGTAAATATGGCTTTAGAAAATAGTCTTTAAGTGTTTGTATTATTATAAAAAGGTTTTCGAACTTCAAAGTTTCAAAGCAAAAATTCTAAATGCGATAGTTTTTGGAACTTTTTCGTTCTCAATTTACAAACATAATATGCATAAATGCGCTGTAAATAAAATATTCGTATATATATTACTTAGGTACCAATTATCTTGTTAACAATTTATACTGTTCTGTTTATCTGTATTAAAAAATATTTTTGAATTAGTAGGTGAATGGCAGTAACTGTAAAATGTATAGCAAAAAAAAAAATTATATTTTCTTGGCCCTGATTTTCTATTACATACATTATCGTAAACCTTACATTGGTTTGTGGCGTAAAGGTTTTACTGATTTTTTTTGTAATGAAGGGGAGGGTTACATCACAAGATTGTGCATGGTAAAATATCCATAGAAAATCAGGTACACTTTTACTGTTACTTTTAAACCACAAAAAAGTAATATAGTTTATTAACTGTTCTTTGTATGCCGATCAATATAAATTTCCCCCTGCTTTAAATGCCTTCGCACACCATAACGATTTGTCATACGGTCAGAAGACCATGTTACTCCCAAAAATTATCAATTTTTATCAAAGTCGACATAGTGTGCTAATGCCATTCGTTTCTTTTTTTTAAATGCATTTTTGTATGAGCTCATTTTACAATTGTCAAATATACTATTACGATTGTGAAATTATTTTATAGTTTTGACAGTTGTTGTATGGGAATACTGTCAATTTTGCTCATGTTATTTGACAATTGATATCAGTCCATACTTTGAGATTATGAAACCTATTTCTCAGTAAATTAAAATGCATCTTGATGACGTCACGCGGAATCAAATCGATGTCAACGTGTTAGTACCAATTTTATACATATATCGTTGTTTGTTATAAGAAAAAAAAAAGTTTAAATTGTGAAAATTAATAATGTTACCACAATCTAAATACAGAAAAAAAAATCTTCGATCTTAAGAATAAGCGTTTATAGCAACGTAAGAATATTTCTTTATGAAACTGAAGTAAGACCAGCGAGATGAGATAAAGAATCCGACTATGACCGACACTAGTCGAAGTCTATTTAATTTTATCTCGTGGCGTTGGTTTTACTTTTACCATGTTACAGTTGTACTATTACGCCAGTACAGTATACCAGTTCACATTATTCCAGCTATGTGCTGGATCCAGTATTTTGATAGTAGACCTGGATTTATTTTATGTCACTGGGATTGGATTGCTTACTGGTTGCAATACGCTGTTCGCATCAATCCAGGTGCAATCCAGTGCTTGTCTGGAATGATATTGGAATGTAATGAATTTAATATTAATTTTTAAATAAAATATATGTTCATTTATTTTTAGTAACAATGTAAATATTTTGTTTGAGTAATGTATAAAGTACTGTTAAACTTATTCATAAATGCATGATTGTCTCATTCAATTCGTTTGTAAGTACTCCATATTGAAGCGTGAATATTTTTTTTTGTAATATAGATTTGAGTAAAAAAAAAATAATGAATAATATGTCGTATCTACTGCGTAATACGTTAGGTTAAAAATTTCGTTACAGAAATGCTTAGTTTAGTGAGGTTCTACTTTATTAAGTTTATTTAATTGTGGGGCATCGGGGATGGCGCACGTTGATTTTTCTCGGGCTAAGTCCTCATAAGCGGCCAGTTTTATGGTGTCCGTTGACAGACGTTGTCACATGGTTGTGCAGCGATATGGTGTATTCTTATGGCGTGTGAGTGAGTGGATTAACTCACCCCTTGGAATATTGACGGCGGAACCCCTTGGATACTCCTTGTGGGTTAGCCGTATGGTGTTTATCGCCTACGATCCCATGGTGTCACGGTACGGTATTTACTTGGCTGCGCGTTGAGGACGCCCTTTCGTCTGTGCCGGATTCGGGTTGCGCTTAGGGAAAACTTAGTTTATGTTCTACAATGAATACGATTTACGAGAATAAAGTTTTATTTTTTAATAAATGTGCGTTTTCATTACTTTGTACTACATTCATCATTGTATAGTTAATAAAAAAAAGGTTATTAAATTAGTAGCAATAAAATTAAGCCTTAAACTGGTCCAACTTTGTCGATTAAAGACTCAGGCTTGAAGACTTAATATGCATTAAGTGTTTAAAGGATCATCTATACTTATATTACTACATGTAAGTATGGACGAGTCCTGTACATCGAATGTATTTTGATTGCAGATTTTGAAGTAATAATATAGTTTAGTGATAAACAAACGAGACGGCACTATAAGAGACAACGCCGATTTCATAAAAAAAAATTATTTCACTATTATTATTCCGACCCGGGATACGAAACTCTGCCCAAGTGCATAATATTTGAGTATACAAACAAGACCAATGCGAAAACACAGTTTAGTTAAAAGATTTGCGTTTAACACAGTTTTAACATTGTACGTGATATTTATGCAAGACAAACTCCAAACTTTGTGCAAACCCCAAGCTTAGGCCGGCCTAGTAAGATCGTGTGATCTCTGGTTAGGTACCGTGCTATAAACTAAGAAACTTATTTAAAGTTTAAGTTCTTCATAGGTTAATATACACAATTTTCTTACTATTTCTCTCTTTTGCCGTTTACGTATTTTATATTTGATTTCAATATTAAAAATATAGTACTGATAATAAACTTACTAGCGATAAAGTCAGAATTATTTAATATAATATGTAATTTTTCATTTTTGATTATCGCTATGTAAATTCAATAAAATATGGAAGAAAAATGCCATATATATTTAATTTTACAAAATTCAGTGGTAAATTCTGCTATAAAGTTAACTTTATTGGCATAGTAGTACCTAACAAGATGCTTTATATTCCCTTATGCAAACATTTGACTTGAAAATGACTAAGAAATTTTGTTTGCAGCTGTCATTTATTTTTCAGTGTTTAATTAGTAGGTAGGTACTGCTAGCAACACATTGTACCTAATCATCTTAAACTTCGTCAAGTGTCGCCTTCACAAAGAACCTACGTCATAGCTGTAAAGTAGGTATGTTTGGAGAGTGATAAAGTTACATGGTTTGTTTAGATTGCTGATGTGAACGGATTGACGGGCAAGGTATTACGAATAAAGAAGTTAAGCCTTCATAGACACTATTTGTTTGTTTTCACCGGGCTGTGGAACTTTGCTTTCGGTTATTAGCCTTTGAAATAAAAATAGTAGGTATCTATCCAAGAGGCAGATGTGAATTCTAAAATCGGTGGTTATAAGAAGGACCAATTTTATATGGTCTGGTGAATATAAGTTAGAAAGGAAAATATTTCATAAAAGTGTTGCTAGAAGCGAATGATCAAAAAATAACCTCAATGAAAGGGGTTGTCATTATAATTAATGATCTAAATGAAAGATAGGCAAGTGTATGCCTTTTAATACGATGGCCGAAAAATCGAAGGAAAAATTGCAGGTTTCTACCTGAGCCCTTGGCATTCACTTTTGCGTCCAGCGTGCGACCAATCACACGACCCTCATTTTCGAGCAAACTCTTGATTGGTCGTAAACACGAATCAAACTTGAACCGTTGGACGCAGTTTGCTTGCCAAGGTGTTTCTTCGGTTAAAATAGTTTACTAAGTGGTGGGCTTCATCATGATCAACCCATTATCGGCTCACTACAGAGCACGGGTCGCCTCTCAATATGAGAAGGGTTTGACCAGTCCACCACGTTGGCCATGTGCGGATTGGCAGACTTCACACGCCTTTGTGTGGTGTGTTGTAGTGGTAGTAAGCGGTGGGCTTGTACGTATCATTAAAGCAAAATGTAAAAAAATAGAAGATACTGTTATAATGTTTGGAATGTTTTTTTTATTTGTATGTTCTATCATGCGATCAGCTTCAACAGCTATAGATATTTTTTGATTTTGTTGACATGTGAGGCTGTCCATCCAGTGACGGATCTGCCTCTTAGATAATTGTTTTGCTCAATCTGTCCCATATGGAAGCGCGTTTGAGCCTTCTAAATTCCATTGGGAAACTGAGTGCTGTAGCCTAATTGTTTTGATGATAGTTTAACCGTTCTTTATAGGTCTTTGCTCTGTGTTCAACTTCTTCTTTTATTGTTCTTATGTTGAGATGCTCGTGCAGTTCCGACATCTTAGTAAACCACAAACCAACCAATGTTTGGAATGTGATGAAATTCTTATGCGACTAACAGTTCTAGGAAGTTTCTGTTACATTGGTATAGATAGAAAATCTTCCGTGAAAATCGAGAAGCGTCTTGTTGACTAATGATAACTGTATTCGGAGTAATATGACACGATATATTGTGGAATTTTACATGTAATTACCTTATGTATTATTAGATACGTCCTTAATTGTGGTTCGCAGTTTTGTTTTTTAATCATTTTACTAGGTAGGTAAGTCATAATGATTAAAAATATACAGGTAATACAAAGGTAAAAGGTAAGAAATCATTGTAAAAAGGTAGGTAATTAATGAAATTACACAATATTTTATAGTTCTTGGTGCATCCTTTCCCGTGAAAGATCTACCCTGATTTCCTTCATAGTTTATTGGTCGGAGACTAGCTGATAAGCTACTTTTCCACTGAGATTAATTTAATATTACCTTTTCATGTTGAAATGGTAAAACGGGTTGTGATGAATCATTTAATATCTTGAGATTTGGATAAAACAATTATTGTAGGTACAATCATTTAAACAGTATACACGGCTTATCAAGTACCATAGTATGATTACGTTATGATTACTTCTATTGAATATATATAAACACAACTGTTTCTATTGAATAAGTGGATAATATGAATTTCCTGTAAAACTGAAGCTGGGATTTCCTCTGACTAGTGTGTCGTCCCAAGTTAATAATTTTCCGCAGCGTACGGTTGTAATATACCCCTAATGGCAAACGAACTAAGACTTTAATCCTGCCACCTAAAGTTTAATTTTGAAAGAAGTGGCTTTAAAAATATCAATTGGATGATAGGAAAAAAAAAACCCTCATCGCAACCGCAATACAAAATGCTACATACTACTAAGAAATGTTTCCGGTTTAGAATTGATATTTGATTGCGTTTTGAGTTTTTGAGGTTTATTATAGATGTGTAGTAACATACAAAGTACTTACGGGTTGAAATAACCCTGCTTTGTATTTAACGCATTTTTTTTTCGGACTGTCTATTAGCTGTGCTAACCCTATTGGTTGCCACAGCGTAACCGGGCAGTTTGACGAGGTTCGCAAAGAAGCTCTGCCAGAAGAAATTTCAATTTTTTTTATTTTTTTATTTCGGACTGTCTATTAGCTGTACTAACCCTATTGGTTGCCCCAGCGTAACCGGGCTGTTTGGCGAGCTTCGGAAAGAAGCTCTGCCAGAAGAAATTTTGAGCCCTAGGGCTCGAAGAAACTAAGGGAACGTCTGCCTAAGGGCGCCTCCTTTGAGGGCGAACCTCGGCTTAGGCGACGGTTGGGATAACGGGGGGGTCAGACGGTAGGATTTCGAATCGAACCCAGGACCATCACCATTGGTTGGTGGACTTCAGCCGTGGCTAGTTAAAACTGTACCGACAAAGACGTAAATTGTTCCGGTACGATGGTAACACAATTACCATATCCCTAATAGTTTAGCCGGCTACCATCTGAAGAATGTGTTGATTGGCTCAACTTTTTATGGCCTTTGGTTTGTGGTTGAAGAGATAATGCATTTGTCAACCTTTTGTTATGGCTGGCAGAGCGAGTCATCGACCGGGCATGGACCGGCGTCCCGCGGAGGAAACATTCCGTGACATTCAAAAGCGTAACACAGTTCGATGCCTATCAACATACATACTACATAAATACTACGTTATACGTATGTACGTAAAGTGAAAACCATTGGTGGCTATTGCACATTTCTCCACAGTGAGACGGATCAAGTAGGTAAACTGCTATTATAAAAAAATGCAAAATACAGGGTCGGCGGTTCGAATCCGGGCATGCACCTATAACTTTTCGGAGTTATGTGCGTTTTTAAACCATTAAAATATCATTTACTTCAACGGTGAAGGAAAACATCGTGAGGAAACCTGCACGCCTGAGAGTTCTCCATAATGTACTCAAAGGCGTGTGAAGTCTGCCAATCCGCACATGGCCAGCGTGGTGGACTATGGCCAAAATCCTTCTTATATTGGGAGGAGACCCGTATTGGGTTGATCATGATGATGATGATGATGATAATTTGCTATATTCCGCCGACAACCGGGAGATTTGTATAATATAACACCACACAAAATCTACCACTAGAACCTCTACGCACGTTTCACAATTTTACTTTTCTCGCTTGTGAAGTCAACATCTCCTAAGGATGATCCGGTGTCGGGTCGATTTGTATAAACAAATGTCCCGGTTGTCGGCGGAATATAGCAAATTATACTTGCTGTTTATTAATAATGGTAAAAATGCTAATGAATTAAAAATATCTGGACACATACTAAGCTATAGTAATCAAATGTCTCATTACTTACTCACTCATAAAAAGTGCGAAAAAAGATTCGTTGCCAGGAGTCCTTCCTATGGTAATAAATGCAGTCAGTAATCTTTATCACGTGTTAGTGCCTAATGACTTAAATCTCCGGCTAAGTTTGTAGTGGGCTTCTTCTTAGAATATAGTTATACTACTATGTAAATTATTGACGTGTCAAAAAAATCAAAAGTTGAATAAAGATTATTTGAATTTGATTTTGACGTGTGGTGTGATGGCTTTACGCGTTTTTATTGGAGAAATGTGGAGGGTTAGAGCATTAAATATCCTCTCTAATATTATAATATAAGGCCTGTATCCATTAGCAAGAGTAAGTAATTTGAAGATTATTAATGAAATTCTCAACTTCGCTGTTACAATTGAGTTTCAATGGTCGATCAACGATATACTACTTACTAACGAAAAATATCGCAACGTACAAAAGGTTTATAATTAAAGTTGTGTTTAATATTCGCTCGGAAACGCTGTATTGCTCAAAATATTTAACGTAATATGATATAAAATACATAAAATTAAAATAAATATGGGCAAAAGAAATAATGGAATTTCTTTAAATCTTTTATTTACCTTAAATTACAAAAGAATACTTAATAACAAAAAAATTATTACATGAAATGGCAAGATTTCTGCCAATAATTTTACCTTATTCTAGTACCTCAGAATCCCATATCCCATGGCATCCATTCCGACCCTAAAGCTATGTATGCTCCCGCTAAGCTTACGCATTTAAGTTTCACCCGAGATGGGTATTTTTTAGCTCGTTTAAAAATCTTCAAATGTAATTTTACCAGTACAATGATGCCATCAATCGACCATTGAAAGATAATAGAGGTCTTGGTCCGCAGAACATCTTTGAGTAAGTGCAATAGAGTTTATAAAATAGCAACGCTTTCATGTGTGCCCGATTCAACACATACTTTTACTCCGCATATTATCTTGATTCACTTATCGGTTGGTAGCGTTGGTAGGTGGTGCTTACTGAACGTTGTAGCCAGTTGTAGTCGCAATTCGAAAGTCGCCACCAGTGGTTGTCGGCGCAGAGTTTCAGTGTACAACTAGTCTGCGATTGTTTATTGTTTGTGTATGAGTGGTGTACCTAACGGTGAAGCACCAGCGGAACCAGTTTGAACTTTGAGGTTAGTATGTTCGTGTGTTAACCCTTGCGCCGTAAAATGTTATTGTGTTGAGATTGCATTGTATTCGCCGGGTCAGTGTGACTTGTTGAATTGTCGATTTTGTTATTTCGTATATGCCACTTCGCTTGCAGTTTAAGGATTTTGTATTTTCTGTACAAACTTAAAATCGCTTAAGTAGGTTTGTTCGCGATTTCAAGTTTGTTATTCCGTGTACAAATATAGCATGGGAAATTGTACTGTTTATTTACGTGATTCTAATTAGTTTTCAGTCATCTAACTGATTATCAATTTTATTTTATCTAAACTGCGGGCGAAATGCGTTTTAAGAGTAAATTTTGAGAATTAAAGTCTGGCACCTTATGCATCATTATTCATAGTTGAGTGGTTTTAATGATTAGAATGTAATAGAGCCCTCGGTGACTATTGCCTTATAATTATCTTCATTCCATCGAATGTTTAGTTAACTTCATTCAGAAGAAAACGCGTAGGTAAGTCATAAATATTATTTATATTTTCTTGGTAATAAAAACGGCGCACTAGCTTAGTAATACCTGCTTAGCATTTTCAGGTAAACAATGTAAAAACATGATAATGTATGAGGTAGGTAGATCATATCTAATAAATCTTAGTACGTAAACATCGGAATGGGACATTTCCACGAAAATATAACAAAATAACAAAGGTTTTTTAAAGTTTTTGTGTTGGGTTGTAGTGATAGCCTAGTGGTTAGGGCGTCAGCCTCCTAATCAGAGGTCGGCGGTTCGAATCCGGGCACGCACCTCTAACTTTTCGGAGGTATGTGCGTTTTAAAAAAATTAAAAATATCACTTGCCTCAACGGTGAAGGAAAACATCGTGAGGAAACCTGCACGCCTGTGAGTTCGCCGTAATGTTCTCAAAGGCGTGTGAAGTCTGACAATCCGCACATGGCCAGCGTGGTGGACTATGCCAAACCCTTCTCATATAGAGAGGAGACCCGTGCTCTGTAGTGAGTGCCTGTAATGGGTTGAACATGATGATGATGATGATGATGATGATGATGATGATGTGTTGGGTTGTATACTTAATCGCATTGCTTTAGAGAAAAGTGCGTAAAACAATACCTAAAGGTAGCTTCACGTTACACCACGCGGCGTTAGACTGGGAACTGCTATAAAAGGTTATTTAAACGAATTACACATAGGTATTATAATATGAGATTTGCCTATATAGTGACTGAAATTCTAACATTCGCTCTTAAGCAAAATTGCAGGCGTCATCATCATCATGATCAACCCATTACTGGCTCACTACAGAGCACAGGTCTCCCTCTCAATATGAGAAGGGTTTGGCCATAGTCCACCACGCTGGCCATGTGGGGATTGGCAGACTTCACACGCCTTTGAGAACATTATAGAGAACTCTCAGGCATGCAGGTTTCCTCACGATGTTTACATACACCGTTGAAGCAGGTGACATTATAAATGCTTTAAAACGCACATAACTCCGAAAAGTTAGAGGTGCGTGCCCGAGATCGAACCACCGATCGCTGATTAGGAGGCGGATATCCTAACCACTAGGCTATCACAGCTGCTAGTTATTTTACATTAACTTAATGGTTTGGCAAGGCCTTACTTACGTTACGTTATTTAATACATTTATTATTAGGTACTAACTATATACTGACAAAGATGTGTCGCAAAGCAATTCAGAGTTCCGGAACGATGTCGCGTAGAAACCAATTAGAAGCTTGGGTGTTCCATACCCCTAGCAGGTTAGTCCGCTACCATCCTGGACCGCATCACATACCACCAAGAGAGATAGCCGTCAAGGGCCAAGTTGTAGTGTATAACAAAACAAATGTGATTTGCGCCAGACAACTGCATTTCATCATCTCGAGCACGCACCTCTAACTTTTCGGAGTTATGTGCGTTTTAAAGCATTTATAATGTCACTTGCTTCAACGATGTATGTAAACATCGTGAGGAAACCTACATGCCTGAGAGTCCTCCATAGTATTCTCAGAAGTCTGCCATTCGCATGGCCAGCGTGGTGGACTATGACCGAACCCTTCTCATATTTATCACTTACTTCAACGGTGAAGGAAAACATCGTGAGGAAACCTACATGACTGCGAGTCCTCCATAATGTTCTCAAAGGGGTGGAAGTCTGCCAATCCGCATGGCCAGCGTGGTGGACTATGACCAAACCCTTCTCATATTGAGAGGAGACCCGCGCTCTGTAGTGAGTCGGCAATGGGTTGATCGTGAGGTGAAAAACCCGTACTGAATAACAAGCAATCATACTCGGGAAATGTTACTGCTTATTAATTGTAAAAGCTCGCAAAAACTGGTGAGTTTTTTGCAACGCTTTCAACATTTAATTGCAATTTGCAATTGATTGAACCAGATAACGGTCACACACGGAAGCGCCGCGACTGTCGTGCGTAGAACTAGCTGGAAGTGACGGATTATTTAGCAACCACACATTATTAGCTAGCGAAAGAGATTTTTAGCATTTGCATACAATTTTCAAATTTTTTTTTATCCACTACAAGTTAGCCCTTGACGGAAATCTTACCGGTTTTCAGACGTTAGGACACACAACGGCTCAAGTTTGGTTTGTAATGAAATTTAGTATTAGGATATCTAGTGAAAGAGAATTTAGCATTTGCATACAATTTTCAAATTTTTTTTTATCCACTACAAGTTAGCCCTTGACGGCAATCTTACCGGTTTTCAGACGTTAGGGCATACAACGGCTCAAGTTTGGTTTGGAATGAAATTTAGTATTAGGATATCTAGCGAAAGAGAGTTTAGCATTTGCATACAATTATCAATTTTTTTTTATCCACTACAAGTTAGCCCTTGACGGCAATCTTACCGGTTTTCAGACGTTAGGGCATACAACGGCTCAAGTTTGCTATTGAATGAAATTTAGTATTAGGATATCTTAGTCGGACTCTTTACCGAAAGTTTTACTCATATTGAAAAATGCTAATGTGAATATATTGGTTAGGTTTTTTTACACCACAAGTTAGTCCTTGACGGCAATCTCACCTGATGGTAAGTGATGATGCAGTCTAAGATGGTAGCGGGCTAACCTGTTAGGGGTAAGGTAAACCCACACTCCTAAACGGTTTCTAAGCGACATAATGCCGGAACGCTAAATCGCTAGGCGACACGTCTTCCACCAGACCAGACTCAAGCCGGGAATCGAATCCATTACCTCCAACTTTATAATGCAACAGCGCGCGCGCTGCGCCACGGAGGTCGTCTAATGTGATTGCGATAATGTGTCTCCTCGTTATTTAGCGTCTTCTGCATTGCTTTACTCTCTTTGATCACCAACTAATATTGGTTTAAATAATTAAATAAAGTTTACTTAATATAATATTGGCTTAACGAAAAATCCTATTACGATTTTAAGGATTATATAAACGATAAAAAAGCTTGGGTGTGACTCTATCTCCATAGGTATTATAATTTATTATAAATAATGTGAGATGGTGACAGTAATAAAATACCCGGCTAAGTTTGTTGTGGGCTTCTTCTTAGACCAGGGCGCGTTTGGAACCCTCATAGCTTTAGTTTAAATTTACCACCGCCAAATCACCAGTATGTAAATTATTGACGCGTCAAAACTGCCTTTTAAAGGACTATTTGAATAAAGATTGAATTTGAATTTGGATTTGAAATTTGAATTTGAATTTGGTGTTAGGCGCACAAATCTGTGGCCCATTAGTATGTATGCTAAAATTGTTTATCTAGCTAGGAAGATACATGTTTTACGTGATTTTTAACCAATGCTTACGTGCTTATAGATTAAACAATTCATTAGTGCAAATAGAAAACAATACAGTTATATGTTGTTGCATGATTATTTATCTCTTTTCGTATTCCCACTTTAATATCGATCTCCATCATCATCATCATGATCAACCCATTATAGACTCACTACAGAGCACGGGTCTCCTCTCAATGTGAAAAGGGTTTGGCCATAGTCCACCACGCTGACCTTGTGGGGATTGACAGACTTCACACGCCTTTGAGTACATTATGGAGAACTCTCAGGCGTGCAGGTTTCCTCACGATGTTTTCCTTCACCGTTGAAGCAAGTGATATTTTTAATTGTTTAAAAACGCACATAACTTCGAAAAGTCAGAGGTGCGTGCCCGGATTCGAACCGCCGACCTCTGATTAGGAGATTCGATCGATCTTCAAAAACGATCAAAATGTCATCAAACTTCCGCGGCTTATCCCCTGTGGTTGTGCTCTATAATTTCACTGATAATTTTATAAAGCCAACAGTGTATACGCGTCAATAAGTTGAACAGAACTCGATAAACACAGACTCGCATTTTGAATTAAGTTAAAGTTTAAAGTACAATATAAATTAATGTTTTATTTTGTCAAACCAATAACTTAGCAATACCAATTAGCAGCTAACGTACGAGCGTTGATGGGCTCGTGATATTAATGAAAAATAGCATGAAACAACAATCCATCTTGGTAGACCCGCTGTATAGCGTGACAACGCGCGGAAATATCATTAATATGACTTCCGAGCGATGAGCGAAAGTGATTTTGTAGTTAAATTGTCCGTTATTTATCAAATTATCGTTTTTATAACCAATCCAAGTAATTAGTTTCTTCCTTTGTCATTAAAGTTACTGAATTTGCCTCCTGCTTTGTTTTTTTTTAAAATGTATTCATTTTATTTGCTAAAAATTACAGTGGGAAATAATTTTATGATCTCCCACTTTCCAAACTAGTATGATACAAACATAGTTGCTAGTATGTGTTGTGTATATGCGTGCGCGCGCGCGCGCGCGCTTCTTTGTTTGTGTGTGTGTGTGTGTTTGGGTGGGCGTGTGTGTGTGTGTGCGTTTGTGTGTGTATGTGCGTTTGTGTGTGTGCGGGTGTGTGTTTGTGTCTGTAAGACTATTTTTTAAAAACAAAGCAGGCAGTTAGTTGAAAGAATTATTTTTTATTTTACTGATCACTAATGAATGGTCATTTCTAAACAATGTACGTACACTAAACGTTCTTTATGTCTCATTATAGTTCGTTCGCTTGAGTAGTTTGAATTTTAACTAAAACAGAGCGTTCAGCGGCGTCGGCTTTTTCAAAGACTTAGCCAGTACTGTACACCCGCAGTGTATATTGATGTTTGGATAATGAAAGTTTTAAAATGAATAACTGTGACTAGGAGAATTCAGATAACAGATGTTATTTAGTTGTTTATTTATTTATTTGCGTTCATGCGCATGTGTTATACACTGTGATAATGACATTTCAGGGCGTAGCAATTATTTATTTAATTATTAAAATTTTATTCAGGATTATATGTTTGAACATATTATATATTAGACCCATAATAATCATAGCTGTGATAGCCTAGTGGTTAGGGCGTCCGCTTCCTAATCAGAGGTCGGGGGTTCGATCCCTGGCACGCACCTCTAACTTTTCGAAGTTAAGTGCGTTTTTAAGCAATTACAATATCACTTGCTTTAACGGTGAAGGAAAACATCGTGAGGAAACCTGCATGCGTGAGAGTTCTCTATAATGTTCTCAAAGGCGTGTGAAGTCCGCCAATCCGCACATGGCCAGCGAACCCGTTGCGTATTGAGAGGAGACCCGTTTTTTGTAGTGAGCCGATGATGGGTTGATCATGATGATGTCATGATGAAAGCCTGTATTGCATACCATTGGGGAAACAAAACTAGTTTCATAGACTTCGAGCATATTTTTCTTGCAAGGGAGCACCCACGCTCAGGAAGTTTTTTTGTGTCAGCACAGCAATTTTCTCGTGTCAGCGTCAATTGGATCAACATGGTCAATTAGTGTCAATTGCTGAACCAGATGAATGTAGATCGAATCACTTTATATGATAAAGTTCATATTGAATCAGTCAGTAAACCTGTGTATTAGCTTAAACTTTGTCTGCTGGGAGGCTTTGCCTTGGCTAGTTACCACCCCACAGACAAAGACGTGTCGCCGAGCGATTTAGCGTTCTGGCACGATGTCTCGTAGAAACCAATTAGGAGCGTGGCTTTACCATACTCCTAACAGGTAAGCTCGGTACCATCATAGACAGCATCACCACTTACCACCAGGTGAGATAGCCGTCAACGGCTAACGTAGTGTATAAAAAAACATGCTGAATGAATTAACAAATTAGACGGAAAAGAGCATAAGTCTGTTTCAAATTGAAAAAGGGTTTTTTTTTAAATCAAAATGATCAACCCATTACCGGCTCACTACAGAGCACGGGTCTCCTCTCAATATGAGAAGGGTTTGGTCATAGTCCACCACGCTGGCCATGTGCGGATTGGCAGAGAACATTATGGAGAACTCTCAGGCGTGCAGGTTTCCTCACGATGTTTTCCTTCACCGTTGAAGCAAGTGATATTTTTTTTTAACGCACATAACTCCGAAAAGTTAAAGGTGCGTGCCCGGATTCAAACCGCCGACCTCTCATTAGGAGGCTCATCATGTAGCTAGTAAAGGCACCTATGTAATGAATTTTATGTATGTGTCAAGATTGTATAAGACTTTAATCTGCGAAAAACTGTATCATGCCAAAATTATATGATACTAACTTTACGTTTGCGTGTGTGGGTAGATTACAGTGTTTAACTGTAAATACAACTTTCAAATGAGCGAGATAATTAGTCCAGTTTTTATAAACTTTGGGTTATCCGTGACTTTATTCGCATTTAATTTAATGTTAGAAGCTATGATAGCCTAGTGGTATAGCGTCCGCCTCCGGGACAATCAGAGGTCGGAAGTTCGAATCCGGGCACGCACCTCTAACTTTTCGGAGTTATGTGCGTTTTTAAATAATTATAATATCACATGCTTCAACGGTGAAGGAAAACATCATGAGGAAACCTGCACGCCTGAGAGTTCTCCATAATGTTCTCAAAGGCGTGTGAAGTCTGCCAATCCGCACATGGCCAGCGTGGTGGACTATGGCCAAACCCTTCTCATATTGAGAGGAGACCCGTGCTCTGTAGTGAGCCGATAATGGGTTGATAATGATGATGATGATGATGAATTTAATGTTCGTATTTATTTTGTGTATATAAAAGAGTGAAGTTTCCTCACTGGGAAGGCCTCGAATAGCCCGTTAAATCGGGTCACCTTTTCGGAAGATTAGTTTAAATAAACAGATGGGCATTTTTTCTAAAAACCTGTTTTTGTTTGTTCCATTATTCAAACTTAAAACTGAACCATGAATGAGCTCAATATCGGCTGTATTTAAAACAAAATAACAGACAGATACCAACTCTAAATTTTCATTTACTTCTACACGTACCAACCTACCAATGCAAATATAATTTCGCAGTTTCAAGGATTTAGATTCGCACACATTTTTGGCTAATTAGTGTGTTACCAAACATTTGTCTTGTGAACAAACGCTATATCTAATGGTCATATAATGAGTATAGAATTTACTCATTCGTATGGTTTCTTCCTTTGACAATTAGTATCAATATTTCTGTTGTACATTTATCGTCAGGTCTAAAAGTAGTTCTGTCCTTTTCATAATGTTTCCTGTAGAAAAGAATAGCACTATTTTGAGACACGCCAACATAGCTTACTTTTTGACGACCTCCGTGGCGCAGCGCGTGTGCTGTCGCATTATAAAGTTGGAGGTCCTGGGTTCGATTCACGGCTCGAGTCTTGTCTGGTGGGAGGCATCGGCCGTGCCTAGTTACCAGCCTACCGAAAAAGACGTGCCACACGATTTAGCGTTCCTCCACGATGTCGCGTAGAAACCAATTAGGAGCGTGGGTTTACCATACTTCTTACAGGTTTGCCCGCTACCATCCTAGACTGCATCACCACCTATCACCAGGTGAGATTGGCGACACGTCTTTGTAGGTAACTAACCACGGTCGAATCCTCCCACCAGACCAGACTTGAACCTAGGCCCTTTATAATGTGACGCACTGCGCCACGGAGGACGTCAAATAATATTCACGTAACAATACAAAATAATAACAACTGTATTAATCCCATAAGTCATAGTTTTACTTATGATGAGAAAGTACTTACATGGAAAAACATCATAATCAGCCTCAACGTAATGATGACGGCCATGATTACAATGGTGAAACTTACTCTTCAAAAAGATAACATCGACCTTTCCCAGAATGAGTCCGCCATCATAAAATACTGTTATTAATGATGGGAAAAGTCGCTACATCCGGGCGCCAGGTACGTGATCGTGTCTTATACCGAAAACACGTCAAACATACGTACTTGCCTACGTATGTATAACTGTTCCTCTGTCATACACTTAATCTGACTTAATCGTGTTAATGAAGAGCGGATGGAGGAGAGTGTTACCGTTTCAAATCAAGACAAATCAAAAAATAGCTTCATTCACATAAACCTATTAAAAAAAAAAAAAATTATTGCAGGTCAGGGACCCATATAAAACCTTATCATTTAAATTTAGAAAAAATATTAAAAGTAGAGTTAATAAAAATGAAAAAGAAAAAATGAACTTAATAGATATAAAATAATTTAAAAATAATTACTGATTTATCTTACGTTAGGGGTCTCGTGTACCCTGAGCCAGTGCATATTAAAGGCAGGGGTGCCAGGTCGGGTAACCTCCACGTGTGCCCGGGTGCTGTGGGTCCCTCTTGATTCGTCCGGGGGGAAGAGCAGCATTCGGGCCGGTGCACCCTGGTAACATCGGTTAACAATTTCTTTTGTGCGAGATTGTTAGCCGATGGCCAATGACCCGATGCGGAGGGGGTCTCCGCGCGTCCCTCTGACCAAGCTGAGGGCGCAGTGGATGACCCAGGGGGTGTATCACCCCGTGTGGTGGAAGGCCTGTCCAGGTATGGGACTGGCAGGCGGGAGTGAGCGGCAGGCTGCTGCTGGAGGTGACGAGGGTGACGACTGTGACTGGTCGTCCCCGTTTATATCCTTATTGTAATATGATTTTTCTGTAAGGTTTTGTTTAATAAAATCTTTGAACTTATTGATAGACATCTCAAAGATATCAATAGGTAATCAATAGGTATTATAAAATAAAATACAATTTCCTTTGAATGAGTAGCTAATTTTGTGCAGCCGAACTACAAGATACTACTGTTTTGATGTACTATGAGAGATGTACTCGTAAATCATTAACGTACATGATTCTGCGTCTCTAATTAGAGAAAAGTAAAATTCGAGTGAAATTCCCGCACTGAGGGCTATTTTTTAAACAATTAAGTTATGTTATAATAATCAATAATATACTTATATATATTATTATTGCAGGCCCAGAATTAGTCAAAATTTACGCAACACAAAACTTTTTTGGTATGTCAAAATTAAATTCTTTTAAAACATCACAAAAATGAATGTACGAAATCAAAAATGTTATATATTTGCATTTATTTTCATTGGGGCGTATTGAAAGGTGCAATAATGGGGCCATCGAAATTATGAATTGCTTTTCATATATTAGATTCAGCTGAATCTAATATATCATAATACATGAATGTTCTTTATTTGTATAATAATTTTACTTTCTCTAGTTTGTAAACGAACTATCAATCAACCAAAAACTTTATTGAATCCTTAAAAGCCACTTTTGATTTTACACTGTTATTGAGTTAATAATCTATAATATAATAAAACTGTAACAGGACGAATTCTGTACATTTAAAATATTTTGAAATTTTTAATTGAAGACTTTACCTACGATATTGAGCCAAAAACATTTTTTTTAATTTTTTTGTCTGTCTGTCTGTCTGTATCTTGGCCGCGCATCACGCCGAAACTACTGGATAGCTTTGAATGAAATTTGGTATAGGAGTAGTGATACTCCGGTTCAGCATATAAGATAGCTTTTATCCCGAAATTCAGCACTGTTCTCTTGGGAGAGGGGATAATAGTCAAAATATGTATTTAGTTGTAATTCTCCTAAGTCCTATTTCATTCTTAATAAAGGAGAGACCAAATTCAAATTCAAAATAATCTTTATTCAAATAGTCCTTAAAAAGGCACTTTTGACGCGTCAATAATTTACATAGTAGTTATTTCATGGTGATAACTATATTCGTAAACTTAAAACTAAAGCTATGAGGGTTCCAAACGCGCCCCGGTCTAAGAAGAAGCCCACAACAAACTTAGCCGAGGTAAAAACTTAGCCGGGACCTTAATGTTTATCCTGTTAATTATTTCAAGGTTGTCGATTTAGTAATCCATTGCTTCGTGATTGGAAGACAAACAAACACACTTTCACACACACTAACTCAATGCAGACGAAGTAGCGAGCATCAGCTAGTTAAAACTATATTCATAAACATAACACTGAAGCTGCTAGGATTCTAAATGCTTAGAAATTAAGCCGAAACAGAAAAATTTGAATTTATGGTGTAAGTTGGTATACTTTTTATACTTAATGGATTTTTTAAATCACGTGTTAACAGACAAACATTCATTAATAATCGCAGCCTTGGTTAAAATGAGGCGTAGAAACATTTCTATTTTGCATTACGCTATCGCTTACGCAATCCTTATAATGTAAAACCCGATAAGATTTTCATGGTGTTCCATACTATAGGTACTATATATACGATAACTAGACGTTGCATTCCATAATAATACGGGGTTACTTTTCCAACTATAGCAATTTTTTTTTGAGATAATAGCCTACGGTCGAAACCTACCACCAGACCAGACAAAACAAAATTCAGAAATGTCAAATTTCTAAGTTTTCCCTTTTCCCTGTTCCCTCATGCTGACCCCAGGATCCGTCGTCGATCTAAAGAAACGCGGAAGAAGTCGCTGGCAAAACTAGCTTATTAAAGGTTCACATTAGAAGTACGCTGAAATAGGACGCATGAAGCTGTGATAGCCTAGTGGTTAGGACGTTCGCCTCCTAATCGGAGGTCGGGGGTTCGAACCGGGCACGCACCTATAACTTCTCGGAGTTATGTGCGTTTTTAAGCAATTATAATATGCTTAAATGGTGAAGGAAAACATCGTGAGGAAATCTGCATGCCTGAGAGTTGTCCATAATGTGTCCACGCTACGCGTGTTGGACTATGGCCAAACCCTTCTCATATTGAGAGGAGACCCGTGCTCTCTAGTGAGCCGGCAAATGGTTGATCGTGAGGTGAAAAATCCGTACTGAATAACAAGCAATCATATTCGGGAAATGTTGCTGCTTATTAATTGTAAAAGCTCGCAAAAACTGGTGAGTTTTTTTCAACGGCCGACAATGAGTTGATTATGATGATGATGATGAAATAACACACAAGGGACAAAGGATAATAGTACAGGTAACTAAGTAATGAGAGAAAGTAATAACAAACACGGTTTCGTTATGTGACACGTGATATGTCATCGTAATACCTCAGTTACCATTACTGGCTAATGCATAATATCTATTACCTATATCGTATGTAACGAGAAAGTAATTACAATGCCGGTAACAGTTACAAATAATCACAACAAAGTAATCATGGTTGTAAACATAATTTTTCCAAAATTACAAATTACAATTTCAAAACTGGCGGAGTTTTAAGATTCACCCATTGTAATAATAACGCAGCCTGAATGCTTTGCCATCTAAGCCCCAGTATAGACTAAAACAAAAATATATTTACAACAATAATATTATTATATCGAAATAGAGGAAGATGGCTATTTTAAGCCACTATAGGGTAACCCTTGACTGCCGTCAATCTCACTCTCACTTGTATGTAAGTCAGAATGCTATCGAACAAAACCTTTGTAGATTTTAATGCCAAATCTTTTATTCTGCTATAGCATTTTCGTAAAAGTTACTCCTATTGCGACAATTATGTCAGTTACGTTGATTTTATTATTGAAATTTAGATAGTTTTGAATAACTTTCTCACCCGCTTGCGAGCCGCAGTTTCGATAAAAAACACAAATTTTCCCACATGAAATATGAAAAAGTGACTCTATATAGCTCTTATTTTTCTATTTTGAATAAAACTTTTAGACTATGTTAGTTTACGTGAAAGCATGACGAAACAATCTTTTGAATTATAATTTAGAGAAGTACCTGAAGTAGTGCAGTAAATCCGTACCGAAAACTCTGTAGTTATATATATTCATATACAAACACAATATAGACGTCTGTATGTCTACATATTGTGTTTGTATATAAATATATATAACAATAAGGATGATATAAATACATTTGCAATAAAAAAAATACGGAATCTAATAATATCTAAGTCTAAGTAAAACAGTGCAGTAAAAAATTAATAGGATATCAGTAGTAGTAGAAGATACTCCAAGACACGCGATCTTTGAATGTCCCGGTAAAAAGGAAAGAAATGCTGTGGCTCCCCAAAATCTCATTTCCCTTATGTTATTCAGTCAAGATGAGTGGAATCGATATGCTTAAATGCTCAAGGCAATAATGATGAGGAGAGAGGAAAAAGAAAAAGCATAAAAGAAGAAAAATGAGATTTTTTTATTTTTTTTTTTCAGACTGTCTATTAGTTGTACTACCCTATTGGTTGCCACAGCGTAACCGGGCTGTTTGGCGAGCTTCACAAAGAAGCTCTGCCATATGAAATTATAAGCCCTAGGGCTCGAAGAAACTAAGGAAACGTCTGCCTAAGGGCGCCTCCTTTGAGGCCGAACCTCGGCTTAGGCGACGTTTGGGATAACGGGGGGGTCGGACGGTAAAAGTGAGACAGACACATACTAAGGAGGGTCAGCATGAAGTAATGCAAAGCGGTTCCGTGTTGACTCGGAAGAATTGGGGGAGGCTGTTTTAGTCCGTGCAAGTCGGACACACCCTGCTGCGAGACAGAAATCCGAAGGGATTTTTTCCTCCCCGAGGAGAAAAAAAAAGGGATCATCATCATCATCATCATGATCAACCCATTACCGGCTCACTACAGAGCACGGGTCTCCTCTCAATATGGGAAGGGTTTGGCCATAGTCCACTACGCTGGCCATGTGCGGATTGGCAAACTTCACACGCCTTTGGGAACATTATGGAGAACTCTCAGGCGTGCAGGTTTCCTCACGATGTTTTCCTTCACCGTTGAAGCAAGTGATATTTTAATTGTTTTTTAAAAACGCACATAACTCCGAAAAGTTAGAGGAGCGTGCCCGGATCCGAACCGCCGACCTCTGATTAGGAGGCTGACGCCCTAACCACTAGGCTATCACAGCTTGTAAAAGGGATATCAGTAGTAAATTAAACGCTGTAATTTTTCTCGTCAGTGTCCTTTTTGCGTCACAGATACAATAGTCGCGTACAACAATAGTATCTATGATAGCAACACATAATTTACAGTACAGTGCCGCGCAAATACAGTTCCGTTATCTTATCATTTTCTCTTACCCAGTGTGTATAATTATTTGCGCTCGTGCGTGTTGTCTATTTACTTAAAAGTTAGTTTTTCCGTTACTTAAGTTATAAGAGTGATTTATTAGTAATTTTGCGTTTAGTACTTCATCGTGATCAACCCAATGTCGGCTCACTACAGAGCACGGGTCTGTTCTCAATATGAGAAGGGTATGGCCATAGTCTACCACGCTAGCCATGTGCGGATTAGCAGACTACACACGCCTTCGAGAACATTATGACGAACTCTCAGGCGTGCAGGTTTCCTTAAAAACGCACATAACTCCGAAATGTTATAGGCGCGTGCCCGGGTTCGAACCCCCGACCTCTGATTAGGAGGCTAACGTCCTAACCACTAGGGTATCACAGCTTTCGAAATACCGTAATTAGTTCAAATGCACATGAACTTTTAAGTGAAATCGACTTTCATAAGAACGCGGCAGATATTAATCGCAGTTTTTACAACAATAGACATTAAAGGAATTAGAAACCGTAACGTACCGGGCGAGATTATCGTCGAGTGTAAAAGAATTTGCACTATTTGCATTCGCTTTTATGAAGGTTAGGGAAAGTGTTCCCCGAAGTTAGCGTATTGTTACAATTTTTATATTATTTATAATAAGTAGAATCTATCCTACTTATATTAAAAAACGCGAAAGTTCGATGGATGGATGTTTTTTTTTCCTTTCACGTAAAAACTACTATGACTATGGCCAAACCCTTCTCATATTGAGAGGAGATCTGTGCTCTGTAGTGAACCGATAATGGGTTGATCATGGTGACTAGCGTTCACTCCATCACTCGCATTAAGTCTAAAGTGTGAGGTTTGCTGCAATCTGCTAAGAAGTTATAAGAATGAATGAATGAATGAAAACATTTATTGTACACAACAGATAATAAAAAAAAAAATGCAAGAACAACAGAGCAGTTACACAGTATGTACAATCTATAAACTATACCTTCAACAATATTCACAAAATCTTAACGAAATTTGGTCGAAACATACTTATTTGATAAAATAAACTTTTTATTTTAATAAAAAAATTGTCAAAATCGGTTTAGATTAAATGGAGTGATATTATACAAAAGGATTTATTACCTATTATTTTATTATTATATGATAATTCATGGGAAAATATAAAACAATTTTACAATATCATCATCATTATGAAACCATTACGGGCCGTATACGGGCTAAGGCTGTAATCCATCACGCTGGCCTAGTGCGGATTGATAGACTTCACATGTCTGTGGGAAAATATTACTTAAAATAAATATATATACATTTTCATCAATACATATATATCTTCATTATCATCCTGATAAACGAAATATTGGTACAGGACGCAGGTCTCTTAGCATGACAAAGGTTGTGGACATAGTCCATGCATATTCCCTCATGATATTCTCGTCATCACGTATTTGATTTGTGCAAGTAATATTTTATTTAAAATTGCTTAGCTTAAATAAAAAAATAGATAACACTAACTCAGTTCACCGATGTTTAAGTCACTAAACTTCGTTATATAATCATTATTTAGTTATTGTTTTGTACGTATTAGGGATATATACATACATAATATAAATAACTAGTCCTTGATTGTCTGTAACATTTAGCTATGTAGATTATATCACGCCAACAAATTTTAAATGTTAATTTTAATGTCATAAATTGTTTAAACACATACATTAAAAAGTATAAAAATGTAAAATAAGTTAAGCTGTGATAGCCTAGTGGTTAGGACGTCAGACTCCAAATCAGAGGTTGGTGGTTCGATCCCGGTAACGCACCTATAACTCTCCGAGTTATGTGCGTTTCTAAGCGATTAAAATATCACTTGCTTCAACGGTGAAGGAAAATATCGTTAGGAAACCTGCACGTCTGAGAGTTTTCCATAATGTTCTTAAAGGCGTGTGAAGTCTGCCAATCCGCACATGAACGTGGTGGACTATGGCAAAACCTTTCTCATATTGAGGGGAGGCCCGTGCTCTGTAGTTAGCCGAGAATAGGTTGATCATGATGAAATAATGTAAGTAAATAAAAGTTTTAGTTTATTGCGATTCGACTAAGTTAATTTAGTTAAGTCATCCAATGGTATGACATTTTCCCATGTAAGGGCGCACAGGTGGTGCACCGTCAAGTTTATTTAGTACCTTAGCGGTTTACCTTAGACCTTAGTCATTTGTAAAGGCCACAACGCTGATCCATAAAGGTTAAATACTTTGATTTTCACTATATATATTCTCGCGGAACTAGAAATAGTGTAACTTCGGTAGCTTGTAAGACTCGGTTACGAAAGCCTGTCAAATGTTAAGGAAGGTAGAACAGATTCACTAAGTCCATAGGTGTCCGATTTTTCTTCTTCAAGTATTATGTTAGAGCACGTTAAACTGTGTCCTTAGGTTCTGGTGGTTATTGCTAAAATGATAACCCTCATAGCTTTAGTTTTAAGATTGCGAATGTAGTTATCACCATTAAATCACAACTATGTAAATTATTGACGCGTTAAAAGTGCCTTTTTAAGGACTATTTCAATAAAGAATATTTGAATTTGAATTTAAAATTTGATATTTGACATTAACCTCGGTAGGCTTTAAACGTTTAGAACAAAGACCCAACGATACCTCTCCAGTGTGGATTTGCTTTTACCCTTATGAGCACATGTTAGTTCAATAACAGAAACATACGTGCTCGAATGTGCTCTCGAAGGCATGGGTCTAGACACCACCGATTGCTAGCTCCGGGTTGATACTAAAAAAATCTAGACAAAAAACTCAATACTTATTGGCTATTGGCTCAATCCAGAACACCGTTTTTTTTAACGCTCGGAAATGCTTTTACACATCCCCTCGGGAAGTGACGTAGGCATAGCTCTGCCCCTTCCGGCGGGGTATGTGGGACTCGCCAGCGGCCAGAGTGGTAACTGGAATATCCACTAAAACCCGGTGGCTCGCACACTTCACAACCCAGAACCCCGTGATCCTTAATGTTAAATGCTAATTACTAGACGAGACTAGTTAATATAGGAAAAAGAATAAGAGCAATATTATAATCTTATTCTAGAATAAGATTATAATATTGCTCTTATTCTTTTAAAAACAGTTGTATGTAAAACCCTAGTGTCTAGACAATAGGGTTTTACATACAACTGTTTTTTTATTTATACACATCAACCCATTATTATTGGCTTGTATGTGAATTGGATAGACAGACAGACAGACAAGACACACTACAAATTTACCCAAGGAATCCTGCTTAGATAAATCGACAAATATATGTATTGTAAAGCTTTGCAAGATGTAACAAACAATCGAAACAAAAACTTACTAAGTTCATTAATGCATGATAATTAGATACAGTTACTCGGAGTACTGGCCTACTTATGAATGGTGAATTACAATTTCAAAACGCAATCGTTAGTGCGTAGTGTAGATGCATCGTATGTGGGGAAAAATCTAGACGGATTTAGTATGGATAATGTAAATAACGCACATTAGCTCACTTACCTACTGGTTGAACGAATGTTTTTAATATTGCCGCAGTATTATTTTTCCGTTTCCAAGACGCAAGTAATGTTTGTCATGAAAAAAAAAACATATTTTTATCACGAATTGTTCAGCGATTGAGCCGACATTAAATAACATAGTGCCAAAGAAGTAATAATTTAATATATAATTTTAAAAGGGCTTTAGCGAGTTCTTTATTTTCATATAATGAAAGGTATCCGATCTACATTATCACTTACTTTGAGAGATCAGCCCGACACCCCAACCCCCTAGTGGTTGAGGCGTCCAACTACACCCCCGACCCGAACGCACCTCTCATTAAGAGGCGACCAAAGAACATCCTTGACGAACCGGACGACCGACTGACTATAGACAACGCTTCCAAGGTAGGTTATACACACATGTCATACAACAGAACACAGCGTCTTCGCCGGCGAAGACGAGGTCTCCGATATCTAACGTCATCCGGACGTGTGTCTCATCCACGGTCACGGGGGCACTCGGACTGAGATCCCAGTCCAACAAACCCAACAAGTCCCAACGTCACCCTAAGTCGAGGTCCGAGTATCACAGGAGACGCCATTAGGGGGACGTTCCGGAAGATGTCGGCGAGCCCAAGTGCTCTTCTCTCAGGCTGAGCTTCATACTTGCCAAAACCCCTGGTGACCCAGTAATAACTAATATGATTATCTGCAACTGTCCATTTGAAACAACAAATACATTATCAAGAATGAAATTTCGTTAGGATTATTTTAGTGCAAACACAGTATGTGTTATACATTTACAATACACCCGTAAGTTCCTATGGTTGCACCTAAGTACAGAAATCGGCCCGTTACAGTTCAGTGTTTATAGCATACCGACATTTATTTCACCATACTCACTTCACGGTATCTTTTGAAAGGATCATTGTTGATACAGGCAGTTCCGTTAATGTTTTAAGTATGGCTGTTGATAGCTGATTAGTTATTACGAAAACAGATGTTATCTGCTTCCGATTTGTCCGGATATTTCGATATATATGCAATTTACAGATATGTGTTTTAATCATATATTTTATATTAAGTAGTATTAGATATAAAAGTAAACGTTTGTTTATCGGTTGCATTGCAGTGAAGTAAATTGGAACAACAGGATTTTTGCTTTGACTTCATAGTGATGATTGAATTTAAATTCAAATTAAAGTAATCTTTATTCAAATAATCCTTTAAAAGGCACTTTTGTCGGGTCAATAATTTACATAGTAGTGAATTGATGGTGATAACTACATTTGTTAACTTAAAACTAAAGCTATGAGGGTTCCAAATGCGCCCCGGTCTAAGAAGAAGTATTAAAAAAACTTAGCCAGGTAAATTTTCTTTTTGTTATCACGTGCCACTTAAAATTATATTGAGAGCTATCTTTTTAGAGCAATATTTCATACAAATTCATAAAGTTGAGATCCAGAAAAGTAGGATAGGCTGTTTTTAATCCACTATTCAAAAATCTAGCTAGTATAAATTTATAATTGTTGATTGATTTGTGTTGTTAAACAAGTTTAAAGCGTTTAATTTTTTGCTGTGTCTCAATGTGAAACGTAACTTAACAATTTAATTCAATTAATCGCGAACGAAAAATAATTATTTAGTTTTTTTTGGTAGGTAAAACAAGTTGCTATTAAACTACTTAAAACTACCTCAATTCAACTTTAAATCTCGAGAGCTGAGTCACTACAAAAAAATAACTTCGCAATCGGGTCTAATAAAACAAGATGAACAAATCCTATGAATAACAACTTGAAATGGTAGATGTGGCTAATGGGATCGGTTCCACATCAAAGGAGCTTGTTTTAGACCGTAAAGGCTCTTCTTTAAACTACAAATCTTCCCTTTTAGGAACTTGCATAAATTTTTCTTATCTAGATTCCCATGTAAAAATAATAATCTCTTCTGCCTTAATATTGAATTGCCTTAAATTCAAATTCTTCTGAGCTTGATAGGAGTTTTGTTTGCCACCTAGAATATGCCGGATACTAAAATATTCTGTGCGAAAGCTATCTATAACATAAAAAATTGTAGGCATGTATGCATGTATTTTGTCTGTATTCTTTAAAATATCATCCCACTTGGATGTCTTTTATTCTTTTACTATTTGTAACTTCTACTATTTGTAATATCAGATCATTTTTAGAGCGTACTTGCAAATGATAAATGGAAGCTGTGATAGGCTAGTAGTTAGGACGTCAGCCTCCTAATTAGAGGTCGGGGGTTCGATCCTGAGCATGCACCTCTAACTTTTCGGAGTCATGTGTATTTATAAGCGAATAAAGTATCACTGGCTTCAAAGGTGAAGGAAAACATCGTGATGAAACCTGCATGCCTGAGAGTTCTCTATAATGTTCTCAAAGGCGTGTGTAGTCTGCCAATCTGCACATGGCAAGGGTACCCTTCTCGAATTGAGAAGAGACCTGTGATCTGTAGTGAGCCAGAAATGGGTTGTTTATGATGATGATGATAATAACTTGCAAATGGAGGAACAATCTTTCACCTGAAGTATTTTCTCGAACTTCTATTTGGGGTTATTCAAGGGGCGGATAAAGCGGACAACGCCTGGTTCCTCCTCAGGTGCTGCAGATGGCCATGGGTGGCGGTGATAACTTGACAGGACAAAAAAACTGCATGCAATATTGTTTCTTCTTCTTCTTCTTAAATATTCAGATGAAATAATGAAACCGAGTCGAGCAGGAATATGCACTTGTTGCGGGCGAGTGCGCAAGTTTTCCCTTGACCGAGACACCAGGCGACGCGAAAGAACATCGCTGGGTTGTAGTGGGTATTCTGGTCACCATTCTGACCGCCGCGCCGGCGAGCCCCACAAACGGGATGCGCAAGCGCATTTCCCAGCGTCAAAAAAATAGACTACACTAGCAATATTTAATAGTCTGCGATCACTAATTTCGTTAGATATATTTTTTTTTACCCACTACAAGTTAGCCCTTGACTGCTATCTCACCTGGTGGTAAGTGATGATGCTGTCTATGATGGTAGCGGGCTGACCTGTTAGGACTATGGTAAACCCACGCCCCTAATTGGTTTCTACGCGACCTCGTGCCGGAACGCTAAATCACTTGGCGACGTCTTTGTCAGTAGGGTGGTAACTAGCCACGGCCGTAGCCTCCCACCAGACCAGACTGGAGCCGGGAATCGAACCCGGGACGTCCAACTTTTAAAATGCGATAGCGCGCGCGCTGCGCCACGGAGGTCGTCAAAATGGTCGTTAGATATGCTATGAGAGATTGCAGTCGAGGGTTAACATGTAGTGGACTAAAAAAAGTGCTATCTATATGGAAATCTGTCAGCTGTTATCATCCCAGCGTGAATAGGTAAAATATTGTTTGCACGCCGTGTCCCCATTCCGCTGCGGCAGATCGAGTTATCATTAATTTAACCTTATCTGGCGGTATCTAGGCCGGCAGGTATTAAAGAGTCTTCACACACGTGCGGTTGTTACACTGATTTATTGGTCGCTGCAGTTTAGGAGTGTGAATTAGTAATAAAACTTGACTTCTAACACCATCTGCGTCACCCTTAATGATAGCCGACAGCTGGGCATAAGCTGTTCTGCTCATAGCAGGATATACACGAGTAGATCATAAAGGTAGATCATAGAGCTAAGTCCATGTTATCAGACCAGTTCCAGTTTCTTCTATTGTAGGCTTAGTAGACAAACAAAAGTAACCTGCTTTAAATGGTGAATATCTGTATAAGTTGAAACAAATGTATGCTTATTATTTATTATGCTGGACTAGCATTATATTTCATAAGTTGAAATCAATTTAAAGTCAAAGGAATTAGAAAATATCGAAAAATTAAGTGACGGTCATACGATTAACTAGCTTTACAGAACATATTGTTTTAATTTAATTAATGAATAGAAGCAGGCGTTACTTTGCGGAAGTCCATGATAAAGGAGATGTTGACTTCACAAGCGAGACTCCTGAGGATGATCCGGTGTCGGGTCGAAACGTGCGTAGAGGTTCTAGTGGAAGATTTTGTGTGGTGTTATATTATATAAATCTCCCGGTTGTCGGCGGAATATAGCAAATTGTACTTGCTTATTATTGTTAATTGAATTGTTACGGATCCGTAAATATTTTAAAATTGCACATAAATATATTTCATTTGACTCACTCATTTAGCCGACTTGCTCAATGATGGGCTCTGTTGCTACCAGTGCTGAGTAGGCCCAGAGGCACAAATAGGTAACCTCGATTGCAGCTTCTGAGTTGTTAGAGCTCCTTACCTCATAAGAAAAAAGGAACTAACGTAGGTCCACATTGGTATCTATCTATCTATTAATACCCAAGTTCAAGTTAATAAAATTAATTTCAAATAGTATAGTTTTCAATCGTTATGAAATAACAAAACTTTTATGTCAACACAAATTAGCATATTTTGAAACTCGTAATTTCCTTTTATATACCTCGATTTATTGGCACAAAGCAATGTCTCAAATAAGTAGAGGGAAAATCTAGAAAATAGTAAATTAGCTGTTATTTAAGTTTACGAATATAGTTATCAACATGAAATAACTATGTAAATTATTGACGCGTCAAAAGTGCCTTTTTAAGGACTATTTGAATAAAGACTATTTTGAATTTGAATTTTGAATTTGAATTTGAATTTACATCACAATCAATATATATTTATTTATTTTATTTATTCTATAAAGTTAGGGAACCATCATTGCGCGAGTCTTACTCGCACTAGGTAGTCGAGAGACACGAAAACGGTGTTTAAACTTGCCCAATACAAAAAAATAGTTAACGTGTGCTGACTCCAATGATTAACGATGATTTTCACGCGGGTGTCCTTGCTTTTTAATTAAGTCCGATGTTAACGCCTCTTAAAATAAGTAGATGCCCAAATGCGATGTTATCACACTAACATTATACAGGCGAGATTGTATGTAAGTGTGTATGTTTATAACTACCTAATGCTGGAACTACATAATCAGTTTTGCTGAAATTGTAAATGCAGAGAGATTTTTAATGTGTTAATCACACCACATTTTAAATAAATGTAAATAAAAAAAAGTGTCCTAGCGGTATTTGCGAAAAACTGATCTTTATATATATATTTTTTTTTATTATTCGTTTGCCACAATAAATAATTAAAAATTACAACGTAGATCGATAAAAATGTTAATGCAATAAAATATAAATAAACTAGGTTATAATTTGATTAGTTCAATATTTTATTCACCATGATCAACCCATTGCCGGCTCACTACAGAGCACGGATCTTTTCTCAATCCGAGAAGGGTTCAGCCATAGTCCACCACGCCACCATAGTCTGCCAATCCACACATGGCCAGCCATGTGCGGATTGGCAGACTTTATACGTCTTCCAGAACATTATCGAGAATTCTAAGGCGTGGGTATCCTCAAGATGTTTTCTTTCACCGTTTAAGCAAGAGATAGTTTAATTGCTTAAAATTAGAGGCGTGCCCGGGTTCGAACCCCCGACCACTGATTAAGAGGCGGACACATATATCATATATCACAGCTTTTTATTGATCTAATGTTTTATTGATATGAGACGTTTTGTGTTTTTTTTGTAAGGATTGTGTTATTGATATGTATCAAGGTTTGCATATCTTTGAAAACTGGCTATTTTGTTAAAAACAACGATGGTGGAAGAGCACTTTTTTTTTCGCCTGACGACCCCCGTGGCGCAACGTGCTCGCTGTCGCATTATAGAGTTGGAAGTCCTAGGTTCGATTCCCGGCTCGAGTCTGGTCTGGTGGGAGGCTTTGACCATGACTAGCCATGGGATACATACAGTTGTTATTGTTTTGTATTGTTACGTGAATATTATCTGACGTCCTCCGTGGCGCAGTGCGCGTCACATTGTAAAGTTGGAAGTCCTGGGTTCGAGTCTGGTCTGGCTAGTGCCGTGGCTAGTTACCACCCTACCGACAAAAACGTGTCGCCAAGCGATTTAGCGTTCCAGCACGATGTCGCGTAGAAACCAATTAGGAGTGTGGGTTTACCATAACAGGTTAGCCCGTTACCATCTTCGACTGCATCATCACTTACCATCAGGTGAGATAGCAGTCAAGGGCTAACGTGTATTGGATAAAAAAAAAGATGGGGCCATTTTTACTGCGATTCGGCGTCGAACCGGCCCAATAAATCGGCATTGTAGATCCTTTTGCCCTTATTTATATAGTTAGTCAATGTAGATCACACCTTGTAAATCCCAGAAAACGGTGGCCATCACCTTACGGGCTTATTTTATTTTATTAGTTCGCAAAACTGTCAACAATTGTGTAATCATAGTTCATTAGAATACAAAAATATCTTAATTGTACAATATTGACTTCTCGATGCGAACATATCATGCACAAGATGGGGTACAAACCGTTAAAAATAATAAAATAATAATGACTTAAAATTAACCTAGACGATAAATTAACAAAAGAGACATAACAATACTACAAAAACTAATAGCAGTTTCTTAATTTATTCTTAATACTAGAGATACTATCACTTAAACTTAAAGGATAGTGTACGCTTGCTTTGGAGCCTGTTCGCCTGGTGAAGTTTATTGTTTCGAATGCTCCTTGGTCTTGGTGTGTAAAAAAAAACATCAATAACAAATATTACTTTATTTTTTTTTACTTTAAATACTATTCATTATCATCATCATCATGCTCAACCCATTACCGGCTCACTACAGAGCACGGGTCTCCTCTCAATATGAGAAGGGTTTGGCCGTAGTCCACCAAGCTGGCCATGCGCGGATTAGCAGACTTCACACGCCTTTGAGAACATTATGGAGAACTCTCAGGCGTGCAGGTTTCCTCGCGATGTTTTCCTTCACCGTTGAAACAAGTGATATTTTTTTTTTTTAAACGCACTTAACTCCGAAAAGGAGAATTCCGAAGGGGAAGCCCGGATTCGAACCGCCGACCTCTGATTAGGAGGCTGACGCCCTAACCACTAGGCTATCAGCGCTTTTAAACTATTATTACAATAAAAACATTGCTTATGCAATAAGAAGTAAAAAGCTCCATGCTGTTCCGATGCGGATTGGCGGACATCACAACCGGGATACAATGTGAGCCATGGGGTTGATAAAGTCAATCTACTATCGCACCAGTATTGAGAAAAAAAAACTAAATATTAGGTTGGTAGGTTAGGTAGGTAATAGACAATAAAAATAAATAGTTACGGTAATAATCGTAGTAAGGTATTGAGTAATTGTAAAATAAAGAACTTTCGGTACGCGGTTGCCCTTGCGTCCGCGCAAGGCTGGCTTTGACGTCATTGGCTTGAGGACGATGATTCGCCACCTGCAACACGAAGTAAACCCTAAATTCCAAGACGTAGAATTTAATTTAGAATAAATAAAATACTATATAGTATGCTGATCTCTCCGCCTGTGGATACGCTTTAATCTAAAATCAACCTTACAAATAACCACTTAGAGTCCTATATGCAACTACTGGTGCTTAAACTGAATGATATAAAGGATGCCGGAGGAAGGTCATAGTGTTTTAATGGTGAGGGTCTTCCTGGTCCCCATTATACCCATTTACGTTACGCCGAATTATCTCGGAGTTTGTCAACTGTCCTTTTTAAAGAAGGATGATGATGAAATTGACATGAATTACGATTACATGTGCAGATTATATCTCCTCCTTTTGGACGATCTTGGAACAAACATTTTAGCTTGATTAAAAATAACGTTAATTCTTAGTAATATTATAAATATGCGCACATGAGTTAGTTTATATTTTTGTTACGCTTTCACGTACAGGCGGGTTTTTTTTTCGGACTGTCTAATAGCTGTGCTAACCCTATTGGTTGTCACAGCGTAACCGGGCGGCTAAGGGAACGTCTGCCTAAGGGCGCCTCCTTTGAGGCCGAACCTCGGCTTAGGCGACGTTTGGGATAACGGAAGGGTCGGACGGTGAGTGGTCCGTACGTCTCCGAAGCCGTGGATGGAGCCCACGTCCGGGTGACGTAAGATAGCGGGGACCTCGTATTCGCCGGTGAAGACGGTGTGTAGTGTATGATTGTGTGGTAGGTGGTACGAGTATGTTGTCAGGAGTCATCTGATCGTCAGGTCATGAAAGATATGTTTAGGTCTCCTCTTTCGGAGAAGAGCGCTTAGGTTGGGGGATCCAAAACATGGCGGCGCAGCGCGTGCGCTGTTGCATTTTAAAGTCGGAGGTCCTGGGCTCGATTCCCGGCTCGAGTCTGATCTGGTGGGAAGCTTCGGCCGTGGCTGGTTACCACCCTGCCGACAAGACGTGACGCCAAGCGATTTAGCGTTCCGGCACTATGTCGTGTAGAAACCAATTAGGAGCATGAGTTTACCAGACGCCTAACAGGTTACCCCGCTACCATCTTAGACCGCATCATCACTTACCATCTGGTGAGATACAGTCAAGGGCTAACTTGTGGTGAAAAAACCCTTACAAGCAACTTGTAGAATATATGTCTTATTTAATAAATACATCATAATATATATATATATATATATATAGCTTCTTAGAATGGCGGCGATAACACAGCCCGGTTACGCTGTGGCAACCAATAGGTTTAGTACAGCTAATAGACAGTCTGAAAAAAAAAGAAAAAAAAATACAGAAATTAAAAAATAAATAAATATAATGATAAAATGAAACATGTAATAAGAAAACAATGGTGGTGATTGTGTTTCTGTTTGTAAACAAATCTCTAAACAAAACTATTTAATGACCTGTCAATTGGTCATGAAATAGAGCTGTTATTTTCCATACTACATGCAATCATACGAAACAGGATGGCATTATTTTTAGACATTAATTTAGTTCACTTTTGAGATCTGTGTACATGTGTTTTTTTTTTTAAATATATATTTGTTAAAGATTGTAGAGGAGAAAGGCGGGAGACTTCATATATGGCGGCCGCGGTTTTTTCACGTTTTTCTTGAATTAATGTTTGTTGGCTAATTTTGAAAAGGATTGGTGTTGGTTGTGTTGTTCACACAACGGTTTGGTGTTGTTTGTGTTGTGGCTAGTTTTTTGGCGAACATGTATTGATTTGGGAAAGGTTTGAGGGAGCCGCATCCGACGAGTGCGAAGTTTCCCGCCATTTTTCCCTAATTTCAATTCTCCATTGATATAAACTTGTCATTGGCTAAAAGTCATAAAAAGATAAAAAGAAAGGATTGTATTTTACTTAAAAATGTTTCAAAATAATAGTCTTTACTTTATTTTCGTTATGTATACAGTGTATATACGATAAATGCATTGTTTTATCGTATATTATGGTAACGTATGTTTTTTTTTTAACCTTTGACGTAAAAACATTTGACGATATCGATTCAGTACCATGCACTGAGGTATAGCACAAACTATTTTAATTGCCTGCTAAGTAAACAATTTTAATTGTCTGTGAAAATACTGCTATAAATAATTGATTAATGTCAATGTCAGTTCTGTGCAGTTTCGTTCTTCAGTTCAGTTCAGTTTGTCATCATCTGTGTAAAGCCATAAAGAGTAAAAAAAAACTACCACCACGTATGTACCACCATCATTCTACATTATATTATCAAAATAAATAGATAAAAATATTCCACAGCTCAATAATATATTTCAGTAATTAAACTTGGAGTTAATTTTCAATAATCTATGCTCTATGGCTCGAAATGTTCGTAATTTAAATTAGTCAGCGGATTCGTCAAAGTGATAAAGCGATAATATAGTGAAGAGAATTTCCTTTGTATGCGACATGTTTGTTAATTAAAGTCATATTACAACCCATATGGGGTAATGAATTTTAGTAAATTATCACAAACGTGCTAAACCTCAAAATGTAATGACGTACTTTACCTTTACATAAAAGGCCTTGTAATTAGGCATGGTCGAGCGAGTAGTGTGAAAAAATATATAGTTTTTTAAATGTTTTTTTAACCTATACATTAGTATGTTATTTATCTTGAAAATTAATAGTCAGCATTGATTGTTTGATTAATAGGACAAGTAATAAAAAAAAATAACTTTTACATCATAGTTCGAATGAGTCGAGTTCGAGTGACAGTTAGGATATTTTAATCCATCTGTCAAGTTATATTAAATTTATATATTATATTGTATTACCCGAACATACCTAATGTATATTATATACGGCTCAAATAGAAATATGAGTTTTTGATATTCCATTCCCGTTTAGAGCATGTCATAGAGTTATTACACTGAGATAGTCTTTATAAATAAATATAACATATAAATGCTACACACATTTTAATTTTTTTTTGTTTTTTATATATTTCAAATTAGCCCTTAACGGCTATCTCACCTGGTGGTAAATGATGATGCTGTCTAGGATGGTATCGGGCTAACCTGTTAGAGGTATGCTAAATCCAAACTCCTAATTGGATAAATATTATAGAATTAACATACAATGTTTAATCCCTGAAGCGGTGATAGCCTATTGGTTAGGGCGTCAGCCTCCTAATCAGAGGTTCGAATCCGGGCACGCACCTCTAACTTTTCGGAGTTATGTGCGTTTTAAAAAAATTAAAATATCACTTGCTTGAACGGTGAAGGAAAACATCGTGAGAAAACCTGCACGCCTGAGAGTTCTCCATAACGTTCTCAAAGGCGTGTGAAGTCTGCCAATTCACACATGGCCAGCGTGGTGGACTATGGCCAAACCCTTCTTATATTAAGAGGAGATCAGTGCTCTGTAGTGAGCCTGTAATCTGTTGATCATGATGATGTCTAATCCCTAATATAATCCATAATAATTCACAAATCATGAGTTTAAGTTAAAAACGAACAAGAGCCTGATTCTATAATACTCTTCGCAAATTTCTTGTTAAAATTTCATCAAAAATCTCAGTGTAATTTGACTATTAATATATATTTTAGATCGTAATCAGGCGTCATTGACGGCTCTACACTTCTGAAAGATAAGATAAGTCAAAACAAATACTAGATTACGTGTAGATAAGTTACGTATGTACGTGTAGTATAATAATAAATTTCTTATTATATGTCATATTATACGTCGCTAAATGAACAATTATAATTCCCCATAGCGTTGTCAAATGAAGTTTTTTTTTCATCATACTTCCTCGTCGTCGATAAATTATTAATTTGGGATGACGTTCAATTTAAGTACAGATACAATTATGATTGCTTATTTCGTTATTTTTTAATTAAAAATCTCTCATGAAAATATCTCATTCAATTAACAATTCATCATGATCAACCCATTGTCGGCTCACTACAGAGCGCGGGTCTCCCCTCAATATGAGAAGGGTTTGGCCATAGTCCATCACGCTGACCATGTGCGGATTGGCAGACTTCACACGCCTTTGAGATCAATATGTAGAACTCTCAGGCATGCAGGTTACCCTTTTTTTTTTGTCGTGGTGGAAAAGCTTTATAGCTACCTCGGTACCCTTGGGCGGGAAAGAGGTTATGTTGGACTCCCACTCTCGAAGGGGGGTATACCCGAACTAAAAACCACCACGGCATGTCCCTCTCGCAGGTTTTACTGGACACCCGGGGGACCCGTTGTATACTTCCCGGATGCAGGTTACCTAGCGATGTTTTCCTTCACCGTTGAAGCAAGTGTTATTTTAATTGCTTAAAAACACATAAAAATTGGAGGGGCGTGATCTACCCCCTGACCTCTGATTAGACAGACCTGGTAACCGTTAGGCTATCACAGCTTCCCTGCATAATCGATGACTAAAGGTTTAGCAAGACATTTTTAGTAACAGAAACTCAGGCAGCTTTTTAAGTTTACCTGGGTACTTTTGGGAAGGAGTACCAGTCGTGGACTACATCCCAATAGTTATTTATTTACGACAGCTCGAGCGTAACCCTATCTGGCTTCGAGTATAAATTTGACGAAGTTTTTAATTCAGCTTCAATTCACTGTGCATACCGGTAAAAATTAAACCGGTATTAAATTGCTATGCGTTTTAAAACGTTTGCCGTTTGAAGAGATCTTTTAATGTGACCTAAATACATAAGTTATTAAGGTCTTGGTTCAGATAAAATTGGACAACCCTAACGAGGCTTGTGACGTAGCTATGTGAACATACTATTGTTTCACATCACAATTGTTCCAATCACGATGCCGGCTATTGATTATAATTATGATTAAAACGTGTTTATTAATGGAGATGGTGTCAGGTTTAAAAAAAATATATACGTCGCCTATAATTTAGTAAAATACTTTGCTGACATTATTAAACTGAAGCAGACCATCGACGGAAGTATATTTAGGTTTCTTATTTGTGTGGATCTGACAGCCCTATAAATACAATGGAACTCTATCAGGTACCTTATTATATTTTTTTTAATACCCTACAAGTTAGCCCTTGACGGCAAACTCACCTGGTATTGATGAAGTCTGAGAAGGTAGCGGGCTAACCTGTTTGGAGTATGGTAAACCCTTATTAGTAATTGGTTTAAACGCGACATGTCTTTGTTTGACGTCCTCGGTGGCACAGTGTGCGCGTTGTCGCATTATAAATTTGGAGGTTCCGGGTTCGATTCCCGGCTCGAGTCTGGTCTGGTGGGAGGCTTCGGCCGTGGCTAGTTACTCTACCGACAAAGATTTAGCGTTCCGGCACGATGTTGGGTAGAAACCAATTAGGAGTATGGGTTTACCATACCCAACGTAACAGGTTAGCCCGCTACCATCTTAGTCCGCATCATCACTTACCAGCAGATGAGATGCCGTCAAGGCTAACTTGTGATGTATAAAAAAAATCGTCAAATATATATTTCATTCTTTACTATTTGTATGTTACATCCGCGTGTGTTATTCGTAAGTACTGTAAGCAATTTTCCCTATTACCCCTGCAATCTGATGCTCATATGCGGAAGGGTGAAGAGGTTCGAACAGAATTACGTCTTGACTCAATTTCATTTCAACTGTGCATTTTTCCGTAATTTAAAGTCGCCTATATCACTCTCCAGTCCATAAAGCTATGCAAAACAAAACACTTCAATCTGACGGTCTGATTCTCGTCATAGAAGGACCTATCAACAAACACAGTTTACCTATCATGATAATATTACTATTTACCTATCATGATATATTTGTACTTGCAATACGTACATCTACAAGATCTTTTGAGAAATAACATCTGTCTGTTCGCTGTTTTCATTCTACGACCGGTTTGCTGTGTAGATTCTACTGCATACATAAGTATTAAAATATTTGGATATCCTTAGTTGAATTTCTAAGAGGATAACTAAATAGATTGGAATAATTGCCTGACGCAGATGTTACCAAAATGTTCTAATCCCTAAACTTTAACGTTAAATTAATTAACAGTTTTAGTTTTTTTTTTATTTATTGTTCAAAATATTTTAAGCACATTTTAAATGTAAAACTATGGTATAGTAATAAATTAACGTTTCTGGAGTTATTTACGGTATTACATTTAATCCATTAACAGTAATAAAATTTAGCAAATATTTAGTAAAAAAAACAAGTGTGTGACATTTTACAATAACTCAATAGTAGCGCCTTATGGTGGCCATTGAAAGAGGAACAAGTATTATATGTATTTATAAGTATGTATATACATATATTTTATAACACATGAATACTTATTCTTGTCTTTTTCGTTTATATTTTGATCTTATTTAACTTTGTTAATTGGCAAGTGTTTTTTAATTTTTAAATTACACGCAGGGGAGTCGACACTGAAGCTGAAGCATAGGTCTACCTAGTTTAGCTTAAGAAGCTTATATATATATAAAATTAAAATTATTACCTTCATGTGATTTGTTTGAAAAAAATTCAATGCAAAAGATTGTGTAATAGGAGTATTTGAATAACGAATAAAGAAAATAAAAATTCAAAGAAAAACTGGAAAAATTTAAGAAAATTTACCGATTTTATTTATAATGATCTTTTATTTAATAAGATTATGTTGAAATGCAATATCTAAATACGTGTCTAAAATAAAAATCACGACAATCTACGTTTGAGCCTTGGCTACTATGTTATGTGACAGTTAATGCAGTCCTCGACAGACCTCTTACCTTGCCAAGCGTCGTTAACGTTTGGCTGGTTTAAGGACATCTTGTCAATCTAGAGATTCTACATAACATGTTGTTACTTTGTTACAGCGCAATGCCTCGCCTCGAGCAAACACCCCCGGAGGACTTCCGCCGGGTCTTGCGCGAGAAGGCTTTAAGCCACAGCCTGTTCTACCTCAAGCTCGGCGCAGGAGTGCCCCCCGGGCAGGCGCGCGAGGCTTCGGCGCAGCTGTCGAGGCGAGCGAGCGACAGTACTGGTATGCGCGCGCCAACGACCGCGCGCGTCTCCCGGCACGCGCAACCGCGCGTCTCTGAACTACTCCGAAAGTTCGAGCCGGGCCCCATGCAGTATTTACGCATCCCCCGCGCCTCCAGCCCTCTAGACGACATCAGCTCATCGGATGACGATGACCGAGCCGCTGTCAGGCGACGCAGCCGGGACCTAAGCGACGACTCCGCCGTGGAACTGGAGCCGAGGAGACGGCATTCGCACCCTCGCGACGTAACCCCACCGCCCGACGTGATGTCGCCGAGACGAGAAAGGACTCTGATAGAAGCTAATGTGGTGGAGCTTGGCAGACGGGGCAGCGAGGGGTGCGAGACTCGGGGCAGATGTGTGCGGACGCCCAGCGTGGTCGTCAGTGACTACTCCGATGGTGTAGCCGTTGGTGCGACGGAGGAAGAAGTTGACTGGCTGAGGTCGAGGTCTTTGTCGGCGGATTCGGCGTGTTCCTCGTGTTCGACGCTTTCCAGCCGTGATGACGAGGAGTTCGAGTCTCCGACCCTGCCAAAGAAGGTGAGTTTTATTCATTAAATCCTAATTCTTTATTAAAAAAGAAGTTTTAAAATTCTCTTACAGTGCGTTGCGCGTTACGAAAGAATACCAACATCTAAAGTTTGTTTTGAAAACATTGTCGCTTTGACCTTCTGATTCATAGAGAGTTCTAGGAAACAAACTTTGTAGCAAAAGCAGGAATCAAATTGGTAATTGGCTTATTCTGATAACATAATAAAAAATATATATTTTCATGTTTATTTCTGCTGTTTACATCACGTAGGTTGGTATATGAATTCTACATAAGGTACAGGCATAGCATTAGTATTTAAAGTATTATGTTTATGATAATCAATCCACTAAATTATTGTTTGCCTTTTACATTCCAGTGCTTACAATCAAATAGGTATTTATGGTGTAATTTGCGTCATACAGTCTACGCATATATAGTCAATCTTCTAGGTTGGCATAAAATTAGCATAACACAGCATATAACATACCTTCTCCATTACTTGTTATGATAATAGCAAATCAATTTTACTGCCTCCGCTATATTACCTCACACCGTGACGTCAAACGGTTGTATTATAAAAAGGTAAAGATCGTTTACAAACATCTACTTTTGTAGTTACGCGGATTAGATTGTTGTGTACAATGAATACGAGTACTAGAAATATTTTTTTTTTTTTTTTTATATTCACTACAAGTTAGCCCTTGACTGCATCTCACCTGATGGCAAGTGATAATGCAGTCTAAGATGGTAGCGGGCTAACCTGTTACGTTGGGTATGGTGAACCCATACTCCTAATTGGTTTCCACACGATACCTATCGTATCGTGCCGGAACGCTAAATCGCTTGGCGACACGTCTTTGTCGGTAGGGTGGTAACTAGCTACGGCCGAAGCCTCCCACCAGACCAGACTCAAGCCGGGAATCGAACCCAGGACCTCCAACTTTAAAATGTAACAGCGCACGCGCTGCGCCACGGAGGTCGTCAAAAATCAGCGTAGCCAATTGTAATTACTTACAATTGGCTACGCTGAAAAAGCTGTGATAGCCTAGTGGTTAGGACGTTGGCCTCCTAATCAGAGGTCGGGGGTTCGAACAAGGGCACGCACCTATAACTTTTGTGCGTTTTTAAGCGATTAAAATATCACGGTGAAGGAAAACATAGTGAGGAAACCTGCATGCCTGAGAGTTCTCGGTAATGTCCTCAAAGGCGTGTAAAGTCTGCCAATCCGCACATGGCCAGCTTGGTGGACTATGGTCAAATCCTTCTCATATTGAGAGGAGACCCGCGCTCTGTAGTGAGCCGAGAATGGGTTGATCATGATGATGATGACCAACTAGTTGTAACCCGGGACAATCCATGTTGAATCAGTTTGTTTTTATATTTCCGCATGAAAGTTTATTTCCCCGGCTTGAACGTATCCTATGTTATATTTCATCCTCATTCATTCACTTCCGTGAGAAGTGACGGTCTTGGACCGCTTCTTTCATAATACAAACAAACAAATTAATTTAAATTTGTTTCCGTGTTATCACTTGTAACAAAACAAAACCAATTTCTAATTTAGATAGGTAGGTACGCCGTTCAGTCTGTACAAACAAATAAGTAATGGACGCGTGATAAATATTTGTATAGCGCTGAGAGCATAATTATTAATTCACACGTGTATGATTACCATTAGAAAAAAAAAACAAAATATTTAAAGAAACATATTTATTCAAAAACACCATTTGTAAAATATTAATTTTTTTTCCGATGGTATCCACTGTAGGTAGTCCTGTCTCGTGGGTACCTTATTCGCATTCACAGTTGACGCCATACCATAATGACGTTCGGTTGACTAAACTATATCAACTAATGTTTCTGTTTACCATTAGCATTTTCAAAACAAAATTTGTAAGTGTAAATCACTCCAAATTATGAAAATATCTCTTACATCTAGTAGTCATCATGAACAAACCATTGCCGACTCATTACAGAGCACGGGTCTCCTCTCAATATGAGAAGGGTTTGGCCATAGTCCACCACGCTGGCCATGTGCCGATTGGCAGACTTCACACGCCTTTGAAAACGTTATGGAGAACTCTCAGGTGTGCAGGTTTCCCCACGATGTTTTCCTTCACCGTTGAAACAAGCGATATTTTTTTTTTAAACGCACATAACTCCGAAAAGTTAGAGGTGCGTGCCCGGATTCGAACCGCCGACCTCGGATTAGGAGGCTGACGCCCTAACCACTAGGCTATCACAGTAGTACACAATATAAATTATATAGATTAATATAACTTTACAGTGTTCAAAAACTACCTGGAATGTCAGAATGGGTCGTTATTTATTTTTTCCAGTATCCCGTAATCAAAAAGTCCGTCTGCTAAGGTTTTAGTTGTAGGTACTAAAATGGGTTAAGATGTATTAGTAACACTATGGACCGTGTCCGAAATAAAGAATAATAATTCTTTTTATTATCTTAGCTCAGTAATAAAGCTTGCAGAAGGAAATCGCTTTTTTAACCTAGGTCATAATCTCATTTTTTTATATCTACTACAAGTTACAAGCAACGTTACACGTAAAAACCAATTAGGACTATAGGTTTACCATAACTAACTGGTTAGCCCGCTACCATCTTAGACTGTATCATTACTTACCATCAGGTGAGATAACCGTCAAGGCTGTCTTGTTATGTATAAAAAAATGTTAATTTGAAAGAATTAAATTTACACAATCTATTTATGGTGGTAAAGAAGTGGAAAGCTAGAAAGTAATCGAGATAGATATCTCGATTACTAGTAAGCTAATTATGCAGAAGGGTTATTTTTTTAGCTTTTCAACAATAATCTTATAGTCTAACAATGATCTCGTCAGTGAAGTATACAACCTCCGGGCGTTCAGCAAAACCAGCGAGAGGGACATGCCGTGTTGAATTTTAGTTCGGGTATACCTCCTTAAAGGGTGGAAGTCCCACATAACCTCATCCTGCCAAAGGGGCGGAGGCTTTTTCTCTACGACAAAAAATAGGATCTCACAATGGAGGTAACGTCGAAACTCTTCATCTGACAGCACATTTCAATTGTCAGAGTGTGACAAAACACTGCATAATTATTCCAACGTTATTCTACGTACGATTGAATTAGTAAGGCCTTTCAATTTTTGATAACGGTGGAATAAAGGAGATTATAAACGCATTTTTTTTTTCGCAAAATACTTAATTTACATCCGCTAGTAGTACCTACATTATGTTCTCTATGCTAATATGAAACGGATGACGCACGAACTGAAGGTATACAAAAGCGGATAACTTGGTCTGAACCAGCGCTAGTTTTATCATTTACGGTCGGAATTTGAATTTTAAATGTACCAGGACTTTTTGCATTACAAATTATTTGTATTTTGCACACGTTTCTTTGTCTCTTTAACGTTATGCCATGTAACTGTACCCATGTTCTTACTAGGTCAAGTACGCGGCTTATATTGCGAAGTTTCTATGACATGTGTGGTACAAGAAGGCACTGAAGTAGCTAAGTTATTCCATATTTGTAGTTCCGATTCCATTTCCGAATCAAACTTTTACTTTTGAGTCTAGAAAACTTACCAGGTTAGATTCAAATTCAAATTCAAATAATCTTTATTCAAATAGTCCTTTAAACGGCACTTTTGACGCGTCAATAATTTATATAGTAGTGATTTAATGGTGATAAATACATTTGTAAACTTAAAACTAAAGCTATAAGGGTACCAAACGCGCACCGGTCTAAGAAGACAACAAACTTAGCCAGGTAAATTTTCTTTTTGTTATCACCATCTCACATGCCACCTAAAATTATGTTCAGAGCTATCTTATTAGAGCAATATTTCATACCCATGCAGTCTCTTATACAATAAGGTAACCATCGATTTCTTCAAAAAAAAAATCAAGTAAACTTAATCGCTATTAATTTTTTAGGTATTATAACGATTATCTGAAAAGTCATATAATACTGATAATCAATTTTATCAGTACAAGTTTGACGTAAATACAGATATAACAGTGGTTGTTGAGAAATCATTATTTAACTATTAACATTAACTATCTTCTGATTGCGAGAACTGTGAAACAATCATTAGTATTATTCTTGCTATCATCTTGCGATATTTAATACGACTGCTCGGTAATTATGAATGTTAAACAGTTATAACGGTTATCTCAGGAACTAATGTACCAAAAAAAAATATTAATTATAAAAACAAATATTAACTTGTCAGTTACATTTTAAAACTTAACCCACGTAACATAATTCGATAACAATCATTTGAAAGAGATATATTAAACCTTGGATTAAGATGAACCTAAAACTAAAAACATTAAAAAATATAATATCATAACTAAAATATATTTTTAAAATGAGGCCCTTTAGGCAAAGTTCCGAAGATACTGGCAGCGTTCCCCCTTTGAATAGCTAGACTAATTCATTGTCCGAGGTAGCTGGCAGCTCTTCGGTCTCCTGTGATGTCGACTTACCTTTTTGCTAGGATCCCTCGGTGTCGACACCGAATGGGACAAAATCATATTCGGAGCCTAGACCCCTGTATTTGCATGCTTTAGCCTAGAAGGTATATATTGCATAATGACGCAAGATACTTTATAATACGCAAAAGGGACAGTTTCTTTTGGATAGTAAATGGAACATATGTGGATGAGGTAACGGTACAAAGCTAGTGCATTCTAAATCACGCGGGAACAGCTCGGGCTTGTTTGTTTGCTTTGGAAAACCATAGTAATGTATGTATGTATATTGCTAACACGTCGAAGTGAAATTCTATTTTTTTTATATTGCGGGAACCATGACTTCTACGGGGGGGGGGGGGGGGGGATCAAAATTTATAATCTATATCCATGACAAATGTAAGCCAAATGTTTCGTAGTTCCCGCGTGAGGGAAATTAGAGGAGGAATACACAGATACACAATGCAAAATATCAAGCTGTGATAGCCCAGTGGTTAGGGCGTCTGCCTCGTTATCAGAGGTCGGGGGTTCGAATTCGGGCACGCACCTCTAACTTTTCAAAGTTAAGTCCTTTTTTAAGCAATTAAAATATCACTTGCTTTAACGGTGAAGGAAACCTGCAAGCCTGATAGTTTATAATATTCCCAAAGGCGTGTGAAGCCAATCCGCATATGCCCAGCGTGGTGGACTATGGCCAAACCCTTTCATATTGGGAGGAGACCCGTGCTCTGTACTGAGTCGGCAATGGGTTGATCATCATCATCATCATACCATATATTATTACACCATATTACATTAAAGACAAAATAACTTCAGCAATGTAAAGTCTGCTGCTAACCAAAGATCGGCCGAGCGTGGTAAATAGTGATATCTAGGTAGGAATTACGTGGGAGGTCAACTATTGCGTATTAGTAACGACGTTGGTAGTATTCCATAACACTGTGATACAATGATTACTGCACTGGTGCGTATATTATCAGCGATATCCTAATCCCGCGTTGTTTGTATGAATGTGTTTAGGGCCCGTACCGGATGCCCACTTCCGTCGCACAATCCCAATGTTATCCTTAACATTTAACTGCGCTGTTTAACAGAGCGTTACTAATTCGTTGCTTTTTATATGCATTACAAAAAACGTTGTCGTATTCGTGATCGTCCTCAGTCTATTCATTTCCTATGACGTGACGCCCTGGCCTAATATCAAGAATGGAAAAATCGAAATTCTGTTTTATTACTTGGATGTTGTTACAATCATGAATAAATAAAAAACTTTGAATAATTTTAAATTAAATTAAATTAATTTATCTTCGGAACCTTGCCTAAATAATAGGGCTTCTTTTAAAGATGTAATTTAGCATATAAGTAAATTTTATTCATATTAAATGTCTTACTTGTAAAAAGAACTACATCATCTGTTTTAAGATAAGCTAAAAGAACATTACACGTCGATAGAGAATGATACTTCTATTTTGATATAATATTACAATAACTTCTTGATTTTTTTGTTAATAGGTATGTGCCAACATAGCTATTAAACGTATAAGAAAATCATTAATACATGATAACTAATTCAAAAATATTTCAGCTAAACATAACAATCTAATACAAATAATAACAAACATTACTTATATTTTCGTGGCTTTCAAAGACTTAAATTGAAATCGCGGTAAAATAATTAGGATAAATTAAATAATTAGGATTTTATTTTATTCTTCGTATTTAAACAATTATATTGAAATGATTAGAGCTTATTTGGTGTAATGTTTTGTAAAAATCCGTTACGTTTTTATATTATTCTAAAGTTTAGAAATCATAGTAGATTAAGCAATTTTTTTTGCATGCCAGAATTGTGACGACTCTAATTTGGTTTGTTTACTTTCATTCATTCTTTTCGCAAGTTGGCTTGAATAGTGAGATGTATAGAGCGGTCTTAAGCTTTGCTAAGCTAAAGTTTGAGTAAAACGTACTTTGCTTAGATTGAAGTTTGTGTTGAAACGGGCAAGATTTATGGCAAACAAAAATCTCGGTCTCCCTTTAACTGTATATTAAGTCAGAGACAAGATCCTATTGTACTGTCACATAGGGTGAGATCTATAGAGCGTACTTTGCTTAGATTGAAGTTTGTGTTGAAACGGACAAGATTTATGGCAAACAAAAATCTCGGTCTCGCTTTAACTGTATATTAAGTCAGAGACAAGATCCTATTAATCTGTCACATAGGGTGAGATCTATAGAGCGTACTTTGCTTAGACCAAGTTTGTTGTGAAACGGGCAAGATTTATGGCAAACAAAAATCTTTATCTCAAAAATATTTAACTGTATATTAAGTCAGAGATAAGACTAAGCACGCTTTAAAGCTCAAGTTAGACTAAGCTTAGTGTTCATTTTAGGTATCACGGATCGCATAGAGCATCCGATACTTCTGTGCTAAATTATGTCACGACAGCTGACTGTAGGTGCGCCGTATCTAAGTACCAACAATAAAAACCGAACATAGTAACACAAAATGAACTAAAGCATTGTAATGCAAATTCGGTACAATGCGCTACAAATCATATTCTGCCTCATAACAGCTATTGACGTCACGCTTTGGAATCTGTGAAGAATGGAAGGTATTTTCGATTGACATTTTAGTAGATACGTGGAATCAGGTGCTTTAAAATATTGAATATATAAAAACAAAAGTCGTGTTAGTTCCACTATTTATATCTCAAGAACGGATTTGGCTGAAAATCGGTGGGGGGCTAGGAGACGGACATAGGATCCTTTCGATACCGTTAAATGTCTCGCGGGATTTATGAAAAACTGAATTCCACGTCAATGAACTATAACTATAGTTCCAGCTTGCCACAGAAATTTTCCTCGAATCGGTAACTTATTCTATAGGAATTTTTAAAAGAGAAGAGAAATACGCAATAACGAGAGAGAATACTAATTTACGCGGACGAAGTCGCCGGCATCGACTAGTAACTTAATAAAATACGTAGGCAGGTCTTCGTTAAAAATATATAGTAATTTTTGAAAATTTTGTTTTCCAACAAAAATCTACCTTCAGACGAACTCCGTGGCGAAGTGTGTGCGCTGCCTGTATTATAAAGTGGGAGGTCTTGGGTTCGATTCCTGGAAGTCTCGTCTGGTTAGAGGCTTCGGTCCGGCTAGTTAACATCCTACTGGCGAAGCTCAAGTGATTAGGCATTCCGGTATGATGCAGACTAGAAACCAACTAGAATGCTGTAGATATACCTATGTATATCTACAGCATCCTAGTTGCATCCTACGCAATTAGCAGAAACAGGCTCTTCTAATGAATTCATTCAAAAATCCACTCAAAAATTTAACTAAACAGTATAACTCCAAATAACAAAGTCGGTCCACCCGAAACAGAGACACGAAAATCTATACTGCTACTAACGTTTCGCATTCATTATATCATTTAAACATAAACTAATTGCATTTACGGTAGTAGGTATAAGTTGGTAAAACAATGGGATACCCTAAGCAGCCGTAATCAACGATGATCGCGTTTCAAACGCCGTGATATCAACAAATTAAAAAAAAAAAAAAAAAAAAACTCCATTCACCTCGCAATTGTTTTGAGTAAAAACGGAGACAATGCCTTGTTATGGACACACGCTGTATGTTGTTCTATAGTAAACTGATAGTTTATTTTTTACAGCCGTCCCACCCACCATTGACGTCAATCGGCCGGTTTGATGATTGTTGTGGCGATGTTTGCGTGTTTGTGTGTGCGTGTGTGCGTGCAGGGTCGCAGGGCTTGCATAACGGTTAATGGTAACTTATATTAAGCTTTTTAATTTATACCAACATTCATCCAGCCATGATAGTTATCATCTCCATTTAAATTCACAGCTTTTTCGCACAAGCATTGGAAATTAGTAATTTTATTAATTAAGGGACAAAAAAACAGTCATGCACATAAATTGACTTAGAAATATGTACTAAATTCAAATTCAAATAATCTTTATTCAAATAGTCCTTTAAAAGGCGCTTTTGACGCGTCAATAATTTACATACTAGTGATTTGATGGTGATAACTACATTCGTAAACTTAAAACTAAAGCTATGAGGGTTCCAAACGCGCCTCGGTCTAAGAAGAAGCCCACAACAAACTTAGCCAGGTAAATTTTCTTTTTATTGTCACCAACTCACATGCTACTTAAAATTATATTAAGAGCTATCGTATTAGAGCAATATTTCACACGCGTACTTGTTTATCATTTACATAATCCTTTACACTAGTAGGACTTTTCTACAAGCTTAGCTACTAAAAAGAGACTATGAGACAGATATGTACTACCGTCCGACCCCCCCGTTATCCCAAACGTCGCCTAAGCCGAGCCTCAAAGGAGGCGCCCTTAGGCAGTCGTTTCCTTAGTTTCTTCGAACCCTAGGGCTCAAAATTTATTCTGGCAGAGCTTCTTTCCAAAGCTCGCCAAACAGCCCGGTTACGCTGTGGCAACCAATAGGGTTTGTACAGCTAATTGTGTAATAGACAGTCCGAAAAAAAAAAGATATGTACTCTTAAAACCACCTACGAGTACTTACACGAGATGCAAATATGTCTATGTTGCTAAATCGTTCATTGTATATTTGTGTAATTTTAAGTAGAGGTGAGCGTTCCAATACTAATAGTAATATTAAAATTAAAAATTTCATCTTTCGTCTATTCTGTACCTAATTTGTGCAGTAAATCTTTTTAAATGAAAGTAATGTATTCTTCCAAAATCCCTCAGTGCCTGAAGACTAAAGTTTTCGAACAGTGCGTGTTGCCAGTGATGACTTACGGCTCTGAAACATGGTCGCTCACTATGGGCCTCATAAGAAGGCTCAGAGTCACTCAACGGGCGACGGAGAGAGCTATGCTGGGAGTATCTCTACGTGATCAAATCAGAAATGAGGAGATCCGTAGAAGAACCAGAGTTACCGACATAGCTCAGCGAATTGCGAAGTTGAAGTGACAATGGGCGGGGCACATAGCTCGGAGAACCGATGGACGTTGGGGTCCCAAGGTGCTGGAATGGCGACCCCGCACCGGTAAACGTAGCGTTGGTCGACCCCCAACAAGGTGGACAGACGACATCAAACGAGTCGCAGGGAGCCGCTGGATACAAGCGGCCTAAGACCGTGGCCATTGGAACTCTCTACAAAAGACCTATGCCCAGCAGTGGACGTCTATCGGTTGAAGTGATGATGATGAATGTATCAGAAGCAAAACACGAACGATGTTGCAATTTACTTGTACTGCTCTTTAAAAGTGGGATCATTTTGATTTTAACATTATATACACATTGGTCTAATCTAGTCCAAGATTCAACCCAAATCGTAGCGTACCACCACCCTCACAAATTTGATCTAGAGCCCGTGATACGCAGTACGTAGGGTGTCTTAGATAGATAGATAGATAGATAGATAGATATACTCTTTATTGCACACTACAAACATGAATTGAAAATAACTAAAACAAAAACTTGAATAAAAAAAAAATCTCTTGTGTCTTATTTGCGTCCTTTAAGTGGAAAAGTTTGGCCTGCGTCTTCTACGTAAATAGTAAAGTCCCACAGCTGGTTGCTGGCAACCTGCTGGCTCTAAGGAGAAAGTTATATGAAGTTTAGATTTAATGTAGGTCGAGATTTTCTGTAGATGCTAAGTATTATACTATTTTAGTGATGAGGATAATTGTATTTTAATGGTAAACATTTGCGGTTTAGCGGTATTTTTAGTTTCTGGTACAGGTTTTTAATACGAGTAGTATACGTGACAGAATGCATCTACGTCATGATTTAATTAATGCCATTAATCTCAGAAACTAAAAATTGTATATAATGTTGACATCATACAAAAATACTGGCTTATTCATTTTATTAATCTAAATCTAATAACATCGAATAGAAATTTATTTAATGATTAATTAGACAGTTAGTTGTTAGGAATACATATATAACTTAAAATAAAACTTAGATTAACCTAAAACTAAAAAACTTAAAAAATAAATAAATATTTAATATCATAACTAAAATATATTATTAAAAGGAGTCCGTTTAGGCCAGGTTCCGAAGATACTGGCAGCGTTCCCCCTACGAAAATACTTACTTTGGTTAGTTTTGGATGACCTTCAATGGAATCATTGGATTTATTAACGGATGTTACTTCTTTTTAAGTGCCTTTTTAACGAAGATCGCAGATCATTCTAGAGCTATTGAATTTGATTAAACCATTAAGTTAGCCAATTGGTCTTCCCTCGTTCGTTTTACATCGTGGCTTGTCCTGGATACAAATATTTACCTAAAAGGTAAATTATCCTCTTTCAAACTCGGTTATTATTTCTTTCACTGCTAAATTTTCATTTCCAGTATTATCCCAACGTGATGGACTTCTTTTTCATTGCCTAATCGAAATCTTTTTTTTTAAATCAGCTGACATGCCCGCGCTCTCTTGTTAGCAGCATCATTATGTCCCCATTTGATCCCTATCCGTTCTAAAGATGTCTCAGACCCTCAGGAACCGACTGAAAGTTCAATATCTTAGGGAAATACACACTTACAGTACTGTACTATCGAAACATTAAAACGTTAAAGTAAAATGGCAGCAGTAAACAAATTTGAGCTTTAAAATCGCTATATACGTTTCAATTTACTTTGACGTTAGTGTGTTTCGATATTCGGAAATGCCTCGTCGATTGTGAGCGTAATATACTAAGGGCATAGTAAAGCGTGCTTATCGCAGTTTTCTTGCGCCACCCGGTAGTGATTTTATAGTCCTCAAATCTCAGGGAAGCGGACGTATGAGCTGCGACATCTATCCTTAGGCTTTTAATTCCATACGATTTCTTCGAACTCGGGCGGTGCCACCTCACGTTTTACATAGACGCTGCAGCAGCGTTATCATCATTTTATCATCCGATTAGCTTGCATTGCTGAAAAGTCTTTGCTTTGTGTGCTGTGTTTCCAGCAGCTTCCTGCAACTCTTTTGATATAATCACCTCCCCCCACTAGGACTCACAAAGTCCATCGCTTCTCTGCATCCACCCTTTACTTTTAATTTGACGTCTCGTCTATGTCTAAAATAATTCGTCGTTTCAATCGTGTGTCCCTTCTGCCGTATAATAGCTGGCAAGCCAGTCGATTTGAATGGTTAAACAATCTCCTTTTGTAGGCCACTGTGGAGTTTCGAATCTATTCCTTTAAGGTAGGTATAAGCAAATTTTCATGGATCTCTTTGTTACTTATGAACAATGGGACATTTGCTATTTTTCTTAAAATTATATTATGAAATCGTTGGAGAACGCTTACATTCGAATCACTAGCACTTAACGTTTTTCATGTCATATCTAACGTAAAAAAACTTTTAGCACAGCTCTTTCCTTCGCTTAACGTTCGCTTCTATTAACTAGCTAAGTAACAACACTGAAATAGTTAAAAAGAAGTTCAGTGATTTGCCAGTCATCACAACAGTTAAATACAATGCTAAGTTCATTTTCCTTTTATATCAAATGTTGCAGTGTTTGTTTAAACATTGCAATGTAAAGTATGCGCCAGCCCTAGCGAGGATTGAGCAAGTGTCAAATCACTCGGTACAGGCGTGTTGCAGTTAGTGGTAAAACAGGATGGAGTTCAACTACATAAAATTGATTCCAATTTCCAGTTACACCACGCTCTCGCTGATGCTATCAATTATCATTAGGCCCGAGTAACTGCGTCAGCTAGCCGCCTCATGGGTTTTAGTAGTTGGTTGGTTCGACTGCCGATCACGAAGTCCTTCATTCGATGCCCTGATTGTGCATAAGTATGATTAAAGCTGTGATAGCGTTAGGTCCGTAATCCGTGGTCGATGGTTCGAACCCGGGCGCGAACCTCTAACTTTACAGAGTTATGTACGTTTTTAAGCAATTCAAATATCACTTGCTTCAACGGTGAAGGAAGTCTCGTCTGGTTGGAGGTTCCGGTCCGGCTAGTTAAAATCCTAATGGCGAAAATTCATATTATCAAGCGATTAGGTGTCCCGGAAGCGGTGATAGCCTAGTAAGCGGCGATAGCCTAGTGGTCAGGGCGTCAGCCTCCTAATCAGAGGTCGGTGGTTCGAATCCGGGCACGCACCTATAACTTTTCGGAGTTATGTGCTTTTAAAAAAAAAAATATCACTTGCTTCAACGGTGAAGGAAAACATTGTGAGGAAACCTGCACGCCTGAGAGTTCTCCATAATGTTCTCAATGGCGTGTAAAGTCTGCCAATCCGCACATGGCCAGCGTGGTGGACTATGGCCAAACCCTTCTCTTATTGAGAGGAGACCCGTGCTCTGTAGTGAGCTGGCAATGGGTTGATCATGATGATTCAAGTACTTTTTTTATTTACGTTTTGTTGTATATGTCTTGCCTTATGTATCAGGTGTTTTGTATAGATCCTCTTCTCTGGTTGGCAAATAGAGTTTATAAAAAAGGTTTACCGTTAAGAAATTCGCAGTAGATAAGTACTAGGTTGGTGTTAGGAAATTGGAGTACTCTATTCCCACGACTCGGAGTGCACATTCAGACATCTCGGTTGCTATCTGTGATAATAATCGTTGAAGAACCGTTAACTATGACCACTCCACTGACCATACCACTCCCGGTATGGTGGGTCTATACTTTGTAAGATTCTCTCTTATGTAATATGAGGCCTGTGTCCAGCTATGGGACATTAATATTCTGAGGATAATGACGATTATCTCAGAATATTAATGTCCCATAGCTGGACTATATATTAATTATATAATCATGTTTTGAAGTCCATTTATTTTTTTTAAAAATTGTAAAATACTAAATAAAAGAAAATGGGGGATAAATGTCGTTATTTCAACAGAATATCATTATTAAAGAAGACCGATTGCCGAAATACAGCTTTCAGTATCCTAGTTATAAGCACCGTCTGATTATTAATAGTAAATGACATTGATGATGAAATAACTATGTAACTAAATTAAGAAAACACAAAAAAAGCGTCTTATAACTTAAAGCGTAAAAACAAATCTTGAATCGGCCCATCAAAACATTACAAAGTTTAAGGTCGAATTGATTGCAAGTACTTTATGGAGAAAAGCATACTATTTAACTAATAATTCTTCACTCTTGTATGTATGATTCATTCCATTTTAATTAAGTACTTATAATTTTTATTTATTTACAATCGATGGTTAAAATTTTCTGGAGATTGTTACTTTTTTTATTTTTATTAATTGCAGATTAAATTTGTGATAATCATCGATTGTAAATATTTTGGTCTTTCGTACAGGTCGCTCAGGACTCAATTCCCTGATTATTTCAATAACTGAATGGGTACAAATTAAAAAGTAAAATTGCTTGTTCCAGGTGTTAAACGCTGATTGAGGGCGTTGACTCTTGAGCGATCTGCGGCGGGACCCTGGACTCCACTTCTGGAACACTGGACGTCACTTCTACGCATATGAATATTTTGGCTCGGTGCAGACATGGACCCTCCCAGGAGCCCTTGAAAAATCCAGCTCTTATAATATGGCTATGAATATATACTTACGTCTATACTCGCATGTGTATTTAAGTGGGTGTTTATTATTTATTATTATAAAATTTAGTTTCTAAGTACTTTCTTATTAATCGCTGATTAGAAAACCCGCATTTGTTAGCGAGATTTCGCGATATATATAATAACCCAGAAAATTCTTACATCTGAAAATTTTATATCGTTCTCTCGTCCCAAAGATTAGCAGATACAAAGACAAACATTCTTATATTTATTTATTTATCAAACAGTTATGCTAAATAATCATAGTTTAAGCTTTATAAAGATCATTTTTTAAAAGTTATTTAACCTTATCATGTTTTGCTAGGCAGCTTAATCTAGCTTACCTAGCAAAACATGTCGACACCCTGGCCTATATCACTCAATTTTTTTCTAGGTACTAGTTTATTAACATTTTATCTTCTTTCCTAAACACAAGAAGTAAAATACCACAAAGGTTATTAGCAAAATATCGATAAGGCTCTAATAATTTACCACCCTAGTGAAAATTTCTTGGAGATGCTTGATCATTGATAGTTCCGTACAGTTCGAAGACATCCCTAGCGCCTAGCTACCACTAGCTTTGCGCTGAGGTCTTAAGTAATAAGTGGAAGATCCCATGTTTGATGTCCGGTCGCGATCATTTAGAAATTTATCATTTTCGGTATTGGCTAGTTAACACCCTTCCGACAAAGACATGCCGTTAAGCGATTTTTTCCTCTTTCACCACCCACTATTCCAGGTCATTTCTACCACGCACTTGCAAATTGTGGAACCAGCTTCCAGCTTCTGTGTTCCCTAATGATTATAATATGGGGATCTTCAAAGGGCGGATTAACAAATTGCTCAAGGGCCAGCAACGCATTGGCGGTTCCTCTGGTGCTGCAAATGTTCATGGGCGGCGGTAATCACTTACAATCGGGTGACCCGCCAGCTCATTTGCTCGCTATGTATATAAAAAAAAAAAAAAAAATTAGTGTAGAAAACAGTAAGAGTTCATCATACTTTTAACAAGTTCGCCCGCTACCATATTAGACTGCATCATTACTTACGAGATTACAGTCAAGGGCTAAGTAGAATTTAAAAAAAAATAAATTGGCATTGTTCGTTCCAGTTAGCACGATAATATTCCATTCAGTTAATGGTCAGCACAGTTTGGCGCTATTGCAAGCGCCAATTTTATACACCTTTTCATGGGTTACCCTTTCTATTTATGTGAAAACTATAAACAAAGCAATATAGGCAGCTTTATAATACATATTTAAATTAAGTTATTTTAAGGTATTAATGCAGCTAATCCACTTTAGGTTTTAAAAATATTTTTCAATCGCCAAGTAATCTGTAACTTTAATTGATTTGTTTCATATGGAATCCAAAAAAATATTTCTCAGACGAAGTATTTGGCGATTGAAAAAATCTGCCCTATTTTAAGTGATATTATTATTTGTCTTACATATATATTTTTTGTCGTACATAGTATATATATTTTTCTGAATCTTTTATTTTAAGTTGTTCCGCTTTTTAAAAGTTTAATGAGCTGTTATAATGAAAATATACCAAGTAATTGTCATAGAATGTAATCGAAAAATGTTCTTGCTGGAGATAATCTCTTAATAGACATAGGTATAAAAGTAGGTGGGATTTATGATGTACAAAAAAATCACAATACCTGCACCGAGTTAAGGGAGTTAGGAGTGGACACCCCTTCGTCTCGGAAGTTAGAACATCATTTAACGAATATACTATATGTATCTATGTGTATATGTATATGAAAGCCTTAAAAAAAATACGGTCTCTTATAAGGAGTGGTGCTTAGAGGATGATGAGCTATCCTTTTTAAAAGCTAATAAATTATGGCGACGAGACCAATATTATGAATTCTAATTAATTCTATGGGTCTCATTATCCAAACACTTATTTTTGATGGCTTCCGTGGCGCTTGCGTTTGCGTTTTATAAATCGGTTTATAAATCTGGTCGGCTTCAGTCGCGTTTAGTTACCACCTAAATGGCAAAGACATACCGAGAAGCGATTTAGCATTCCGGTGATTGATTGATTCCAAGTAGAAACCGGTTATAAGGATGGGTTCAACCGGTAACGTACCGGTAGCTCCTCTGGTGCTGCAGATGTCTATGAGCGATGGTACATCAGGTAACCCATCTGCCAAAAAAAAAAAGTTATCACATAAACCTATATGTAGCAGAATATGTTATAATATTACTAGCAGTATATATTAGTTGCAATGATGTAATGTAAAATATGTTAATTAATTCGTTTTCAAAATGCATTTCTCATTTTAATTGGTAATTATGATTGTTTATGAATTTTAAAAAGCTAATGAATGACGCAAATCCTTGACATGTTAATTACAGATAAACATTGAATACATGTTGAATAAATATGGTACAGTTTATTATGAGTTCGGCTTTTTTTGATTGCCTGAGTTTACGCAGCCGGCCCAACTCGAAATTTGTCTTACAAATAATTTAGAAGCCTGAATATATATATATATATATATATATATATATATATATATATATATTCAGGCAGGATGAAATTCGGCACAGGAATATATAGGTAGATACAATAACACTATAATTCCTTGAAATTTACGGGTAGGTACTCGTTGGATAGGTTTGAATTTGTTTTTTGAAATCCAAGGATCGAGATGACTTTATTCATATTAGTTGTCTATTTTCATCAGGCCGTCAGTTGTCACATAAAAAAAACCCTTTCAAAGAGAAATGAGGAGACAGTCTAGTCTATAACTTTTAAAGGGTTCAGTTTCTTTATCGAGTTTCCGGAAATCCAAAAACAATAAAATTCCCTGACTGGGCCTAGTATAATTTAAAGGTACTATATATATCTAATAAGAAGGAATATAATGGTGAGGTTTTGGCATGGCAAAAAAACTTCATTAAAAATGAAGTTTTTTTTAATGACATAATGTATGAATGTTATTCTTAGATTATCGACAGGATTTAAGATATTCTTACCTTTTTTATTCAGTAAATTCGTATTTATTACCATGATATTGTAGTAAAGTGGAACATTCTTTATTTATTATTCATATTTAGAAATAAGTTTAACAATCAAGAATAACAGAATAATTACATATCATTAATTTTGTAGAAATATTATTCTTAAAACATTTATTTTTATGTAATTTTCTATAGGTTTATTCAATTATTTTAATGGATTTAATTCTGTATTCCATTATTTCGAAATTATTCAGTATTACTCGTTAGAATTAAATTTGTTAGAATACTCTTCATATTATTGCAATATTTATTTAATGATACAGTATTATTTAAAAAGTTATATTTTTTAGGTATAAAATGTTATTTATGGCAATAATATACCAAAAGCTTATCTTGCCTTGATTTAATTAAAGCTGTTTTAAGTTAATTATAGGAATAGCCTCATATTTATTATTGTTATTTTTTACTACATATTTAAAATTTTATCTAATCGTGACTCGTGTATAATAATCGTTATAATGAGTTTGACGTCACAACATAATGAAATACCTACGTCGCTGGATTGTTTTGTTTTAACAGAATGCATGGTATTATAATTGTAGGTGGGGTTTCGTTTCGTTAATTAATCGTTGTATATGCACCTATAAATGCATACGTGGCTAACGAGAATTTTTATTTGACATTTTATTTATTTTTATTTTTTATTTAATTAGAACGGTCGTTATCCAATAACACTATTTAAATAAAACATAATAACAATATAGAAACAATGCAAATAAAAAAAATACATACTAATAGAAACAGACAAAGAGTGAAGATAACGTTATATAAAAAAAAAATAAGATAGAAACATAGTGGAATTATTATATATTATCAGCTATCGAAAATCATATCGAAGAGATAAATTATGTATAGTTTCAAACGAGCAAACTCTACACCGGTCATAATGCTTTGATATTAAAGTGGATAGATTGTTTAAATCTTACGTAAATTTTGCTAACTTACGCTCTTAGACGTAACAGGCAGATATAGCCAGAGGGTTGGACTAGGGCTATAACCCTACTAATTCAGTGAAAAAACCCGCGCCCGTTGGTTGGCCGTCAATGGTTAGATAATAATAATATAAGAAAATTTTGTATTTCATATTTTCAATACAAACTATATATATACTATGACATAACGTATAACATGCTGTGATATTTTCACCATCTCTTGACAGAATCCCAGAAATCCGCTTTTGTTTTTACATGTGTTAAATTAAGCGTTCATTGTATTTTGTTTACTTGAAAACTTTACTCCAGGATCTATCTGGTGTCCAGCACGGCTAGCATGGGAAGGGAACAATTTTTTTATCACCCGAATATATCGAGTGGACTAGTAGATTTAATCCTTTGTCAGTAGACGACCTTTCGACGACCTCCGTGGCGCAGTGCGCGCGCTGTTTCTTTATATAGTTGGAGGTCCTGGGTTCAATTCCCAGCTCGAGTCTGGTCTGGTGGGAGGCCGTGGCTAGTTACCACCCTACCGACAAAGACGTGTCACCAAGCGATTTAGCGTTCTGGCACGATGTCGTGTAGAACCCAATTAGGAGTATGGGTTTTCCATACCCCAAACAGGTTAGCCCGCTACCATCCTAGACAGCATCATCACTTACCGCCAGGTGAGATTGCCGTCAAGGGCTAACTTGTAGTGGATAAAAAAAAAGATACAATCGGGGATATAATTTTGTCCCCTGCCCATGACTCGTCGTGCTGGTGGAAATCAGAACCATTTTTATTTCTCTGTCAGGTAAACATGGGTTATAACTGACTCAATTATGCTCTTTTTTTGGTCTTGATATCTTTATTTCTGTATTTTAATTGGCATGTTTAATGCTGGCATACAAACGTTTTCTTTGTACGGAAATAATTCGTGATTGGTAATTTTAAACTTGATACGAAGATTCCAATAAATTAGAACGTGAAACCTACCACGAAGTTGGTCTAATGTTTGTTATTGTTTTCATATCTGGTTGAAAAACTATTTAAGAGCATAACTGTTAAGCATAATTCATGTCAGATTTTTATTATTTTTATTCTCCTGTATACTTTTGGAGTAACTTTTACTATAGTAGTACATTCGCAATAGTGCTTGGTAAATATAATAAATAATATAGTAATCAACTGATGAATAATATGTCACATAACATTGTTTAATAGGCATATAAAAATAGTGTGTATTGTTATTATATTTAGGATTGTATATTTATATCATTCCAGTGTTAAGTTGGTAGGCAAAAAAGTGGATATTAAATTAGCATACGGAGCGTATGGTGAATAAATTTTATCAATCGTTTTTATACGTTTTATTTACTTATTACCTATTGTAATTGCGTTTCATATATAATAATAACCGCAGCCTTCATAAAATTGCATAAAACTTAAGTACGAGTTTTAGAGGCTTACTGTAAATATCTATTTTTTATTTTATTTTATTTATTTATTCTTTATTTGTACACAACAAAAAAAAAAAGAAATAATAAGAAAAACAGAAACCAGAAGAAGCGTGATACATAAGGCGGCCTTATCGTTACACTTTTTATTGATACACGGTTAACCGCCTGCAGAAACAGTTAAATCCCTTTTAGTTTTGAGCCCTAGGGCTCCAAGAAACTAAGGGAACGACTGCCTAAGGGCCTCCTTTGAGGCCGAACCTCGGCTTAGGCGACGTTTGGGATAACGGGGGGGTCGGACATACACGGAATACACTGCACCACTGTTTAACTCACTGAGGTAACACACTAATATTATAATGGCAAAAGTTTATATGTGTGTGTGCCTGTATTCGTGTATGTATGTTACTCCTTCACGACGGAACTATAGAACGTAATCAGCTAAAATTTTGAATAGAGATAGATTAGTTCCTGGATTTAAACATATGCTACTTTTTACCCCCAAAAAAAATTTTTCAATAATTTCTTCGAACTAGGATTTACGTGTTGGGAAAGGGAGTGGAGACAGGAACGGGGACACGAATAAGAAATGGGATAGTTTTCTATTCCATTTGTTGCACTGAAAGTCGCTGGTATCTTGTATTATTGAATGCAGAACACCTTTTTTAACGCTGGGAAATGCATTTACATACCACGGCAACGCCTCTTCCGCGGTGGTATGTGGGACTCGCCGGCGGCCAGAGTGGCGACCAGAATGCCTACCAAAACCCAGCGATGCTCTATGGCATCGCCTCATGGCTGGATCACGGCAACCTACCGATTTGACGACCTCCGTGGCGCAACGCGTGCGCTGTTGCATTTAAATTTGTAGATCCTGGGTTCGATTCCCAGCTCGAGTCTGGCCTGGTGAAAGGCTTTGGCTGTGGCTAGTTACCATCTTACCGACAAAGACCTGTCAAGCGATTTAGCGTACCGGCATGATGCCGTGTAGAAACCTTAGGAGTAACCTTAGGGTTTATCATACCCCTAACAGGTTCGCTCGCTACCATTTTAGACCGCATCATCACTTACCATCAGGTGAGATGCCATCACAAAAAAACGCACCTGTCCACATCCCAGCATCCGCGTCGTTCTTTTTACCAGATCTTGTTTTAACATACTATGTTTTGTTTGTAGTTTCCAGTTTAAAGCCTGTTAATGCTGTAATAATAGATATAGCGGTTCCATAGTAGAAAAAACTTTAATTTAACGAGCAATTTTCACATGTGTACATTTGCGGATTAAATTCTCGCAGGCGTGAATACTTTAATATAGTAACTGATTATTTTACCGTTTACGCACTTAAAGCGGTAATGCATTTTAAGAAACTGCCATTTCTAGTAGCTTCTAGAAGGTGGACACTGTCTTTAACCATAATTTGCTTACTATTTAACCTATTTTCCAGCTTCCGAATTAATATAGGGAGGAAGTTGCCATGAGCAAATTCTATCGAATTTGCTCGTAATTTTTAAAGCTTTAATAATTTTTAACTGACATTCTACTACATTTTGTACTTTTTTTTAAATCGAATACAAGTAAGCCCTTGACGGCAATCTCACCTGGTGGTAAATACTGATGCAGCTTACAATGGTAGCGGGCTAACCTGTTAGGCGTATGGTAAGGGAAGGGTAAACCTGTTAGGGGGAGAAAACCTGCACGCCTTAGAGTTCTCCATAATGTTCTCTAAGGCGTGTGAAGTCTGGCAATCCGTACATGGCCAGCGTGGTTGACTATGGCCAAACCCTTCGAGGAGACTCGTGCGCTACAGCGCACCTATTGATCAACCTATTGCCGGTTCACTGTAGGTTGATCATGTTTATGATGATGATGATAATTCACTGTTCCTTACTAAGCAAGACTTTCTAACCTCATTTTAACCCTAATGGGTAAATGTTAAAGGATCTTTGTGAAACATGAGTAGATGGTACGCCTTATACGGTTTATATTAAAACTTACCTTTTGCCGTCGTATATACAACATACCACTAAAATAAGGATTGTCTACAATAATTAAACGATATTTTTTTACAGTAGGCCAGTTTAGGTTAAGAATTTAGCCTTGCGGGTCACTAACTTTTGTCGACGTTTAAATGACTCTACTGGTTTTTGTATAGGCATCTACCTGCCTACCGTTATTTCAGACGTCAATCTTTGTCTTGCGATTGGGAATTATTAAATTATTGATACAAGTCACATTCAATTCAGCAGGGGTCGATCGAGCAATTTGTCAAAGATAAGCATTTATAGAAACCGCTGATCCTATCAATTCCATTGGCGTCCCCATTGATATAAGTGACCAAAGATAAAGCGTGTATGGTTCCCACATTCTTGAGACCTTCTATAACCTTTTCCCTTTTTTTGACGTGTTGTAAAAACCTTTTTGACTACCTTCATCACTTGGGCAGGACTGAGGTTATGTTCGACACTCCCACCGAGTCTACGTCCGCTTTTTAGTACCCGGACATATATATAACATACCTGTATAGCAAAACCCAATACAAAAATAGTAAAATTTATTATTTGTTTTGATTCTTTGTGCAGTGTCTACTTAGCGGTAACTCAATGCTGGGCACTGGGTAGACTCTAGGACATTGCAAACTTGCGTTTTTGTTCGTCCGAAAATAAATATTACGGCAAATTCAGGTAAGCCCGCTACAATCTTCGACTGCATCATCACTTACCATGAGTTGAGATTGCCATTAAGGGCTAACTCGTAGTGAATAAAAAAAAACTCATGCCAAGATTTGATGATATACTCGTATAAAACTAGCCGATCCCCGCGGTTGGAACGGGGTTAGCTAAGAGTCGTAATGTAATGTTTTTCGACATAATAGTATGAACCTCAACGAATTTTACCTCCAGTAATTATGCATCCTAATAACATATGGTAACGGTCAAGTTTAGATAAACTTACTCTTAAAAAAACTTCTTCTTGAAATGTTAGCTTATGTATTTACACAAGCTAACATTTTAAGATACATACATCTTTTTTTTAGTAATGACTAGTAGAAATCATTTTCGACATAGCTATATACTCTTACGGATTTTTTAAATGATCTACTAAAGACCCAATAGTTAGTTGGTACTACTAATATGTACCATTTATTTACAACGTACCATTTAGTCAGTGCACGTGGATAAATAAATCAGCTTGGTAATGATTTTTTCAACCGGCTTATTTTACAAAGACGGTAAGGTCATCATGAACAACCCATTACCGGCTCACTACAGAGTACGGGTCTCCTCTCAATATGAGAAGGGTTTGGCCAGAGTCCACCACGCTGGCCATGTGCGGAAGGCGTGTGAAGTCTACACGCCTTTTGAGAACATTATGGAGAACTCTCAGGCGTGCATGTTTCCTCACTATGTTTTCTTTCACCGTTGAAGCAAGTGATATTTTTTTTTAAAACGCACATAACTCCGAAAAGTTAGTTTTTGGTTAATACATTTTATCATTAGTTTTAAATGGGTTTTAATAATAAAAAAGAGGATATGTTTTTGTTACTTGTTCACTTACGGGTCTGCTGTCTTGGCTTTGGTTATATCAATGATGTGCCCATTTCAAAAACATGAAAGCCCTCGATAAGTTTAGTCATGTTGACTTTTAATCGGATAATTTGAAATTGATGTTTAGAACCAAACCGGTTGACAGTAGACGGTGTATATTCCACTTCACTCCTTTATTTATGGTTTTGTTTGTGACAGCGCTGCTCAAATATTTCGCCAATGTCACGATAATGCGCAGGAGTCGACGTCAAGGCGTAATAAGGCTTATGGGAGTGGCAAAGTTGCTTGTGGATACGGTGACTGGGCGATTCGTAGGATTAAAGGGTTGCCAACTTTTATAAACGAACCAAGTTGGTAGGATAAGTGTGTACTAACTTTAGGTTATAAATAATTACTTTTACTTTGAAAATAATATCAACGTAAAACAAATGCGGTGATAGCCTAGTGGTTAGAGCGTCAGCTTCCTAATCAGAGGTCGGAGGTGCGGTTATAGATTAGATTGGCATCGTATTTTTTATGAAATGATGAGATCTATACCTATCATGACATTGAAATGAGATGGAAACTAAATGAATGAATAAATGATATGAGGGAGCCGCTAGACGCAGGTTATATTATTCCGCTTTCATTATCATACAAAATTTGCGACGAATAAGCAATTGACGCTTGTCATACGTTCGTTTTGTGTAAAGACGAGCAGTTGGTAACTCATAGGAGAAGTTACAGAATCGGGCCAGGCAGCCGTGGAATACAGAATCCCTGCTTTTAGGGCTACGTCTAATAGTGTACATCTATTCAAATTCAAATATTATTCAAATAGTCCTTTAAAAGGCACTTTTGACGCGTCAATAATTACATAGTAGTGATTTGATGGCGATAACTACATTCGTAATCTTAAAACTAAAGCTATGAGGGTTCCAAACGCGCCCTGGTCTAAAAACAAGCCCACAACAAACTTAGCCTGGTTTTTTTTTGTTATCACCATCTCATTATCCTCATATATTCGATGAGATAAGGAAGACATTTGCGATGCAATGAATTCCGTTTTCTCTACCTTAAAACTGTTAGCATACACAATAATTGGGAGTATTTCAAGGCATTAATACTGATTGGGAGTTTCATTATCTTCGGCAACGCGGGTAGTATAAAAACAATAAATATTAAAGACGGTATTTTTCCTTTTCCGGTGCATTCGGCGATCCCCTGAATAGCATGGTCGAGACCATGTGACAGTTCAGTGTCTCTTTAAACTAAGGCGTGGAAATTTATGTGTTCAACGAAGTCTATGTAATTCTTTTTTTTTCTTCATGCTTTTACGCATCCCCTCTGGAGGCGACGCAGGCAAGACTGCGCCGTTTCCGACGGGGTATGTGGGACTCCCCGCCAGGCTGACGACCAGAATACCCACTAAAACCCAGCGATGCTCCTTCGCGTCGCCTGGTGGCTGGGTCACGGCAACACTTGGTCACTCGACCGCGGCCCAGCCAGCGGCGTCCGCCGAGGCAGATCCTCCACGGGCGGCCTATATTGACCCCCGAGCTAATATGCTAATATGAGCTATGTAGTTCTTTCAAGAGTAATAAAAAGTGTTCAGCAAGTCTATATAACTCTTTCAAAATGTCACACAAAACATGTTAACCATGGAATTATTTTTCCCTAGATCTGTCAATAACTCAGTCAATAATTCAAAACTGCCTCGTTTGTTTAGTTGTTAACGATATTATTTTAATTTGGATAGATTTTTTTTAAGTCGACGTTGTCCACCCCTTTTGAGTTAAGCCTGTGATAACAATCGTTCAAGCTCGTTCACCCGCATAGAAGCAGCGAGATGGGTTTAATTTGGAATTTCATTTAATTGATGATGCTTACGATTAATTCAGTATTTTTACGATAGCTATTCAACGTCATGTCAATAGTTCACAACAAGTATAGACTATTTTAAATATTCAAATATCAAAGCAAGATTCTTGACAGTTATCAACTTATGGGTTCGAAACAAGAAGTAAGAAGTAACGTCGTTGGAAATAATAAATTTTGACGACCACCGTGGCGCAGCGCGCGCTTTTACATTATAAAGTCTGAAAATGAAAATGAAAAATATTTATTTGCCAATAAACAACTTTACAAAGTTTAGTTCATCCGTTGGAACCCACACAAGGTAATCCTGTGTCGTGGGGCCCGATTCGCCGATATTAACAATTTAGGTTCACACTTGACGCTCGGATGACAGACAAATAAATTGAGACTTAAATAAAGAGATAAATTACGAACTACAAAATTTTGACAAAAATAAATAAATAAAACAAATGTATCAGTCTGGTGGTCCTGAGTTCGATTCCTGGCTCGAGCACGTGGCACGTGGGAGGCTTCGACCGTGGCTTGTGACCACCCTACCGACAAAGACGTGCTGCAAAGCGTTTTAGCGTTCCGGCACGATGTCGCGTAGAAACCAATTAGGAGTACAGGTTTAACCTAACCTAACCTAACCTAACAGGTTAGCCTGCTACCATCTTTGACAGCATCATGACTTACTATCAGGTGAGATTGCCGTCAAGGGCTAACTTGTAGTAAATAAAAAATAAAATCGCTTAGACAGGTCCGTAATGCGCCTTACTTTGTCGGGAGTTACAAAGAGTAATGAACTAAACCAGGGACAGGTCCCGAGTCCATAATGCATAGATTCGAAATACCCTAGACATACCAGTGAAACTGACACCGGACGGAATGAGGTGTTATAAACAATATTGGTGAGAGATATATGGCGTGTCATTGCGTGATTTATATACGCGCTTCAATGCCAGCTGTGTGTGTGAGCACAGATAAACAAGAGTGGATACAGTATTGTTTGTATATATCTATAATATATTATGTTAAATTTATTTATATTTTTATTTTTTAGAAGCGGTGATAGCCTAGTGGTTAGGGCGTCAATCTCCTAATCAGAGGTTGGCAGTTCGAATCCGGGACCTCTAACTTTTCAGAGTTATGTGCGTTTTAAAAAAAAAAATATCACTTGCTTCAACGGTGAAGGAAAACATCGTGAGGAAACCTGCACGCCTGAGAGCTCTCCATAATGTTCTCAAAGGCGTGTGAAGTCTGCCAATCCGCACATGGCCAGCGTGGTGGACTATGGCCAAACCCTTCTCATATTGAGAAGAGACCCGTGCTCTGTAGTGAGCCGGTAATGGGTTGATCATGATGATGATGATGATGATGATGATATTTTTAGGTGTTTATGTATTTAACGTTTTAATATGTATTTTTTTACACCCCTACCTCGTCTTTCTTTATATTCCATCCCAGGTTGTACCAGTTTGCGCTTTTTAGTGATAAGGTCGCCTATTGAACCTATTTTCTTTCCAGTGTGTGTGTTTTTTTAGATTGGTATGCAATAAAGTATATTTTCATTTTATTTAATTTCATTATTGGTTAGTTGCAAATCTAAGTTTTAAAGCTCGCGACGTTAACACTTGCTTTACACTTTCACTATTAATACCACTTATAGTGCAAAGTAAATTAAAGGCTTAATAAGCTGGATAAAACTATAATAATAAAAGTTTTAAACACTATTGTTTATAAGCAATAGCAAATTATGATTTTATTCTGCTTTAATATTTTTCTCGTAAGAGATCTAAGTAACGTGCGCTGTCGCATTATAAAGTTGGAGATTCTTGTTTCTATTCCCGTCTAGAGTCTGGTCTGGTGGGAGGCTACTTCCATGGATGGTAACCACCCCTACCGACAAAGATATTGTGTCGCCAAGCTTTTCAGCGTAACGTGGGGCAGTGCCGGTTTCCACTGTCCTTACAATAGTATAAATTTTAAATTTAGATTTGACGGATATACGACAAAATCACAATAGATACAGCTTATTTGTAGTCTTACAAAAAATAAAACGTATTTTATTTCATACAATTAATTTATAACATAATTGAAATTATTATTTCCACCTTCTTCTACAAGCTTAATCCATACTTATGAGCCAATTGCAAACCGAGTTACTATAATATGGATTTTGCAGAACTCGAGGCTATTCCAAGCAATTTGGTGTTCGCCCTAACGCAATCAATTTAGATGTTAAGAACATGGACATCTCTCCAGAAACGGCGTGTTCTCAACTTTTGATATTTTTTGTACCCTTAGCAGAATTTAGTACATCTATCTTGTAAGAATCGATAGTTTTCGAGTTCTAAAGCATGATAAAGTTATCCGATATGAATATCGGATCTTAATTCCTTAATTTCTTGATTTGATTTGATTTATCATCATCATGACCACCCCATTCTCGGCTCACTACGCACGGTTTCTTCTCAATATGAGAATGGTTTGGCCATAGTCCACCACGCTGGCCATATGCGGATTGGCAGACTTCACACGCCTTTGAGAACATTGTGAAGAACTCGCTGGCTTGCGGGTTTTTTCACGATGTTTTCCTTACCGTTGAAGCAAGTGATATTTTTTTTTTAAAACGTACATAACTCTAACTTTAAATGCGTTTCAATAATAAAAAGAGGTGTTTTTTTATACTTTTTAACTTACGGGTCTGCTGTCTTGGCTTTGGTTGTATCAATGATGTGCCCATTTCAAAAACATGAAAGCCCTCGATAAGTTTAGTCATGTTGACTTTTAATCGGATAATTTGAAATTGATGTTTAGAACCAAACCGTTTGACAGTAGACGGTGTATATTCCACTTCACTCCTTTATTTATGGTTTTGTTTGTGACAGCGCTGCTCAAATATTTCGCCAATGTCACGATAATGCGCAGGAGTCGACGTCAAGGCGTAATAAGGCTTATGGGAGTGGCAAAGTTGCTTGTGGATACGGTGACTGGGCGATTCGTAGGATTAAAGGGTTGCCAACTTTTATAAACGAACCAAGTTGGTAGGATAAGTGTGTACTAACTTTGGGTTATAAATAATTACTTTTACTTTGAAAATAATATCAACGTGAAACAAATGCGGTGATAGCCTAGTGGTTAGGGCGTCAGCTTCCTAATCAGAGGTCGGAGGTGCGGTTATAGATTAGATTGGCATCGTATTTTTTATGAAATGATGAGATCTATACCTGTCATGACATTGAAATGAGATGGAAACTAAATGAATGAATAAATGATATGAGGGAGCCGCTAGACGCAGGTTATATTATTCCGCTTTCATTATCATACAAAATTTGCGACGAATAAGCAATTGACGCTTGTCATTCGTTCGTTTTGTGTAAAGACGAGCAGTTGGTAACTCATTGGAGAAGTTACAGAATCGGGCCAGGCAGCCGTGGAATACAGAATCCCTTCTTTTAGGGCTACGTCTAATAGTGGACATCTATTCAAATTCAAATAATCTTTATTCAAATAGTCCTCTAAAAGGCATTACATAGTAGTGATTTGATGGTGATAACTACATTCGTAATCTTAAAACTAAAGCGGTGAGGGTTCCAAACGCGCCCTGGTCTAAGCAGAAGCCCACAACAAATTTAGCCGGGTTTTTTTTTGTTATCACCATCTCATTATTCTCATATGTTGGTTGGGATAGGGAGGACATTTGCGATGCAATGAATTCACTTTTCTCTACCTTAAAATTGTAAGCATACACAATAATTGGATGGGAGTATTTCAAGGCATTAACACTGGTTTCATTATTTTCGGCAACGCGGGTAGTATAAAAATAATAAATATGAAAGACAGTCTTTTTCCTTTTCCGATGCATTCGGCGATCCCCCGAATAACATGGTCTCGAGTTCAGTGTCTCTTTAAACTAAGGCGTGGAAATTTATAAGTGTTCAGCAAAGTCTATGTAATTTTTTTTTTTACTTCACGCTGGGAAATGCTTTTACGCATCCCCTCCGGAGGCGACGCAGGCAAGACTGCGCCGCTTCCGACGGGGTATGTGGGACTCTCCGGCGGCCAGGCTGACGGCCAGAATACCCACTAAAACCCAGCGATGCTCCTTCGCGTCGCCTGGTGGCTAGGTCACGGGAACACTTGTGCACTCGACCGCGGCCCAGCCAGCGGCGTCCGCCGAGGCAGATCCTCCACGGGGGGCCTATATTGACCCCCGAGCTAATATGCTAATATGAGCTATGTAGTTCTTTCAAGAGTAATAAAAAGTGTTCAGCAAGATTAGATAACTCTTTCAAAATGTCACACAAAACATGTTAACCATGGAATTATTTTTCCCTAGATCTGTCAATAACTCAGTCAATAATTCAAAACTGCCTCGTTTGTTTAGTTGTTAACGATATTATTTTTATTTGGATAGTTTTTTTTAAGTCGACGCTGTCCATCCCTTGCGAGTTAAGCCTCCAGTCCCTTTATTACCACTCACATAACACTGTGATGACAATCTTTTTAGCCCGTTAAACCACATTTGAGCAGTGTCGTGGGTTTAATTTCGAATAATGATGCTTTCGATTAATTCAGTATTTTTACGATAGCTATCGTGGCTTATTGTCAACGTCATGTGCGGTAGTTCACAACAACTATAGAATATTTTAAATATTCAAATATCAAAGCAAGATTCTTGACAGTTATCAACTTATGGCTTCAAAACAAGAAGTAAGAAGTAACGTCGTCGGAAATAATAAATTTTGACGATCTCCGAGGCGCAGCGCGCGCTGCCACATTATAAAGTCTGAAAATGAAAATTGAAAAATATTTATTTGCCAATAAACAAAGTTTAGTACATCCGTTGGGACCCACACTAGGTAATCCTGTGTCGTGGGGCCCGATTTGCCGATATTAACAATTTAGGTTCACACTTGACGCTCGGATGACAGACAAATAAATTGAGACTTAAATAAAGAGATAAATTACGAATTACAAAATTTTTACAAAAAAATAAATAAAACAAATGCTACCCACAAAGACGTGCTGCAAAGTGTTTTAGCGTTCCGGCACGATGTCGCGTAGAAACCAATTAGGAGTACAGGCTTACAATATCACTAACAGGTTAGCCTGCTACCATCTTAGACTGCATCATCACTTACCATCAAGTAAGGTTGCCGTCAAGGGCTAACTAGTAGGAAATAAAAAAAAATCGCTTAGACAGGTCCGTAATGCGCCTTACTTTGTCGGGAGTTACAAAGAGTAATGAACTAAACCAGGGACAGGTCCCGAGTCCATAATGCATAGATTCGAAATACCCTAGACATACCAGTGAAACTGACACCGGACGGAATGAGGTGTTATAAACAATATTGGTGAGAGATATATGGCGTGTCATTGCGTGATTTATATACGCGCTTCAATGCCAGCTGTGTGTGTGAGCACAGATAAACAAGTGTGGATACAGTATTGGTTAGTATCTAATCTAAGTTTTAAAGCTCGCGACGTTAACACTTGATTTCAGTCCTGTCTTTTCTTCTGGCAGAGCTTCTTTCCGAAGCTCACCAAACAGCCCGGTTACGCTGTGGCAACCAATAGGGTTTGTACAGCTAATAGACAGTCCGAAAAACAAAAAAAAAACACTTTCACTTCACTTATAGTGCATAGTAAACTAAAGGCTTAATAAACTGGTTAAAAGGATAATAATAAAAGTATTAAACACTATTGTTTATAAGTAATAGCAAATTATGATTTTATTCTGCTTTAATATTTTTCTCGTGAGAAATCTAGGTAACGTGCGCTGTCGCATTATAAAGTTGGAGGTTCTGGTTTCGATTCCCGGCTAGTCTGGTCTGATGGGAGGCTTCTTCTGTGGATGGTAACCACCCTACCGACAAAGATATCGCCAAGCTGTTCAGCGTAACGTGGGGCAGTGCCGGTTTCCACTGTCCTTACAATAGTATAAATTTTAAATTTAGATTTAACGGATATACGAAAAAATGACAAAAGATACAGCTTATTTCTAGTCTTACAAAAAATAAAACGTATTTTATTTCATACAATTAATTTATAATATAAATGGAATTATTATTTCCACCTTCTTCTACAAGCTTAATCCATACTTATGAGCCAATTGCAAACCGAGTTACTATTATATGGATTTTGCAGAACTCGAGGCTATTCCAAGCAATTTGGTGCTCGCCCTAACGCAATCAATTTAGATGTTAAGAACATGGACATCTCTCCAGAAACGGTGTGTTCTCAACTTTTGATATTTTTTGTACCCTTAGTAGCATTTAGTACATCCATCTTGTAAGAATCAATAGTTTTCGAGTTCTAAAGAATAATAAAGTGATCCGATATGAATATCGCAACTTAATTTTTTGATTTGATTTGATTTATCATCATCAAGATCAACCCATTCTCGGCTCACTACGCACGGTCTCTTCTCAACATGAGAAGGGTTTGGCCATAGTCCACCACGCTGGCCATTTGCGGACTTCACATGCCTTAGAGAACATTGTGAAGAACTCACAGGCGTGCGGGTTTTCTCACGATGTTTTCCTTTACCGTTGAAGCATATGATATTTTGAACATAACACATAACTCCGAAAAGTTATGGGTGCGTGCCCGGCTTCGAAACCCCGACCTCTGATTCTCTGCGGTCCTTTGCACGAGAGCACCAGGCTTTCGGCCAGCCAAGAAAAGTGGCGGATGCTCGTGAGGCGTATAACATCTGTCCTCAAAGACACTGCTTCATGATGACCACGACCACTCTGTCAAGAGTGTAACGACAAAGAAGAAGAAGAATTGTTTTATACTTTACTCAACCTTTTTATTTTCTAGAAAAGTACGAGTTTTCTAGTTTGAATTATTTCGCACGTACCGAGGAACTTGAAATTATTACTATATCGTCATAATGCTTCGATAGCTCCTCGATAGCCGTTAGCTCGATCGACGTTCACGGGTCATAAAAACCTCGTACTAAGCGAGTCAAATTCCAATCGAAATAAGCTATATCCATAATGCATCCATTTGATTTATTTTTATTGCTTTTCTAAATTTTTGCCTCGAGACTTTGGAATGTTGTTGGTGAGAAAATGTAGAGTGGAAAACTATGATTTTACTTGCTGTAGGTACATAGGATGCTGTGATAGCCCAGCGGTTAGGACGTCCACCTTCTAATCAGAAGTCAGGGGTACGATCCTAGACGCACGTACCCGTAACTTTTCGGAGTTATATGCGTTTTAAAGCAGTTAAAATAGCTCTTGCTTCAACTGTGAAGGAAAACTTCTTGAGAAAATCTCCATGCCTGAGTGTTCTCCATAATGTTTTCGAACGCATGTCTCCCAATCCGCACTTGACAAGCTTGGTGGACTATGGCCAAACTCTTCTCATATTGAAAGGAGACCTGTGCTCTGTAGTGAGCCGGTAATGTATTGATCATGATGAACTTCATCTACGCATTATATTCAAATGAATTAATTTAATTGTTGTCAAAGAAAATATTTTCAGTTATTTAAAAAATTACAAGGCACGTGGACAAATAAGGCCCATCTCAGTATCTCATCATCAGTGAGTTACTTAGGTGTTGAACTTTTTAGGTTTTTACTTGTTAGGTTATGATATTTTTTTTTTATCCACTACAAGTTATAACGCCATCTCACCTGATAGTAAAGATGATGCAGTCTAAGATGGTAGCGGACTAACCTGTTAGGGATATGGTAAACCCATACTCCTAATTTGTTTTTACGCGACATCGTGCCGGAACGCTAAATCTCTTGGCGACACGTCTTTGTCGGTAGGGTGGTAACTAGCCACGGCCGAAGCCTCCCACCACACCAGACTCGAGCCAGGAATGGAACAAACAAACAAAAAAACAAACTTCCAACCCCCCTTTTACCCTCTTAGGGGTGGAATTTCCAAATATCCTTTCTTAGCTGACATCTCTTAACTATCAACTACCTAATTGCTAAATTATAGCTTTATACGTACAATAGTTTTTGAGATCTGGTGTTTAATCAGTATGTAAGTAAGTATGTATGTAAGTGACCTTTCGCTTTTATATATATAGATAGATACACTACCTATAATTTTATTTACCTAGTTATTTGGTCAGATAAAGGCAAAAAGACTTTTTTTCAATTTTTTAATATTGGTAGACACCTTAATTGTACAGACGCTTCACGACGGAAACACGGAATCTCAATTTAAGCCACAGCTTCCGAAATTCCTTTAAATAAAACAATAGAAGGGCAACGCTCAATTCGAAGCATTTCCCATAAATTCCTTAACATATATGTCCTTAACAAAGTAAAGTCAGCATTAAATAAATCAAACTTTAGTATTATTAATTTAAATCAAAGTTTGTTTCATACGCTTTCACGCGGAATTTACTTCATCATGAAACATTGTACACATATTCTTGGAGGTATTAGAAGTAACATAGGATATTAAAAATTTACGATTTACGATGAAGATAAAAAATGGTATGTTAAAATATAGTTATCATATTGATTCATTTATATTGTAATGATATCTGATACTTATTTTATGGCTTCAATGCAAGCGAAGACGCGGGTCAAACCTAGTATGTTATATCACAATACGTTAGTAAAAAAGTAACACATATGATTCTATCTGCTACGTTTTACTTGTACGTTAATTAGGTACCTTAATCCTATATTCCTATATCCTATATATATTATAAATGTGAAAGTGTGGTTACTCAATAACGCAAAAACGGCATAACAGATTTGGATGAAATCTGGCATGCAGGTAGCCTTTGACATATAAAGAACATCAGGCTAACTTTTGTCCCGATTCCTTATTTAGTTCCCGTAGGAAGATTAAAAATTGTTAACGAGTGAAGCTTTAGACATAATTCTAAAGTCCACACAGGCGAAGACTGTAAAAATTTAATTATTACGATGACTTGACCCTTTTATTCATAAAATAGTAGAATAGTTTATAAGTTATTATTCTTATTAAGATGTTACTATGTTTTCTGATAAATAAATAATCTGAAGAAGATAAACCAATGAGCATTTATATAAAACAACACTTCTAAGTAAGCGCTTATAAAATCAGTAATAATCTTTGCTCCTACTGAAATAATAAATCTTCTATGAGTGATAGTATGATTCTTTATATTATATATGCAAAATTTGTGTATCAGTAATACACAAATTTAGAGTTTAGACCCAGATATAGATCTTCTAGGATAAGCACATGTAAGTGTTGTTATTTGTCGTTGTCAAGAAGGTGTGATAGTCTTCTGGTTAGGGCGTTAGCCTCCTAATCAGAGGTCGCCCGTTCGAATCCGGGCACGCACCTCTATAGTTTCGGAGTTATGTGCGTTTTTAAAAATTTAAAATTTTCACTTGCTTCAACGGTGAAGGAAAACATCGTGAGGAAACCTGCACGCCTGAGAGTTCTCCATAATGTTCTCAAACGCGTGTGAAGTCTGCCAATCCGCACATGGCCAGCGTGGTGGACTATGCCCAAACCCTTCTCATATTGAGAGGAGACCCGTGCTCTGTAGTGAGCCGAGAATGGATTGATCATGATGAATTTATCTGAAGCCGACTGTTATTAAAGGGCCTTAAATGGTAATACGAAAAGACCGCATTCTTTTAGTTTACAAAACAACAAAGCAAGTCTATACTTGTACCTTTTAGTAACTATAGTAACAGTATAGTTACTATGGAGTAGCCTGATTACCTTCCTGGCCTAATGGTGTGGTATATTACGGTTTACTCGTACGTTGTCCTGGGTACGATTCCAACTGCATATGTAACCAACATTGGGGATTTATATTTTTTTTATTAACTCAAATCTTATCTTGTGGGAATGTTAGTAAACTGCGCAGGAATACCTAATACAGTAACTGGTAAAAATAGGCAATCAATACGTTTTTTTTTCGGACTGTCTATTAGCTGTGCTAACCCTATTGGTTGCCACAGCGTAACCGGGCTGTATGGCGAGCTTCGGAAAGAAGCTCTGCCAGAGAGTAATTTTGAACCCTAGGGCTCGAAGAAACTAAGGGAACGTCTGCGTAAGGGCCCTTCCTTTGAGTCGGAACCTCGGCTTAGACGACGTTTGGCATAACGGGGTCGGACGGTGATAATCAGTACGGTAAAGCTGACCAAGCAAGAGTGAATTAGAGCTGGATCACGCGCGACATACCTGACGCGAACTGAAATGGCCATTCATAAAACTTTTGAAGCATCAGAGTAGACACCGATGATTTCAGAACCACCCTCCCAACATAGATATAGATACATGCGCATTTTTGATGACCTCCGTGGCGCAGTGTGCGCGCTGTTGCAATATAAACATATAGATGGAGGTCCTGGGTTCGATTCCCGGCTCGGGTTTGATCTGGTCCGGCTTCGGCCGGGGCTAGTTACCACCCCACCGACAAAGATGTATCGCCAAGCGATTTAGCGTTCCGACACGATGTCACATAGAAACTAATTAGGAGTGTGGATTTACCATATCCCTAACAGGCTAGCCCGCTACCATCTTAGACTGCATCATCACTTACCATCAGGTGAGTTAGCCGTCAAGGGCTAACTTGTAATGTATATAAAAAAATATAAATATAATACGGCGTGTAGAAACCGTTTTCATATTCACTAATGGAAATGCTTATTATCAGCGAGTAACATAGGCTATGACGGGAAGAGGAACTGCGAGGGTAGCCAATAAATAAAGAAAGAAAGAAAAAGTTTATTTATTCCAGCAAAACATACATATAGGTTTACAACAGAAGTAGTATAACTGAAATTGTCTAATATAGTACACTACCATTATGCACCTGTTTTCCGAACTAGTTAAGACTGTATCTCGGAAAACAGAATAGGTATGTATTAGGTAGGTAGGGAAAAAATAGCTGAATCCAGGTTTATTTTTAATAGTTTATTAATAACAAATAGTTCTACAATATAAATGAAGTTCATTATACAACTTTTAGATCATTAAGAGCAACGAACTCGAAATAACAATGTTAATTAACCTTTTTTATTCTTAATGTTTTCATGAGTACTACATCATAACTATAACAAAAATATTAATGTAGTACTGCCTGAAATATATTTTTTAATCGTTTAATATATTTTTATTATTTCAACTCGTATGGTGATAACTACATTCTTTACCTTCGAAGTTAAAGCTAGGAGGGTTCCAAGCGTCAATTTCTAAGAAGAAGCCAACCAGTATCGACGAGTTATTTATTCTCAGCTCAGTCTAAGAAGAAGCCCACGACAAATTTAGTTTAATTGTAACTTGCTATAAAGTTAGAATTATTTATTAAGAGCAATTAACACTTAAGCATTTTCTTCGTTTATGTTATCCTTTATATCATAAAAGATTTTTTTTCTATAAGCTAAGATACGTTATATAAAAATATTGAATCATTTTTTTTTATTTATATATAAAGTGTATGCTTCATTCAACAGCAGTGATAGCTAACCATTGGGTTAGGGCGTCCGCCTTCTAATAAGAGGTCGTTGGTTCGAACCCGTGCACGTATCTCCAACTTTTCGAAGTTATGTGCGTTTTTAAGCAATTAAATTATCACTTGCTTCAACGGTGAAGGAAAACATCGTGACGAAACCTGCACTCCTGAGAGTTCTCTATAATGTTCTCAAATGCGTGTGAAGTCTGCCAATCCGCACATGGCTAGCGTGGTGGACTATGGCCAAACCATTCTCATACTGAGAGGAGACCCGTGCTCTGTAGTGAGCCGGCAATGGGTTGATCATGATGATGCTTCATTCATGTAACTATATACATCTACGATAGCTACAAAGCTTTCATATAATATATTTTCCATTATTTTAATTCGTGAGCTTCGTTCAACAACGTTCGTTTAAATAAAACTAAAGCTAGGAGGGTTCCCAGCGCCAAGTTCTAAGAAGAAGCCAACAAGTTATTTTTTCTTAGCTCCATCTTACAAAGTTAATTAATAATGATTAGCTATGGAGTTAAAGCTATTCACACCAAAGCTTTTCGAGCTGTTATATCATAATAGATTTATTTTCAATACGGTTTAAAATAAATCTTGAATTTATTAAGAGACATCTTCATGATCAAGATCTCCAGAAGTCACTGATTGACCACTGAAATACATTTGCTATAAGAGACTTGGTGCTTAGGTTAAATACTGGTATATCTTAGTCAAGCACAACCTTTCCATTGTATAAAAGAAATCTGGTATTTCCCGTATTCCTGATACCGTTTTATTATACCTTATTATTCGGAATGTATCTCAGGCCAAGGCTATGACGTCATGGTCATGTAATATGTTAACGTATTCATAACACTGAAATTACGTCGCAGGCTCGCGCAAAACTGTCTTTGAATGTTTTCAGGTTTCCATATCGTATAATGGAGAGTTTCTTGCGGTATCTCTTGGTTAATTTAATTTAATTTTAATATCGTTATACTTTAACTATCACGCCCGTGTGCAAAATAAATACATATAAAATAAATATACTTTACTTACATGCATAAAAATAAATAAATCTACATACACATTACATAAATACATATTTGTACCGGGCACAGGATTACATTCAGCGAGGGAGACCGAACAGTCGGGGGTCAGGTTATTATTATTATTTCACAAGCATAGTAAAACTCGGTTGTTTTATCTATAGTTGTACCTTGTAACGCGTTCAACATAGTCACAACATAATCTGAGTTGATAATGAAACTGTATTACCCCTGTATTATGGTTTGATATATAACTAAAAGTGTCTTTAAGTGAGAGTTATTCGCATGTACTATATTTCTATCGTTTAAGAGTAAAGTGGAAAGCACTGCGCTTTAAATAAGACCCGTAAAAAGTAGCTATTACTGGTCTTAGTTAGAGACAGATAAAAAAGCAAGTAAGCAAGTTATGAGTACCTAAAATAAAACACATTTAAACTTAATAATTAGATGTTCCGGTTTACATATGTTTAACAGTTAAGATATCCAGAGGCTGCTGCAAACGTAATTTTCTTCTATGATAGCAATATCATTGAAGATAAGATAAGGTTAATTTGTTTAAACCACGCCAATGCCATTGCGTTTACCTACTAGCGGAGGAAAGTACCTTCTCGTAGTTTCTCGCATTATTTAATTTATTTAGTAATAATATAGTACAAGCTGTGATAGCCTAGTAGTTAAGACGTCCGCCTCCTAATCAGAGGTCGGGGGTTCGATCCCGAGCAACGTACCATGTTACCGTAATAATAACTTATTCTTAACATCTTTGAATATTTTTTGGAATTAAATATCTACAATCAAATCTCTATTATTTTATTTAACTATGAAATATAGATACAAGAAAAACAAATTTGTTCTATTATCTAATTTTTCTATTAAAAAATAACTCAAATTTAGAATGCATGCAATGCAAAAAAAGTTATGCATTTTATATTTATTAAATTGACATTCACTCCAAGTGCAGGTAAAAACACTTATAAGAATTTAATCTTTATGTACCAGTGTGCGTGGTATTTTTATAACTTTTCATGAAATAATAGCATATTATATTATTTATAGTATATTATAGCCTACAAAATATTCTGGGATCTATTTTACTCGTTGCGTACCGTAAGTAAGTATTATTTTATTAAACAACAATGTGGTTGAATGTCTTTAATCAATGGGTTATTATTTAGAGGTGAATGACACTTGAAGCTTTAATTAGTATTCTGAGTCGATCGCTCGAGCAAGACGAAAATAAATTTTGTCTATGGCAGGTTTTTATGAAGTCTCTGGGCGGAACAGTGTGTATTTTGGACTTGTTTAGTCATAGGTTTAGTTTCTGGAGGGGGTTAGTTAATCTGGAAATAGGCTGCTCCGTAGCACGATGCTTCTAGTTAACGAGGATCTAAATCACGTGTCAAATGGGCAATCCAAAACAGATTATCTAGACATATGATAAGAAAACTCTTCCTTAACATTGGAGTCTTGGTAAGACAGTCCTTTTAAGTTTGATTGAGGTGCAATCTATCGTATATTAGTGCGTTTGACAACAAAATCAACTAAACACAAATTTCTCTTCCTAAGGTTCCTAGGGTATGCACTGCCTTTGTGCGTGTATGATCTGCACGCCGCTGTCAATAGCTCATGATCAATGGTTAAACATGCTTACTTTGTTAGAATGACATTCATAATCTCTTCCTTAACATTGGAGTCTTGGTTAGAAAGTGCTTTTCAGTTTAATTGAGGTGCAATCTATTGTGTATTAGTACGTTAGACAACAAAATCAACTCGACACAAATTTCTCTTCCTAAGGTTCCTAGGGTATGCTCTGCTTTTGTGCGTGTATGATCTGCACGCCGCTGTCAATAGCTCATGATCAATGGTTAAACATGCTAACTTTGTTAGAATGACATTAATAATCTCTTCCTTAACATTGGAGTCTTGCTTAGACAGTGCTTACACCGTCCAACCCCCCCGTTATCCCAAACGTCGCCTAAGCCGAGGTTCGGCCTCACAGGAGGCGCCCTTAGGCAGTCGTTCCCTTAATTTATTCGAGCCCTAGGGCTCAAAATTTCTTCTGGCAGAGCTTCTTTCGGAATCTCGCCAAACAGGCCGGTTACGCTGTGGCAACCAATAGGGTTAGCAAAGCTAATAGACAGTCCGAAAAAAAAAATCTCATTTTAAAGTTACATAATTTATGACGTTTTTATGTAACGATTCAATAATTGTTATTATTCAATCAAATATTGTTTTGCAAGGTTTGCATTGTTCGTATTTGTGTTCGTATTCTAAATTTTGCCATTTATAACCCGAATCATTCATTGGTTGTGGTCCGGGTACCACTAGGTACGTACGTAGATACAATAATTAGATTTCCATAGCCGGCCCGAGTGATATTTCCGTTACAGCAGGAATCCAATAAATAAATCCCCATTAGGAATTGAACGCAACCGAAGCTGTGAGCGATCGCTTGTAATAAATAAAGCCTTTATCGTGCCCGACCGTGCTCGAAGTTCGCACTCGACTATACTCGACTATATAATAGACGGTCCGAAAGAAAAAAACTTGAGAGGTGTCAAGGGACACCCGGATGGAACGAAGTTCCTTTCGATTAATTAGTGAAGGAATTGTAATAAAATTTTATTTTATTTAAGTTATAATAATTTTATTTTTATTATTAACAAATATAATGTTATATAAACTTAATCAGTAGGCTCAATTTTGTACTCCATCAGCAATATCCTGAACTTGTGCAGAAACACTGTCAGGATTCATTATTATTATTATTTTTTATTGTTTACAAAAAACCTGTATACACTCAACAAAAATAATCGTCGCGACACCACACTGTTCAATGCGAAATAGAAATGAAAATATCTGGCTTGCTTTCTATAAGAGAGAGAGAGAGACAGACAGAGAAACATGCGACGCCGCACAGCTTACAATAACGAAAAGTGTCGTGACAACTTTTCGTAAGAATTTTATCCGTCGAGCCCCCTTTCACAACGCGCGATACGGAATAGACGGTGATGATTATGAATCTACTTTGCATGTTATTGATTAAGACGATTGGCACTTTTAATGGAGGTCATAGTTTTGGTGTTCGCATCGGGCGCGCAGTTATTGGGCCTGTTTATTTCGTACGAAAACGTGTTGGCCTTAGAATTATGACATGTTGGACACGCGAAAAAACTCAATGTCTCGATCCCACGGCGGTCTGCGCCGATCTAAACCTTAGCTTTTTAGAACTAATATTTTACACCGGCGACATGTAGTTTGATAAAAAGTATATCAGGCACTTGGCTCAGCAGGCTATCACGGATTTTGAAGATAAAAGGAGGGTGGATCTGGATTTGTACAGAGATCAACTGAAAAATATACCACCCTCCAATACAATCTATAATTACGTTGATAGTGCCTTGTGTCTCCATGTCCTCACTGCGCGCGTTTATTCCGTGCAAAAATAGGGTACATCAGCCACATCAGGGCACACGAACGACGCCCTTATTAAACAAAATTAACAGAGACCCAGTCGCTGTTGCAGTATATATATATATCAGGCATTAATCAGACAGTTTACATCAGACAGACATCATCATCATGATCAACCCATTGTCGGCTCACTACAGAGCACGGGTCTCCTCTCAATATCAGAAGGGTTTGGCCATATTCCGCCACGCTCGCCATGTGCTGATTGGCAGACTTCACACGCTTTTGAGAACATTATGGAGAACTCTCAGGCAAGCAGGTTCCTCGCGATGTTTTCCTTAACCGATGAAGGAAGTGATATTTTAATTGCTTAAAAACGCACATAAATCCGAAAAGTAAGAGGTGCGTGCCCGGGTTCGAACCCCCGACCTCTGATTAGGAGGCGGATGTCCTAACCACTAGGCTATCACAGCTTCTACGTAAATATTACAGTTTATACTCAAATATTAACATAACGTGTTGTGTGCTTTTTCCCATTGCATGTAGTTTTAAACGCTGGGATCAGATTACAAGTAATCTCACAAAAACATCTTAATATAACAGTAGGTACAATTTTGGTCGGTATATAAATTAAGGTAACTAATTTAATGTATACTGTCGCGGGTAATTAAGAGCTTGGTCGAATTATGGTCGGTCTAAAAATTTAATTCGCCATGATATGGTTATATTCATAAACAGGTAATAGAGCGGAAATGTTTTTTTTTTGTTTATTTGTTTCCCTTGAACTTTTGCATTTCATAACGCAATTCTTGGTTGATTCATGTCACAAAATGAAAGCAGGTTAAACCACGACTTACATTATATATATAATAATATGGAATTTATTAGAATTCATATTGGATAAGGATTTATTCTATATGTAAACTAATGATATCTTGGAGATGTCTTTCAATAAGTATTTCTAAAACGTAAGCTCATGGATAAATCCTATTACGATATTAAGGATAATAGAAACGAAAAAAAAGCTTAGGTGTGAATTGCTTTAGCTTCATAGCTAATTATAATTTATTATTGACCGTTTGAGACGGTGATAACAAAACAAAAATAAGTTATTTTTTCTGTGGGCTTCTTCTTAGACCAGGGTGTGATTGGAACCCTCTTAGCTTTAGTTTTAAGTTGGCAAGTGTAGTTATCATAATCACTTTACGAATTAAGATAATGGAAAATATATTACACAATATATAAGAACGCTTCAAAGATGATTGTAATAGGTTAACATTTTTTTTTTTTATTATTCTGCGATCAGACTATAAACAGTTGAGTTGCAGTAACAGAATGTTTGGGGGAACTTAGAACCAGTGCCCTAGATCCCCTTAATAATGGAGCACATCGGCTCTTTCGAGTCTCTTCATGGAGGGAGGCTGTAGCAGCGAGTGTGACAGTGGATTTGGATGCGATGTCAGGCGATCCCTATAGGTAGCTGTATAACGTTTTGCTTCGTCTGTGATGGTAGGAATTTCAAGATGTTCGTGGATTTCTGAATTGCGGGCGTACCATGGGGCAGCTGATAAGACCCTGAGTATATTGTTTTGGGCTCTTTGTAAGCAGATTATGTTCGAGGTGCTTGTAGATGACAACAGTTGGATCCCATATGTCCAAATTGGTTTTATCACGGAGCAATACATTCTCAGTTTATTGCGTAATAGGTTAACATGAATAAATATATTTTGAATTTTATATAGTATCTAACATTCATATGCGAAGTTAAGTTAAAGTTAGAGCGACTAATTCTCAAGCTGAGTAATAGCAAGTTTGAAATATTAAAAAAAAAACGCAAGTGTAATCTCTCGCTTAAAACATCGGTTCACAGCCTCCGCTAGACGCCTGCGGCGGTTCACCGCTCAAGACCCAAGCCAAACGTAATACCGTACTTACTACTTAGTAGTGTAACGTCAAGAGAACTGATTGCACGCATTCGAGGCGTGACCACAACACGCATAAACACGCGACACGAAATTTTCAAAAACGTAACCGTTTAACAGTGACGCGATAACGATTTCTATATCGAGTCCCCAGTGCCTGAAGTTTTTAAGTGACAAGTGTTTAATATTGAAAAGCTTGTATGTGAACAAACAATACGGGTTTGTAGTTATGCGATTGCACTGAATTCCATCAATACAGAGGCTAACGAGTCGTGTAAATGTACGGATTCAATCGTCACCTCACCGGTTTATTATACAAATATATTATTTAATTGATTACGTCGATGGGCGGTGTAAATAATCGATTCAGCGTGTTAATAGCGCGTTAACCGTTATGATAATAGACTAATGCGTGTAGCCGATTGCACTCATTCGATCTGGGAAATAATCAAAGCGTTGTCGATAAAACGTGACGCGCAAAATCAATATGATATTGCATTTTTGAGTAAAAAATTTTTTTTTTTTTTAATTTTTTTTTCTCGCTCAATATTTATTATACATCAAACATTTTACATAAAACTTAGAATTAACCTACAACTAAAAATCTTAAAAAATAAATAAATATTTCAACATCATAACTGAAATATATTATTAAAAGAAGTCCCTTTAGGCAAGGTTCCGAAGATACTGGCAGTGTTCCCCCTTTGAATGGCTAGACTTATTCTTTGTCCGAGGTAGCTGGCAGCTCTTCGGTCCTCTGTGATGTCGACTAACCTTTTTGCTATTTCCTTAAAAAGCCTTAGAGCGCTAGGACCCCACGGACCAAGGGTCTCGACCCCGAATGGGACAAAATCATACAAATTTGAGTAACAATACATTTTATTAGTGATAAGCAAAATTAGTTTGTAACTAAAGCACTAAATTTCATCACCAAATTATAATGACTACGCCGATGTGGGTATATTTCAAAGCTTTAGTAAGTAACAAGGCATATTCATTCAACAATCTTAAGGAAATACAAATTTATCACAATAGAGTGAAAATAGGGGGGTTACAAAAAGGTAGACCACTAGACTTAAAGTGTGCTATAAGAGTACGCCATAAAAAGGAAAATAGAGAAAGCTAATTCGAGGTCTTAGGTATTCGGAAAGAAGCTCTGCCAGAAGAAATTTTGAGCCCTAGAGCTCGAAGAAACTAAGGGAACGACTGCCTAAGGGCGCCTCCTTTGAGACCGAACCTCGGCTTAGGCGACGTTTGGGATAACGGGGGGGTCGGACGAGAAGAACTAGATCATTATAACTTAGGTATAAGTAAGGTCCTTTTTCGACCTCCGTGGCTCAGCGCGCGCACTGTCACATTATAAAGTTGGATGTCCCGGGCTCGATTCCTGGCTCGAGTCTGCTCTGGTGGCAAGCTTCGGCCGTGGCTAGTTACCACCCTACTGATAGAGACGTGTCGCCAAGCGATTTAGTGTTCCGGCGCGATGTCGCGCAGAAACCAATTAGGAGTATGGGTTTACCATACCCCTAACAGGTTAGCCCGCTACCATCTTAGACTGCATCATCACTTACCATCATGTGAGATTGCCGTCAATGGCTAAGTTGTAGTGGATAAAAGTCCTACCATATACAACGGATGCCGATACCGATAAAAAATATATATTTTTATTTATTTAGGTGTTGATTATCAATTAATAGTGTTAATAATCAATTTTCTATGTCAGAAGGACGATATAAAAATAATTAAGATAGCCGATAATTATTATTGCGTGTCAGATTTCGCGAGTTATTCCATCTGATAGAAGTAATCACTGAATCGATCTCTGTGCTGCGAAACTAATTGCCGCAATGGTCTTATCGATTTTATATCTCGAATGCTCATTCGATACCATTACGTTTTTTGTTTTATTCAAAATATTAACAGCGTGAATTAGATGTGTTATCAATTAATTGAATATTGTATACATTCTATTAACTGTTCAGTGACTATTTAGGTTTGTTGCTAATAACATTTATAACATGTAGGTATCACTAAAAATAAAATGTATTGAATAGATTAAAAATGTATTGATTTAATTGAATTGCTTTCGCCCGAGGCTTTGCACGCGTTGAGTTTGTCTTTCTTAAGATTCAGCGTCAATACGCTATATAATGATTTCTGGTGGGAGGCTTCGGCCGTGGCTAGTTACCACCCTACCGACAAAGACGTGTCGCCAAGCGATTTAGCCTTCCGGCACGATGTCGCGTAGAAACCGATAGGAGTCTGGGTTTACCATGCCCCTTACAGGTTAGCCCGCTACCATCTTAGACTGCATTATCACTTACCATCAGGTGAGATTGCTGTCAAGGGCTAACTTGTAGTGGATAACAAAAAAAAAAAAGAATAGAAGCAGGCGTTACTTCGCGGAAGTCCATGATAAACAATAAACAGCAAGTATAATTTGCCGCCGACAACCGGGAGATTTGTATAATATAACACCACACAAAAACTTCCACTAAAACCTCTACGCACGTTTCGACCCGACACCGGTACATCCTCAGGAGATGTTGACTGCACAAGCGCGAAAAGTAAAGTTGTTTAATACGCTATATATTATGTAAAAATTAAAAATTAAATTTAATATTATTCTTATTACAGGATTAATTTAAAATGAGTGTGGGTACTTAGTACTTATCCGTGTGTTATAAGCAAGCATGCCTTTCAATTAATAGGGTTTCCCTTCAAATAATCATAAAAGGTTAATTTTTAATTTTATTTCAAAACAATTAAAGTTATTTTGGCAAAATTTGTCAATAATTTAGTTAAGGTTACAAAATGAAACAAAAAAGAAATCGAGTCACTAATTTAAATTATAATATTTTTATAAATGTAATTAGTTTTAAGATCTCTTAAGTGAACAGTGCGTTCTTTGGGACAATAAAGTCTGTAAATGTAAACCTCGATAAATAATGTAAACAGATAATTAAAATATGTTTGTAAGTTTGGGTTATACTATATTTACACAGAGTATCAAAAATTATATTTTTTATTCACATATATTGGAGAAGATTACAATTAAGATTGGAGAAAACTTTATTATCCATCCATACTAATATCATGTAGCACACACACACACACACACACACACACACACACACACACACACACACACACACACACACACACACACACACACACACACACACACACACACACACACACACACACACACACACACACACACACACACACACACACACACACACACACACACACACACACACACACACACACACACACACACACACACACACACACACACACACACACACACACACACACACACACACACACACACACACACACACACACACACACACACACACACACACCACACACACACACACACACACACACACACACACACACACACACACACACACACACACACACACACACACACACACACACACACACACACACACACACACACACACACACACACACACACACACACACACACACACACACACACACACACACACACACCACACACACACACACACACACACACACACACACACACACACACACACACACACACACACACACACACACACACACACACACACACACACACACACACACACACACACACACACACACACACACACACACACACACACACACACACACACACACACACACACACACACACACACACACACACACACACACACACACACACACACACACACACACACACACACACACACACACACACACACACACACACACACACACACACACACACACACACACACACACACACACACACACACACACACACACACACACACACACACACACACACACACACACACACACACACACACACACACACACACACACACACACACACACACACACACACACACACACACACACACACACACACACACACACACACACACACACACACACACACACACACACACACACACACACACACACACACACACACACACACACACACACACACACACACACACACACACACACACACACACACACTTCTTATTAATTTTAGACTCAACCACTGCGCCGAAAATTTGCACAGAGATACATAGCATTGGGTGACCCGCATAGGTTTTTAAACCGGACAAGCCCCCGAGAACCAGGATTAAAAAATCCGTAACAAATGCAGACTAATTAGCGCTTGTAACAAATAAAAGGAAAACACTAATTGATAATGTCAATTTAATAGAGAAGCGAGAAGATGAGGTATAATTGGCAGTGTGTTCAGGGCATCAAACAGAGCTGCGTCATTAGAGGATTTTTTGCGTCCATAACTCTCTATGTGTACAGGAATTTTGATTGAAAAAATATACATTGCGGTGCGCCTGCGCAACACATGTACGGGGCTTGTGGAGTAACAAACGCTCTGTTAAGAAGAATTGCGATAACCTTACGTAGAATCATACCAAATCACACATCTGAATAAAAATAAATCTTCAATATTCCATGAATTACATATAAGTTAAAACAACTAAACTATGGCGTCGTACTTTTTAAATGCGATAGTGTCAGTTATAATAACTATATATATATTTTATACTCTATAAGTTAGCCCTTAACGGGTATCTCACCTGGTGGTAAGTGATGATGCTGTCTAGGATGGTAGCGGGCTAACCTGTTAGGAGTATGGTAAGCCCACGCTCCTAATTGTTTCCTACGCGACATCGTGCTGGAACGCTAAATACTTGGCCACACGTCTTTGTCAGTAGGGTGGTAAAAAGCCACGGCTGAAGCCTCCCACTAGACCAAACTCAAGCTGGGAATCGAACCCAGGATCTCCAACTTTATAATGCGACAGCGCACGCACTGCGTCATGGCGGTCGTCAATATATATTCGACTCAAATTGAATCAATACTGATATTGATGAAATGTGGCTATCTGTAAGCCTTGTATTCTGGAGACGGAAGTGGGATACTTATATGAATAAAAAATATTTGTATTATTGTACCTATTTTCATAATATTTGACGTCACGCGACCCGTGAAATACAGGAAAATGTGACTTCTCCGCAATCAGGAATTTCTCAGGCGTCTTGCATGCAAGTAATAGGTAACTTACATTAATTTTTAGACCAAAAAAGCTGTGAATAGATGTGTAAATACTTAACCGACTTTGACAGGAATTAATCAATTAGGTAATAACAATCATGATCAACCAATTACCGGCTCACTACAGAGCACGGGACTCCTCTCAATATGAGAAGGGTTTGGCCATAGTCCACCACGCTGGCCATGTGTGGATGGGCAGAATTCACACGCCTTTGAGAATTTTACGGAGAACTCTCAGGCGTGCAGGTTTCCTCACGATGTTTTCCTTCACCGTTGAAGCAAATGATATTTTAATTTTTAAAAACGCATATTACTTCGAAAAGTTAGAGGTGCCCGGATTCGAACCGCCGACGTCTAATTAGGAGGCTGACGCCCTAACCACTAGGCTATCACCGCTTAATAACAAGACTTGGCAATAATTACAAAGTCTTGTTTCTTTCTAACTGCGGTAACCTCTTCCTTAACTCGCATATCACTATCACTATTAGTATCTGCTGGTTAAATTTCGTAATTTTAAACACACAAGTAAGTTTAAAAACTGAATCTTATACATTTTTTGTACGACATAAACTTCAATTAGCTAAGACTACAACCAAACTAGGTGCAAAAACGAACGAAAGAACAGCAAGATCTGCGAAATAATTTTCTGCTATTTTTTGAGTAACACTGTATAAGGCAAAGATTCTTAATCTTTCCTCTTATTACTTCCATCAGACATGTGAAAACTTTTTTGGTGTTTTGTTATTAGGGTTCTGCAGTACTATACATGTTTATTTGCTAAACTTGCTACTATACGTGTTTCTAAATAAATGGTTATAATACATACATTATTAAACGATCGGATTACATACATATAGTATATTTCAATAGACCACAAGCTTGGGTACATTTCTGTACTTGGGTACAGAAGTTCCTTAGTTTAGAAGGTAGGTATAGAGTAGGTACTCGACTTATACGACGACCAAGTTAATTAAAACGATAATTTCTACTTTGAGTTTTATTATAGGGTTATTGAAGAGGTGTATAAAGCCTGAAAGGTCCGTTTTTTGTTCATTTTTAGGCTCCTGTGGCGTTGAGAGACGCGATTATATTGTTCATCAACATCAGGTGATACGTCCGTTAGCTTGACTATACATTCAGTTTTATAACAAATTACCTGTTGATATCTTGAAGGTGTCTATAAATAAGTTTAAAGATTGTATAAAACGAAAGCTTATAGAAAAATACTATTACGATATTACTATATTATATCGTTTATCGATAAAAAAGCTTGGGTAATAATTGCTCTAACTTCATACCTAAATATAAATTATAATTGACTATGTGAGATGTTGATTAAAAAATCCTCGACTAAGACGGCTGCTTCTTGGGCGTTTTAGGGTGCGTTTGGAACCCTCCTAGCTTTAGTTTTAAGTTGCCGAGTGTAGTTATCACCATCATCTCACGAATGAAAATAATGGAAAATATATTATATATGAAGGCTATGAAATTCCTTTGATGCTTTACATGAATAAATATTATTGAAGTTGAATTTGACATATGATTTTTGACGGCCGGCCATATTAACTAATTAAAGGATTTCTACTTCCGGTGTTTAATTATTGAATAGGCGGATAAAAATTTATTAAAATTAAATCATAGACCTTGCTTTGCTGAATCAATATCTAGGTTGATAAATACAAAAAGCTTTGATATGCTCCTGATAACTGAGAGTTTACGATAAAACCGATTTCAACAACCTATTTTATTTTTTCGTGGTGTTATAGAACCAGACTTACACTCAACCGATTCTCATGTAGTTTTTGCACTCCTTAATATTAACACAATCGTAAATTACGACGACTTTTCACATTTTGTTTACTGTTTATGGATGGTGGATCGATTTGGACAGTCATGCGGCGATGCGATTTGGTGTGGTGCGGTCTTTTTTTTTTAACTTCATTTTGTGCATCATTAATGTCAGTACTTATATCAGCATAATACATATTTTTTATTTATTTATTTACACACTTTTATTGTACACCACGAAAAAGGAAAAATAAAACAAAAACAGACAGAAAATAACAGACACAGTAGTATACAATACATAGTATATCTTCTTTCGAAAATATATCAGTTGTTGCCGGCGACTTAGTCTACATTCGGTTTTTACTGCAAGTAATCTACATTTTCGACGACCTCCATGGCGCAGCGCGTGCGCATCATGCGTCACATTTTAAAATTGGAGGTCCTGGGTTCGATTCCCGGCTCGAGTCTCGACTGCTGGGAGGCTTCGGCCGTGGCTAGTTACCCTACTGACAAAGACGTGTCGCAAAGCGGTTTAGCGTTCCGTAGAAACCCATTAGGTGTATGGGTTTACCATAATCCTAACAGCTAACCTGCTACCATCTTAGACTGCATCATCACTTACACCAGGTGAGATTGTCGTCAAAGGCTAACTTGTAGTAGATTAAAAAAAAAAACAAATGAGTAGAAGCCATTTTATTTTTCCTGGCCTAACAAGTATTTTTAAAGATCATCAAGTGCGAAATTTCGTATTTTCTGTTGGTCGATTTCTGCTTAGCAGCTTAATTAACCCTCTCATAATTTATCTAAATTTAGGATCTAGGATACTTTTTGGCCATACAAAAGAAACTGTTTTGCAGAATGTATAATAAATTAATAACCAAAAAACCAATGTAGCCGAAGAACGGGCTACACCAATGTTACTTTGGGATAAAATAAATGTTGTATACTTTAGCCTAGTGGTTAGGGCGTCAGCCTCCTAATCAAAGGTCTATCACCTCCAATCTCGCCAAATCACGCACCTTTAACTTTTCGGAGTTATGTGCGTTTTAAAAATTTCATATATTACTTGCTTTAACGCTGAAGGAAAACATCGTGAGGAAAACTGCACGCCTGAGAGCTCTCCATAATGTTCTGAAAGGCGTGTGAAGTCTGTCAATCCGCACATGGCTAGCGTGGTGGACTATGGCCAAACCCTTCTCATATTGGGAGGAGACCCGTGCTCTGTAGTGAGCCGGTAATGGGTTGATCATTATCTGTGGCGTAAAATAAAAGTGTGCTCATTCAATTAAAACTTACAATACCGCAAGTAGAAAACATTAAATTATTATAGTTTAACTTGGCCGTCCGGTGTCTAAGAACATTCTGTCTGTATCAATCTTACGCCACAATCAGCACTTATCGCTGTTAGATCACATACATATGATCGGAGAACGTGTGATTGTTCTGACACGAATATTACGCTAAGTGCACATGATGCTGAAATATCATCGAAGGTCGGTAGACGTTGTGTTTGAAGTTCGGGTGCGGATGGAATAGTAATGATGCCTTCGTAATATAATTTAGAAAAATTAACTCAATGGTGTAAAAACTTACCCTTTTTCCCAAAAAATGTCACTTAACTTAAAACAATGTTCCCGAGGCGTCCATTGTTATTGCTATTTTTCGTAGATCATTGAAGAAATTATTTATACAAAATTAAGAATATCAGCCTGTATTTGATTAGTAGCTGATTAGAAGTTGTTCTACTATCTTGGACAACATCATCACTACCAGATGCGAGTGTTAGCAAGCGCTATTGTAAACATTTCTTCTAATAATATCACACAAAATATGACCAAGTCCTCGTGCGGATTGGCAGACTTCATACGCCTTTGAGAACATTATGGAGAGCTCTCAGGCGTACAGGTTTCCTCACGATGTTTTCCTTCAGCGTTAAAGCAAGTGATATTTTAATTTTTTTAAAACGCACATAACTCCGAAAAGTCAGCGGTGCGTGCCCGGATTCGAACCGCCGACCTCTGATTAGGAGGCTGACGCCCTAACCACTAGGCTATCACCGCTTCAACCACAGATAATACAAAATGTAAATAAAATAGAGCAGTTTTGACGACTTTTGACGACCTCCGTGGCGCAGTGCGTGCGCTGTCGCATTATAAAGTTGGAGGTACTAAGTTCGATTCCCGGTTCGAGTCTGGGAGGCTTTGGCCGTGGCTAGTTACCACCCTAACACAAAGACATGTCGCCAAGCGTTTAGCGTTCCGGCACAATGTCGCGTAGAAACTAATTAAGAGCGTGGGTTTACCATACTCTTAAAAGATTAGCCCGCTACCATCCTAGACAGCATCATCACTTACCACCAGGTGAGATAGCTGTCAAGGGCTAACTTGTATTGTAAAAAAAAAACAGTCGGACAGTTTACAACTTGGTAGCCTTATCTCTAAATATCGATTTCGTAAGGGAAATCAAGCGCGCAAAAAGAAAATGCTATAGGTAGGTGGTACAAATCAAAAACAGCAAGAAATATGTATTTTAAGTTTTTTATTATTTTAATTATGTATGTGCGATAAAGAGCTTTATTATAATATATATATATATATATCCATAAATGATACATAAAATAATTATATTAATTAGGCCGCACATGGCCAGCGTGGTGGACTATGGGCCAAATCCTTCTCATATTGAGAGGAGACCCGTGCTCTGTAGTGAGCCGGTAATGGGTTGATCATGATGATGATGATGATGAAGTAGGTATAGTTTTATTATAGGGTAATAAAAAAGGCAGATAAGGAAACTCTTAAAAGCCTGCCAGACCAATCATGTCCGCTTCTCTGGTGTTGTGATGTTCACGAGAAGCGGTCATCATTATCATCAACAACAATCGGCATTAATGTGAATATGTGTGTGAGATCTAACAGCGATAAGTGATCATTGTGGCGAGAGATGATAGACAATTTATACTTCACACATATCGTGTCGACAGTTGTTATGCTTGAAATGCGTATCGTGATGCTGTCGAAATTGTTGAGCAAACTAGTAACTGTATTAATATTGAAATAAAAAACACTATATCTAAATTATTGCTTATATAAAACGTATATATTTTCTGTGTGACCATTACGAGCAACCGTGGTGCTCACTGGTAGGAGCACCATTAAAAATATCTAAAAAAAACTACATAATATATCATACAAGTTATATTTCAATTTATATATGTGAAAAGAAAATAGTGTGTGATCTATTTCCATGTGCCACGCTAGAAAAAGTATATTTGTTTAAGATTTTTAAGTCGGTGTTCCGTTTCACTTCAAATACAGCACCTTTCAAATGCCAGAGCGTGACAAAATACTGCATAATTTTTCCAGTGGTATGCCTGTATATTTTATTAGGTACCAACTTACTTATGCAATACTTGAAATTTAATAGAGTATAATATATAAATAAATACATAATATAATCTTTATGGTAAACCAAAAATACAGCGCTTTTAGACATGCTTGAAAATACTTGTTTCATTCCTCACGTAGGATAATAATTTAAAAAAAGTTTAACATGAATAGGGCGGGCTGATCTTATGAATGACTATCTATTGTCATTGTGTCGATGATGAAACAATGATGATAATAATCATCTATGTTTGGTAGTTACGTATTGTTCGTAAGCAATATGATATCATCAATAGTTGATGCCCCAGAACATGGTCTACATATATTGAGGTTCTTCTAAATCCCGTGTTTAATTCGTCGAGGAGGCAAACCTATCTTTTTTTATACACTACAAGTTAGCCCGTGAAGGCAATCTCACCTGATGGTAAGTGATGGTAGCGAGCTAACCTGTTAGGGGTATGGTGAACCCACACTCCTAATTGGTTTCTATGCGACATCTTGCCGGAACGTTAAATCGCTGGGCGACACGTCTTTGTCGGTAGGGTGATAACTAGCCACGGCCGAAGCCACTAGGCCAGACTCGAACCGGAAATCGAACACAGGACCTCAAATTTTATAATGCGACAGCGCACGCACTCCGCAACGGAAAAAAATTAAATTTATTCTTGTAATATAGACGTCCATCTAGCGGGCTTATCGTAAAAACGTAACGGACAAACAGAATTACTTACAAATATATAATATAGACGTATAGTTAGTGATTTTTAACACACATTATACTGTGCACTTAGGTAATATCTAAATATTGAATTATCAAGTAAGAATATACCCACCACAAATCTTTCTGGGCAAATTGTTCTTTTTAAATACATGGATATTGTTATTGAAGTATTTGACCATTAAACACTTAACACGCTCTGGTCTAAGATACAGACAAAAAAAAGTTGTTTTGGGCTCAGTATCGATATTAAAGCATCCTCCAATTTAAAATTTCCAAATATATTTAATGTACAGAATTCGTCCTGTTACAGTTTTATTATATTATAGTTTACCAATCTCACATTGTCACTATGTCGGAGCAATATTCTTAGAGCAAAGCTATAGAGAAGCTGTGATAGTCTAGTGGTTAGGGCGTCAGCCTCTTACTTAGAGGTCGGCGGTTTGAATCCGGGCACGCACCTCTAACTTTTCGGAGTTATGTGCGTTTTTAAAACAATTAAAATATCACTTGCTTCAACGGTGAAGGAAACCATCGTGAGGAAACTTTCTCATATTGAGAGGAGACCCGTGCTCTGTAGTGAGCCAGTAATGGGTTGATCATGATGATGATGAAAGATATAGACGGCACTCCATTGATAGCTGAAGATGGATTGAAAAAAATATTTTAATGACGATTTATACGTTTATTTATTGGTCACAGTACCTACTGTGAGAGGCTTATTTGTGATTTATTTTATGCGCATACATTACGTTTTCACGGCGCGGCGTGGACTATGCGATGGGCATGCGATCCCCCGCGATGTGTCAGGCAAAAACCGTGCGATTTGCTAAAACACGTACTTGTTTGAACTCACAATAATTATGGCGGTACATTTACAAGCCCTTGTATACATTGGAAAGGAATCTAATGTATTGCAATTTTTAAGCAATTGAATAACAATGTTAAGTGGATATTAAACCGGCTAAATGAGAGTTAAACTCGCGCATGAAGAATACCACAGCACGTTATTGAAGTACGTAATATTGGCATTACTGAGCTCGAGCAAAATACCAAATAATCACGTTTCTTGCAAGCTTTGATTTTATGAATATACGCTGCGAAAAATTCAGATTTCTACTTATTAGGGTTATTAACTGCCCGATGACAGACGGACGGATGGACCGGAGGCGTAGATTGACAGATCTACAGAGCGTACGTTTGCTTAGCCAAAGAAACAGACTTTTTTTTATACACTACAGTAGTAGTTAGCCCTTGACACCTGGTGGTAAGTGATGATGCTGTATAGGATGGTAGCGGGCTAACCTGTTAGGAGTATGATATCAAAGCGTAGTTCAAACCATTGGACTGAACTTTGGAACACAGGGCTTTTATAAAGTATATTTCAGCTATGATAGATATTTTTTCAATTTATCCGTAAATAGGAGTTGAAAATTTAAAACGCTAGAAGAGCGAGTTAACGTAAGCAAACCTTCGCGCAATAGCTAGTATAGCCTAGCTTTACATATTTTTAAAACCTTCTTAGATAGTAGAAATTTGAGTGTATTACTTAAGATACAGAGAAACCTATTTAATTAGTCAAAAAGACAAATTAAGCAGCAAAAATCTTGTTTCCATCATGTTTCAACCAAGTTTTATCATAGACCAAGTAAAATAGAGTTATTACGCAGAATTTTTACAACCTTGCCGTTTAAGGCAGTAAAATATCAAATATATCCCAAAAAGGTAGATCAATGTTTCTAAAATAAGCACTGGTCTGACCACTGGGAAATATCGGACAAATTATACCAATTGCTCATTATGTAATGAATATTTATAATAAATGAATTTATAAGGGCTAGTTTGGAATAGGCTTTGAATTTCAATACTCTGAACAATAGTGCAAAAAAACTGCATTCAAAAGTGTTTGTGCCTATTTATAAACTCGAACTGACAAATTTAATATCTTAGATTTCAAAAATGCTGCCCGAGGTCTATTAAGGCTGCGGTTGGGAGACGTACATGAGGTATTTATCTAACCATAATAACAGGAATAGATACACTACTTCATGCTTTGAACCCTCATCTCACTGGCAATTGTGGCCTGGGAAGGTACTTATTAATTTATATAATACATTAATAATTTAGTGCTATCTGACTTCAGTTTTACGTAGTCACTTTTACTCTGCATCATGCGATTTTAAGTAACGTTATTTGCTAACAAATTGACCTCTAACAACAACCCGATGATATATTTTTTCGTGTAACTAACGGTTTATGTTTTCATTTATAAACAAACACATTTAACATTGTATAGTTTCATCAAAATCCGTTAAGTAGTTTTGAGTTAGTATTATACATTTATCCATCCATTCTCAACTAATATTAGTCAGAAGTAGGATTATTGAATAACCGAAAACCGCCGCAGTTCTTAATTTTTGAAACGCGCGACGTGACGCGACAATCTAACTTAAGGCTAGGTAATCGCAGCCTTAAGTTTTCCACAAAGATTGGCTTGCTAGGTATTTAGATAATTGTGTTTTTGCCATAATTACGCAATTGTGATATGACAGTAAGCCAGAGTATGAAAAAGGTTTATTTGTATCTTCAAACTGTGATAGCCTAGTGGTTAGAACGTCAACCTCTTAATCAGAGGTCGGCGGTTCGAATCCGGACACGCACCTCCAACTTTTCGGAGTTATGTGCGCTTTTAAGTAATTAAAATATCACTTGCTTCAACGGTGAAGGAAAACATAGTGAGAACACCCGCATGTCTGAGAGTTCCCCATGATATTCTCAAAGGCGTGTGAAGTCTGCCAATCCGCACATGGCCAGCGTGGTGGACTATGGCCAAACCCTTCTCATATTGAGAGGAGACCCGTGCTCTTTAGTGAGCCGGTAATGGTTTTATCATGATGATGATGTATCTTTAGCGTAGTTAGCATAATGATTCGAAAATGTTGGTGCATAATTGTCGAAACATGCAATTACGGCAGCGCATGCTGTTTCTTTTCCCAGAAACGCAACGTTTGATAATAAATAATATTATTTTCTGGTGCCTAACAAGCCATTGCCGTTATTCGTAACTCGTGTAAAACATAAACGTCTATGCTATTTACATTTTCCACCATTCAAGACACAGTCTAATGGTTTTAGGGACATATAAGTAAGATTTAGCACTTCCCTGTGGCACTTTATATTATCGTGTATTCGATGTCGAACATATTCGCTACTGGTTTTTCGTCGATCAGAATTTTAAATTTTATCGTCGGAAAATTAAAAGTTTAACAGGTTTTTGCTTTTGCTGTGTGTTTTATTTAACTGTAGTTTTACGCTGTTTCGCTCGATCTACTGAGTATTGACCACATTATTATTCTGTTACAGTACTACAAACTGTTTTGTGTACGTACTTAGTTTACAATAATTCAAAATACCAAGCACAATATAATATTTTATCATCATCATCATCATGTACAACCCATTACCGACACACTACAGAGCACGAGTCTCCTCTCAATATGAGAAGGGTTTGGCCATAGTGCACCACGCTGGCCATGTGTGGATTGGCAGACTTCACACGCCTTTGATAACATTATGGAGAACTCTCAGGCGTGCAGGTTTCCTCACGATGTTTTCCTTCACCGTTGAAGCAAGTGATATTTTAATTAGGAGTTATTCTTGTCTAAATAATTTATATTTGGAATTATTCTTTCGCTTCCGTGGTTTCTATGCTAAATATTACATGTTGTGACTGATTTATTTGTGTTTGAATTAATATTAATTCCGGATATTTTTAAATATTTTTTCTGACAAAATATTATCTTACATGGCTACGGCAAAGTTTCTTGAATAAAGATATTAATGGCGAGGCCTGTAACATAAAATTAAATGAAGGTTTTATTGAATTAAAGCATACTATAACGTCTATTTTTAATTGATCTGCCGACACTTAATTTCAATTCTAGAGCGACAAAATCGAAGTTACGACTTAGTATCAATTAAACAAGGATTAAGTTACAATTAACAATGCTTGTTACAGCCTCCAGGTAGTATTATGTGCTGTCTGTATTATTTTATGTATATATTTTTATGTAACCAATTAGGTGTAGGTTACCGTAGTATTACCGTGCCTTAACAGTTTAACCCGCTATCATCTTAGCATCATAACTTATCATCAGGTGAGATTGCTGTCTATAGCTAACTTGGAGTGGATAAAAAAATATAATACCGAGTTTATATAGTGAGGATTGGTAGACTTATTTTTAAAAATATTATGGAGGACCCTCAGGCATAAAGGTTTTGTCATGGTGTTTTTCTACAGCGTTAATGTGAGTGATATTTAATTTTTTAAACCCACATCATCGTCATCAACCCATTCGTGGGTCACTACAGAGCACGGGTCTCCTCTCAATATGAGAAGGGTTTGGCCATAGTCCACCACGCTGGCCATGTGCAGATTGGCACACTTCACACGCCTTTGAGAACATTATGTAGAACTCTAAGGCGTGCAGGTTTCCTCACGATGTTTTCCTTCACCGTTGAAGCAAGTGATATTTTAATTGCTTAAAAACGCATTTTCCTCGGTAGTATAAACCCACGTAACCCTGTAAATTTAGCGGTGTGCCTAGACATCGAACCAAGTGCTTTTAAAAGGAAAGCGGAAGTGTTAACCACTGGACTATCACCATTTGTAACAAGATGTTATGTTAAATAAGTTGTCAGTTTATTTATAACTCAAACAAATCAAGCGACAAACGAAACATAAATGAATGACCAGTCGTGGCTATCTTTTTTATCTTTTGGCCGACATTTTATTTTTACTCTAATGAATTATTAGTTCCGAACTAAACATTTGTTTGACTGTCATTGGTAACGCCAACTATTGGCTGTCTTTGGATTTATTATTCGAACAATGTCCACGATTATTATCCATCTACCCTCCCTTCCTTATCGTGTACTGTCACCAACGCTCGCGGCGCGACGCAAGCGCCGCCTCAAGTCGGCTCGAGACCTCTCCGCGATCGCACGGTACGTGGAGCGGGTCGATTTTCGCAACCGCCATCTTAGAAGTGTGGTGTCGTGGGTGCTGCCGAGTGCCATCTCATCCCGCGAGGTGTCCGTGTTGCGCGCCAGGGTGTGTGCTGACTGTTGAGTGTGATTTTGTGCTCGTCGCCGAGGTATAGGTCGCGGACCTGCTAAGGTTAGTGCACGATTTCCCTTTTCCTTCACGCCCCTTTGCCCGACACGTGGACGCCTAAATTCAAAATTAATAAACGATACAGTCCACTGGTTCTTGCCTTTTCGAAGGTGGACAGTGGCGGCATTCGCGCCTCCATATTTTTTGGTCCTTCGAGCCGGATCTCGAACCTTGTTCGGTCGACCACGTATGGATTGAGATCATTACTGGTGGTCCATCCCTCTGGTTCGTCCTAACATACCGCTTCCGCCCTTATTAGGATTATCTAATAAGTATATTTAATATATTTTATATATATCATATACCGCGTGGCGTAATAATCGTCACATTTTATCGCAATCGCATATAACACGCCACAACAATTGAGTTGTAGGCATCTCCCGCATTCTTATATATTTATATATTCGCATATTTTTATAAAATATTACGTATTTTATCAAATTATTCTACACACATTCGACTTTTCATTGTTCGATAGTTTAATATTCCTACCTACATTAACGCCGCTAGTGTGACATTGCGAGCGCTTCGCATTATTAACAAGCGTTATCTCCGTTGTTTACCCGTTGATATAATTAATACGTACAACCATGACGGACAAAAATAAAGGAATAAGAGCCGCTTCCCCCATACCGAATGACAAGGAATTGAAGTTGTTAGAGGCTAAACGCAATATTATATTCCAAAGAATTCAGAATATTTATGATTCTTCGATAAACGTACATACAGACATAAACGTGAAGGAAAGTTTTCTTGGTTCTGTCGTCACATTAGATACGCTTCGTACGGAATTTCAAAATCTCCTAGATCAATACAATGACCGCTTGTTAACGATTGATCCTGATGCGACTCCTCAGTATTATAGTTTAATTTCCTTTGACGAGTTGTATGGCCGTATCAAATTAGTTAACTCACAACTTAGTCCTCAGACTCAGGGCAAGGAGGCTTCGTTACGCGTTACTAAGCCTACCTTACCGCCTATCGAGTTAAGATCGTTTGATGGTGATATTCTTTCATGGCCTTTATTTTACGCTAATTTTAAATCCACGATACACGACAATACAACGCTTACCGATTCAGAAAAAATGTATTACCTTCTTGGTAAATTAACCGGTAAGGCGCTGTCCGCCTGTTCAGGTATTACACCCTGCGCAGAAAATTATTCTGTGTTGTTACAGACACTCATAGATAAATATGACGACAAGAGACTGATTGCTGCCACTTATTTAGATCAGCTATTAGAATTTAAATATATCACTGCCTCCGCAAATAACTTTGATTTATTCACGGAAAAGTTTGTTGCAGCGTATAGAGGTCTCAAGAACCTCAAGCTTCCAGACTTAGCGGATTTCATCGTATTACATATCGCGCTTAAGAAAATAGATTCAGAGTCTATACGCAATTTCGAACGACTAGGTGATTCATCTACGATACCTAGCTTCGAAGATTTAGTAAACTTTATTAAAAATCAAGCTAAAATAATGCAGCGCTCGTCTCCAAAGTCTGTTATTAATAACACAAAGAAAATTGTCGATCGTACCCGCGCTGATAATAATAAAAATATTTCTTCCCAGAGACTCGCATTCGTCACTACAGCTACTAATAATAATCCCGCTTCGAAATGCTTGTGCTCTAATATAGCACATCTACATTTATTTAAATGCCCGCAATTTATGCAGGCATCGCCCGAGGATCGTTTTAAATTGGTTAAAGATCGTAACGCGTGTGTGAACTGCCTATCTATTAAGCACAGAGTGTCCGTTAGCAATTCTATAAATAACTGTAAAGCATGTAATCTCAGACATTCATCATGGCTTCATTTTAATAAGACTGATTCGAACCCGTCTTGCGTCAATCGCAAGCCCGACTCGGTAACCACCGCGCCGCAGAGTACTATGTCCGCAAGCCTCTCGCCGGCGAACGCTCAAACCGGTTCTTCGACTGCATCGAACAATAGCATCGCGTTGTGTGCGTCATCCACTGCCGCGTCGCGCCGTGTTTACGATAAGAGCTCCATTGAACATTGCGTTCAACGTACAACGACTTCGGTGTTACTTGCGACGGCTCAGGTTATCGTGTACGATGCTAAAGGCGACGCGCACTTTGTACGATGTTTGTTAGATAGTGCCGCGGATAGTAACTTTATTTCTGCGGATTGCAGTAGGCGACTAAACCTAGACCTTAAGGACGTGCCACGTACGATTGTTAAGGGTATTAGCGGTGCCGAAAAATTAATTAACAAGTCTGCATCATTACAGTTTTATTCTAAATATAATACGAATATTAAATTCGATATCTCTGCGCTAGTTGTTGATCATATTACTGACAACTTGCCTAGGACGCTAATAGATAAGGACATGTTCATACACATAAATAATTTACCGCTTGCAGACGATACGTTCGCGATTCCGAACCCGATTGATATGTTGATCGGAGCTTCAATATTTCCGCATTTATTATTACCAGATGTTGTACGCGGCAGCCCGTCTGCACCGCCCGCTATACATACCGTACTCGGTTATGTTTTAATGGGTTCTGTGCCTATTCAGCAACCTACTACTAATGCGCAATTAAGAACGACTTGTTGCACAATAACTTATAATCCAAATACGCTTACTATCGATCAGCTAGTTAGAAGGTTTTGGGAGCTTCAAGAGCTTGCCTACGCACCCATTCTGAGTACCGCCGATGTCGAGTGCGAAGAATTATACCGCGCCACTACCGAGCGAGATCCCGTTAGTGGTAGATATACCGTCGCACTACCATTTCGCGAAGATGTTTTCTCGTTAGGCAACTCATATAACGTCGCATATAAACGCTTCTTATGCTTGGAGCGGAAGCTTGAAGCCTCTTGTAAGCTGAGAGAAGCCTATGATAACGTAATACGCGAGTATATACAAAATAATTATTTATCACCCGCACTTAGTAGTAGACATGACAATAGCATCATGCCTACGTACATAATACCGCACAATTATGTCCTCCGCGAAGACAAAGCCACGTCCAAGTTACGTATAGTTTTAGACGCAACATGTCCGACCAGTTCGGGGGTCAGTTTAAATGATATTCTTTATAGTGGTCCAAATTTTCAAGGCGACCTCTTCCAAATAATTTTAAATTTTCGATTATTCGCAGTCGCTCTGTCCGCGGACTGTAAACAAATGTTTTTACAGATCGCGGTTCGTGACAACGACCGCCGCTTCCAACGCATCCTCTACCGCTTCAATCCTAGTGAACCGATATCTATTTACGAATTTAACAGAGTCTGCTTCGGATTAAGATCGAGTCCGTATCACGCGCTTCGCACCGTGAAACAGCTCATATCTGATGACGGGCACCGGTATCCACTAGCGAGCAAAGCTGCTTCCTCGTCGATTTATATGGACGATTTAGTTTATTCAGTCAAGACGGAAGACGAGGGGACTGCCACCGCCAGAGAACTAATCGCTTTATTTAAAGGGGCACAGTGGGACTTGCTAAAATGGAGTAGCAACTCTTCAATAGTTTTAAATAGCATTCCCTCTTCGCATAAACTGGCTACCGATATCGAATTTGATAAAATTAATCAACACAAAATATTAGGTATGCGCTGGGCACCTTCTACGGATACTTTCGTTTTCAAAATTTCTCCTCCGGAAGAAACATGCACTAAACGCGCAATGTTGTCTACTATTGCTAGGCTGTGGGACATTATGGGTTTTTTGGCTCCGACTATACTATATGCAAAACTACTTATTAAGCGGCTTTGGTTACTTAACCTCGATTGGGATGACGAACCGCCTTCCGATATTATCAAGACTTGGCAGACATTTTGTTCTGAGCTACCATCACTAAACGATTTTACTATACCCCGCCATTTAGGTGTAGCCGATGGTACAATAGTCACTCTGGTCGGATTTTCGGATGCCAGTGAGCACGCTTACGGAGCTGTGGTATATTTACACGTACAATCTGCTAGTGGCAATGCAGTGCAGTTAGTTTGCGCGAAGTCAAAAGTAGCTCCAGTCAAGACACTCTCAGTCGCGCGTCTGGAGCTATGCGGAGCTGTGCTATTAGCCAAGTTACTTCGTAGAGTATTTGATAATTATAACCCGCGTTATAACATGAGTGTGTTCGCCTTCACTGACTCCATGATAACTTTATATTGGATAAAAGGTTCACCGCATCGCTGGCAAACATTCGTCGCCAACAGGGTTGTCACTCTTAATGACAACATCGCCGCGAGCAATTTTTTCCATGTACCAGGATCACAAAACCCTGCAGACTGCCTATCTCGTGGGCTGTCGCCTAGCAAATTAGTTGACCATCCGTTATGGCTCCATGGGCCTCAGTGGATGTCACTCTCCCCATCCCAGTGGCCAATTAAGGAACTGGATGATATATCGGAGACTGATATACCTGAACGGAAAATTATTTCGCATACTATAGTAACTGTTAGAGAAGAGTCTATTATATACGCGCTCGCTACTCGGATGTCGTCGTGGACGAAATTATTAAATACTCTCGTCTATATATTTAGGTTCGCAAAGCTATTACCACGTCGACAATCTCCCTATATCACACTGAGTGATATTGAATTTGTAGAAAATAAAGTTTTTCAAGTATTGCAACTCATATATTTTACACAACATTTATCTAATTTAAATAACTTTAAAAAATGTTCACCCGCATTGCAAAAATTTATGCCATTTCTGGAAGACGGGCTTATTCGAGTTGGAGGCCGTCTTGCAAACTCCGACATGAATCACGCGCAAAAACATACTATTGTTTTGCCACGTAACGATCATGTCATTAATTTGTTAATTGATTATTACCATAAAAAATATTTCCACACCGGACCGGAACTACTTATGTCGTTACTGCGACAAAGATTCTGGATCCTATCCGCCCAACGTTTAATACGAACTCGGGTTCACACATTTAATACTCGTTTTAAATTAAAACCGCGCTTATCGCCACCTTTGATGGCTGACCTGCCGAGTAGCAGAGTCACACCCGCCATCAAAGCCTTTATACATACAGGCTGCGATTACGCAGGCCCTATTCCCTACACTCCAATAAGGCGCCGGGGCGCTCGCAGTAATAATATAAATATAAATTTACCGCAAAGGCATTTACTCCTTAACAAAATAATTCAATTATTCTGGAAGCGATGGCGAGTTGAATACCTACACAAACTTCAAGTTCGACATAAGTGGAATTCGCATTCTGTTCCTATTGCTATCGGAACAGTCGTAATCATAAATACGGATAACGCCCCGCCTTTAGCATGGCCGATAGGTGTAGTAGACAGGATCCATCCTTCCAAAGACGGTGTTGCCCGCGTAGCTACCGTTAGGACGGCTAAGGGAACTTTCCTCCGTCCGGTTATTCGCTTGTGTCCTCTGCCAACTCAATAATCCGCTCTTTTATTATTGTACACATGTTACTTTAAGAATAAAATTAAGTTAGGCTAGGATACATACTACTATACATTATCTCTATATTATATTATATCCGCACATATATACCACATATATCCGCATATATACCTTATATATTTTTAAAGGTGACCCTTTAAGGGCGGGAGAAATGGTAACGCCAACTATTGGCTGTCTTTGGATTTATTATTCGAACAATGTCCTCGATTATTATCCATCTACCCTCCCTTCCTTATCGTGTACTGTCACCAACGCTCGCGGCGCGACGCAAGCGCCGCCTCAAGTCGGCTCGAGACCTCTCCGCGATCGCACGGTACGTGGAGCGGGTCGATTTTCGCAACCGCCATCTTAGAAGTGTGGTGTCGTGGGTGCTGCCGAGTGCCATCTCATCCCGCGAGGTGTCCGTGTTGCGCGCCAGGGTGTGTGCTGACTGTTGAGTGTGATTTTGTGCTCGTCGCCGAGGTATAGGTCGCGGACCTGCTAAGGTTAGTGCACGATTTCCCTTTTCCTTCACGCCCCTTTGCCCGACACGTGGACGCCTAAATTCAAAATTAATAAACGATACAGTCCACTGGTTCTTGCCTTTTCGAAGGTGGACAGTGGCGGCATTCGCGCCTCCAGTCATATTAAAAACAGTTACCTACCTACCTACTTTACTAAGACCTTTAAGTTGGGTGCACATCGTTCGGCTGTTTTTTTTTAATATACTACAAGTTAACAGCTATCTCACCTGGTGGTAAGTGATGATGCAGCCTAGGATGGTAGCGGGCTAATCTGTTAGGTAAACCCACGCTCCTAATTAGATTCTACGCGACATCGTGCCGGAACGCTAAATCGCTTGGCTACACGTCTTTGTCGATAGGGTGGTAACTAGCCACGGCCGAAGCCTCCCACCAGACAAAATTCATGGTCGTTGTATTACTGTGATATGTCGAAACGACAATTTAATTGTAATGAAGATATTTTTTTATTTTTGGCTGCGAATAAGTCTTTAAGAACAATTCATTGCAAATGGTTTTGGAGATATTCAACCAATAAACCAAGTGCGATTTTTTGTTCTTTGGACATGACATCGTTGTTTCACTACAGCAACCGGTATTGGATTTGCATAACCGTAGTTGTAGAAACAAAGTTGAACCATATAACTTTAAAATCGAGTATTCTTTTTTCTTTTTATTGCCCTTATCCTACATTATGTGGCACAACACGAGTGTTAGTTCATTTTGGATCTTATGTGTTTAGTTTTTAAGTCGAATATTAAATATTACTTTGATTTGTGTTTTAAAAATTTGAGCTTATTACGTGAAAAATGTAGGTACTACCGGATCTAACTGTTCCCTACTAAAACAATTCTGTTGTACTTATAGTTCTTTACGCTGTCCAGATCGAGCGAATTAGTTGTTTTTTTATACCATAAATCAAATATGGTAGTGAAGGTTTGTTAAAAAGTAAATAAATTTTCATTTTCTAATAATTCACAAAGAATTAACATTGCTGATTCTTGAAAATTTAAGATGTGATTTTTTTAAAGTTTAACAAATAAATATATATAATTATTTTTGACAACTAAGTTATTACTTGCCTCATAATTACAGTGAAAAAGTGTTTTTAATAATTTTGTTTAAAGATAATTTGTCAACGTTGCTTTGGCAAGGCATTGACATATTGTGACCTTAAAATAAACAAAACAGTGGTATTAACTTAAGCTGAGTTAATAATAATAGTTGATATTGTGTAATTTTATTACGATATATAGATTTATATTAGTTAAGTTTTTTATACACTACAAGTTAGCCCTTGACGGCTATCTCACCTGGTGGTAAGTGATGATGCAGTCTAGGATGGTAGTGGGCTAACCTTTTAGGGGTTTACCATAGAAAACCCACACTCCTAATTGGTTTCTACTCGACATCGTGCTGGAACGCTAAATCACTTGGTCAGTAAGGTGGTAACTAGCCACGACCGAAGCCTCCCACCAGACCAGACTCTAATCGGGAATCGAACCCGGGACCTCCAACTTTAAAATGGGACAGCGCACGCACTGCGCCACGGCCGTCAAAAAAAATTTTAATATGCACCCGTCTTAAAGAGATAAGTGTTTGTATATTTTTGTTAATAGAGATTAATGTTGGCTCGAAGATATTTGTTTGACATGCCTCAAAACGAGATGTTAGAGAATTGCGACACAATTCAGAGTGTCTTAATACCCAACCGGTTAACATGGCGTACCAAACTTTAATTTAATTTCATTTATTTGGTTTACTTATAGCTACGATTACATTATTACATTAAAAATAAAACTTATTCTTAAAAACTTACTAAATTTAGTGCCCATTCAAAAGTAAACATAAGATTTACAGAATAGGTTTGTATTTCTATCGACTTATTATTGTAATACCACCAACAGAAATCGCTGGAAGGAGATCGTAAGAACTGCTGTGAAGGCCAAATCATAACCACGACTACTCTGCCAAGAGTGAACGAATAAGAAGAATTATTGTAATGTTTCTTATATTACAATAATAAGTCGATAGAAATACAAAAAGACATGAAAAACTTTATCTTATAAACTATGAACAAAAACCTTTGTCACCTGACCTGGTCTGAATTGTGGTCTAAATAAATAAATAAATTGCAGAAAAAATCTGAATAACGTGGTTCAAAAAAATTTGTGGTTATACAGTCAGGTTATATATATATATGATAGAAAATTGAAAATCTTCTCCGTTTTGGGTAGGTAATGCTTTTAGCATATATTTAGCGCACGCTTATGTGTAAACATTTATAAAAAATATCACTAAGTTCTTAAATTTAGACATAGACAATATTATTCATCTTGATTCGATTTTAAATTTCTATCTTGAACTTGGTGCTAAGTGTACAGAGAACTTTGACGAAGCGATTTTATCTTTATCTATATCTATATCTATTTATCTATCTACGAGTATATAAAAGAAAGTCGTGTTAGTAACACTATCTATAACTCAAGAACGGCTGAACCGATTTGCTTGATAATCGGTGGGGAGGTAGCTAAAACCAGGAGATGGACATAGGATACTTTTTAAGCCGTTACATTTCCCGCGGGATTCATGAAAAGCTGTATTTCACGTCAATGAACTATAACTATAGCTTGCCACAGACATTTTCCTATTATGTCTTATTCTATCGTCATCATCAGCATCATGATCAGCTCTTATCTCACTACAGAGCAAGGGTCCCCTCTCAATATGAGAAGGGTTTGGCCATAGTCCACCACGCTGGCCATATGCGGATTGGCAGACTTCACACGCCTTAGAATATTATGGAGAACCCTCAGGCATGCAGGTTTCCTCACGATATTTTCCATCACCGTTGAAGCGAGTGATATTTTAATTGCTTAAAAAAACGGACATAACTCCGAAAAGTTAGAGGTGCGAGCCCAGGTTCAAACCCCCCGACCTCTGATTAGGAGGCTGACGTCCTAACCATTACGTTATCACAGCTTATTCCATAAGAGTTTTTAAAAACCCCTAATCTACGCGGACGAAGTCTCTGGAATCGACTAGTTTTTATATAATAAAGCTCCATTCATTATAGTCACTGGCTATTCAAATTTTCAAGTGGTGATAGCCTAGTGGTTAGGGTGTCAGCCTCCTAATCAGAGGTCGGCGGTTCGAATCCGGGCACGCACCTCTAACTTTTCGGAGTTATGTGCGTTTTTATAAAATTAAAATATCACTGGCTTCAACGGTGAAGGAAATCATCGTGAGGAAACCTGCACGCTTGAGAGTTCTCCATAATGCTCTCAAAGCCGTGTGAAGTCTGCCAATCCGCACATGGCCAGCGGGGTGGACTATGGCCAAACCCTTCTCATATTGAGAGGAGACCCGTGCTCTGTAGTGAGCCGGTAATGGGTTAATCATCATTCAAATTTTCAAAAGTTTATTAAATTTGCTTTACCTTACTATATGTTAATATAATAATTATAAAGTCAACCAGGCATTTCCGCACGGAAATATAGCTAAAGTATTTCGATATCAATGCAATGTATTTTAATCAGATTAAGTAACGCAAAGGCCTCGATTTTTCTGAAATTCATTAAGATTTCTAAAGATATTCAAAAGCGAACACCTTATTGCGGTAAGCCTTTAATTGGCCGCCCTTAATCTGTTAAAACAATTTATTTTGCGTGATTTTTAAATGTCAACACATTGTCGTAAAAATTTACGGTCCACTTGGTTCTTATGTCAACTTTCCTTTTAAAATTATACATAATATTCCTCAATTTAAATTGTTTTAACTCTCAGCTCGCAGAGATTATGTTACTAAACTTATACTAATACTAAACTATGTTTTTTTTAATACATTACAAGTTAGGCCATGACGGTTATCTCAGTCGGTAATAAGTGATGATGCAGTCGGTAGCGGGCTAACCTGTTAGGGGTATGGTAAACTCACACTCCTAATTGGTTTCTACGCGACATCGTGCCGGAACGCTAAATCGCTTTGCGACACGTCTTTGTTGGTAGGGTGGTAACTAGCCACGGCCGTAGCCTCCCACTAGACCAGACTCGAGCCGGGAATCGAACCCAGGATATCCAACTTTATAATGCAACAGCGCACGCACTGCGCCACGGAGGTCGTCAAAAATGATGATTTTTATAGTCTATATTTATATGTAATAAAATTTTATTAAAACGGTACTGTGTACAAATTTATCTGATACGGTTTAATACCTTATTGTAGCGGCGTTGCGCAAACTTTTCAGAATAGGTAATGAAAAATGAGTTTAAAGTTTCAGTTATTTCAAGTAAGTAGTGAACGTTTTCATGTTAAAAAAAAAATTACAGGTGCCTTACATTAATTTTCCCTCATCATCATGTCCAGCTAGACTATTATATGTTGTTACAGCTAGGCTATAAGAAGTATCAAACTAACTAACTAACTAAGTAAATTAAACTGAAAAAGCCCAGAGTAATTTCGCGTGAATGTATATTTTATAAAATTTCATCATCGTCATTCATTCATCATTCGTACCCTCTGCAATACAGGTTTTCCTAGTGCAGAGGGTAGGGACAAATTAGATATATTGTAAACCTAATCGTTTTAAACAATAATATATTATCTTATCTTATCTTTTCTATAACTCGCCCTATTAGAAGAAAATGTGTCGTGTTAATATTGATTATTATTCTAACTTTATATGTAGGTACTTTAAACAGCGTGTTTGCCATGTAAAGTCGAATAACTGAAGATAACGTTATTAAAAATACTTTTTGATGAGTATGTAATTTACCTGCTGTTTCGATTTTCTCCACGTTGGTTTCTGTAACTTTTTATCCAACGGCAGTGGTTCATTATTCGGAATTAAAAAGTATCTCGTGGCCTTTCCCCGGAGCAATCTATTTTTTCCGATTTCATTACAATCTGCTGATGACATGTGATCTGGTTTTGGCTTGAAAAGTAGTAAACCAATCTGCGAATAATTATATTTATATATATACAAATATATAGTAATAATAGCATGTATGGATAATATCCTTATAAATATTATAATAGTGAAAGTGTGTATGGAAGAATGTTTGTTAATCTTTCTGAAACTAATGAATAGAAGCAGGCGTTACTTTGCGGAAGTCCATGATAAACAATAAACAGCAAGTATAATTTGCTATATTCCGCCGACAACCGGGAGATTTGTATAATACAACACCACACAAAATCTTCAACTAGAACCTCTACGCACGTTTCGACCCGACACCTGATCATCCTCAGGAGATGTTGACTTCACAAGCGCGAAAAGTAAAACATTCTGAAACTATTGAATCAATGAGATCAATTATGTCCTAGATCAACTCATAGGCTACTTTTATCTCGGTAAAAATCTTCACGGTTCCTGCGAGATTTGCGAAAAACCACAAAAACGTGTAGAAAGCCACGGACTAGAGCTCGTTGAAATATATTTCACACCAAAGCTTTTATACCGTTAATATCGTAATATGGTTTTTCTATAAGCTTACGTTAAATTAAAATTTTGATTAATTAAATATTTTGAAGTTTTTAAGAGATTTCTCTAAAATTTCACTAGGTTATTTCTTATAAATATACCAGTATATTATGACAACAGCTAGATTTTTTCAGTATATTAACTATAAACATGCGAATCTGAGACGTAAAACAGCTACGTCATGAGCCTACAAAAGCTAATGAAACACCCATTAAAATTGATTGCTATCACCAGTTAATCATTAACACATCTTGTAATAAAATGTTAATAAAAAGATAATTTCGAATTGAGCTACATAATTTTAGAAGATCATTCATTCATGGACTTAATACAAATTAATGAGCCGGTACAATCACGAATCATGACGCAAAAAATGATTGATCATTGGCATGATTTATTGTATATCTGATGGATTACCTTACGAGAATTGGTTAGGCTTTAAGTTATACAATATTTTGACTATACAGATCTCAGTCGTGAGTTGCTTCTTAGCAGATTTCTATTGATAACGCAACCAGGGATATCTGACCGATTATTAGTATTAAGAAATAGTATCATATACATATACTATGAAATCTGTTAAAGCCTAGTGTCTCGGACGTCCGCCTTCTAATTAGAGCCCGGGGGTTCAATCTGTTTAAAATTGTTAATATTTAATAGATCTAACAGGGTTTTATTTGTTTTTACTAATGAATATACCACAATGAATATTATATGCTATTTATATCATAAATAAGTCAACTATTTTGCTTTGTTTCTACACTTGGCGCTATTTTCAAACGTCATCAAAGAGTAATTTGATCATGTGAGAAAATTATTAATTTTTACAAGCTGCATATAGAATAGATTTATATTTATGCTAGGAGGTGGTGATGGTCTAGTGGTCAAGACTTGGCCTTTCTTTCTGGGGGACTGTGTTCGATGCCTAGATTATACCTCCAAACTTTTCGTAAACTTGTACATTTTTTAATTAAAGCAATAAAATATCACTTGATTTAAGGTGAATTAAACTTTGTGAGAAAACCTGCATGCCAAAATAGTTCTTACAGTTTTCCCATAGCTAAATAGGCCAGCTCATTCTGAAAACAGACTCGTTCTTTGTAGAAGTCCGGTAATGTTGGCTTGATAAGGATCCAGTTCATATATTAGTACTATATTTAGTACATTCGCCTAATCGATTTATACTTGACATCATACCGGAACGCTATATCGCTTGGTGGTATGTATTTCTTATAGGGAGGTAACTAGCCGCGGCTAAAGCCTGCCCTTAGACCAGACTCGAACCCAGCACTTCCCAATTTATAACAACATAGCGCCCGCCCTATGCCACGGAGGTCTCGAAAGTAATATGTTATATCCGAGAATATAAAAATTTATAGTAAAAAAGACTATTTTATTTATAAAGCGCGCGGTAGTGGTATGGATTTATTGCCGAGCCACCGTAAGCTTTTTGCAGCATTTCAGACGGTGAGGAATGAAGAACCAGCATCGGATCGTGACCGATTATCTTCGCCGAAGTCTTTACGATGCGCTTTCTTGATAAACACTCAGTGGAACTCACGAAATTTTAGGGTTCCATTGTAAAGACATTACACCGGTGCTCCTTTCTTGTATTCCATATACAATGCTGACGTAGGCCAGGTGAGTCTCAAGGCCCCAGATCAGTATTTGCCACAGATGCCGGCTGTCTCTGAAGGACGCACCGCTGACCAGTGCAATGCGCACTCCCAACGGGTTAGCCGGATTTGTTTTCTTGCACTCTGAGTTAACTCCCAAGGAAAGTAATAGAGGCTATATCTTATACGTAGTTGGTAGTTTTAACGTGTTAATTGTAAACATAATTATGACGACCTCCGTGGCGCAGTGCGTGCGCTGTCGTATTAAAAAGTCGGAGGTCCTGGGTTTGATTTCCGGATCAAGTCTGATCAAGGCTTCGGCCGTGGCTAGTTACCACCCTACAGACAAAGACGTGTCGCTAATCGTTTAGCGTTGCGGCACGATGTCGCGTAGAAACCAATTACGAATGTGGGCCCATACCCCTAACAGGTTAGTCCGTTACTATCCTAGACTGCATCATCACTTACCACCAGGTGAGATAGCTATCAAGGGTCAACTTGTAGGGTATAAAAAAAATTGGAAAAAATCAATCTAGTTTTAATACTATAACAGATGTATTCACTCTAAAGTCTGAGTAGCAATTGTTTTTTCCTGGACATTACTTTTTACCCTTTAAGGTAGCTCATTTAGCGCTCCTTAAGTGAGCATTTTTTCCAACATATTATTGATTGGTCGCTGGTTCGAAATGGTAATTGTTTTTTTTAATGATTCTTAAAGGTATTGAAGTGCACTTTACTGTGATATATTTTTTTTTACACGCGGTATCCCACCATCATCATCGCGGCATCGTGGCATCGCGGTGCCAGATTTAGGATCCCAGAAACATAATTTTGGTTTCGCAAAAAGAGGTTTTATGAATTAGTTTGTATAATATAATATTGTCTCGAGGAGATAGCTTTTCAGTGATAAAGCTGAAGATTTTTTGTAACCATGCTTAGTTGATCTTTGGTCTTTGAGGTTCTACTGTGTACAATATAGTGTTTATATATATCATGAACAACCCATTTTCGGCTCACTACAGAGCACGGATCTCCTCTCAATATGAGAAGGGTTTGGCCATAGTCCACCACGTTGGCCATGTGCGGATTGGCAGACTTCACACGCCTTTGAGAACATTATAGAGAAATCTCAGGCGTGCAGGTTTCCTTACGATGTTTTCCTTCACTGTTGAAGCAAGAGATATTCTAATTTTTTTAAAACGCACGTAACTCTGAAAAGTTAGAGGTGCGTGCCCGGATTCGAACCCGACCTCTGATTAGGAGGCTGACGCCCTAACCTATCACCGTTTCATATATAATATTAATACCTAAAATTGAGCCCCATGAGTAAAATAAAGAAAAGTAATTTCAAAATCAAAATCGCTATATACCTTAATCTTGGTGCATAAACAGAACTAACCATACCTAAGTAGGTGCGGAACATTGAGTGTTGACTGGATTTTAAACTTTAACTTTCATGTAATTATAAAACAGTTTAATTAATTACAAATACCCGTCGCTGCAGCAGATAACAATCGAAATTTCATCGATGCGACAAGACATAAATTAAAAGAAAGAAACAAAAAAAAAACAAGTGCCACATATCATTGTATGGGGTGATTACTTGTATTTATAATTAAGAACAGCGTTATGTTCATACCATACAAATGATGGGTTTGCAAAGGAATAACACAAAAAGTCATGACCACCTGCCTCTTCGCGTATTAAACTTGTTAACGAGTATCTTTATGGATGTTCATGAGCTGTGGGATACGCAGAAGTGATAGCGGTTGGAGTCGCTTATGAATCGTTAAGGGCGTTTTACTATTATCATTCAATACAATATTATTTAAATCCTGGAGCGTCTGAGGTTTAGTGTGCCGCGTAAGGGTAGTCGCCTCCGGAATCGAAAACCGTTTCATTTACTGTTTTGTCGAACCAAGGCTGGTCAGCATGCGCCCGTCTATAGAATATGCTCAATGCTGAATGATCACAGGAATATCTGCGACATCTCCTGCAGTTCTGTGGCCTTCTTTAAAAAGCAAGTAAGACTGTCTATTACTGCATTATAGGTATAAATTGAATTATTTAGATGTAAGGTTAATTTTAAGGTTGCATCCTGTGGTCATTTCTAGAAAGTCACTATCTCGTGTTTGTTCTTCTGAAATGCTTTTTCTTGTTTTTATATAGATTGTGTCTAGTTTAATGATCCAATAAAAAATAAAATAAGATAAGAATAAAATACAAGTTAGTCCTTAACGGCAATCTCACCTGATGGCTAGTCTTGCAGAAGTCTAAGATGGTAGCGGGCTAACCTGTTAGGGTTACCAATTAGGAGTATAGGTTAGGGTTACCAACTAGGAGTGTAGGTACACACCCTAACCTAATTGGTTTCCTCGCGAAATCGTGCCGGTACGCTATTACAAAACAAATTATAGAGGAACAACAACATGGAACACTTAACACTTATAGTATGCAAAGGCGGCCTTATTGCTTATGCAATCTCTTCCAAAAAAGAAGTAGAGTTAGTCCTTGACGACAATCTCATTTGATGCTAAGTTATTATGAAGTCTGAGATGGTAGCGGGCTAAACTGTTATGGGTAAAACCACACTCCTAATTGTTTTCTACGCGAAATCGTGCCAGAACGCTAAATCGCTGGGCGACACGTCTTTGTCGGTAGGGCATCTAGTCTTGGCCAACGCCTCCCACTAGAACAGACTCAGCCGGGAATCGAACCTCCAACTTTATAATGCGACAGCATGCGCTCCGCCATGGAGGCCGTCAAAAAGATTTTATCATTTATCAAGAGAATGTAACCTCCCTCGAAATCATTAGCGCATGCGCGCCTGTTGCCGAAATTCCTTAGCAATTAACGACAACCAAAAAATTCGCAAAAAAATCAAGATACGGAATCAGGGCGAGATTCGAAGGTTTTTTTTTAATTTATTTTAACGGGGTGCTTGAAACTGTATTAATTAAAATCATTACTAACTAGATACTTTTGTCTTCTTATGTTGATTAAATTCTTCTTAATGCTTTTAATATATACCCAAGATACTTCGTCAATATCGTATAACGGCTCAGGTTGGTATTTAATCTAAACTAAACACTTTAGATATGGCCGTCCTTATCGACAGAGAAGAGTAGGAGCAGGTTAGCCCTATGACATTCAATCTGCTATCTGTAATTTCTAGATAAGATTGATCTATTCTGAGTGACATTGGCTGTAATTTCTTTTCAGAAATATCGATAGATATATAGTGATAGAGAAACAACAACATGAAACACTGAACACATAAGTATGCAAAGTCCGCCTTATAGTTTAAGCAATCTCTTCCAGACAACCCTTGGGGAAAGACGGAAATTAAAGAAGAGGGTAGCGCAATATATAAACGAAATATAATAATAATCGGTATATAGTAAAAATGCTTGCATTCGTGTTTTCGGCAGTCGTGCTTCTTTTATGTATGTTTAGTACATTCAAGGCAAGAGTGAATAGGCATTTTGTAGGCAAGCGCGATCCAACCTAGACTTCATCAGTGCTTTCTGGTACTGACTGTCGTCAAGCGCAAACCTATCTCAAAAAAAAAATGTACCGTGTACACGTTGCCCTAAACTTATTTTGATATTTCCGCTCTGCATTTTTAACAAATAATCGCGCACAAACACACCGAACCCTGGTAACATCAAGCCTACGCATTAACGCTCTTGTGCGAATTAAATTATTTTTTACGAATCTCCTGCGCATACAATAAGTTGTTATTGATGTCACTACAAACGCGCGAAGTCACACCGCCCTTTGTCACACAAATACAAATATTTCGGTGAATGTACGATTTTTACGGACATTTAGGTCTCCTCTCCGAAAGAGGAGACCTAAACATATCCTTCATGACCCTGACGATCAGATGACTACTGACAACATACTCGTACCATCCATCACACAATCATACGCTACACACCGTCTTCGCCGGCGAAGACGACGTCCCCGCTATCTTACGTCATCCGGACGTGGGCTCCATCCACGGCCTCGGAGACGTACGGACCAGTCCCCGTCCGACCCCCCGTTATCCCAAACGTCGTCTAAGCCGAGGTTCGGCCTCACAGGAGGCGCCCTAAGGCAGACGTTCCCTTAGTTTCTTCGAGCCCTAGGACTCAAAATTCCTTCTAGCAAAGCATCTTTCCGAAGCTCGCCAAACAGCCCGGTTACGCTGTCGCAACCAATAGGGTTAGTACAGCTAATAGTCAGTCCGAAAAAAAAAATGAAGCTAGCTAGTTTAATCATAGTTGAGGGTGGTTTAGGAATTAAATCCAACCTACATTATGATTGCTAATATAGTTGATAGCTGATGTCTACGGAATGAAAGGGAACTTTGACTTTACTTTACATGGGTTTAAAACAATACCGTATCATGAAAATTTGTTTCTTAGAAGAAGAAGGGGGGGAGGGGGGCGTTAGTCTCACAAAATCTTCGTCCTGCCCAATGGACGGTAGTCATAAAAATTTTTCACCAAGACAAAAAAAAAAGCATGCTTTTTATAGCTCAAACTAAGTACAGTTATTTTCTATCGGCTATGTGATTCAATTTCCGCTCCCATCTTCGTCACATTTAGCTAAAGGTATCATAACTATCCTATCTCTATCTTATTTTAGCCAAAGATTACCTGTAAATATAAAAAAAAACAAAGTTGATTCACTAAAAAAAACAAATCCTAATTGAATCACTCATTGTAATACAATTTAATAGAAAATATAGCCAAGTTGTTTTATTACAACAATTGAATTAATAACTAATAAATAATACTGCACTAGACTAGTAACACACATAGCTCGGATAACCGATGGAGGTTGGGGTCCCTAGGTGCTGGAATGGCGACCCCGTAAACCTAGCGTTGGTCAACCCCCAACTAGGTGGACAGACAACATTAGACGAGTCGCAGGGAGCCGCATACGTATACAAGCGGCCCAAGACCGTGGCCATTGGAGCTCCCCACAAAAGACCTATGTCCAGCAGTGGACGTCAATTGGTTGAATGATGATGATGATGAAGACTGCACTTGCATTTAATTTCACTCAATGATAAGTGACGATTAGCTACAATAACACAACAATAAATGTAATGCACTTGTAAAAAGATGTTGTATATTATATAATACTTAGTGATGCCTTTTAATTGCATTGTGAAACATCGATAACATCGGTAGTGTGATTGACATTGTCCCAAAGGGATGTAAATAAAAAATGAAAGCGCCATTTGGTGTAAAACAGGCCTGTATAAGATTTATGGAAAAATACCGAAATATCGATACTTTTTAGCAAATGTAAACATTATTTAACCAATTCAAAGATCAAGTATCGAAAAAAAAGAAAGCAGGTTTAATTTATAAAAAATAATCTCTTCCATTGGTATTTTGAATGGTAAATTATTAACTCTCAGTTGTTTTTTTGCGTAAAAATTTATGAATGGTCTTAAGGAAAACTCAATATGCAACTTGAAACATCTATATTTGTCTTTTCGACGGCGTATGGATACATTAATAAAATATCGATATAATACAACCTGCCTACTATCGATACATTTTTGGCGTTTCCGACATCTTTACCGTATTATCATCGTCCCAACTCCAGTAATTATAGAAATTGTTCGGATACATGAGAACTGTTATTAAAGTTTATTTATATTTAATCTTTTAAGGTTGGTTATCTTAAGAGTGGACTAATAATTAGGACCACCTCGATCTTTCATAACGACGTTATTATCTTTGCTAACGATCTGTAGTTGTACTAATGACTACGATTAGTAGAATAATATAGGAATAAAATAATTGATCTACCCAAATGCATTTAATAAATCATCATCATGACGACCTCTGTGGCGCAAAGCCTGCGCTGTCGCAGTAAGAGGTCCTGGGTTCGATTCCCGGCTCAATTCTGGTCTGGTGAAAGGCTTCGGCTGTGGCTAGTTATCACTCTACCGACAAAGACGTGTCTATAAGCGATTTAGCGTTCCGGCACGATGTCGCGTAGAATTAGGAGTGTTTGTTTACCATACCCCTAACAGGTTAGCCCGCTACTATCCTAGACTGCATCATCACTTACCACCAGGTGAGATAGCTGTCCAGGGCTAACTTGTAGTCTATAAAAAAAAGTAGTTCCCGTAGGTAAATTGAAAATTGTTTACGGGCTAATCCGCGGGCAGACAGCGTTGAAATTTGGTATGCATGTCACCTATGTAACATGAAAGGACATGTATTTTCTATACCGATCTCTAAAATAGTTCTCATGGAAAAATTAAAAATTGTTAACGGGCGAAGCTTTAGACACAATTCTGAAGTCCACGTAGACGAAACCGCGGGCAGAAGCTAGTACATAATAAAAATAATATGCTTAAAGGGTTATATTTGTATGTCCCACACCGTGAGGTGTGGTCTTAGCTCGGAGCGACCAACTTACTCGTAACTTCATTACATTATGCCCGCGTATAAACCAATAAAGTTTTATTTACACACACAGCCATAAAAGCAATAAGAAGTCTTAAAGATTATCCAATTATGCCCATAAAAGGCGTGAATTACAAAAGGTTTTTAAACTATCATTACTTAATACGAATGAGCTTGACGCTTACAACTATAAAGAAGCTGAAATATCTTACAGCGCAAAAAGTTGATTGCAAGGAATACCTACCGTGCATTGTAAATACGCATATGATGTAGCGAATGGTCTTTGCTTGTACGTGGAAACATGATTGCTTTTTGTTAACGTTATAAGTTATGTTAACTTATAACGTTGATAAATTATTGTCATCATCATGATCAACCCATTACCGGCTCACTACAGAGCACGGGTCTCCTCTCAATATGAGAAGGGTTCGGCCATAGTCCACCACGCTGGCCATGTGCGGATTGCCAGACTTCACACGCCTTTGAGAACATTAACAGCTAAAACTTACCTAACCAATTACTATCTATCTATATACTAGTATCATTTTTAACCCACAATTTGTCGCCGAGTATAGTCGTGTGCGAACTTCGAGCACGGTCGGGCACGATAAAGGCTTTATTTATTACAAGCGATCGCTCACAGCTTCGGTTACGTTCAATTCCTAATGGGGATATATTTATTGGATTCCAGCTGTAACGGAAATATCACTCGGGCCGGCTATGGCAATCTAATTATTGTATCTACGTACGTTCACCTAGCGGAACCCGGACCACAGCTAATGAAAGATTCGGGTTATAAATACGAACACAAATATAACACAAAAAATGCAAAACTTTATAAATATATAATTTGCTATCTGATTGAACAAAAACAATTATTGAACCGCTGCATAAATACGTCAAAAACTATGTGACTTTAAATTGAGAATAATAATAGCAAAGTATCTTATTACCTCGTAGTTATTGTGCCCAAAGAAATACCGGGATGAAATATAGCCCATGTTACATGCTGATAATGTAATATTCCATTTGTGGAAGAATTTTGAAAATCTGATCAGTATCGTACAGTTGTGTTTACCATTTATAAGCTTTTTTAATTGATTGCAGTAACTTCAATCTATTGTATCGTATATAAAGAGAAACGAATATGCGTATAAGCGGGACAATGTTATGGTTAATCTCTAAGGAAAATCATATCATCATCATGATCAACCCATTGTAGGCTCACTACAGAGCACGGGTCTTCTCTCAATATGAGAAGTATTTGGCCATAGTCCACCATTCTGGCCATGTGCGGATCTTCACACCTCTTCAGAACATTATGGAGAACTCTCAGCAATTGCTTAAAAACGCACATCGCTTTGAAAAGTTGCTCTAACTTTTTGGAGTTATATGCGTCCTCTAACTTTGATTAGGAGGCGGACGTCCTGACTACTAAGCTATTACAGCTTAAAAATTCTTCTTAGTTATTTAAATGATGGCAAAATCATTAGCGTTGCAGCACAGCACAAACCTATGTTGCAACCGATGTCAATATTATTTACCTTGACGCATCATCCAGCAGCGATAAATCACTTCATCCGTACAGATGTCAACGTCTTTCGATATAGCAGACGCATTATGATAATCTATCCATGCGGACTATATATCTAGACATCTACTATACTATATACATATATAATATACATACATATCTTATACATCCACTTTCCAAATAGGTACGGCTAGACAAGGAGCGAGCGTCTAATATACTCAAAGATTTTATTAACTAAAAAGAAATATTACTCAGGACGATAACGCTTTGCTGAGTATTTTAGTGTACCTATTTAGATTTTCATGTTATAGACTAAAGTATGACTAGATTACCTAGAAGGCTACTCGTAATTAAAAATGTGAAATACCGCATCGCATTGGAGCAACGCGGTAGATCAAAAAACCTCTGTCCTATACAAGAATGGTCAGTGTCCAACATAAATAGGTTAATCACTAACTATAAATCCATAAATGTATACTGAAAACTATCTGACATATGAGAAAATGCATTTATGAAACACTGTGTGCAAACAATACGTCAAATAAGTCACTTATTATACTCTTAATTCGTTCGTGAATACGTCCCATTTCGTGCTTTGGGCGACGGAAAGAAAGAAAAAGTATTTATTCTTGTTTAGTGATACAAACACTACATCTTATTCTCATAATCTTAGCTCAGGCTCAGCATATGTCGTGAATTATTAACAAATATAAAACCTCATAAGTTTTCAACTGAGACCCGAGTAAAGACCTTTCTTATTAAGTGTTTCCATTTATATGGTTTTTATTGCTTTTAGATTTAAGAATGGTGTTATAAATCAGATAGAAAGCACGAACCATACAAAAGATGTACCGAACGTAACGAAAAATACTAACCGGGTACCGTCCGGTAACCGAACGGTAAATCACTTTACAAACCGTTAAATAAATCGGTTTACTAGCTCTCGGTCTATTAAATCGTATGTAAATGTGTTCAGTAAGTGAATCGATTATACCAATTTGGACTAAACCACTTGTTGATATGATCTATATTAGCATAACAAGTTTGTCATTGATGTCTCCGCTTCTATGACCCTATAAAATTAAATTACGTTAATTGATCTTTCCAAATGTCAATATACATATTTACCTTTATGGCTATTAAGTGTGTAATCCAAGGGATTAGTACGTAGTAGTAATTTATTAAGAGGTTCGTGAGATTAGTGGTTGGGATAGGTGGGAGGAGGAACTTGCTCGGCGGAGACAGTGGCGCAACTCTGTCGATAAGGACTTTGGAGACTCGATATGAAAAGCCTTAACAAGAAGACGAGAGCCAAAAGCCCAGTATGGCCAGTTTCACTGTGCGTCCTTCTTCAAGTGCCTCTACATTACTGGAGATCAGCAGTCAGTTTCTTGAAAGGTTCCTTGTCCATGGCTTAACGGAATAGTTCTTCAACCGACTTGATGCCAGTCCACTCCAGTATGTTTCGCAGTCACGACTTCTCAAGCATTAAAAAAAAATTGGTTCGAATCTGGGCACGCACCTCTAACTTTTCGGAGTTATGTGCGTTTATAAAAAGTTAAAAATTAAAATATCATTTGCTTCAACGGTGAAGAAAAACATCGTGAGGAAACCTGCACGCCTGAGAATTCTCCATAATATTCTCAAAGGCGTGTGAAGTCTGCCAATCCGCACATGGCCAGCGTGGTGGACTATGGCCGAACCCTTCTCATATTAAGATGAGACCTGTACTCTGTAGTGAGCTGGCAATGGGTTGATTATGATGATGATATGTGCTCTTTTAATTATAATATAAGCGATTTAATGTCACTTTCTTTAACCTATAGGCCTGAGAATATTCCTATTGTAGTATACTTCACACAATTTTGAGAGCACACTAAACCGCATTGGCACAGCGTGGTGGACTATGAATGTCAAAACCCTTATCAATCTAAGAGGAGATTGGCGCCCTGCTATGATGGCAGTGCGGTAATGGATTGATAATGATGAATTATGATGATTTTTATTCTTATATTACGTTATTTCGGTTAATTAAAGTAAAATGCTGGTAATTTCGTTGCACAAAGTTCTCTAAACTAAATAGGTAAGTCTTAATATAGTGCTGTCCTTTTCGGCTTTAAGATCTTTAAGAGGTATTTATACAACAAATTGAAAGAAAGAAAGTTTTTTTTTATTTGCGTTATATAGGTATGCTGGAACCGACCAAATAAAGGTAAGCGCTGGTTTGGCAGCGTTTAAATATGGGTAAAATCACACGTAAAATCTTTTCATCCTTGTAGTTCACCTTGATGAACGCGCAAAATTCATTGAAGAAATTGCATGGAGAAGCGGTATAATGATGGATTACATTCATGCATTTAGACAAAAAAAGTTGCAAATAACTAAACCTTAAAGCGGCAAATGAGACTTTTAGTTTAAATAAAAATCAACTGTCAAAATAAAAAATAACAAGTATTCTTGTTTCAAATTTGCCCAATGCATATATTTTCAGATGTTGAAACATTCAAAGGGCAGTCCTGTTAAAATTGTAATTACCATTCATACAAATAAATTGATAAATAAATGGCCGTTAAGATAAATATTAGCATATTACATTATCAGCATTTTCATTAATGTTTCCGTTTTCGAGTTACCAAAAGTAGTTTTCGTAGTTAGTCCATTAAAAGTGACATAATTTTTTTAATGGATATTGACACGTTAACTGCATTTTTATTACCTATTTATTTATGGTTTATTGCGTTCCTATAAAAGTAGTACTACAAAGATATATAAGAATTATGTTTTCGAAAATAAAGAAAAGGTACACATACACTTTACATTAATTTATATTGCTTCTACTATGATATCTATTAACGATAAATGAAGCGGTGATAGCCTATTGGTTAGGTAGTCAGCCTCCTAATTAGAAGTCGGCGGTTTGAATCCGGGCACGCACCTCAAACTTTTGGGAGTTATGTGCGTATTTTAATAAATTTAAATATCACTTGCTTCAACGGTGAAAGAAAACATCGTGAGGAAACCTGCACACCTGAGAGTTCTCCATAATGTTCTCAAAGGCGTGTGAAGTCTGCCAAGCCGCACATGACCAGCGTGGTGGACTATAGCCAAACCCTTCTCATATTGAGAGGAGACCCGTGCTCTGTAGTGAGCCGGTAATGGGTTGATCATGATGATTAAGGATAAAGTTATTGTAGTTTTTTTAAACACTGGGAAATGTGTTTACGCAACCCGCCGGAAGCGACGCAGGCAGAATTGCGCCGCTTCCGGCGGAGTGTGTTGGACACGCCAGCAGCCAGAGTGGCAACCCTCTAAAACCCTCTCCGCGTCGCCTGGTGGCTGGGTGATGGGTCCTTGCTCACCCGTCCGCCATACCTATAGCAAATACTTGATCAGTAAACCTATTATGTGTATTGAACAGTGTGTTCTATTTTAGACAATAAATATTTTTAAACCCATATTTATGGCCCATAATTATGGGTAGATTTATTTTTCGTTTAAGGTAAAATCCTAAATGTGCTTCCAATGCCGGTTCTCATATAACAGGGTCGATATATTCACATAAATCTAATAGTCTAATAATTATTATCGTTGCTCCATTAATATAATTTCAAAGAAGTCTGTATGAAAGGTACAAAAAACTAGCGAAGAGGCCATGCAAGAAGCCCACCCAGTAGCGTGCGTAGACTTGAATAGAAACTATCTGTTTACTGAGAATAGCGAGGATGTTATCTAGCTATCGTAGTCCGGTTGATAACGATTAATTAATATATAATTTCTCCTCTTGGTCTAGTAGTTAGACTATTCGATCACGAGCTCCTAGGTTCAATACACGGATCTGAATTAATATTAAGGGATTAAGTTATATTTAATCTGGTGCCCGCAATTAGGGAAAGGGGATTTAAGGATTTTCGTCTACTTGGATCACTGATGCACTGGAGATGATGATAATATTATTTCACTGATTCTCAGTCCGAAACTCAACTATGACAACTAAATATAGACTCTTATTTGATTTACTTTAGTGACTTCTTGACTCCTGTTTGGTTTACCACACTACTACATTTCTCTACTTGTCGTAAGACTAACTAAACCAACTGGCAGTGACATTAGTAGACAAATGTGGAAAACTTTTGTGTACTCGTTATTCAGTTCAGAGATTTCTGTACCGTAGCGGGTGTAAAACTCACACCAAAATAACAAAAAGGTTTATTTTTATAATGACATCTCTCATATAGTTTGGTATATATACTATACGTAGAAACTATACAAATATACTTTACTTTCAGGATACTTTTGTATGATTATGATTAACTTACAGATGAGCTATTTTTAATCGGTAATAGTTAGAAAAGGTATCAATCAATTGCGCTAATTGCCTTGTTCGCAAAGATATCGACTTGGGTCTAAGTTCGTTTACCAAGCCAACGAGCGATCTCCGATTCACCTTTTTACCGTGCGACAACTAGTAGGCTATCGCTAGTAAATCATAATAAAATGAGAAAACATAGTTAGCGAAAAACAGAGTGTCTTTGTTAAATATTAAAAAGTTACGTATTCAAAAACAACATAATATACAAAGTATACCCAAAAAAATAATTTGAATTTACTGATATTTCAATTATTCACACAATATTCCATGTTAAAAGCATAATTTTAAATGCTTATTAAGTTTTTAGCGTTACACAAACATGGCTTTAAATTGTACCTGAGTATCCAAGTAACAACGCAGGAAAACATGGTTTTTTTTTCGCATTTTACACTTGTAGCAGTCAGAGCTGTCGAATTAATTCGATATAATAATAGAAGGTCTAGTCTTCCCGTAGTTTTTCACGTTACGACCGCAGGTGCGGCTCGGCAAGGCTCGCGAAGGCTGTATTTTATACGTGAAGAGAATAAATAATACAACTTGTAAACATACCAGCGAACCAAACTTGATAAATGGCTCCATTTCTTAATTCAGTGCTTGGACAAAGTAAAATGTTCTGTTAAATATGAATTATTGTTTGTTACGCAACGTATTTTTTCAATGAATTTTTGTACCGTATGATATTGCGATCGTATTTTATGAAGTTATTTATTAACATAATATAATAGTTACGCTTATAAATGGTTGAATACCTCTGTCTTACTGGCGCTTATAAATTAGGTACGCTTTACCAGATGGAATTCTTCGTAAAATGTCGAACAATTTAATCGATTTCTAATTGCATTAACTCGTAAATTGTAATTTATCGATTCTCATTATAACTATTCTGTGACCTGTGAAATATGTGCCTGCAAAATTTATTTTGAAGGGTTAAGGGGTCGCCTTTATTTAGTTAATATTTGCTTGCTAAAAATATTTAATACTAGCTGAGTCTGCGACTTAGTTTGCGTTAAGTTAGTATGTGTGAAAGTGTGTTTGTTTGTCTTCTAATCATGAAGCAATGGAATACTAAACCGACGACCTTGAAATAATTACAGGAAAAACATTAATGTATCTCCTTTCTAACAAAGAAAAAGAATGAGGAAAGGAATGAGAAACCGGAGTACGTATTAATGAATTACAACTAAATACACAGTTTGACTTTCATCCCCTCTCCCAATGGAACTGTGCTGAATACCGAGATAAAAGCTATCCTAAACCGACGGTCTTGAAATAATTACAGGATAATCTGTAAAGTATTACCTTTGTAACAGAAAAAGAATGAATGAAATCGGAGTACGCTTTAATGAATTACAATGAAATACACATTTTGACTTTCATCCCTTCTCCCAAGGGAACCGTGCTGAATTCCGGGATAAAAACTATACTATATATTCTCATATTGAGAGGAGACCCGTGCTCTGTAGTTAGCCGGTAATGGGTTGATCATGATGATGATGATTATCCCTTCTCATCTCTTCTTTTTCTATTGTAGACGGATAAAGAATAATTTTAATTCAAGAATAACTATCGGCTTTTTAACTAACTTTAACTAGAGACCAAAATAACGCGGACAAATTCGTGGGTAAAAGTTTATATTTAATATGTTTCGTTAAAAAGTAGGACCTTAACCGGAAAGTGCATAGGTCTCGTACTTATCTTATTCAACAGTTTAATTGGTTTACAATTACTCATTCATTGGGTTCGGTAATTACAATGAACTTGTTCTTATTGACATACCATTACATATTACTTTCTGATTCGTAAAATGTCAATAACAATTTATGTACATATTGACTGTGTTTATAAACGGTAAATTGATTCATTAGTATTTAATCGATACATTGTTAGATCAGTGGATACCTGGTGTAGGTACATAAGCTGCTGTATCCGGGAAGTATACAACGGGTCTCCCGGGTGTCCAGTAAAACCTGCGAGAGGGACATGCCGTGGTGGTTTTTAGTTCGGGTATACGCCCCTTCGGGGGTGGGAGTCCAACATAACCTCTTTCCCGCCCAAGGGTACGGAGGTAGCTATAAAGCTTTTCCACCACGACAAAAAAAAAAAGGTAAGGGGTTCGGCCTCAAAGGAGGCGCCCTTAGGCAGACGTTCCCTTAGTTTGTTCGAGCCCTAGAGCTCAAAATTTCTTCTGGCAGAGCTTCTTTCCGAAGATCGCCAAATCGATCGCCGGTTACGCTGTCACAACCAATGGGGTTAGCACAGCTAATAGACAGTCCGAAAAAAACAAAAAATACATAAGGTGTCAGCTTATTTTAATTTCATTACTCGAATTATATAAAACAGAAAATTGTCTTGACTAAAATATTGTATCTTGGTACTAAAATATTTCCTTGTGCCGTATGGCATAACGCCTCTGTGCCATCACGTTTCGACAACGTAAATTATACTAACAATTTTGATGTATCAGAACGTCTCTAACGGTCAACCTTAATTTTTTTTTAATGACTCGTTATCCTTCTGTATATAGGAATATTCAAATAAAACTATTAGAAATAAACAAAAGTGCAAATGAAATATTAATTTAACTAAGTAACAATAGAACTCAAACAGTGATAGTAATGACAAAAACAAATATGTGACAAACAAACCAAACAGTAAATATAGCCATTGTGATTAGTGAAGTGTTAACTGATATACCGGAAGCATAACCAATGCGGGCGTCCAAGATGACATCGTCTCATTGCCGCAGCGTTACTCCGCCACTGTCGCGGGCGGGCTCGGGCGACCTAGTCCCCTGCCCGATGTCCCCTGACATAGCACGCCGCGCTTTATCCCCGGACCTATCTTTGGACTTCTCGCGCCACCGACCGCTGTCCCCTGACCCATTGGACCGGACTTTGTCTCTCTCCCCTGACTTTCCGCGTCGATCCCGCTCGCCGGCGAGACCGCGTTCGCTCATGGAGTCGCTGTTGGTGGCGAAAATGGAAGCATTGAGCACGGGAAAGTTGGTGCGGACCGATTCTATGGACAGCTGCAGCAGTTTCGGATCGATGTCTTCGTTGCCCAGTGACGTGTGCCGCTGTGATGACTGCCTTCTGGGGATCGTTGACTTCTACCTCCCCAATCCGGACGCTAGTAAAGGACTTAGAAAGGTACGTACGTACGTTTTAAATAATTTTGAATGTGTTTTTGGTCCACGTACATAACTGTATGTCTGACAGTCGGATCGAGAATTTAGAAGAAAAAGTTATTGTTTATTACTGGTGGCTAAAATAAGTAAAAACATATAATAAAACTGATTTATGAATTGGATAATTTGTCCGTTTTATTCACTAATGAAAATTGACACAAAATTTAGGTTTACTATATTTTTGTATCACCTACGGAAGGATCTTCAGATAATATTAAAAAATATATATTTAACTGTTTGTAGGTATGTCTTACAATTGAAATATTAAATGGGTAGACTTATTTCTTATTAATTATAATATATATAATAAACTGAATTCGAATTATTTACTATACTACCCAATTGAATATATTGATGCTAATAACACTTTCATTCATGTGACTAGCTTCGAACCCAGGAATACCAACTATAAAATGCAGTTCCAGTAGTTCCGGTGTAAGGGATTAACAAACAGACACACATAAAAACTTTCGGATTTATACTAGCACGATTATTAGTAGCTGAACCCAGCAGTGATACCCACGTCAGCCTTTTAGTTCAATACGCTGGTTCGGAAATTTACAGGCAAAATAAAACTGATGTATTAATTTATAAAGGTTCCAAAGTTTTTTTTTATTCGGTGGGAAACGTCTCCTGTGTGCGCTTCCAGGACGAACAGGGCATTACTTCCATCTCCGGCATGCAAGATTCGACGCCAAATTCCGTCACGATCGGCCCATTGTTTTAGCCGAACGCAGGTAAAAAAACAAACAAACCAACAGACTCACTTTCCCATTTATATACGTAAGCATTCATTGCGTTTCGCATTTACATAAGGATATATTTATCGAGCTATAAAATTTAACGTTTTGAAGCTGGCACTTGACAGGGGCCCGCTACCGTCACGGGTTCGATTTCCGGTCATTAAATTATCTATGTCATCACTGGTCAATAGGTTGTGTTTCTACTTAAGATGTTTTGCGTTGCTAAGCTATAGATTTGCGTCATACGATCAAATCCACCAATAGGATGACTAGGAAACATTCCACATATATTTTTACTGCTTTTGATCATTGTCATTTCTTGCCATTAATTTCATCCATGCCTTCATTAAAGTCTTAATGCTGGGCACGTACCTTATCATAGGAATTTTACTTATCGTTGCTTATCATAGGAAAGACGAATTAAGAGCTTACGCACGCTACTCTATTTCAAGTTAGTGGGTTTAAAATAAGGAAATTATTAATTTTTATTGACCTCAAATTGAAAACCGTGAAATACCGTAACGAGAACGTAAAATATATCCTAGAAATATCGTCAAAAATGAAGATAAATTAAAGCTACTTACGGCCGTTTTCATAGAACACTTTTGTCTTCCCTATTAAAGGAAAACTGTATTTAAATGCCGTTGTAAAGTACAAAAAGATAATAGGAATGCAGGTCCATCCTACTAAGGTATGTGGCTCTTCGATCATTCTCATGACTACTAGTCTTAAGATAAAAATTACAATCAATTTTCTCGCATATATAATTATCATTGTGTAAACAGTTTGTTGTAAAATATTTATTTGATTAACCGATTGAGGTCATTTTATTAATTACAAAACTAAATGAATGTAAAATATTGTTTTATAATACAAAACAAAAAATTTAGATTTTCGTCACTAGGAAATATTAATCTTTAAAATTAACCCTCCCGCAAGGGAAATTTGTTATACCAACTAAAAGTACTGTTGAGTTATAATATAATAACTCTTTTCTTATTAATAAATTGTGCTCGAAAAGTGTACACTATTACATGGTGCTAATTCTAATATAGGAGACCAATTTATAAACTAAACTTAATTGACAAGTCAAATAAAACCAGTACTTTCATTTTCCACGAATAACACATTGAATAGAATGCTTGATTACTCTAAGAAGTGTCAATTTAATTTAGTTTAAGCATTTGTTTACATAGGAATTGGCACTAATATAGCTTTCATTAATAAAAAATTAGAAATGTAACACGATTGTACGCTGGCGCCATCTAGTGATGCTACATTCAAGTTTGTTGAAACGAGCTGCGCGAACGCACAAGCGCGGTTGACACGAAACCCACAAAGTATTGACGTAGTATTGCAACGTCAGTATAGATGGCGTTTGTGTTGATTTTTTATAGCTTGCAGACAAAATAGGTTTTTTGTGTTTCAAGCTTTTAAATTTATTTCGTTAATTATATAAAAGTTGTGTGTAAGATCTGCCGATGTGCTTTTATGATAACGAGAATGTGCGTTTCATAAATAGCCACAGTATAATCTATTTGGTGTTAGAAATTACCAAGAACTATCCCCTAGCCGACTCGACTGCTTGAGAGCAAATTGGGACTGATGATTTTATGGCGCCATCTAGTATTTAAACATGTGCCTTAAATAGCATTTTCGTTATTTTTCACGTATATATCTCTCAATTCCCGTATAAGAGAGGAGCTCTGTCACGTAGATTCAATTCCCGTATTGGAGAAAGATCCTAACAGTTGAATGTTATATACGGGAGATGGTGACATTATAAATGCTAACTAAATCAGAAACCCACTGTCCTGTTTCTCACTTTATTGAATAACTAGCTGATGCCCGCGACTTTGTTGAGTTAGTGTTTGTGAAAGTGTGTTTGTTTGTCTTCCAATCACGAAGCAATGGAACCAAAGTCCTTGAAATAATTACAGGATAATCTGTAAAGTATCACCTTTGTAAAAAAAAAGAATGAATGAAATCGGATTACGCGTTAATGAATTACAACGAAAAACACATTTTGACTTTCATCCCCTCTCCCAAGGGAACCATGCAGAATTCCGGGATAAAAACTATCCTATATGTTGAACCGGAGTATCAGCTACTCCTATACCAAATTTTATTCAAATACATCGAAAAAAATAAAAATGTTTTGGGCTCAGTATCGATAGTAAAGCATCCTCCAATAAAAATTTCCAAAATATATTTAATGTACAGAATTCGTCCTGTTACAGTTTTATCATTATATTATGGATGTTTCAACTGCCGCCTTTTTTTGTCCACTATGAGTTAGCCCTTGACGGCAATCTCACCTGGTGTAAGTGATGATGCAGTCTAAGATGGTCGCGGGCTAACCTGATAGGGATATGGTAGACCCATACTCCTAAATGGTTTCTACGCGACATCGTGCCGGAACGCTAAATCGCTTGGCGACACGTCTTTGTAGGTTGGTAACTAGCCACAGTCGACGCCTCCAACCAGACTTTTCATTGCTACATAACACAATGACTTGGTCGATGGACTCAATAGCTACAAATTACCATTTATACTGATGTAAAAACGATGCGCTCCACTTGTTTGACGTAGGTAGGCAGTAATTTACGCTTTTATATTTTACACCATTGCCATAACTAGGCACTCGGCATTTTAAACCTTATCGAAATAAGCTTAGGGTCCAAAACGCGTTCATACTTTCAAGCTAAGTTATTGATATACACATTCATAGGTATCTTACTTAAATACAATAGTTTCATTTGAAAATTTATCGGCAAAAAAGAAGATCTTGGGTTTTAATTGGAAAAAAAATACAAAGACGTTTATTTTTTAACAGAGAATGTCAAATGTTACAAAATGTAAGTTATGCCAAGATATACACATACTCGTATATACATAAAATTTATTTTTAAAATAAAAACAAGAACCATAACCTTTACAGAACCATAACAGTAAGGAATTAAAAAATAAATTAATAGTTATATTTTATTCCATAAATAATTATGTTATCTTCGGGCTAAATTCATTGTGGGCTTCTTTTTAGACCTGGGCGCGATTTCAATTTTATGTTGGCGAGTGCAGATGTGATGGTGATAACCATCACATCACGAATAGAAAAAATGAAAAATGTGATATATATGAACGATTCATAGATAACTGTAATGGGTTTATGTGAATAAAGCTATTTTTTGATTGTTTATTATAATATACATTTGTTTATTTATATTTCTTTTTATATTTCTTTCTATTGAAAATCTAAAAGTAACTTTTCCGCTCAAGCTTGTCTTTGAAGGTAAGCATATCATTGTGTTACCAGCTCATGTAAATTTGTGACAGCGTTCCTAGTGACGTCACCGGACACGTTTTGAATATCCAGACGTATGCGCGTGCGTCACTGGCGGTTGGCGCGTCACCGCCGGGCCTTTCTCTCCGATCTTTTGACTTTCGAGGGTCGTTGGACCGACAGATTTCTCTTTTTAAACAGACTTAAAATAAAAGGCGGTAGTCTTACCATGTACACTAAAGTTTCAATAGCACAAACCTATGAGGGGATTTATATAAATAAAATAAAATCCTTTTATTTCAGGAAGGGAACCATAGAAAAACTTATAAAATTTGAATACAATATTAAAAGTAAAGTTAAATACAACTGAAAGAAATTACTTAAGTAGATTTAAAATACAATAATAATAAAATAATTTCAGAGTCTTGTGTAACGTTAGGGGTCTTGTGTACCCTAAGCCATTGCTTATAAAATATAATGTCAGGGGATACCTGAGCGACGACGTTTAAAAATATGAATATATGATATTTAAGACCACGGAACTATGCCTTTTGCGTGTTATCGCCCCTATTCTAATAAGCTATATATAGATATATATATACTATATATTATGATGTATTTATTAATTAAGACATATATTTTACAAGTTGATTGTAAGAGTTAAAATGTTATTTATTCGTATAAGTACAAAAGAGTATAAAACTTGACTAGCATATTGAAAAACATCAGCCTAAGTCGACCCTAAGTCCGAGTCTCACAGGAGACGCCCTTAGGGGGACGTTCCCCAGATGTCGTCGAGCCCAAGTGCTCGTAGTAATAACTTTTATGGTTACCTGCAACCGTCCATTCGAAACTTATTATTGTTGTCGTCATGTCGTTTCGCCATGTTTTGGATCTCGCCAAAATGGTGGCCAGTGATTGGTCCACGATAAATAGCAATAACAATGGACGCCACGAACACAATGCTATTAGTTTAGTGTTATTTTTGGAAGAAAGGTTTCAATTTAACTAGCGTATTTATCTAAGTTTTTACATGTCCTAAAACAGATCTGTCATGAAGGTATTTACACTGCATAAGTATAATTGGTACAGTCATTTATTATATACCTTCTATTATATAAGCAATTTTAATTACCTAAAATCCTTTTTGTGGCTGAAAAGATTTGCCTTGTTACTTGTCCATTAAAGTCCGGGTTTCAAATTGGTTAATTAAATTATATTAGACCACATTAACCGCAGGGGCTTTCCATTTACGTTATTCAGATTTTAATTCACATAATTAAACGTCCGGAAATGCGGTTTCAATGTTTATTTTTGGCATCTTAAGATATAGGTGTGATTCATATTGATACATATTATGTGTTTTTTATTCAACTTTTGTTTTATTAGTGATATAATTGTCTGCCTGTCACTATCCGGCGCTCTACAATACTACATAAAGTTATAAATTTCATCATCATCATGATCAACCTATTACCGGCTCACTACAGAGCACGGGTCTCCTCTCAATATGAGAAGGGCTTGGCCATAATGGTCTACCACGCTGGCCATGTGCGGATTGGCAGACTTCACACGCCTTTGAGAACATCATGGAGAACTCTCAGGCGTGCAGGTTTCCTCATGATGTTTTCCTTCAACGTTTAAAAACGCACATAACTCTAACATAATTTAAATTTTTTAATTATCTGGCCACACTGTAATGGGTAAGGAACCTAAAGATTTAGTGTTAAGTTTATGAATGTAGTTTTCACGTTAACCCCATTAAAATTATTTAAGTACCATTTGAATACAGTTTTTTACTGATTGGTAGATAAATTGATATCATAAAAGACATTAAACAATCAGCTTAAATATATCCGGAAAGTGAAGTATTTAAGAATGACGTCCATCTTTAAAAAAAAGGCGACAAAATTCCTATAAAATTATACCGCGTAAGGGAAACTCAATGTCGTGTCAATCATTTAACTTAATAACCCTTAATGAATTATTCATTGGTCTTTAATTAATGACGTATTTGATAAAGGGGACAACTTTCGATGCAAATATAATTATAATTGACACCCACGATTATGTTCTACGTGTGGATTAAATTCAAATTCAAATAATCTTTATTCAAATAATCCTTTAAAAGGCACTTTTGACGCGTCTATAATTTACATAGTAGTGATTTAATAGTGATAACTACATTCGTAAACTTAAAACTAAAGCTATGAGGGTTCCAAACGCGCCCCGGTCTAAGAAGAAGCCCACAACAAACTTAGCCAGGTAAATTTTCGTTTTGTTATCACCATCTCACATGCCACTTAAAATTATATTAAGAGCTATCTTATTATTTCATACCCATGCTTGTTTATCATTTACATAATCCTTTACACTATAGTAAGACTTTTCTACAAGCTTACGTTTTATATAAACTTTGAACTTATTGAGAGACATCCCAGAAATGTCATTTGGTAATTTGTTATACAATTGTATACAGATTGTTTCAAAAAATCCGGTGCGAACTACCGGTCCAAAAAAATTATGTAAGGTCCTTCTTTATTTGGCATTGGCATTTTTATCGATCGGTTTGGACTTGAAGAAGAAAAGACAAATAGAGTTACCTATTAACATATAGTTTAAGTTTTATAAATAGGCATTGCTTTACCAAGGCTAAAAGGCTTTTAGGTGAAATAGATACTAATGTTTGAAGTACGTACTTTATTAGGTAATCACACATATGAGAACATTATGCCTCTTATATTAGACAAAAGTCACTTGGAGAAATTTCCACTGCCTTGCATTCCGAGGGGTTCTTTTAATAACTTCTCATCTTCTAGTCACAAGACCTAGCAACCCTAAGTCTGCTCTTGTAGGGTTGTCACACCGGTACACCTTGTAGAGGGCACCCATTAAAATTAATAACGACAGCAACCTAGTTGTAAGTGATGATACAGTCTAAGATGGTAGGACGTTTTATATCTGTCATTATTTTTTTTAGTCCTTGACGGCATCTCACCTGATGGTAAGTGATGATGCGGTCTAAGATGGTAGCGGGCTAACCTGTTAGGGGTATGGTAAACCCATACTCTTAATTGGTTTCTACCCGACATCGTGCCGGAAATGCGTGCTAAACGTCTTTGTCGGTAGGGTGGTAACTAATCACGGCCGAAGCCTACAACCAGACCAGACTCGAGCCGGGAATCGAACCCAGGACCTCCAACTTTATAAAGCGACAGCGCGCACACTGCGCCATGGAGGTAGTCCGAAAATCGGTACGGTTATGGGTGATCTTTTAAATTGAATTGAATTAATAATGTTTTGTCTTTGACTTTGTAGAAATACTTCTCCTTTTTATTAGATTTGTGTATCATAAGAAAGATATACTAAATAAACTCTTATATCTTGTACTCAGAGATTTGGAATATTCTTATAGCCAAATACCTACATGATGCGATAGAGACAAAAAGTCGCTTCAGTTGCTCACCTTTGTTAAGCTTTTTGTGAGATTGTCCATACGTAACAGTGTTAAGCCGGGTCCATAGCAAAACACGTACGCGTACAAACCGTGCATGCATGCGCGACCTCTATGACATTTGACGCGTCATATTGTACGCACATCGCATTCACACGCACGTCACACAATGTCATAGGTTATACGGAAGAGCGAGACACCCCTGCTGAGGTATAATACTTACTTAAAAGGATGTCCCAAACAAAGGGTTAATGTTTTGTAATCTTTTTATTAATGAATAATTTTTCATCTTCATCATTCCACACTGTATCGAAATGAGAAGATATTATGAAATAATCAGAGGTCGGAGGTTCGATCCAGGGCACGCATACCTAATTTTTCGGAGTTATATGAGCTTTAAAGCCATTAAACATCACTTGCTTCAACGGTGAAGCAAAATATCGTGAAGAAACCTGCACGCCTGAGAGTTCTCCATAATGTTCTCAAAGGCTTGTGAAGTCTGCCAATCCGCATATGGCCAGCGTGGTCTCCTCATAATATGGCCTTCCCGTATTGAGAAGAGACCCGTGCTCTGTAGTGAGCCGGCAGTTGGTTGATTATGATGATGAAGCAAGCTAACTACTTTGGTAACTCTACACTTAACGTTTACAACATATGTTTAAAGTAATATAGTATATATTGCGACAACGGTTAGACGATATTATTATTAAAATGATATATATATATATATATATATATATATATATATATATATATATATAGAGTGTGAGTTTCTTAATTCTAGATTGCTTGAAAGTAGGTCGCTCCACTTCACACTTCACCTTACAATATAAAAAAGAAACTGTAATAATTTGAAATACTAATAAAATATGTATAGAATAACAGCATTGAGTTTCTTGCATGTTTCTCCTTGGTTTATCGATTCAAAAGCGCTTATATAGTAAGCTTGTGTAAATTAAATAAAATTAAATTTTTAACTCTATTTGAACGACCAAAATATGTCCAAAAAGGACCATACTATGTTACTAAGATTACAAATGCATTGAAACCGCGGCATTACCATTCGTGTCGTATGCGGGTGTGGACCCGCCTTTAAAAACGCGTCTTACTGGTTTATAATATTTTATGCAACACTAACATATAAAACTCCCGGTATAAGATCGTTATTCTGAAACCCCATGCGGCATCAGCAGTAAATAATTACGTGATTACGATACAGAGTTGTCCATTTGACCATTTCGTATGGCCATTCACATAATTTTCAAAGTTTTTTGCCATTACCGACTTCTATTACCATTTCATGAGAGAAATATCTCGTGTAGTGGAAAAAGATAAATTTCTCGAGTAGGCAGCAATAACTTATTATAAATAGATACATTAATTTGTCGCAGTTCTAGACTGTATGATTTTCTAGATATATTATATGTATATGTACGACATAATATATAAGATAGCTACAAGATTCCATCGCCTTAGGTAAAAAAAGAAAAAGTTAGTAAAAGTATGCTTTATTGTCTATTGTATAAGAAAGCATAAGAAATATTCCAATATGTATAAACAAATATAAAGAAATATTGGTGACTTCTGCCAGACAATCAAGATACACTGGATTAAATTATGATGACAAAGCAAGGGATTTCTATAAAATCATTTATTGCTGGAACATAGCATAGCATGAATTGAGATTACATGATATTTAGTTAAATGTTACGGTCTGTTTATTATTATTTACATTAAATTATGTTTACATTATGTAAACAGTCTTTTGAAAAAAAAAATATTATTATTATTTTACTTTTACTCTCACGCGAGTGTGCAAAATAAATACATTTAAGTAATATAATATATATTTTTATTATTACTAATTATGATTTTTGTTTTATACACTTTTAGTACTTTTTATTTCTTGAAATCCAAACTTGAGTCTGTTGTGTGAAGAGTCTGTTTCAAAGCAATACCTCTTAATAAAACATGTTAAAAGTTATTGGCTCTCACCCAAATAGTTAATAATAAGTACGAAGATATAAGTGTGAAGTCTGCCAATCCGCACATGGCCAGCGTGGTGGACTATGGCCAAACCCTTCTCATATTGAGAGGAGACCCGTGCTCTGTAGTGAGCCGGCAATGGGTTGATCATGATGACGAAGATATAACTAAAGTACTTTAGATACTTAAAAACTTCTGACACATAGGCTCTAAGTAGCTATTCATAACACGATAGGTATACGAAACATGCTGAATTTACCTTATAAGTCAACTTTGATGTCTTAATATAGCACAGTAAACTATCCACCTGTTAATATCACATAAATATTTACTTCTGATATTATGTAAGCACTTCTACTCCGAACTATCTATCCGAATGTCTACTAAATATTCGAGAAATTACTCTTCACAATAATCTTAGATCTAAGATAAGTTCGGGCTATTTTATCCCCGTATAGAGGACGGGACTTAGTAAAACGACATATATGAAACTGTAGAAAAAGACACAACTTATTTTACCATATGTGTATAGGTCACATATAATAAAAGATTAGTCGACATCACAGGGGACCGAAGAGCTGCCAGCTACCTCGGACAAAGAATTAGTCTAGCAATTCAAAGGGGGAACGCTGCCAGTATCTTCGGAACCTTGCCTAAAGGGACTCCTTTTAATAATATATTTTAGTTATATATTTATTTATTTTTTAAGATTTTTAGTTTTAGCTTAATCTAAGTTTTATGTATATGGATGTATAATAAATTAACCCGTGAGATAAAAAAAAAAAAATATAATAAAACTATTCATCCACCTACTGACATTTGGAAATAAATTTCCAGATCTATTTATATTTATCTGTTATATATATATATATATATATATATATATATAGAGTGTGAGTTTCTTAATTCTAGATTGCTTGAAAGTAGGTCGCTCCACTTCACACTTCACCTTACAATATAAAAAAGAAACTGTAATAATTTGAAATACTAATAAAATATGTATAGAATAACAGCATTGAGTTTCTTGCATGTTTCTCCTTGGTTTATCGATTCAAAAGCGCTTATATAGTAAGCTTGTGTAAATTAAATAAAATTAAATTTTTAACTCTATTTGAACGACCAAAATATGTCCAAAAAGGACCATACTATGTTACTAAGATTACAAATGCATTGAAACCGCGGCATTACCATTCGTGTCGTATGCGGGTGTGGACCCGCCTTTAAAAACGCGTCTTACTGGTTTATAATATTTTATGCAACACTAACATATAAAACTCCCGGTATAAGATCGTTATTCTGAAACCCCATGCGGCATCAGCAGTAAATAATTACGTGATTACGATACAGAGTTGTCCATTTGACCATTTCGTATGGCCATTCACATAATTTTCAAAGTTTTTTGCCATTACCGACTTCTATTACCATTTCATGAGAGAAATATCTCGTGTAGTGGAAAAAGATAAATTTCTCGAGTAGGCAGCAATAACTTATTATAAATAGATACATTAATTTGTCGCAGTTCTAGACTGTATGATTTTCTAGATATATTATATGTATATGTACGACATAATATATAAGATAGCTACAAGATTCCATCGCCTTAGGTAAAAAAAGAAAAAGTTAGTAAAAGTATGCTTTATTGTCTATTGTATAAGAAAGCATAAGAAATATTCCAATATGTATAAACAAATATAAAGAAATATTGGTGACTTCTGCCAGACAATCAAGATACACTGGATTAAATTATGATGACAAAGCAAGGGATTTCTATAAAATCATTTATTGCTGGAACATAGCATAGCATGAATTGAGATTACATGATATTTAGTTAAATGTTACGGTCTGTTTATTATTATTTACATTAAATTATGTTTACATTATGTAAACAGTCTTTTGAAAAAAAAAATATTATTATTATTTTACTTTTACTCTCACGCGAGTGTGCAAAATAAATACATTTAAGTAATATAATATATATTTTTATTATTACTAATTATGATTTTTGTTTTATACACTTTTAGTACTTTTTATTTCTTGAAATCCAAACTTGAGTCTGTTGTGTGAAGAGTCTGTTTCAAAGCAATACCTCTTAATAAAACATGTTAAAAGTTATTGGCTCTCACCCAAATAGTTAATAATAAGTACGAAGATATAAGTGTGAAGTCTGCCAATCCGCACATGGCCAGCGTGGTGGACTATGGCCAAACCCTTCTCATATTGAGAGGAGACCCGTGCTCTGTAGTGAGCCGGCAATGGGTTGATCATGATGACGAAGATATAACTAAAGTACTTTAGATACTTAAAAACTTCTGACACATAGGCTCTAAGTAGCTATTCATAACACGATAGGTATACGAAACATGCTGAATTTACCTTATAAGTCAACTTTGATGTCTTAATATAGCACAGTAAACTATCCACCTGTTAATATCACATAAATATTTACTTCTGATATTATGTAAGCACTTCTACTCCGAACTATCTATCCGAATGTCTACTAAATATTCGAGAAATTACTCTTCACAATAATCTTAGATCTAAGATAAGTTCGGGCTATTTTATCCCCGTATAGAGGACGGGACTTAGTAAAACGACATATATGAAACTGTAGAAAAAGACACAACTTATTTTACCATATGTGTATAGGTCACATATAATAAAAGATTAGTCGACATCACAGGGGACCGAAGAGCTGCCAGCTACCTCGGACAAAGAATTAGTCTAGCAATTCAAAGGGGGAACGCTGCCAGTATCTTCGGAACCTTGCCTAAAGGGACTCCTTTTAATAATATATTTTAGTTATATATTTATTTATTTTTTAAGATTTTTAGTTTTAGCTTAATCTAAGTTTAATGTATATGGATGTATAATAAATTAACCCGTGAGATAAAAAAAAAAAATATAATAAAACTATTCATCCACCTACTGACATTTGGAAATAAATTTCCAGATCTATTTATATTTATCTGAACACACACTGATAGCGGGATGCATTCTACTACTAACGCCATCTGTGATAGCAACAAAAGTCACGATTTTCCCAGTAAGTTCTACAGTCAGCAGTTGGCGTAAACACTACTCACCTGATTTTCGAAATTACGCAGAATTGGACTTTTACTATTGCAATAATTATACCTATATTTCAAGTAGTTTACGTCATGTTTACGATTATATCGAGCCAGATTTGGTCGCGTTTCCGATTATGATAATAGATGGCATTTAGACCATCCTATGGGAACCCTTTTTTTGTCGTGGTGGAAAAGCTTTATGGCTACCTCCGTGCCTGGGCAGGACGGAGGTTATGTGGGACGCCCACCCATGGGTGGTATACCCGAACTAAAAACCACCACGGCATGCTCCTCTCGCTGGTTTTACCGGACGCCCGGGGGTTCCGTTGTATGCTTCCCGGACGAACGATCCTATAGGAGCCCTACATTTGTGCAGAGATAGAAACAGAGTAACTTGTTATCTAAAAGTTATTGTAAACATTTTAAAGTTAACGGTTACTGCTGTGTGGATACTAAAGTGCCCACAACGCTGGTGTTATGTCAATACCATACACAAGTAGCCGATCTCTTTTCGGCCCTTTCTTTAAGCCAAAAATAATGACAATGCGATGCTCTTTTATTCTTCTGTGAGCAAAAGATAAAGCAACAAACCAATACACACACTATACATTTTTTGTTATTGAAAAGGATTTTCTATCTTCATAATATCTCTTTTTTTATACACTACAAGTTAGCCCTTGACGGCAATCTCACCTGATGGTAAGTGATGATGCAGTCTAAGATGGTAGCGGGCTAACCTGTTAAGGGCATTTGGAGCTCCACATTTTTTAAATAAAATCTGCCCCTCTAAATAAATCTTCATTTGAAAAATATGGTAGGTTTAAGCACGAAGCTGTCTCTACTTGCCCGCTGCCCAAATTAAGTTTTTGACCATTTCATTTCTATTCTTTTAATTATTTTCAGTTTTAGTTCAGAATTCGATTACAACTAAAATTTGTCAACTCCTCCAGTTACACTTGCGCCCGCGCAAACCTTTGCTATCATTTGCGTATCGCAATTCGAATGCCGCGTACAAAATAAACGTTCACAGTTAATGCTTCTGCGTACTGCGACCCGTCAACTCCCACGAGCTCGCAGTCCGTGCGCCGCGCGCGTAACCGATGCCCGCGCCCTTAAAACGCGTGCAGCGTCCGAAAATGTGCAAATAACCTTTACCGTGCATCAAAAATGTCGTTGACCCCTGCCCCGAAATCCGCTGGGAAGCTTGTGAAGTGATATTACGTACAATAATGCCGGAGTGTCCCGAATCCTTCCCTTTCGCGATACCCATCATACGGTTCACCATGGAGGACGACAGACCAGCCAGTTCCGAGAGGCAGCAGACGAAGAAGATGTCTTTGCTTACGCCGGTGAAGATAGAAGTGCCGGACCCAGGTAGACGGTCGTCTGAGCCTACCAGATACTACATTCCACCGCAATGCAATAATAAGTTATCTCCAAGAGCCGCTAGAAAACATGATACGAGAAGGAAATCTAAAACCAATGTTGGAGGAGATTCCCCATGTAAAGAAACTTTTGGGCCTAAGCCGTGTAACTGCGAGGATTGTAGAGCATCAAGTCCTTTACCGCCTGGCTATGGACCGCCGACGATGTCGCCCGGCTATGATCAGATGAAGAGTTCCTTGTTAGAAGTTCCTTGGTCAGAAGACTATACGGAGGCGTCAAGTGACGATCTTAGCTCTGAATGGGATTCGGATGCGCCAGAGCCTGCCCCACCGCCTCGTCCCACACAAAAGGTAATTTACATATACCTACCTACTTTAATGTTTGCGCTGAATAAATTTAGATTATCAACGCTATTACAGTTGGATTTTCATAGTTGTTAATTCAAGTTCTCGATATTTCAGTCTAATAAAGTACCAAAAAATTTGACACTTTACACAACACAATTCATAATGTTAATTTGAATTGCAAATAATAAAACGTTACGTTCTTCAATTCGAAATGAATTTAATAAATACCTTATTAATATGCTGACATTTAAATGTTACACCCACTCGTGACTTACATTTTCGGTGATAAACAAGAAGTTGCCTTTCTACTTGAAAACCATATACTTTAAATTGAATCACAGAAGAAAAGAAAAATCGTCATAACAGTAGAGTAGAGTTCATGAAATAAGAATTGAGAATGAGTAGTAGAGGTACACAACTATCAAGCTAACAAAATCACTTTTCAAAAGCCTACTTGCAGTTTTATATAAAAAGTTAAGAGACAAACTTAATCCGTAGTGATTGGTCGTTGAAAGAAAAAGTGGATTGATAATAATTAAGAACCAGCTCGTGTACCGCAGTTGAGTTATTGAATTGGCTTATAGCGTTATAGGTAATAAATTATATTGGCGTTTAATAATTCTAGTATTTAGCAAGTAACCTAACCACTATGAGATTGGAATGAGAATATAGTTATGTAATCAGGAGCTGATCGAAAAAAAAAAAATATAGCCAAGCTCGTAAAGTATTTTCAAATTTAGACAAGGTTCCAAGAAAACGATAGCTCTCCTTTCTGATTTATTTGATTAACTCTTATTTTATATATCGGTAAATGATTAATAAAATCCAATAAGTGATGTGATATGTTGACAATAAATAAGTAACAATTGAACTACGTTAAACTCTATAGTCAATAACGACATCCATTTAGAAGCAATAAAATATCGTGACATGTCTAATCGCAATCACTAAGCACGCAAGGTTCATCTTATTTTTTAAACTTCTAACTTACTTGTCCACTGGGATTGGCTGGAAAGATCGCTATGCCTTACTGCTTTTTATATGTAGTGTATAATGCATTTTTGTTATTATTTTCTGTGGTATACGATAAACGAAATGATATATGAAATGCTGACAATAAATAAGTAGCAATTTAACTACGTTAAACTCTATAGTCAATAACGACATCCACTTAGAAGCAATATAATATTGTGACATGTCTAATCGCAATCACTAAGCACGCAAGGTTCGTCTTATTTTTTAAACTTCTAACTTACTTGTTTCCACTGGGGTTGGCTGGAAAGATCGCTATGCCTTACTGCTTTTTATATGTAGTGTATAATGCATTTTTGTTATTGTTTTCTGTGGTGTACGATAAACGTGATCATTTATTTTACTCCATTTCTAATGAGCTACTAACGAGATATGTAATTAGAGCTAATATATTTAAAATTTTCTATATTATTTTTCTTTGTTTCAACAAAGCTGCGTAATTTAAATTAATTATTTATGAACTAATTTGTGTTAATACTTCAACTGAAATTGATTTGATCCGTTTTTCTATTTCAACTAATTCCACATAGGAATTAATGGCGATTCGCTCTGTCGAATCAAAGACGAGTTTTTATTAGAATACTTGTTATCCTTCAGAGTTAGCATACATACTCCGCGAGTATAATTATCAAGATTCTTTCTAACCAAGTTTGCATGCGCTTATATTTATGTCAATGATGTCTTCTTTAACAGCTTCATGTTTATATCAAGGTCAAGTTTGTTTACTTTAAAAGTTAACCGTCTCGTCTATTACATAACCCCTGTCCAATGGGTCCCGTATTATAGTTTAATAACATTCAACTGTATTGTTGTTTACTACCGGTTCGTTAAAATTTAGAACGTACATTTCATTGATTTTCCTTGTTTGAGTTTCATTGTTATTAAACAATCAAAGCACCATTGAGAAATGTTTAGAAATATTCAATAATAATAATTATTATTATTATGATACAATACTATTGTATAAAAAAATATCAGAAAATTTATATGGAAATATCTAGGTATGTATGGAGAGTATTGGCTGTTGCAGCAGGATTGATAGATAAAATTCGGAAGTCAGTTGATCTTCATCATGATCAACCCATTGCCGGCTCACTACAGAGCACGGGTCTCCTCTCAATACGAGAAGGGTTTGGCCATAGTCCACCACGCTGGTCATGTGCGTGGCAGACTTCACACGCCTTTGAGAACAATATGGAGAATCCTCAGGCATGCAGGTTTTCCTTCGCCGTTGAAGCAAGTGTTTTTATAATTGCTTAAAATCGCACATAACTCTGAAACGTTAGTGCGTGCCCGGGTTCGAACCCCTGACCTCTGATTAAGAAGTGGACGTCCTAACTACTAGGCTATCACAGCTGTTTTTCACAGTTGATCTTATTTGCAATCAATTTTTACTGGATTGGACAGCAAATAAGGTCAAATGACTATATTTTAAGTGGCTTATTATTCCTCTTCATACAAAATTCATAACTAGACGGTTCTATTTGTATACTCATCGCAGATGTTATGAAGATGATAGATCTCCACTTGCTAACTATCACACAACGTAGTAATATCAGCAGTTAGCATCTATGTATTAATTGAAATAAATTATATATGGTTTAATATAGACTTCATATTGCATAATTAAAATTGAATACCAATTGGTTTTGACGCTATTTTTCCAATATGGCGACGTTAGCGTCAAAAATACGTGTCCGCTATATTAATACACGATAACAGCACGATACACAATACCTATTTTATGCCGTATCACACACGAATCTTTCAAATGAATCTACTATCTCTCTCACCAGTCGTTCCTTCATTACTGAAGATCGTGGTCCTGGTGTCCTTGCAACCTCGTGCGGATTAATTGTTTCCACCGGCTTCTATCAGAGGCTAGTCTTGCAATTCTGTTAAATTTGCACTTAGAGTCCCTCAGCTGGTCTGCCCATCTGGTTGGTAACCTCGCGATCTTTTGCCGTCTGTATTGCCTGTCACAATAAGTTTTTCTCGAGTATAATATCATCCCACGTCGCATGATGTGTCCGGAATAGGAGAGCAGTCGTTGGTAACATATGTAGGAAAGTCGTGTTTTTATCACTAGCTGAGTTAGGATGGACGTGTTTGTGCGCTTGGCTGTCCAAGGAATCCTCAACATGCGTCTCCAGCAACACATTTCTACTATATGGCTAAGCTAAGCTTGTTGTGGGCTTCTTCTTAAACCGGGGCGCGTTTGGAACCCTCATAGCTTTAGTTTTAAGTTTACGAATATAGTTATCACCATGAAATAACTACTATGTAAATTATTGACGCGTCAAAAGTGCCTTTTTAAGGACTATTTAAATAAAGATTATTTTGAATTTGAAAAAAAAAATATGACACTTCTAAAGGAACTATGGTAAAATGGCAACATCTAGATTTTTACGCAACATTGTACCGGGCCATAAATAAACAAAGTGCTCTCCAAATGTATCAATATTGGCAGTTGATCACATTTCATTGCTTTCACCGCGTACTTTTGTTGTTGCATTTACCGTTAGGCACCTAGCTATCTATTCCACTGTACTAGTGACCTCTTTTCGCACGCATCTCACGCATTACGAGTACTATTGTTTCATATGTTCAATTGATAACGTTATTATGGTCTTAATCGTTAAAGGTTTTGACGACCTCTGTGGCGCAGCGCGCGCGCTGTTGCATTATAAAATTGGAGGTCCTGGGTTCGATTCCCGGCTCTCGAGTCTGGTCTGGTGGGAGGCTGCGGCCGTGGCTAGTTACCACCCTACCGACAAAGGCGTGTCGCCAAGCGATTTAGCGTTCCGGCACGATGTCGTGTAGAAACCAATTAGGAGTATGGCTTTACCATACCCCAAACAGGTTAGCCCGCTACCATCTTAGACTGCATCATCACTTACCATCAGGTGAGATTGCCGTCAAGGGCTAACTTGTAGTGGTTAAAAAAAAAATCTACCGAATACTTTTAGTAAGTTTGTCTGCGACTTCAGTCTTCTTCTATGGTAATCTATGAGTTCTAAAGATTAGACTTTCTACTCTGTTTGAATGCGGGGTTATTGAGTAAAGTAATGAAACTCTTTACTGATTATATTCAGACGTAAGTTCAGTGAGAGTATCTAATAAAAAATTACTTTCAACTCCCGCTTTAACTTAGGGATTGAAACATATTGATAACAATAGATATCGGTTTTAAAACTGCTAATGATTACTTCCAATTAGGACGTTTTCTTGACCAAACCAATGTCGATCACAATAGAGTAGGAACTACATTCGATGATAATGAGGAGAGAGGCTTTTTACAGTCTAAATTAATTATTCGTGAAAATAACACTCAAAATTTACTCGAACTGAGGGGACCTGATTTTATTATTCGGAAATAATTATTGAAAGTAATAATGAGGCTACTTACGCAACTTTTGCTTGTCAACTCGATTATGGTTGCTTTATTGGCAATTATCGTACCATATTTATGTGAATGATATGTGGATATATATATATATATATACAATGATATACATATAATGAATACAATTTTTATTTTAAACAGCACTGTGTTGTAAACTATCATAGAGAAAGGTACCTGTCAAGGTTAGTACGTAGAAAATTATTGGGCCGACTTATTAAAAAAGATTTCATTTCTGTACCTAAAATTATCTAATTATTAAAATTAACTTGTAGTCTATTTATTGTAAAAAGGATTAATTTATTTATAACCTAAATTGTTATAGCAACAATGGACAATTAAACTTATAATGTGAAAATTTCATATTTATAGCTCTCATTGTTCGTGAGTTAAGTCTGCTGACAGACAGACAGCGAGCAGAGGCTGAGTAAAAAGGCCTGTTGGCACCCTTAACATGCTAAACCCTAAAAATAGTTTATACCAATTTTTTGAAAAGATATAGATATATGAAAAATACATTATTCATTAGTGATTTTAACATAGATGACTTGCAATTTGCATTTTATGCCCTTTTAGTAAAGGAAAATCCTTTGGGCATGAAATTCTAAAGACAGGAGTTGTGAAGGTCAATTTCCCCAAAAAAGCTAGTATAGTATAGTATAGTATCTATAGTTTGGCCATGAGTAGCAGTCTCGACTTACATTTAAACATATCCTTCATGACCCTGACGATCAGTTGACTACTGACAACACACTCGTACCACCTACCACACAATCATACACACCGTCTTCGCCGGGGTCCGAGGTCCCCACTATCTTACGTCTTCCGGACGAGGTCTCCATCCACGACCTCGGAGATGTACGAACCACTCACCGTCCGAACCCCCCGTTATTCCAAACGTCGGCTAAACCGAGGTTCGGCCTCAAAGGAGGCACCGTTGGGCATACGTTCCCTTAGTTTGTTCGAGCCCTAGGGCTCAAAATTTCTTCTGGCAAGGCTTCTTTCCGAAGCACGCCAAACAGCCCGGGCTGTTACGCTGTGGTAACCAATAGGGTTAGATCAGCTAATAGACAGCCCGAAAAAAAAAACAAAAACAATTTACATTTAAAGCGATGACATACAATCGATTATTACGTGGATCAGGTTACGTGTATGTATACGTGATTATGTGTTTGTATGTATGTTACACGCAATCATAATAACCAAGTTCCGCGGTTTAGACTACTGTTGTACTTGTATTGTATGAAGCTTCTCACGGTGACAAACTAATTTAGGAAATTACTTAGTAGCTGATGATCGCGTATTATCTCTGATACGTAGTAAGTAGGTACATTAATTATGAAGTTAGGTTCGTAAAGAGTATGACGTCCGATAGGTATACCTAATTTTTTTGATTTCATTTTACTAATGCTTTACAATCGTGGGAGGATTCCTTTCTGAAGACAAAAGATACATGCACAGAATTACATAAAGATTATGAAGTCATATGTTTTTTATGTGTATTTTTACTCCTTCACGCCGCAACTTTATTTTCTGAAGACAAAAGATACATGCACAGAATCACACTTATATTATAAAGTCACATGTTTTTATGTGTATATGTGTAGGTATAGTTTCTTCACATCGAAAATACAAAAGTAATTTGGTTAAATTTTTAAATAAAAATTACATATATTAATAAGATTATAGATTAGCTTAGATTAGATCAGAAATAAAGAGATCCGTAGAAGGACCAGAGTTTCCGACATAGCTCAGCGAGTTGCGAAGTTGAAGTGGCAATGGGCGGGGCACATAGCTCGGAGAACGGAGAATGGACGTTGGGGTCCCAAGGTGCTGGAATGGCGACCCCGACCGGTAAACGTAGCGTTGGTCGACCCCCAACTAGGTGGACAGATGACATAAGACGAGTCGCAGGGAGCCGCTGGAAGCAAGCGGCCCAAGACCGTGGCCATTGGAACTCCCTACAAAACCCCTATGTCCAGCAATAGACGTCAATCGGTTGAAATGATGATGATGATGATAGATTAGCTTATATACTCCGGATTAAAACATCGCGGGATCGATTATCACGGCACTTAGCAATTATTTATTATTTAGCTATTAGCTAATAACTATAGCTTTAGTGTGCCATAGCAATCCTACTCAAAATTAGTTTATATGTTATGGGAAAGGCAAAGCAGAAACGGTAATGGGAACGGTGAGATAATCTTCAATTAAATTAATTAAACGTTGCTTATTGCAAAGGATTTTTTTAAAGCCGGTATCTATCCAAACAACTCTCCGTTGAGACTGGTCTTGTATTGGTTTTTGTTTCGAGGGAAAACATTGTGAAAAACAGTACATAAATGGCCATTGCAATTATTGCAATTGTAAATAGTAATTATTATTAAGTCTCTAATATTTTTAAAATTGGTTAGTACAGTGTATCGATGGTGAATCATATGACATAAGTAAATAAATTATTGGCAGTACTTTTGTACTGTTTTAATTTTGTACCTACTCTTAATTTTACTGCCAAGTTGACGTTGAAGTGCACTGTGAAGGGTATCGAAGTACCTTTAAGTGATTAAATTCTTAAAGCAATGATCTGGAGAAGAACCAGAGTTACCGAAATTACACAGTGAATTACAAAGCTGAAGGTGCAATGGGGCACTGAGTGGAGGATCGAAGGAATTGGGTGATTACGATTTGAAAGAAGCATCTTTAATAGGTTGCGTCTTTCAGGATCAGACAGATGAGCAGGGGGTTGTAAGTAGTTGTTCGTCACGCAAGCAACGCAATACTGTAGAATGGACATTGAACTTTTTGTTAACATAGGAAACGTTAACAAAACTTTTTGTTAACATAGGAAATGTTAACAAAAAGACCTAACCTGCGTCTTCCATATTTCTTTAAAATGCTTTCACAATATTTTCTATATAGCACTGTTCTTAGAATTCCACGAAACAAGGAAGCTATAATCACGAGTATGAAGAAATTAAGGTAATAAAAGCGAGTGTAGTGTAATCAGATTCACACCGTGTACGCAATTAAAAACGCCTTTATTTAAATTAAGTTATGAGCAATACATTTTATGATCGCAGAAAATGCTGCCAGGGATTTCGTTCGCGCGGTTATTTTGATGCAAGAACTGACGGGTGTTTTGATTTGCAAGGGTGTTGACTTTTCCGGAATAAATAATAACAGATTCGTTCACCCGTTCTCGAGTGATTCAGTACATAGAAGTAACATCTTCACCGTCCGAACCCCCCCCCGTTATCCCAAACGTCGCCTAAGCCGAGGTTCGGCCTCACAGGAGGCGCCCTTAGGCAGACGTTCCCTTAGTTTCTTCGAGCCCTAAGGCTCAAAATTTTTTCTGGCAGAGCTTCTTTCCAAAGCTCGCCAAACAGCCCGGTTACGCTGTGGCAACCAATAGGGTTAGCAAAGCTAATAGAGAGTCCGAAAAAAAACAACAACAATTTACATTTAAAATGATGACTAGTTATGCATACAATCGCGTTTATTTTGATGCAAGAACTGACGGGTGTTTTGATTTGCAAGGGTGTTGACTTTTCCGGAATAAATAATAACAGATTCGTTCACCCGAGCTAGTGTGATTCAGTACATAGAAGTAACGACATCCAAACTTTCGCAATTATAATTATTCTAGATTACCATACGGCCTTGAGTTGGAACGTGTTTCGCCCATTGCTACGCCAAAAACTCAATTGTTAGGTATACGAGTATTATATTATGTTTTATTTGAGCTGCGATAGCCTAGTAGCTAGAGGTCGGAGGTTTGAACCCGGGCACCTGTAAGTTTTCGGAGTTATGTGCGGTTTTATGCAATTAAAATATCACTTGTTTCTACGGTGAAGGAAAACATCGCGAGGAATCAGACCTCCACTTAGGGTGACGTTGGGAATATTACTTGTTGAACTGGGAATTCAATGCTAACTACTCGACTAGCCTTCGTCGACGAACATACTGTTTATCGTTGGCTTGTGTGATCTACTTAAGAATAAGTATAATAAGAAGTTTCAATCCGCCGTTTAAAGTAAAAGGGCATCTATACAGTGCAATTTGACTTCATCATCATCATCATGATCAACCCATTACCGGCTCACTACAGAGCACGGGCCTCCTTTCAATATGAGAAGGGTTTGGCCATAGTCCACCACGCTGGCCATGTGCGGATTGGCAGACTTCACACGCCTTTGAGAACATTATGGAGAACTCTCAGGCGTGCAGGTTTCCTCGCGATGTTTTCCTTCACCGTTGAAGCAAGTGATATATTTTTTAATCTTTTTTTAAAACGCACATAACTCCGAAATGTTAGAGGTGCGTGCCCGGATTCAAACCGCCGACGTCTGATTAGGACGCCCTAACCACTAGGCTATCAGCGCTTCGTCAATTTGACTTGGGTCAGCCAAATTAATGGTTAAAAGGAGACAGATAGATGTCAGGTACATATTTACGTTTCGTGTTTCATTTGAACGAAAGATGTACATATCATACTCAGCTTATTAATGCCGCACTGTTGGGCACAGGCCTTCTCTCTCGCAGTTGCTCTAACTCTGTCTCTCCTATCGAAGAGTGACAGGTAGCGGAATATTTGACCCATACTATCATATAATACAAGTTCTCAGAAAATTATTACTACAACTAGGTATAAAGTACCTATGTATTTGCGGTTAATGTTCGTAATAATCACACCTCATTATTACGCGTTATTCATCAAATTGTGTAATGATTTTGAGAACTATACAGATATTTATTCGACTGACGCATTCGATTTAATTTTTGACGTCACAGTATTAAGTGTTTATAGTGAATTTTGGCTTCGTTCGCATTTCTGGTATTGCTTTGTTTACGTACACTGTGACACTTAAGCAAAGAAAGCGTGACTAATGCTGCGTTTATTGTGTATATTATCGTAAATTTTTTTTTTTTTTTATCCACTACAAGTTAGCCCTTGACGGCAATCTCACCTGATGGTAAGTGATGATGCAGTCTAAGATGGTAGCGGGCTAACCTGTGAGGGGTATGGTAAACCCATACTGCTATCGGTTTCTACGCGACATCGTGCCGGAACGCTAAATCGCTTGGCGACACGTCTTTGTCGGTAGGGTGGTAACTAGTCACGGCCGAAGCCTCCCACCAGACCAGACTCGAGCCGGGAATCGAACCCAGGACCTCCAACTGTATAATCTGACAGCGCGCGCGCTGCGCCACGGAGGTCGTCAAAACTTATAACTTATAACTTTAAAATTTATAACTTTGATTTTATACTTACAAACACTGTAATACATTCGAGTATATTAAACTGTGAAGAAGCTGTGACGGCCTAGTAGTTTGGGCGTCCGCCTCCTAATCACCCACTAGGCTATCACGGGCACGCACCTCTAACTTTTCAAAGTTACGTGCGTTTTTTAATCAATTAAAATATCACTTGCTTCAACGGTGAAGGAAAACATCGTGAGGAAACCTGCAAGCCTGAGAGTTTATAATATTCTCAAAGGCGTGTGAAGTCTGCCAATCCGCACACGGCCAGCGTGGTGGACTATGGCCAAACCCTTCTCATGTTGAGAGGAGACCAATGCTCTGTAGTTAGCCGGCGATGGGTTGATCATGATGATAATGATATTAAACTTAAATATAGATAAGTTAACTACTAGTTACTTTTAAGTAAACACAGCATAGTTAAAAATATATTAGAAACTTTATAGTACACCGTACTGACAAAGACGTGTTGCAATTTGCAAAGCGATTTACACGTCGCACGATGTCGCATAGAAACCAATTTAGGCGTGTAAGTTTACTATACCCCTAACAGGTTAGTCCGCTATCATCCTAGACTGCATCATCACTTACCACCAGGCGAGTTAACCGTCAAGGGTTAACTTGTAGTGTATATAAAAAAAGAACGATATCCTCCCAGGATATAGGAAATTAATTAGTAATTTGGATTCTCCACGCTACTATATTACGGGTTCACGTGCTTGATTGCATGATTTAATATTAGGTATATATTTTCACAAAACACAGTGGTTACTTTGTCGGCACATTTGAAATCACTTTGCGAAGTTAGCGTATTATCGTGATTCCAATTAATTTCTTATAAATCGATTATTTTTTTCCGTTACACAAAGACTGGCAAGTTTAAATTTGACCATAAATAATGACTCTTTACAGAACAACGCTCAAGTGATGAATCAAAAGGTTTTTTTGGTATTACTCTGTGTTGATACAGTTATGACTAATCAATTTCCATTTGGTCGCATAGTTAAAATCAGATTTGTATAAACCATTTATGCCTACCATACAATTACATAGTGACCAGACCTTTAGCCAATTCGTTAAAGATTTCATATAACATCTTATCTTTTTTCCCTAATATCTGCGGAAATAAAATAGTGTGATTGAATTTATTAATTTAATTTAGTGTGTATGAATTTTATACAAGAATTTATCAATAATTCGGAGGTCAATAGAATTAGGCAATATAGGGTTGACAATTTTTTGTAAAATTATCCAAAATAAGAATTTAAAAGGAAACTATTTTAACATATTTGTTACACATTTTTTTTACGTACAAATTTTGATATTTTATATCTAAATATTAAAATAAAATATTTTATATATAATTAATTATAAAGTTAGAGAACCTATCAAACACAAACTCTTCTTCTTCTCCTTCTTTAACTATCATCACTCACTATCTACCACTTCTTTTACTATCATATAACAATTTTGTAAATAAGATTTTTCTAGTTGGTAGAATAAGCTAACCCAAATATTATAAAGGTTTGATAGACGGACAAATAGTCTAACCGCACGAGAAAGGTATTTTTTGTAATTGCTACTTGTCTATAGCAACTCGTGCCGTATACTTTTCCTGATACCGGTTGCGTAGGCAGCGCAATATTAAATTCCTAGATTAAGATCTAGGTGCTAGATAAGATCTATGGTATCTCACTGTTATATAATAATAATATCTGTACTTACATAAACTAGATAACAAAAATACCAAACCTTACTTGTCTACCAAAATTTGTTCTGGGGTAATTTATTTCAGTTGCAAGTTAAACGTAGTAGGATGGTCATAGTGCAGAAATAATCGTTTTGTCAGAAGGGGCTTATTCGAACCCGTAGCCGAATATCTGGGTGCATAATAGTCATTACAAAATGTTATATTCTCATATAATCATTATCTCAAAATAAGAAAAATCCAATCACATTTACCCTCAGCCCTACTGCGGCGGAAAAATACAAAGGAGACAAAGGAATTAAGAGCTCAGACCAAAAATGCTTGTCCAATAATTAAAATAGTCTGGCATACCTTTCACCGAGCTATGATAGCCTAGTAGTTAGGACGTCTGCCTCCTTGTCACAGGTCGGGGGTTCGATCCCGCGCACACACCTCTGACTTTTCGTACGTTTTTAACCAAAAATATCACTTGTTTTAACGGTGAAGTAAAACATCACGAGGAAACCTTCATGCCTAAGAGTTCTCCATATTGTTCTCAAAGGCGTTATGAAGGCTTGTGAAGTGTACCAATGCACGTGGCCATCATCTCTCTCATATTGAAAGGAGACCCGTGCTCTGTAGTGAGCCGGCAATGGGCTGATCATGGTGATGATGAAGGGCACCTAGATGATACATATAACCTCTTCTTTGAACTGTTTCTTATTTATGTATAAAGTTAAATATAATAAAGTACACTCAATTATAGGTCTTACGCTAACATCTATAAAGGCTAACTTGTATTCACCATAAATCCATCTCATTTTAACACTAACATGAGCTTTGCAAAAACAAATTATGCTCTCTAGATATATTAAGTTTATTTATTTATTTATTGATTTCGTTGCATATTGTGTACACATACCCAGTTTGGGTGTTGCAACTTGGTCTGGAATCGACCGTAGTAGAGAGACCGATTTCATTTATTTTTACTTGCATCGTTTAAAAAATCGTTTACAGTGTAATAACACTTCTCCAACAAAAAATTCTTTAATACTGTGTAAAATTCATTTTCTTTTTCTAAGTTTCGTATGCAGTCTGGCAGACCATTATATATTTTCACAGACATTACGTAGGGACTACAGGTGTGGAGTTTTAGCTTTGATGGTGGGAGGGTTAGTTTGTTAGTATATTTTTCGGGAAATCGACGAGGTTTTTCTTCTTTTTTTTTATAAAAGATTTTTTTTGACAAATTTTTTTGAAAAGTTTTAAACTCCTAGACACCGTGAGTCCTAAAACAAGCTAAATAGCCTACCTTTTCCAAGTCTATTGCACAGTTATGCCAACATAAAGTACGAAAAGGAAGTCGCAGGAAAACATAAGAGTTGGTAAAAAATTAAGTTATAAATAAAACGCTATTTGCTGCTAGATAAGATCAAACATGGTCGTGATCGTAATTTTAACGGCGTATTATCGTTAATGCGATCCACCTGTCGTGAAACTGTACTCTTTGCAGTGACTAGGCACTACTCACTTATTTTGAACGGTTTAGTGCTGCAATTTCTTCATAAAGGTATAAAATGATAAATAGGGATGTTGAATCATTATTATATACTATGATATATGCAGTCTAGGATTGGTAACCTGTTTTTTTTTTTTTTTTTTTTTTTTTTTATATCCACTACAAGTTAGCCCTTGACGGCAATCCCACCTGATGGTAAGTGATGATGCAGTCTAAGATGGTAGCGGGCTAACCTGTTAGGGGTATGGTAAACCCACACTCCTAATTGGTTTCTACGCGACATCGTGCCGGAACGCTAAATCGCTTGGCGACACGTCTTTGTCGGTAGGGTGGTAACTAGCCACGGCCCAAGCCTCCCACCAGACCAGACTCGAGCCGGGAATCGAACCCAGGACCTCCAAGTTTATAATCCAACAGCGCGCGCGCTGCGCCACGGAGGTCGTCAAACATAGCAAACATAGCGGGGTATTATGGTAAACCCACACTCCGAATTGGTTTCTCCCACCCATAGGGTGGTAATCAGCCACGGTCTTAGCCCATCCACCAGACCAGACTCGAGTCAGGAATCGAGCCCAGGACCTTCATCTTTATGCGACGATGCATGCACTGCGCCACGGAGGTCGTCAAATCGTTATTTTATTAATAGATAGAATATACTAAATATTAATGGGTATTTAATTTATGCATTGAACAAGGACTCCTCCCATGTTCCATATCAAATCTGGATCATCTCTTGTAATCAATGTGTCAAAACACACTTGTTACAGTCAGGTTAATAAACAATTGATGCAATTCTGACGTAGTTTTTTGTCTCTACTTTCACCTCTAATCGAATCGTCATATTTGGAATAATAAATAAATAGATTGTTTTTTTCGTTAGAATCTATCGTACTAAATGATGATGGATCCCAAAATATAGACTTTTAAAAATAAATTATGAATTAAGTGTTTTTTGCTTTGTTTAAGTGATTTATGTTATGCGTATTAATATTTCATTTAATTAAAATATTAAATTCTAGACTTGTAGCATTTTGCTTATACTCTAGTGGATAAATTAAATTAATGTTAAAAATATTTATGCCAACATTAGTAGGGATAAGAAAAATTCTTATAGTGTAGCAGTTTATAATGATAATTATAATACGTCATATGACATTGATAACCCGCGACGCCCGTCTGGCGCGTTGTCACAATTCAAGACGCTTGCATAATTAAACCAATTTAATCTATGTGGACCAGACGGAATAATGTAACAGGATGTCCCCGCTGGTGCTACCAAAAATTATAATATTGGGAGTGTAATGATATCAATTTAAATTCTTCTAATAATATCATCATCAACTTCATGATTCCTGATAACTGATTCGTTGCGACTTATATACGAGTGATTTTAAATGAATCAATAAATGCATACTATCTCTTTACACCGTGCAAATTTACCTTAAAAATCAGAATGCTCAATACGTCTAATATGGTGGCTTCAACGCTGCATCAGTTTCTTTACCGCTTAAGGCATAAAAACTAGTTGCATAAAAACGAGAGTTTTCCACCCATCTACTCGGACACGAATAAAAGTGAACATTATCAGTGTACCTGCTTAGAGAAGTGTCATACCCTCGTACAGAAGATAGATTATAATATTATGCTTTCATATTAGTAGAAGAAGGATATTTTTTTTTTCAAAACGCACATAACTCCGAAAAGTTAGAAGTGCGTGCCCGGATTCGAACCGCCGACCTCTCATTAGGAGGCTGACACCCTAACCACTAGGCTATCACCGCTTCTGTATTAGTTAGTCACTATAAAGCATTCTTGTTACACAGATAAAGAATAGGATAGGTAGTAGGTATTACGAATTGTTCCAGAAGTGCCGCCTGTTTGAAGTACATTTTGGGTATGCTTATTTCGAAAACAAATAAAGCTTTTTGTTTGTTGATACACATCAGAGTTTTGGTATTCCGTTAACAATGTTCTGTGTGATAACTCATTGCAGATCTGAGTCATGTTGTGTAAAGCAAGCGATGTTAACAACGTGGGCGTTCAGTTTTTAACAATCTCACGTTAATTGTCTACAGACTCTAACAAGTGTGTTAAACAGTTTGTTTTTCTCCGAATGCTGTTACATTGTACTGTTACATTCGTCTGTTATATCGCATCGTTATTTTGATATCTGTTCCGATTGTATTTACAAAGCCAAACATCGTTAAGGTATCACAAAACTAGACATCATGATTAACCCATTGTCGGCTCACTACAGAGCACGGGTCTCCTTTCAATATGAGAAGGGTTTGGCCGTAGTCCACCAAAGTGGCCATGTGCAGATTGGCAGACTTCACACGCCTTCGCGAACATTATGTAGAACTCTCAGGCATGCAGGTTTCCTCACGATGTTTTCCTTCACCGTTGAAGCAAGTGATATTTGAATTGCTTAAAAACTCACATAGCTCCGAAAGTTGAGGTGCGTGCCTGGGTTCGAACCCCCGACCTGTGATTATGAGGTGGATTGCCTAACCACTAGGCTATCATAGCTTGACAAACTAGGCATACCTTTACCAAATAACAATACGTAATGAACCGCGAGGTTGGAAGTCTAATCCTATCTCTCTCTCCAGTCGTTCCTTCATTACTGAAGATCGTGGTCCTGGTGTCCTTTCAACCTCGTGCGGATTAATTGCTTCCACCGGCTTCTACCGGAGGCTAGTCTTGCAATCTAATCCTATAGGCACATTCATAACAAACGAGTACAATATGAGTACATTCAAAACAATGGTAATTTTTTTTTGCGGACTGTCTATTAGCTGTGCTAACCCTATTGGTTGCCACAGCGTAACCGGGCTGTTTGGGTAGCTTCGGAAAGAAGCTTTGCCAGAAGCTTTGCCAAGTCTGCGTAAGGGCGCCTCCTGTGAGGCCGAAGAAGGTGTGTAGCGTATGATTGTGTGGTAGGTGGTACGAGTATGTTTTCAGTAGTCATCTGATCGTCAGGATCATGAAGGATATGTTTAGGTCTCCTCTTTCGGACAGGAGCGCTTAGGTCGAGGGAGTAATAAGAGGCCGCAACTTTGTGAGGATTGCGGTGTCGGATTGACAATGGTAAAGCAGCATCTTCTAGACTAACGTACATATAACGTACATAGCCCTTATTTACATTACTACAAGTTAGCTCTTGCAATCTCACGTGATGATGCCGTCTAAAATGGTACTAGGGTAATTTGTTAGGGGTATGGCAGTTTTTTGAACCCATACTCCTAATTTGCTTGCTTCTGCCGGAGTGCAAAATCGCTTGGAGGGGGTTTTTTACCGGTATGGTGATAAGCGATGGCTGACGTCTTCGACTAAACCAGACCACCAGGAACCAACACACCAGGAAAATTCATAAATAATAAAGTTCTAAATTATCTCTGCCGGTGATCGAACCTGAGACCTCCCACTTTTAGGAGCACAGCGCTCAACACAGCGCCAAGAAGGTTTCAACGAACTCTCGATAAAACTTGGCTACATCGTCACTCACCATCGTGGTGAGATTACAGTTAAGCAAGATCTTTAGCTGCATCATCTCGTACCAAAAGGTGGGATTGCAGTCGAGGGCTCACCTGTAGTGGAATAATGAATATTGGTTTCACCTGACATTCAGATCGTATATGGAGAATTCCGTTCTTAGAATCGATGATGATAATAGGTTTAAGACGACGCCCTACTCCTATTCGAAAGTCTATAGCTGACGCACGTGAGACGGGTGGAGTGTAAAAAAAATCACAAAGTAAGCTGATTTAATAAAAAAAGCTTTTAGATTAAAGAGTAGCAATAAAATTAACCACTTATTTATTACTACGTACAAATGCCTACGTACGAATGTGAAAATTCCTTATTATGTTGGTATCTGGACTTTGTTGGAGACAGAAAAAATCGTAGTTCGAGAAGTTTTTTCGGTAATTTCATGACGCAGTTAAAATTATTGCGTTGTCATAAGGTTATTGTACGTTTCGTTTGTGTTATTGGGGTTCACGTGTAAATTGCGTTGCCTTCTAAGGGAACACAAAGGGCGGGTCTGCGTTAAGGGACGGTCTTCTTCACAGTGCTTAACGGTGAGACGACCTATTATGATGTTGATGAACCAACATCAGCCTTATGATGGCAGCTGTAATGAGATCTGGGCGATAGGATGGTATCGGAGTTAGGAAATTGGTAATATACACTCGGGATTCGGAGCCCACGGTAGCTCGTGGATCTTAGACATTTTCAAGGACATGTGATAAAGCCAGCGAACTCACATTGGTGCAACGTGGTGGGTCAATTCTTTAAATACCCCTCTCTGATGAGAGAAGGTCGGTATTTCATCTGTAATGTATTAGATATAATAAGTTTTACTATCTGTTTTGAAGTTGAGTTAATGTAATAATAATATGTAATTAAAAGTTAATCTATCTTTCCATACTAATCGTAGTCAATTTTTAACCACAATTTGGGACAAAATTTGAACGGGATTGGTAGTTGGTTGGAAGTGTTCTAATGGCTGTTGATAGAACCAATGTAGGATGAGCATAATATGAAGATAATGTTTATTGCTGGTAGGAAGGTAGGTTTATTAAATTCCTTTTTTATTTAAAAGTAATCATATTTAATAGTACTGACAACAAAATATTTACGCCTGTATTTACCATGAGTATTAACAATACACTCTGTATTGTTTAGTATTGTGTATTAATAAATGGTGGGTTTAAATGATCGAAATGCCTTAATTAACAAAATGCTATACTCGTACCTAAATTCGACTAAACAAAACATTTACGACTCTTTCTAGAAACGATAATTCCATTCCAAGTTATACGGCATCAGGGAAATTACAGTTAGTACCTACTTTAATTTGTTAAATAAAACAATATTTACTTAAAACTAACTCCTTCGGCATGCATCTTCCTCGGTACTTTTATCTCGGGCCCAAAGCTCGACCTTCCAAATTACTTCCGGGCTACGGCCTTGAAAAAAAACGCTAGATATTTTAGAAACTCTAATAAATAAATGAACCTTAACTGTGATTATAATATTATGACCAATGATTAATATAAACCTGTACCTACGTCATATCATACGTCAACAATGGTAGTGGTGTTTCAAAACACAATATTATCAGGAGCACTCTCATCAGGTAGTACGAAAAAAGCTTTTATAGCTATTCCGTGACAATACTTTATTAGCCTGACGCATTCTTTTACTTTGTGTTGCTTAGTAATAATTTGTTTAAAGTATTTTATTTCGTCAATATTACCTATTATAATATTATCTTCAGCTTACGCATTCTCATATTATATTTTAAACACCTCAAGGCATATTCTTTAGGCATATTTTTTCTATTTTAGGCTGCGTCATTCCTTGGCAACCGGCGTCATGCCTTTCATCATTAATGAACTGGATATTCAGTCTAAAAAGAACTTGGCCCTCCGTCTTTGGAACATGTGTCTCTTTTTTATTGATGATCATCTTAAGTTTACTATTATTAACACTTAGGTACCTACCTGATTGTTGAAGAACACAGCCAAACCACTGAACACATTAAATCACAGTATTTTCAATAATTTCAAACAGCAATTATAACATTGCCACTTGTTTACAACAACAAAACTAAGTAATGACACGAATTTATAATATATGTAGGGATAAATCATTGCAAGATGTATTAGACATTCGACCATAACTGATAAAGAATAAAGCCGTATTTCGTATCGTATCGTATTAGTAAAAATACTAAGCGTTGTAGCGGTAAGTCATATACCGCTCATTGGCTTAGAACACGACGTGCGTAAACGCTCCTGTTTTTTAAAAGATTTGGCGGTATTCAAATATACGACTGGTTGCCTACGTATTATTGATATACCTCTAATATCCTTAGAAATTTAAGGTAAAACTGAGATAGGAAAAACTTTCATAACGTTTTTTTATACCTTTTGAGTGACATACCGTTATAAGGCTTAGTTCAATAGATACGTATTTTTCTAAGCTATCCGATGCCATAAAAATCAAATTTTCGATTTTTTTTTGAGATACCGCTTTTGCGCTTAGTAGGGCAGTATAGTATTCGTTACTAATTCTAATTTTAATATTAATATTTTATTGCTTTTACGAATGTAATATAATTATTATATATTAACATAGACACAAAATTCGGGAGTGAATTTTTACTCGCGGAAACTTTTTAAAAATATTTATCATCATCATCATCATCATCATGATCAACCCATTACCGGCACACTACAGAGCACGGGTCTCCTCTCAATATGAGAAGGGTTTGGCCATAGTCCATCACGCTGGCCATGTGCGGATTGGCGGACTTCACACGCCTTTGAGAACATTATGAAGAACTCTCAGACGTGCAGGATCACGATGTTTTCCTTCACCGTTGAAGCAAGTGATATTTTAATTTTTTTTTAATATTGATAATCGTTAAATACAGCTGCGTTCAGGCAAAGAATAGGTTTCGGGATTGAGGCCTCTCGGGTAAAGCTGCTTTCATTGCTCGAAACATTTGGAACAACATTTCAAGCAAAGACCTCAGTGAAGCTTAGGAGAAAGTGCATATGACAGTAGATCCTCTATAGTTTTCTGATGGAGTTTGACGTGATTTTTGTTATATCATTTTAGTGAAAAATAATGGAGAGCGCTTTAAGTGCTTTCCGAGGAACAGGGGTCACCAAAGTTAACCCTTCAAAGCCTATTACTAATATGCTGGGCATAGACTTTATGAAGTAGAAGATTTTATAAAATTAAACCAACATTTTGCTAGGTACTATTCGGGTTGAAGCTGTGATAGCCTAGTGGTTAGGACGTCAGCCTCCTAATCAGAGGTCCGGGGTATGAACCCGGGCACGCACCTATAACTTTTCGGAGTTATGTGCGTTTTTAAGCAATTAAAATATCATTTGCTTCAACGGTGAAGGAAACATCGTGAGGAAACTTGCACGACTGAGAGTTCTCCATAATGTTCTCAAAGGCGTGTGAAGGCTGCCAAGCCGCACAGCGTGGTGGACTATGGCCAAACCCTTCTCATATTGAGAGGAGACCCGTGCTCTGTAGTGAGCCGAGAATGGGTTGGTCATACTAATGAACAGGCGTGTATTCCCACATAATAAACTTCACTATACCAACAAGGCAGTTAAGTCTCTACGGGAACATACACGTGAATCCATTGAAGCGACCACCTACTTGGCGGCCATTCTTGATACCTACCCAAGAACAATACAAAGTGTGACATAAATAATAAATACGTAATTAGAAGCGCACGGTTAGCATATTTGCGTATATTAGAATTTTAATTCTATTTATAGGCCGCATTAGTGGTCTCGCATAACCAGTTATAGAGTTAATGGAGGAATCTTAAAAGGAAGGGGTTATATTATGTTTTCGGCTACATTTTCATTTGGATTCTAATAGGTACTTACTTGAATTTTATTACATCCTGCCTGAGGTCTAGACTAGAAATTTAAAACCATGTTCCGGAGGTAATCAATCAATATCACCAGGTTAGGATTAGTAGTCAGTTAAAGGCTGGCCAATGAAATCCGTTGATCACCTAGCATCTCAAACTGAGTTCTAAACTTTAATGTAAAGTATGCAAACTTAAGAAAATGTTAAAATTCGACAATCTTATGTTCCGTTATGTGGAGACAAGACAAAACTGTCTCATAATAATATTAAGTAAAATTTAAACAAACACAGTACCAAGTTCATTAATAGGATCGCTTTATATTCATAACTGGTAGATTTAATTCATTTTAGATCTAAGATTTATGTGTATTTGAATCGGCCCCAATGTATTGCAGTTCCAATTTTCAAAATCAATATAAAACAATTTACACCCAGTTGTTTTTTTTAAATATTTTATGTTGATTTATTGTACTTACTGCATCATCATGCATCAGCTCATGGACTCTTTGATAAATATATTGATTTCGAAAAAAAACTACTGCTAAGTTAAACCGTTTTTATATTTCTTACCTGTAATTTTAACATAAGCTATCAAACATTATGCGTTCTTTTGATTTGGGATTTTAGTAGTTTGTTTTTAATTTTATGATCTGTTATAAGATTATGATATGTAATAAGAACAATCAATGACCGTTCTAAGAATGGGCAAAAGAATTATAATAATTGCCCACTTGACCTAGTTACCCCACTATGAAATTTCGAAAGTAAATTTTTTTTTATTATTTCACAATAAAATAGACCATAACTATTTATAACCTTAACCATAATTTTATAACATGATAAGCTGTTACCTTTATGTATGAGAAGTTCTGAACGACGAGAGAACGTACAATATAAAAATGACGCTGATGAACAGAAAACCTCCTGCCTCGTTTTTTCCAATTTACCATTTTAGTACAGCACCCTAAAAAACTTACACAAACGCCACATATATATTTTTTTTATACACTACAAGTTAGCCCTTGACGGCTATCTCACCTGGTGGTAAGTGATGATGCAGTCTAGGATGGTAGCGGGCTAACCTGTTAGGAGTATGGTAATCCCACGCTCCTAATTGGTTTCTACGCGACATCGTGCCGGAACGCTAAAATCGCTTGGCGACACGTCTTTGTCGGTAGGGTGGTAACTAGCCACGGCCGAAGCCTCCCACCAGACCATACTCGAGCCGGGAATCGAACCCAGGACCTCCAACTTTATAATGCGACAGCGCACGCACTGCGCCACGGAGGTCGTCAAAAAACTCGTATAGATAACAGAAAACTCGTATAGACAATTAAACTATTTCCAGCGCTCATTATGTAGGTCCGATAAGTTTAAGAGTGAGATACGGCAATGCGCGAGTACAGACGTCATTGTTAACCTTCCAACGTCATTGTAATGAAGTAGTCGATCAGCAGGCATTAGGCTAATGATGGTCAGTACTCAGTGACAGTCATTCCTCTGGCATTAATTGATTCGTGAGTAGATTATGTAATCTGTTCTGTGGTTTTACCTCTTGACTAATATGGTTGACCATTAAACATCAATCTACAATTAGGCCACACTTTTCATCAGGGCCCGAATTTCCTAGTACATTTTAATTGGGCAATTTTAATTTGTGACGTTTAGATTTTCATAGTTTATGACGTGCTTATATATAAACATCCAGAATTGCAGAAATGTGCATCATTTGCCAGATCAGGCAAAGATTTATTTTCATTTTTGTTCTGTTGGCTACTTTCTTTGTTATAAAAAGTTATAGTTATAGTTCATTATATTACGTACGTAACAATTTGGTGTTGACTTGTCGGATGTCGATAAAAATGTTTTGGGTCAATCGGAACTCATTATCTTTGCTTCGTATATCTCATTACATGTTACAGCGCTGATCAAATTTAATAATATTCACTGTAAAGTACTGTGCCTGAATGCATTCATAATCACCTTCTTTCCCATTGTTTGAAATTTCTATGTCTCGTGCCGCCAGTTATTTCATCCTTCGGTTGGATATAATGATCTCTTTCAGAAATTTCGTTATATAATATTAATCACAAATTATTTTGATATTTTTTATATCTTTAGCTAGTCGATTTCTGCGACTTCGTCCGCGTAGATTCATCATCATCATGATCAACCCATTACCGGCTCACTACAGAGCACGGGTCTCCTCTTAATATGAGAAGGGTTTGGCTATAGTCCACCACGCTGGCCATGTGCGGATTAGCAGACTTCACACGCCTTTGAGAACATTATGGAGAATTCTCAGGCGTGCAGGTTTCCTCACGATGTTTTCCCTCACCGTTGAAGCAAGTGATGTTTTAATTGTTTAAAAACGCACATAGCTCCGAAAAGTTAGAGGTGCGTGCCAGGATTCGAACCGCCGACCTCTGATTAGGAGGCTGACGCCCTAACCACTAGGCTATCACCGCTTCTCCTCTTAAATACTCGTTTCAAATACTCATATGGAATAATCCACGTTTGTATTTGAAGATTATTATCTCGTAGCTCATCCCTGTTCCCATTTCTATTTTCGCACCCTTTTCCAAGATATGTCGAATTTCAGGGAAGTGTGCTATGGCAAACTGAATTTATAGTAATAGTTTATCGACGTGAAATTCAGTTTTTCTTAAATCTCGCGGAAAATGTTCCGGAAAATATAAAGGGATAAAAAGTATCCTATGTCAGTCTCCTGGTTATAATCTACCTCCCAACTAATTTTCAGCCAAATCGGTTCAGCCCTTCTTGAGTTATAAATAATGTAACTAACACGGCTTTCTTTTATGTATAGATGAGATTGTATTGCTTTTCAAATTCAAATTCAAATAATCTTTATTCAAATAGTCTTTTAAAAGGTGCTTTTGACGCCTCAATAATTTACATAGTAGCGATTTGATGGTGATAACTACATTCGTAAACTTAAAACTAAAGCTATGAAGGTTCCAAACGCGCCCCGGTCTAAGAAGAAGCCCACAACAAACTTTACTTATTTTTTATCACATTAATGTGTCATAGTCTATTGATTTTTATTTCTTAATAACCAAGACAAGAAACCTAGGTTCATATTTTGCAAAAGGTACTAAGCTTTTAATAACCAAGTCTTCGTATTCTGTGGTCCAACATGCCAGCTACGTCAAGAATTTTTGCACAATTATTTTTGCACTTTACGACCTTTACCCTTTTCTGTGAATGTTTTTTTCGATGAAATAACCGCCTTTGCTTATCATACATAAATGCGGCAGTAAAGACAGGTATTGGTTGAAATTGAGTTGAAAGACTTGCTTGGTGGCATTGCAGTAATTATTTATTTTTCTAATGGTCAGCAGACCCATGCTGTCTGTCTTGTGAACAGACATCTTGAAGGGACCGGTTTAGCAACCGATGTGGCTGTACCAATTAAAGCTTAGTATCTATACATGTGGAATACTTTTGCTACTCAAAATGACTTTTATTCATGATTAATCCATTACCGGCTCACTACAGATTACGGGTCTCCTCTCAGTATGAGAAGGGTTTGGCCATAGTCCACCACGCTGGCCATGTGCGGATTGGCAGACTTCACACGCCTTTAAGAACATTATGGAGAATACTCAGGCATGCCGATTTCCTCACGATGTTTTCCTTCACCGTTGAAGCAAGTGATATTTAATTTTTTTTTAAACCGCACATCGCTCCGAAAAGTGTGAGGTGCGTGCCTGGATTCGAACTGCCGACCTCTGATTAAGAGGTGGATGTCCTAGCCACTAGGCTATCACAGTTTGTTAACTTTTATTCGTGCTTCTAAAAATATAACGAAGTCTGAGAGCGTATCCTTAACTTCATTGTAGGTGCCATTAATCAACATCACATGAGGGTATTCATGAAGTAGTGAATGTAGGTAACTTACTAGAAGTTTGACTTTGTGGCATAAATTAGTACATTAGATAAGTAACTTTAACTTCAAATGCTGTGTTTGAAACAAAGATCCGGCAAGCTGTTCTTAATATTGTCGAGGATTTGTTTTATCTAACAAACGCCGCCTCGTATAAATTATAGCCATGATGCGTAACTAGATTGACAATGTCATCATTTTCACTACGTTCATCGTGGAAAAGGAAACGAATATTATTGGACCTGCCAACTAAGTTTAAGAGAATTGTTTACAAAAAAATTGACCTGGGCAGATGACAAATATAATAATCGTTTCTATTTATTTACCCACTTGCCTCATTGATTAGCTGTTGTTAAGTTATAAACGTCTTATGTCAAATTCTTATGTCTTATGTCAAATTACTGATGACAGAAAGATAATTCACCCGCTACACACATTAAGCAAGTTAATCTAATTCAAAAATTCTAGATTGAATTTAGTTGTTTTGTCCTTTTCCTACCTTTCCTTGTCGACAAGGATGGCGCTATTAAATTCAATCTGGTTATTGGAGTTTTCGGATTAGATTGATTATTAATAACTGGCGTTAGTTGTTACGTCAAACAATAACAGTTATGTTTGATATTTATGAGTTTGTCTGATTGCAAGTGCAGCATCTAATGCGCTGTTCATAGATTGTTTTTATATATCTGTCGGCTTCTTTCAAAAAGGTTCGTCGAGATTTTAGTGATAAGGTAGGTCGTTTAGATTTTATGTTATGTATTGTTTTCTTTCCACTTTTCTTTTGTTTCAATGTGCAATAAAATTGTTTCAATAAATAAATCAATAATATCTCAGTTAACATAAATCAATACATCGTTTTTACTTCAGTGTGTACAAGCCTTTCGGTTTTCGATACGTATCTCACATTACAGATCGTTGCGGCCCATTTGAGTCAGCTTTGATGTCAAACGATTAGGTTTACGAGGAAATCATTATTAAACGATACTTTGTATGTGGCGTTTTGTAAGCTTAGCGGCGGCTCGCTTAACCACATATTTGGGTGACTTAGTAAACACTTCCTTTGAGGTCTTCGAGTGGTTTGCGGTTGAAGCGGCTTTAAGATTTGTTTATGATGTGTAGACAGATAAATACTTGATTATTTATAGACATACTGATTTCATTTACTACCTAACTCGGTAGTTAGTTAGTATCGTTTCATGAACAACCAATTTTGAGTTTAGTTTGAAACACCGTTTGAACGCCACACGTGTTTTGCAATACAGAGAATTCACCCGCCACGACTTAATCCTATTGTAATAACAATAGGATTTAGTCGTAATGACGGTCTCAAGTGGAAAGACGCCAGTTAATATTGAATGTACTATACAAATAAATTTTAAATAAAACATAAATTTTTTAAACTTGACTTGCTTTCTGGGACATCATAATGGTTTTAGAAGCACGAATAAAAGTAATTTTGAGTATCAAAGTATTCTACATGTATAGATCATCATGATCAACCAATTCTCGGCTCACTACAGAGCACGGGTCTCCTCTCAATATGAGAAGGGTTTGGCCATAGTCCACCACGCTGGCCATGTGCGGATTGGCAGACTTCACACGTCTTTGAGAACATTATGGAGAACTCTTAGGCGTGCGTGTTTCCTCACGATGTTTCTCCTTCACCCTTGAGTATCGGTTTACAGATCACTTAATAGAGATCTCTTTTATTGAATAGGTCACCAAATTATGTACTTGGTATTTGATGTATTGTTTTTTTCGGTTTCTTTACTTTGGTGTAGTGTACATTTAAAATGTATTCATTGGTTCATACCTATATCTTTTAAAACGTAGTCTTCGTCACTTACAGAATCTTTCCTATACAATTTTGTACTCTTAGTTTTTTGTATTTATTTAATGGTTTGCGTGTACTAAATTACTCAATCTTCTTCAGATATAAACATATTGCTTGAGTTTCGTAATATATAGCTCGAGTATAAATGGGTTAGCCAATCTATAAACATTCACGGGGTAGTAGGTATTAATTAACTAATTAATTTATTTATTTGGACAATTTCAATCGACGTATGTTATATGCAATAAATCAATACTTAATTAAGATGTCAAAAAAATTAAACTCTTTTAGTTTATTAGTCAAATTCAAATTGGTGTTTGAATGATGATAGCTCATTGAATTACCTTTTCATTTGAATTATTAACTCAATTAATTATCATTAAAACTGAGCAGGGAACGAAATGTTTCCATAACAAAACAAACGTGTGACTGCGCATGGAAGATTTCATTCGAGTCTTAAAGCTTTTACATATTAAGATACGATTAACAGTATCCGGTACAGCAATATTTTAAAGATTTTGGATTTAAAGAATACGATAATATTTAGAGTTTACAATATATACGATACGATACGAATAGCAAGAGGGCTTAAAACTGTCTATATAAATAGAAAACAGTACAAATCTGAATTTAAAATTTTAACGGATTAGTGATAAATACTCAATAATGTCCCACGCGCATGTATAATTATTTGATAAAATTTTTAAATTTTAAATTATGTCGTGTGATAGAATTTGCGAATTGGGAAGCTGTAGGTATCTAAATAAAATAAGCTAGATTCTAGTCTCAAGTTTGCCCTTTTATTGTGGGTTATTGTTTTCAGATTGTCATCATTATTCTTACAACCTAATTATTTACAGCAACAAATAAATATGGTTTATAATAGTTTATACTCCTACAATTTATCTTCTTGTAAATTTTAAATTTAACATTAAATTTTAAAACTTTACATGCGGTGAAGTGGGTGATAGCGAGACATGAAAAAGAAATCGGCATCGTATCGTTCGCGTCGCTTGTTAATATGGTCATTGACGTCAGTTATGGCCTAGATTGCTATGCTCTAACGTCTGTGGTAATGTGTAAATACGGCGACAAATATTTACTCGAAATATTTGGATTGGTTTAAATATAGAAAGTAAATTCTTGTCTCTTGATGATCGCAAGAAAATCATGCATCCTACTACTCCTAATAAACGAGTCCTTGTATGTCGAGTCGAGTGATAGCCTTGTGGGAAGCTGTGATAGCCTTGTGGTTAGCACATCCGCCTCCTAATTAGAGGTCGGCGGTTCGATCTCAGGCACGCACCACTAACTTTTCGGAGTTATGTGTGCTTCAACGGTGAAGGAAAACTATAATGTTCTCAAAGGCGCGTGAAGTCTGCTACACCAACGTGGCCAGCCGGGTAGACTCCGGCCAAACCCTTCTCATGTTGAGAGGAGACCCGTGCTCTGTAGTGAGCCGTGGCTTGATCATAATAAAGTAGAGGAGCGTCCTCATGCCGGAAATTTACCGAGTCAAAGAGTATTTTTCTCTCCACTACAATTTAGCCCTTGACGATAATCTCACCTGATGGTAAGTGATGATGCAGTCTAAGATGGTAGCGGGCTAACCTGTTAGGTAAACCCAAATTCCTGATTAGTTTCTACGCGGCATCGTGCCGCACGTTTAATTGCTTGGCGAAACGTCTTTACCGTAGAGTGGTGACTAGCCACGGCCGATTCTTCTCAGACCAGACTCGAACCGGGAATCGAACCTAGGACTGTCGTCCTAGGTCGTCAAAACTTACTGTCTGAAAATGGTTTCATCTACCCCGGTGATACATCCCGTACATGAAATAAAAGTGACGATAGTATAATATTATCACCCAAGATAAATATAATATTATCATTTTCGGATATATGTACATATTACATGTAATGTAAGTACAAATATGAATGTACAACAAAGTTTTTGCAGCTACAACACAACATTCTACCAGATCTTCAAATATGTAATGAGCATTTAATATTTACTATACTTCTGTTAATAAGGCGAATGTAAAGTCTCGGAATTTTCCAATAGATACGAATTACATACAAAATAATGCACTAAATTTTTTTTGCGAAACATTCTCTGCCCGTTTATCGTTCTGTCGTTTCAAGCAAGCTTCTTTGCTATCTTGATTAAGAAGCTGTCTGGGCTGCGGTCGATTGCACAAGTGTTCCCGTGACCCAGCCACCAGGCGACGCGAAGGAACATCGCTGGGTTTTAGTGGGTATTCTGGTCGCCAGTCTGGCCGCCAGGGAGTCCCACATACCCCGTCGGAAGCGGTGCAGTCTTGCCTGCATCGCTTCCGGAGGGGATGCGTAAACGCATTTCCCAGCGGAAAAAAAAAAGAAAAAAAATGTTGATTAAGAAAGTTAATAGAAACAAGTACAGTTTTCTTGACACTCTGTTATTTTTTACAAGCCGTTAATATTTATTCATCATGATCAACCCATTGCCGGCTCACTACAGAGCGCGGGTCCTCTCAATATGAGAAGGGTTTGGCCATAGTGCACAAAACGCTGGCCATGTGCGGATTGGCAGACTTCGCACTCCTTTGAGAACATTACGGAGAACTCTCAGGTGTGCAGGTTTCCTCACGATGTTTTCCTTCACCGTTGAAGCAAGTGATATTTTGATTGCTTAAAAACGCACATAACTCCGAAAAGTTATAGGTGCGTGCCCGGGTTCGAACCCCCGATCTCTGATTAGTAGGCGGACGTCCTAACCACAAGGTTATCTTAGTTTCAATATTTTTTAGTTTAACACAATTATGCAGTTTTTGTTAGTTTGTTTATCGTAACGGATCGATGCACTTGACTTATTTTCAATAGTTACTTGCAATTTCCGCGGTAGTTTACGCACGTCAAACCAACTACCTGTCAAGTGATTGAATAAACATTTATTTATTTTTTAACATGGCTATTTAGAGACAGACATAGAGAGAATTTGCGTCACATAAACGTTTGTTGATGTTGTTTCGTCAATCGTTCCATGCGATCTATTTAAATACTGGGAAAAAATATAAATTATGATTGCCTATGTGAGAGGGCGATTACTAAAAACCCCGGCTATGTTTGTTGTGGGCTTCTTTTCAGACCTGGACGCTGGGAACCCTCTAAGCTTCAGTTTTATGTTGGCGAGTGCAGTTATCACCTTATAAATGAAAATAATGCAAAACATATTATATATGAATTCTTCATAGATGCCTGTAATAGGTTTGCATGAATAAAGCTACTTTGATTTGATTTTGATTGATTTAAATAATGTGTAAAAAATAAATACATACCTTATGAAAAAGTTAAAACGTACGATAAAAATCAACTGTGGCAACTGCGTGTTAAAAATACAGTACCAAAATCGACAAATAATTATCCGGCGCGCATGTATATTTGAATACATATTATCAAATTCAAATTCAAATGCACTTTGCTTTGGACCTATGCTTTGTTATATTATGATCCCAGGCATGCACCTCTAACTTTTAGGAGTAATGTGCGTTTTAAAGCAATAAAAATATCACTTGCTTCAACGGTGAAGGAAAACATCGTGAGGAAACCTGCACGCCTGAGAGTTGTGCATAATGTTCTTAAAGGCGTGTGAAGTTTGCCAATCCGCACATGGCCAACGTGGTGCACTATGGCCAAACCCATCTCATTTTGAGAGGAGAACCCTGCTCTGTAGTGAGCCGGCATATGTTGATTATGATTATGACTTTTCTATACGTTTTAATTTAAACTTTAATTTAATTGCGAGAAACAACACCAACTAGTACCATTCGGTAGCTTTTGTAAAATTGTTTGCAATTCAATTGCGTAATGAACTTGTCAGCGAATGATATAAATCGTTGACGTCATAGACATTTGTCTAAATACTGTTGCTAACCGCCTTTTTATGTGGTAATGTAGTTTATAAGATACTCTTTCCGTTGCCTGATTGGCTCATGTCGATTATAAGATACTCTTTCCATGGCCTGACTGGCTCATGTCCATTTCAAAAAAATACTACACTGAACAATATTAATTTTGGTGTTTGGTTGGCGGTAGATAGGTATATTAACTATTTAATATCTGTAATACGTATGTGAATATTTCTTTACTTATTCGAGAGCAAAAACGGAAAGGAATGATGCAGTCTAAGATGATAATGTTCTAACCAAAATAAGTTAAGGTTAAGGTAAATTAATATTTGCTCCTAATTTCGGATTTCAAGTCTATCATTTTCAAATTCAAATTCAAATTCAAAATAATCTTTATTCAAATAGTCCTTAAAAAGGCACTTTTGACGCGTCAATAATTTACACAGTAGTTATTTCATTGTGATAACTATAATATATTCGTAAACTTAAAACTAAAGCTATGAGGGTTCCAAACGCGCCCCGGTCTAAGAAGAAGCCCACAACAAGCCGGGGTTTTTCTTTTTTTTCGTTATCACCATCTCACATAATGAATAAAATTAATAATAAACTATAGTACCTATGGAGATAGAGCAATTCACACCCAAGCTTTTTTATCGTTTATATAATCCTTAATATCGAAATATGATTTTTCTACAAGCTTTCATTTTATAAAAACTTTGAACTTATTGATAGACATCTCCAAGATATCAATAGGTAATTTATTATAGAATAAAATACAATTTCCTTTGAATGAGTTACTAATTTTGTGCAGCCTACTAAACGGTACTACAAGTTTACTTTTACTTCTGATGTTCAGTGCGTTACAGTCCATTTTTTTCTTGAATTTATCAATTTCGGTAGCCACGGTCGCTATCTTCCACCGTAACTGATCAGAGAAAATTCAGAATTGTTAAATGTCTATTGTCCCGCCAGGGATCGAACCCTGGACTCACTACTACTAAGCATAGCGCTCAACACTGCGCCAGGGAGGTCGTAAAAGTTATAAATCGCTTTAAGGGAAAACGTCAATTAAGTTTTTTTTTGTTGATGTTAATTAATGTGATTAAGATGTTTCTTACTTTGAAACTATTTGTAAACGTTGTGAAAACATGTAAAGAGCTAAATATGTGAATATTTAGCTAACGGTAAAAATGGTAATAAGAAAATGTATTAGTTAGTTTTTCGTAATAAATAAATAATAATATGTTATCTTTTTTATTTACAGGTACATTTTATTGATTTTCTGAAGAAGCTCTCTCTAGTGATATTGCGTAAGTCAATAACTTTATTACAGATACCAAAATAGTTATACCAATAGAAAATATTTATAAGTAATAAGTTTACAATAGTAAAATTATGTTTTTAATATTGGTAAGTTTTATAGATAGCAAACCTGTAAAAGAATGTGCTTTTGATGGACGGTGACGATAGCACCGATTTTTTTAATTCCACTACAAGTTAACCCTTGATGCTATCTCCCCTGGTAATCGAACCTAGGACCTCCAACTTTATAAAATAACTTTCATTAATATAAAACCAACAGTCAAGGTTTTATATTAATGAAATGTAAATTATGCTTTTCATAAATAAAGATTATTATTATACCTGCTACTATCGACGGTGCAAAGTAAATACGTAGCTAGAGAATGCAGGCGTAGTCACAGGTAGTGAGTAGTATGTAACAAATAAATCTTTATATCCAAATTAGTAAAACCATATAAACCAACGTGTCACTGTCAAGTACCAAAAGGTGCTATTGGGAGTTAATTTCATCTGGAATAGGCAAAGTATTTAAATGAAGCAGTTAGCCTAGAGCGAAATGAGGTACCGTAAGGCGGACCACATGTATTGGTGTGACCGGGATTTTCCTGTTTCTTTTAAAATGTAGATTTTTGTTACGGCGTTGCTGTGATCTCCCCTTGACCTGATTATTTGGTACATTGTAAACTTGGCAATAATTTAGGAAGCAATAATTCAGCATTAAGCAGTCATGTGAAGAGGTGTTAAAATTGTATATAGTTAGGAAAAATTATGACGACCTCCGTGGCGCAGCACGTGCGGTGTCGCATTATAAAGGTGGAAGTCCTGGGTTCGATTCCCGGCTCAAGTCTGGTCTGGTGGGAGGCTTCGGCCGTGGCTAGTTACCATCCTACCGACAAAGGCGTGTCGCCAAGCGATCTAGCGTTCCGGCACGATGTCGTGTAGAAAACAATTAGGAGTATGAATTTACCCCTAACAGGTTAACCCGCTACCATCCCAGATTGCATAATCACTTACCATCAGGTGAGATTGCAGTCAGGGGCTAAATTGTAGTGGATAAAAAAAAAAACTGTCGTGATGGTGAGGTAAGAGATGCTATGGCCAAACCAACGTCAGGCTGCAATCCGGGTAGGTACGAGTGTTATGACCGAAAAGGCGCACCATTTTTCCTCAAGGCTCAAGAGCCATCGCCATGTCAGAAATACCGCGTTGTTTTAATGCGTTACCATTAGCTGGCAGCCCGACAACCCTCCTTAATATAGATAATATGTAGACACATGTTGTGGATGTAAATATGTAGTACGCATCTATATATATTTTTTTATTTTTTTTTGTACCATATTTGTGATAACAAATACTTGTAATTTTATAAGAAGTATATAAAGCTGTGATAGCCTAATGACGGTGACGGAAAACATCGTAAGGAAACCTACACGCCTGAGAATTCTCCATAATGTTTTGAAAAGCGTGTGAAGTCTGCCAATTCGCACATGGTCAGCGTGGTGGACTATGGCCAAACCCTTATCATATTGAGAGGAGACCCGTGCTCTGTAGTGAGCCGAGAATGGGTTGATCATAGATATAAGATACGTCCCACGATACAATTGTGAAAACAACTGCAATACATGTTTCTATGATCCATCCTAGAATCATCAGCAACAAAATTTCATAAAACTTATCATCCTAAATTGATGTTTAGCGTCCATTGCAAATGATCCTTTAGATTAATAAGATGTTGTCCTTGATGTGATCGAAATGAAATATGTAAACGATTTTTAAGCATAAATACTTCGGTTAATTTGCGTATATATCGTTTACATTGTAAGTATCCTCAACTCATAAAAATAAATTTGTAAGTTGACCTGAATTGTTGATACATTTTTCATTATTTGTGTCTCAAAGAAATAAGTTTTAATATTTTATGAGGTCATTGAGGTTGAAATGGTTCTGTTTACTGATAATAATCTTTGTTGAATACGAAGGATAACGGTTCTTTTTATTTAAGGTTTTCGAGGAAATAAGAAAGCATCTTAATTCGTGGTACCTTACGCTTAATACCTTTGGTGTCAAAGATTTTATTCTTTACGCTCACGTACTTGAAAGCTGTAGTGCCTTAGTGTTCTAGGATAGTTTACCTGGATTTAAATTCTAGCCTTAAACGTAACGTAACTTAGGAAATGTATATTAATTGCTTTTATATTGGATTTCAGTTTTAATTCTGCAATTTTACTTTCTATATCTTCTTTTTATTTATCTAGATATGTCTTGGCGATCATTTTATTGCTTGCATTATATATCTTTGACTTCAAATCATAAACGCTTGTCAAGGCTACCGTTAAACATACAAGTACGTACCATATGAATTAGTATAGTATACGTAATATTAAGAGCAATAAAAGTTATCACATTAACAGTTCAACACCACAGAATTGATGTATTTAGTCTGGTAAGGTTAGGTTCGGTTAGTACATAAACACATTAACTTAACTAGACTTCAGATAAATCCTAGATTCTTTGATGATATGGTAACCTTACGGTATGGTTAGCATAACGATTGCATTGATTGATATTTACGTAAGAAAAGTCGTGCTAATATAAACTTAAAACGTTTAAAGAGATCATAAAAGGAAATTTATTTACATAAAGACACGTATTAACATGGTCTTATATTTAGACTATTTAATGGTTAATTTTTTTTACCAAAATACGAAGGTGGTTTGGAATAATATCTCGATCAGGATCGCTAAATATCAAAACGAAACAGAATAATCCAGCCGAGTTACCAGTTTATCTTCAACCGGTTTTGGTGTATTGATAACTAAGTACTCGTACCTTTGCTTTTGTTTATTGATATTTGTCTCAATGGTGTATTGTGAGTATATAATGAATGAGAGTTATGATCGTATTTAATATAAGTAATTTTATTATATAAATTTAAATATCACTTGTTGCAAATGCAAAATATCGCGAGGAAACCTGCATGCCTGAGAGTTTTGGACAATTTAAAGACTACGACATTGCACTAGATCAGCGTGGTGGACTACAAAACCCTTCTTAGGCTGAGTGGAAACCCGTACTCAGTTGTAGACCAGAAATGCGTTGAATATGATCTCAACCTGTAAAGATTTTTTCTACGCTGTTTACTGAGGACGTTTTTTTTATACTCTACGAGTTAACCCGGCTATCTCACCTGTTGGTAAGTGATGATGCAGCCTAGGATGGTAGCGGGCTAACCTGTTAGGGGTATAGTAACCCACACTCCTAATTGGTTACGCGACATCGTGCCGGAACGCTAAATTGCTTGACACGTCTTTGTCGGTAACTAGCCACGGCCAAAGCCTCCCACCAGAACAGACACGAGCCGGGAATCGAACCCAGGACCTCCAACTTTATAATGCGACAGCGCACGCACTGTGCTACGGAGGACGTCTATTAAGCTTTAGGTACACTCCTATAGTGAATTCTTTGCGTGGATGAAACCTATTGATATGGATAAGGTAGAAGATCGATGAAATAAACTCTGAGACCACACATATACATCTTAAAGACAGTTGTGTTAACCTCATTTGATACCATCAGTGATGTCATACACTATCAGATCAATTGATTTAATAAAGAGTCATCGTATTACTGCCTCTCGTATCTATTACTTACTTATACTTATAGAACTATCTCAGCAGACAACGGCGTCCAATATCTAGATCGATTCGATTATCGATCAGTTTGTTATATTTCCAATAGTTATCATCACGATCAACCTATTGCCGGCTCACTACAGAGCACGGGTCTCCTCTCAATATGAGAAGGGTTTGGCCATAGTCTACGCTGGCTATATGGTAGACTTCACAAGCCTTTGAGAACATTACGGAGAATTCTCAGGCGTGCAGGTTTCCTCACGATAACTCCGAGGTGGTACTATCCTAACTACTAAGCTATCACAGCTTTTAAATACAATTCCAATATATCATGGATTTTAATTTGGTAGCTATCCACGAACTTGCTGTGAGACAAGACGACTTCGAACAAATAAAATTTCTCTATTTCATATTAGTGTTAATAACTCTCTTACTTGCTCTCTTTAAAGTGTTGTGCTTGAGGATTTGGAATAAAGCCACCTGTTGATAAGCATATATTGAGCAAACTCCTAACTTAGGTTTGCAGAACACATTTCTAAGCGTTGGTTAATCGTTATCCAGAATAATATAGCCAAGGTCAGGAATAATCGCACCGGATTTTCGTCGCTGTTTCGTTTTTTCCGCAAAACAGACGGAATGCCTGTGTGACGTGACGTATGCGGGTACTTAGCTGTTATCTAAGACCTACGATCGTCTTTACGCGAGACTCGTTAACAAAGGGAATGTACCAGAACAGGAATCACGACCTCCGTGGCGTAGTGCGTGCGCTGTCGCATTATAAAGTTGGAGGTCCTGGGTTCGATTCCCGGCTCGAGTCTGGTCTGGTGGGAGGCTTCGGCCGTGGCTAGTTACCACCCTACCGACAAAGACGTGTCGCCAAGCGATCTTAGCGTTCCGGCACGATGTCGCGTAGAAACCAATTAGGTTTACCATACTTCTAATAGATTAGCCCGCTACCATCCTAGACTGCATCATCACTTACCACCAGGTGAGATAGCCGTCAAGAGCTAACTTGTAGTGTATAAAAAAAAAGCGAATTTTTTCGAACCGACGTTACGGCTGAAGTACCGCTAAATGAAGGATAGTGACAAGCCGTTATCACAAGATCTCTTAAAATCAAATTTCTCCATCAGCCTTGTACAGGTTCCGTACATGGCGACTAGTAGTTATTTCACTTACAATATAAATATTGATTAAATAAGACCGCGTATACACATGAGACACGCGTATTGAAAAATAAATATCGTAAGTAACCTACGTAAGCAGGATGCTGAAAAGATGCTAGGATAAATCTATAGAGCGTTCTTCACTTACTTATTTTTGTATAAAAACTAGACTAATTTATGCCAAAAGGGAAACTTTGTCTGGTTTTAACCGATGGTATGTAGCCATGGCTACATACCACCGGCTGATTTTCTATGTTATCTGTTTGTTTATGCGGCCTAATATTCTAAAAGGGTGAGATAATTTTGATGTAACTTTGACCCCGAAATAAACTGAACCAATGACGATGTAATATATCTATTTACAAAATAATTTACACTTAGGATTTGAGGCAATAAATGGGGAAAAATAAATAGTAATACAGTTTTGTCTTATATGTATCAGCATTACAATTTCATAAGCGGTGAAATACCAGATTTATTGCGTCGATAATTGCCATGACGTTTTTGTGGTCAGCTTCGTGGTCTAACGATTATTGGCGATTAACTCTGGTGGAGGTGCTAAAACGTACATTGACTTCATACATCACAAGAGTGACCTTCAATTACTACCTACTATTTACCAACTATATTTATGTCTCACATTATAACTTACACGCGGACCTTTGAACCATATTTAACAGATTGCAGTTAGTTCCTAACTACTATCTCACGGTAGTCAGTGATGATGCAGTCTAAGATGGTTGTGGGCTAAACAGTTTAGCGACGGCCACGACTCCGCCAACGGCCGACGGCCACACAAGCTGCGTGTCGGTCCAGTCACAAGACTGTTGCTCAAATAGACAAGTCTTTTTTTGGTCCCCAAGGACAAAAATGTTCGGCATAAGTGGCAGTGCCTTTTGGAAATGTTATCTTAGAATTTTAATTTTAGCGTAGATTTTCATTGCTGCATTTCCAATCTCATGCAGATTCAAGCAAGAATCTACATAAGTTTAGAAAGCTTAACCTTATTCCAAATTTGATCAAGAATCAAAGCTTGTAATCCCGCTCTCACTTAACAGGTGGCTTGTGCACTACCAATACGCTGATGATGACAAAATAAGTGAATAGAAAGTGTAACAACTATAACCGCTCGAACACAAGATATAGATAGGTAACTTTCCATATTCAAACAGATTTACGCGTGATGCTGAATATGAAATAGTAATCTTGCATTTGTCGACTATATGATCAAATTTTTTTAATTTGTGATGTTCGTATGATATTTTGATATTGTCATCAATGCTTTACGGCTATCGGCCTTGGAAAATCGAACCCAGGGATGTCCGTAACACGGTATTCTTCTTGTTGAGGTTTGATAGCCCAGTGGTTAGGGCGTCAGCTTCCTAATCAGAGGTCGGCGGTTCGAATTCAGGCACGCACCTCTAACTTTTCGGAGTTATGTGCGTTTTTAAACAATTAAAATATCACTTGCTTCAACGGTGAAGGAAAACATCGTGAGGAAAGCACGCCTGAGAGTTCTCCATAATGTTCTCAAAGGCGTGTGAAGTCTGCCAATCCGCACATGGCCAGCGTGGTGGTCTATGGCCAAACCCTTCTCATATTGAGAGGAGACCCGTGCTCTGAAGTGAGCCGGTAATGGGTTGATCATGATGGTGAGAAGGTTTCGTAATAAGCTCAGCGAAGTCTATTGAGAAGGTACGATAATCCTCAAGAAACAAGATAATTAAAAAGGTATCTTTGTAGTCCGGAAAGGTATACAGATTAGTCGACATGGTATGCAAAAAATTGGTGTTATCGTACGCAGAGTTCTATTTTTATCCCAAGATATGAGTATACGCTCGGATCATTGTATAAAAAACAAGTCTTTGGCTTAAAACAATGGAAGCATTGAAGTTTTTAGAACTGTTAAGTTTCACTGATTGAATTTTAAGCCTTAGGGGCATGATACACTCGATATCAATTTCACAATTAAATCTAATTATGAAAGCTCGTGGTTTAGAAACTGTACCGATACTATTGTTATTCGGGGTCATTCTGAACTTGATATCTGTAACAAAATCGCACGTTTTAGCGATTGCACGCCAAAGCCTTTCAAAACCACTGCAACTGGCTTTGTTTATGTTATGTAGCGTTTTATCATTTTATCAGTTTTCGTAACAATATTTGACCAAACTTCAACTACTAATCAAAAATTATTAATCAATCTATTTGGAATATAGTAAAGCAAGTGTTGAATAAGTGCTAAGCCTTTTTAATCTGTTAATAAGGATGGCTCTGCTAACTCTAATCAAAGAATGCTTTTTGATTGGATTGATTAAAAATTTCAAATAAATAAAATTGATTCAAGGTTGCATCTCCGCAAATTAATTTATCTTGTACGTACACATTACCAATATCGTATCTGAAAAACGGTGATAGCCTAATTATTAAAACTCTGGTTTCCTTTTCAGCCGGAAGTTCGATTCCCAGAATACACCTTTGAATTTTCAGGGTTGTGTGTATTTTAAATTTCACTTTCGGCCACAATCCCTCCCATTCTGAGAGGAGACCTGTGACTTATAGTAATGGTTGGTTGAAGTAATATCGGATGAGCTACTTCTTGTTTCCGATGGTCTCTACGCTTCTGTAATTCCAAAATGGTAGATGCATTTGCAATTTTCATGGCACACGGTATATGTGATGTGTCAACGTGTGTTGATATTGGATACCTATTATTTATCGCTTTTGGTATAGTCTGCTGGGGCCCTAAAAGGTCAAAATAACACGACAATGACCTTTCATTGTGCATAGCCACTCAGTTTTTTGGGTTGTTTTGTTATCTGGACGTTTGACACGAGCGACAGTTCAAGAACGCTATGGAAGCCGCGAGCCATGTCGAAGACCTTAGCTCGTACTGGGTATTACTTTAAGGTTAGTTCTTTGTTCGATTTTGTATTTTACAAACTGCATTACTGTAGCAAATTGGTGGATGACTTTTGTATAAATATAAAAATTATATAAAGCCTCTCACCAGCCCTCAGATAAATTCCAAGGTCATAGCGCTGTTGCTGCTTTGTTTGCTATCAAATAAATGATCACGGACTGTCAACAAAATGCATAGAAAGAGAAGACTATAATTATAAGTAAGTTGTGATAGCCTAGTGGTCAGGGCGTCAGCCTCCTAATCAGAGGTCGGTGGTTCGAATCCGGGCACGCAACTTTTCGGAGTTATGTGCGTTTTTAAAAATTTAAATATCACTTGCTTCAACGGTGAAGGAAAACATCGTGAGGAAACCTGCACGCCTGAGAGTTCTCCATAATGTTCTCAAAGGCGTGTGAAGTCTGCCAATTCGCACAGGGCCAGCGTGGTGGACTATGGCCAAACCCTTCTCATAGATGTTGACATAGACCCAAATTGTTATAATCGCATATTTTGAGAGATTGTGTTTGTTAATTTGTCCTTCAGTAACAATCTACGAATTGCCATAACTTTTTGCACAAGGATAGACGATAGTGAATTGAGATACAGGCAATCATGCAAAATCAAGCAATAGAGCAATTAGTTTTCCTTTTGCGGTTTATATGTTTCCCATTTGAAACTAAGTGGGAAAATAGGGATATATAGTACATGCGAATAGTTCGCGCGGTCGAAGCCGAGGTCACTCTAAATTTCAGTGCCCTAAAAAGCTCAGCATTGACCTCCAATTTACCGCAGACCATAAATAATCTTTTTGGCATATATTGTGCTCCGTAGCCACTTGAGTGCGAGCGCGGGACAATTAACAGCGATGAGTTCACTCAATAAAACTAACGATGTGTAACTCTGCGGTGCGGTTCTCGAAACCCACGCGGTATTCTAACAAGGGTAACGAATTTAATTTACGGTTTCCACGTGATTCATTCGTGTCCGTGAGGATTGTTCTGGAGTGAACAACTACTTTTTTTTTTTCGGACTGACTATTAGCTGTACTAACCCTATTGGTTGCAACAGCTTAAGCGGGCTTTTTCCGAAGCTCTGCCAGAAGAAATTTTGAGTCCTAGGGCTCGAAGAAATTATGGGAACGTCTGCCTAAGGGCGCCTCCTGTGAGGCCGAACCTCGGCTTAGGTGACGTTTGGGATAACGGGGGTATCGGATGGTGAGTGTCCGTACATCTCCGAGGCCGTGGATGGAGCCGACGTCCGGATGACGTAGATAGCGGGGATGTCGACTTCGCCGGCGCAGACGGTGTGTAGCGTATGATTGTGTGATAGGTGGTACGAGTATGTTGTCAGTAGTCATCTGATCGTCAGGGTCGTGAAGGATATGTTTAGGTCTTACGCTTACGGACGCTTATTCTAAGCAATGGAATGTATCTAAGTATATTCCGAAGGTTTTTTTTTATTATTATTGTAGGAGGAAATCCTCATGGATGTCATTTAGCTTGAACCAACTGATATGCCCGACTTCACGGAGAGTCGCAAGAAATCTCTTAGTGCCCTAGTGGACTAAAACCTCCTAACCAAACTATATTACTAGGGTAGATAAAACTACAACACGCCTTTGTCAGTAGGGTGGCAACTATAGCCATGGCTGAAGAAAACACAGAGAAAACTCCAATATCATAAATTTTTAAATTGTACTTGGCGGTTTTTATTTGGGAACTATTAGAACACAGCGCTCAACAATGCGTCGTGGATATTGTCAAATGTTGATGAATACTTTGCAAATAAAACTTTAATATCTTCTATAGCTACCGGACTGTAAATGGACGATAGGCTAGATCGGTCTCCATTATCTTTCTGTGAACAGGGTCTAAGTTCTTGGGTTAAGGTTCTTTTCTCAGACGAGGAAGCGTTAACGCAACAAATAATGTTATCTGTAATTAATTAATTTTAATGAATTGTGTTCCGACTATAATTAAATCCATTAAATGGAATTCAAAACCACAGGTTCAGCATACATTCCCAGGAAGGATAAATGAATTAGGCGCAAAACAATGTACCGCATTAAGGGTGAGGGAATTTACCAAACCAACTACAATACAAATAATCTATTCTACGAATTCTTTAACAAATAATTCCTCTCTGATTTTTTTATCTACCTACTACAAGTTAGCACTTGACAGCAATCTCACCTGATGGTAAGTGATGATGTAGTCTAAGATGGTAGCGGGCTAACCTGTTAGGTTCTGGTAAACCCATACTCCTAATCGGTTTCTACGCGACATCGTGCCGGGACGCTAAATCGTTTGGCAACACGTCTTTGTCGGTGGGGGGGTAATTAGTCACGGCCGAAGCTTCCCACCAGACAAAACTACATACGTGTATATCATGACCAGATATTTAAACTAATTTAAAGTAACAACTAGCCAAGCCCCGCGGTTTCACTCGCGTATCTAGTCGTGGGAATTCGTTGATAAAGTATAGTCTATTTTACTCGCTAAAGCTTTAGAAGTGGTAGCGTAAAAAAGAAACAACTCATATTTCGACAAATAACATTGAATCTACATGTGTTTAGGAAGTAAACCTGTATTAAGTTATTGTGTTAAAGATTGTTCATGCGCACTATTTAACTGGCCTCTAACAAATATATTCAAGGATCAGAGAATTCCTCTTACTGGCGTCGCAAGACGTGCGGACGAAGGTCAGTCGCGAACAATAGTTCGATGCCACTTGGGATCGGATGCCATCTTTATCAATTGAAACAACAATAAATAATTAAAAGAAGTAAAGCTTTTTGCGTGTTTCTTTCCGCCAAGACGCCGATTGCAAGAAATGGCCGATTTGGTTGACATACAGAACACTTATCGTCGTTATTATACACACCTTCAAGCATTAATACAGTAATTAGATATACTAAAGATTGGTTCTTAGTTACGAAGTAATTGTAGACATTAGTTTTATTTTTAACTAGCTGTTGCCCGCGACTTCGTCTGCGTAGAATTGCTGATTTTACTTGATATTGAGGTTACCCGTGCGGCCAATGCCCTGCTTGAGAAAGTAAGCTACAGGCAAATGTCAAATTGCCGATTTTCGTATCTCTAAATTAAAAAACATAGGACTTTCATACAAACTTCAAACCCCTATTTTACCCCCTTTGGGGTAGATTTGGATGAAAAAAAATTTTAACCTTATACTTACGCCCTAAAAGAAACCTATTTTCAAAATTTCAAGCTTGTAGACTTAAAATAAAAAAATAAGCAAAAACTATCATCCCCTATTTTACCACCCTTGACAGGTAAAATTTGAAAAAAATTTTTTACATGTTTTTTATTTATTATTATTAATCTTAATGCAAATTTTTGTGTCTCTAACTCTAAAAACAAAGAAATTTCATACAAACTTCCAACCCCCATTTTACCCTCTTAGGGGTGGAATTTCCAAATATCCTTTCTTAGCTGACATCTCGTAACTATCAACTACCTACTTGCTAAATTATAGCTTTATACGTACAATAGTTTTTGAGATCTCGTGTTTAATTAGTATGTCAGTAAGTCAGTATGTAAGTATGTAAGTGACCTTTCGCTTTTATATATATAGATATATTTGGGACTTTCTTTATATCAAGAATGGCAGCCCCATTATTCCTAACACTACCTTACTATCCTACCTTAGGTTTAAATCACATAGCATCAAGAGAGACTAGACAGCCAAATCAGAGATACTGTGCCAAATCCCTACATCATAAACAATAATTTTACACTTAGTTTGCTTGTGAAATTTGTGTGTTTGTGATCTTAAGCGTAAATTCACCCTTAAATTAGCATTAAATAGATATACAGATATATTATAATTAAAGAACAAATCAAATCTAGATAGCTTTATTCATGCTAACCAAAGGCATCTATGAATCTTTCATATATATCACATTTTTCATTTTATTCATTATATTGTTTTGGTCGTGACACACTACACTACACTCGATACTTAAAACTAAAGCTAAGAGCTGTTTTTTTTTGTTATTACCATCTCACCTTTTCGAGTCCATATTGTTTGTGACTGCAAATGTAGTACAATATTGAGGCAATGTGACTGAAGACAATGTGGGCTGCAACGTAAACTTAACTGTAGTTAAAAAAGAAGACTGTTTAACTGTTTGTTAAAATAAATACTTCCCACACATTTTTATAGTTATATTCTTTTGTGTGGTCGAATGATTTTATTTGTTTTGTATGTGTACATACAATAAATCTTTTACTCGTCGTATATGCGATCTTTTCGCTGACAAAAGGGTGGACTTGTACGCTCGCTTTATAGCCAATTTTGACGTTGCTGTTAATCGGATCTCTTATTGCATAACTACTTCCATATGATTTTGTATTATTTGATGTCTCAGATATTTTATTATATTGAACGGTACGTCTAAAATTTGATTAGTTTTTAAGAAATATTAAAATTATGTTTGACTCACTGCAAATTATCATGACGAAATATTGTGTCATTGCATATTTTGGTATGTCAATACAATTGCATAAGCAGTACACTTCAGTCATGTTGAGAGACTCAAACGGTGTAAAGATACCTCCTGTCAGACTAAAATGCTTACTCTAGATATCAAACATCGACCCATTTTTATGCCATACCAATAGGACGAAGAAATGGTCGTCATAGACATGTCTTTTAATTTTTTTTTAGTACATGGCCCTAACTTCTTGAGGTGTGAAGAGTGTAATGTGAATAAAAATAAAATAAACATCATTGTTGTTTACTTGACACGTATTGAGCATGCTAAGTAAATAACGTAAATAACTGCAAACATTAATAAACCTTTGGGAAGGTCTGCTTTGTTAACAGTTGCAGATTCAAACATAAAGTGCGTCATTCATGTACTTGACTTATAATGGAGGGAAGAGTAATATTGTCATTGCTTTATAAAATACTAGCTATTATCGTGACTTCGCCCATATTTTGATGCTAAGCGAAATTGTACGTTAGAATTTTTGACATAACAGTTAGGTTTAGCTAAGATTTTTTTTGTACTTCTTGGGTTTTTTAATGAGATATAAAAGGTCCGGTATAAGTCCTATGCCCCGTGTCCAGGATTCGAGCTAGCTGTTTTAAGTTTACGAATGTAGTTATCACCATTAACTCACTACTATGTAAATTATTGACGCGTCAAAAGTGCCTTTTAAAGGACTATTTGAATAAATATTTGAAATGATTCATTGATTGATTGATTGTTCTACTTTAGATGAGTCAAATGTAATGTATCATAAAATTAGCGGTTGCCTTCGGCTTCGCTTGCGTTATGTTGATGTGTGTATGTGTGGGGATGATTGAAACTCATGATTTCAATTTACAATTCCTTTTTTATTTGATGCCTACGTTACATATATACATACATATATTATTTGTAATTACTTCGTATGTTGGGCCACCTGATGTTAAGTGATTACCGTCTGCAGGACCAGAGGAGGCACCGATGCGTTTCTGACTGAATCCATCCTCGTAATTGGTTCTACTATCCTCATTATGCCGGTGTTATACCGGAACGCTAAATCGCTTGGCCATATATCTCTCGCCAGTAGGATGGCAACCATCCGCGGCCAAAGCCTCCCACCAGAACATACTCAAATCAAACCCCTGCGCACGCGCAGCGCCATGAAAACCGGCAATTTTTTTTTTACGAAATATTTCAGCCAAATCCGTCCAGTGGTTCGAGCTGTGCGTTGCAAGATCTGTTAGTCAGTTAAAATAATTTTTTATATATAAATTTATAAATACACATACATGTATATGTATGCAAAGATGTTATCATAGCAATAAAGCCCACGCGTGCATATATCATAAATTCGCTTGCTGTACCTGACCTACCTACGCGGGCGAAATACTTAAATTCTATAATGTATATACGTGGGTGAAAAGGACAAAAGTCAATGAGTCTTCATATATGCGCAAAGTACACATCACTTAAGTGTTATAGTCAGGAAGACAATCTTCTTAACAACATTGATACTTGTGCAGTTTAAAAGCCAGGTTCCAGACCTGAGTTTGAAAGTCGCATATCGATCTGTAACATCCCTCTAATATTATAGAAATATTGTAAGTATGGATGGATGGATGTTTGTTACCGTTTCACGTAAAAACTACTGAATGGATTTTAATGAAACTTTACAATAATATAGCTTATACACCAGAATAACACATAGTTGTAGCCTATGATATTTATAAAGATATTGTGTGAATTGTCCAAAATATGACGATAAGTGTCAGTAAGTAGGAAAAAATTAATCATCTGCGTGAAAATTTTAATGCCACGCTTATGTAAGCTACTCGAAGTATTAATCCTGCGCAGATGAATTCGTGGGCACCAGCTAGTTTATGATATATATATATATTTTTATAATAATAATAATTTGTTTATTGTTCCTAGCAATATAATTTATAAGTATCTAGGCATACAAATTATATTATTCCGTACCTCAGTAAACATTATAAGATTAACACACAAGCCTTACAAAAATGCAATTACAAACTAGTGCAATTTGTTAAGTGATTACAGATAGAATTGCGTATATTTGCGCAGTTTAAAATCTACTGCCCCGGATTTAGGCATAAACCAGTACTTCAGTAAAAATTAAATAAATTTATTAAATTTCGCCTATAGATTTCAAGATCCGACTACCCTGATGATTCATCTTGTATCTCAGGTGACAGTAGACATAAAATTTATTTATTAAATTTAGCCTATAGATTGCATGATCTGACTACCCTAATTTGATCTTCAATGGTTGGGGTTTGGGCGATATTGTAAATGTTGGATTCACTTACGGTATTGGTAGGCAGGATATTATATGTGTGAATTATCTTATGTCCAGCCAGCCTAAATAGCACGCCTTGAATGTAACATTGTTATAAATTGAACAATTTGTTACCGCAGAATGTTGTATTAAAATATTACTAGGTAGGTGACTTGACATTGCCCATTTGGTGAGAATTGTAAATTTTTCCAATGTCGTAGAACCGAAGGGCATTTCCGCTTGGCTAAATTGTACGCAAGTAAAATAATAGGTAAGTACGTATTAGTCAACTAAATAAGAAAAGCGTGCGCTGGGGACCGAAATTTTGATCATCGTAATAAAGCCACGTTTAATACATAAAAGCAAGTCTAGCATGATGATAATATCTCATCTATGCTAGACGTAACCGACTATCATGGAGCTTTTTTTTCTTCCTTGGGGAGAAGAAAATCCCTACGGACTTCTGCCTCACAGCAGTGCGTGTCCGACTTAACTACCGGACTAAAACAACCTCCCCAGTTCTTCAGCGTTCTCGTCAGCACGGAACCGCACTATCATGGAGCTGGAATAACACTTTTTCTAGATGGGAGGCTTTCTAACAGGTTTCTAACGACCTCCGTGGCGCAGTGAGTTCGCTGTCGCACTATAAAGTTGGAGGTCCCGAGTTCGATTCCCGGCTCGAGTCTGGTCTGTTGGGAGGCTTCGGCCATGGCTAGTTACTACCCTACCGACAAAGACGCTGCCTAGCGATGTCGAGTAGAAACCAGTTAGGAGCGTGGGTTTAACATACTCCTAACTGGTTAGCCCTCTACCATCCTAGACAGCATCATGACTTACCACCGGGTGAGATAGCCGTTAAGGGCTAACTTGTAGTGTATAAAAAAAACTATCGCAAGCCGTGTTACGGAACTTGATACCAATAAATGATAGCCCGCTGGCATTTCAACCTGTCGCTTGACATCCGGGGGTTTGGTCTTCCCTGTCGAGATGTAATCCTCCGCTCGGTGCAAATATGTATCTATGTAATGTGTAGGTTTATTTAAGTTTATCTCTTTTGGTTTTTATTTGTATTTGATGGCAATCAGAGAGCAGCGCCATCTACTTTTGAAGTCATGTACGACAGACAAGAGAGTGGCATCGTCCCCTCTTTTTAAGCAACACTAAGTGACGTATGCAGGTTCTTATAAGACTCACCGGCGCGGGACGGCGCATTGCATTGATTGCATTCGGTTGGTTCGGATCGGTGGTCGAGTCGCGGTAGTGCATAGTCGTACTTGGTGGAGCGTATAGTCTGCTCCTTATAAATGACCATACTTATAATTGTTATTCTGTTCTACCAAGAGTATCTGGTCTCTTTGCCCAAAACTACCCACGTCTACCCGACGATTCCACGCACCCGCCCCGTAGTCATTCTATATATTTATTTTGCACACGGCCGTGAGAGTTGGAATATAATAATAATAATTATTATTATTTTTATAATTTGAACAATATATTACACGGTTGTCTCTTGTAATATAGGAAACAAAAACGTAATGCAAATAATGCCTGCGTGAAATGCCTAAGATACCTCGCAATCGGTATTTTATTGCGGTAATTTATTTGTTTTTATTTTATTTTATTTAATTGGTCAATCATTCATTTGCGTCAATGTGTCTTTTTATGGGCGCCTCATATATTTTCATCTTATTACGAGAACACGTATTTTTATTAAATGTATCGAGTAGTTATGTTAACTGCGACAATTTGAGTGCAATTTTATTTTTGCAAATTACGTCGGTTTTACTTCATGGTTAGTCTGTTAAACACATCCTTTATTATTTATTGGCGACACGTTTTTTATTAGAAGCGTGGTAACTAGCCACGGCCAAAGCCTTCCAATAGACCAGACTCGAGCCGGGAATCAAACCCAGAACCTCAAACTTAAATACTGCGTCAGCGCCCGCGCTGCGCCATAAATATCATGTATCAACACGTAACTACAGCAGAAGGAATGAAAAAACTCAAAAAGTAGTTTTATTTTTTATTTTTAACCATCGACAACTTGTTGGTCTTTAGATACCATAGCCACCATCACCAGTTGGCCCTATTGGTCGAACGTCAGGTTGCCAAATTTAAATATTAAGAACGTTTTAGTGAATAAACGTTTTAATAGTAGAGGTGTCATAACGTTGGAGTAGTTATGTAGTGTTCCGTCACACTACAACTGACAGCACCTTTCGAATATCAGAGCGTGACGAAACACTGCACAAGTATTCCGATGTTATGCCACGTTTCTTTTAGGACCATAAACTATAACTAAGGTAAATATTACCCTGTTCAGTCCGTGCAGTATTATAAAGCTAGCTTATAAAGGAAAACTAAGTTTTCTCTTCATCATCATCATGATCATCCCATTGCCGGCTCACTACAGAGCACGGGTCTCCTCTCAATATTAAAAGGGGCAGACTTTGAGAACAATATAAATAAATAAATAAAAAATAAATATGAAGAACTCTCAGGCGTGCTGGTTTCCTCACGATGTTTTTCGTCACCCTTGAAGAAAGTGATATTTTAATTGCTTAAAAACGCACATAACTTCGAAAAGTTAGAGGTTCCGCCCGGGTAACCCCAACCTCTTATTAGAAGGTGGACGTTCTAACCAATGAGCTATCACTGCTGATAGTTTTCTCTTCACGTATTAATAAATAGATATTAAAGATAGAGACAGAAGTCAATTCACACATTTCAATCGCAACTATACGCTGTTACACGTTGTGAAAATTTTAAAAAAACCTACGTTGAGACACGATTGTGTTATAGGTATTATATATTCTCAATATATAATTTTATTCATAAAATGTCTGTCAAGGATATTTTATTGCAGGGCAAAAATTCGGGGGCCGCCGAAACTCGATTTCACTAGGCATATTTACTTGTGTTTCCATTAATAATTGAGTTGTTTAACATTGTGTCGAAATCAATAAGACTCGATGTTACATAACAACAGGGCCCTGAGACTGTGTGCCTGACATTGGAGCCTTCACGTTTTTTTTATACACTACAAATTAGCCCTTGACGGCAATATCACCTGATAGTAAGTGATGATGCAGTCTAGGATGGTAGTGGGCTAACCTATTAGGGGTATGGTAAACCCACACTCCTAATTGGTTTCTACACGACATCGTGCCGGAACGCAAAATCGCTTGACGGCACGTCTTAGTCGGTAGAGTGGTAACTAGCCACGGCCGAAGCCTCCCACCAGACAAGACTCGAGCCGAGAATCGTACCCAGGACCTCCAAGTTTATAATGCGACAGCGCACACGCTGCGCCGGAGGTCGTCACGCGACTGCGTTTTCTGAGATTTGATACCTCTTCTTATGACGAGTTGTATATTTAATAGTATTATTGCCTAATAGGTATTGACCCCTTAGACAATTATGTACTTACTGCAAATTTATTAATACTATGTACTACTAAATGTCCCGTTGCTTTAATGGCTAACTTGACTACATTTGGATTCTCTATTAAGAGGGAAAGATGAAGAAAGAACTATTATGGTTATATCTTTCTTACCATTTTATCGTTATTAAATTAATCAATTGCAATAACAATTTGCAATATTAATTATATAAGTATTGAATTATTATTATAACCATGAAATTATAGCTGTTGTTAAATAGCTAGTTACCACCCTACCGACAAAGACGTGTCGATAAGCGATTTAGCGTTCCGGCACGATGTCGTGTAGAAACCAATTAGGAGTGTTGAGTTTCCATACTCCTTACCGGTTAGCCTGCTACCATCTATGACAGCATCATGACTTACCACCAGGTGATATAGCTGTCTAGGGCTAACTTGTAGTGTATAAAAAAAAACTTTTATATGCTATAAATATCAAGGTACATAAAGATTATTTAACAGAATATTATTTAGACGTCTATACACGCAAAATTAAGCTATGCTAAGAGTCTATTTAGAAAGCCTATATGGAAATTCAAATTTAAATTTACACTCAACACAATTAACTTAGCATGTGATTAGTTTTGATTCTTTTTTTTTGTAGTTGATCTTTTATATTGCGGTTTTTTTAATTATTATTTTGTATCACTACTATATATTGTATAGTGACTCAAGCTAATGATTTCGGATGTTTCTTACTTTGAGACTATTTGTGAACGTTGTGATAATCTGTAAAAAGCTAAACATTCACATTAGCTCACAACGTTAAAAAATGTTCATGAAAAAATGTTTTAGCTGTTTGTTTTCCGTAATAAATAAATAATATAATTTTTAAATAATTTAAAATAAAAGACGTTTGAATATTTTTACACATTTGACATTGACATTGTACCGAGATGATTATGATAAGCACTTTGGTAAACTTTGCTGGCAAGATAGACAGCCTATTTTGGATGTCTCGCTGAACATGGTGGAAAAGAGTTCAACGAAGTTATTTTAGTTGCGCTGAAACTACGAATGTTAACGAGTTGTATTTATATTTAATCGACTCCATAGAATTAAATAACATTTATCATGGCATGGTATGGCATAAAAAATGGACGAAAAAAATAAAATATATAAATTTCCTATTACACATTCACTTTATAGAAGTATAACAATTATTTGTATAGAAAATTCACAATCATTGTTTTTAATGAAGTTAGTTAAAAAAACTACCTGACCATATTTAACGAAATTTCCATGTGTCATACTATACGAAGGATTTACCCACGATAAAAAAAAACTCCAAATACTCCAAAGTGCCTTACCAAATTAATAAAATTACATACACCTAACAAAAATCTTATTACATAATTAAAAAACAGTCAGTTTTAAGTAACAGTAGGCCACCGAGGGGAGTGCGAGTTCAGGGTAGGAAACCCCCACAAAAGGTTAAGGATAATTAAAAAACCATCTCAAAAAATAAAAATAAATATTTTATTTCAGGACCTTTTTCTTACGATCGGCGTATCTAAGGTCTATGTTTTGGAAATTGCTTTAAAAGGAATACTGACTAATGCTGATTCATAGATCATACGACATAGAAGTTCTCATGTCATATCATACCATATAATCATGACCCATCAAAACCATTTAAAACGCGACTCAAGGAAAATCAAATGGTTATTTCTCACAATGGTGAATTAGTCAGTATTAGGTCAGGTCATAATATTACCCGGTCCTCTCCCCTCTAGCGTGGGAGTCCCGGCACATGGCTGAGCGCCTGTTAGATGCTCAGGACGAATGCAATGGTGTTCCCCGGGCGTGGTTTTTAGTTTCGGTATAGGGTTAGGCTAAGCGATTTAGCGTTCCGACGCGATATCGTGTAGAAACCAATTAGGAGCGTGGGTTTACCATACTCTTAACAGGTTAGCCCGCTACCATCCTAGACAACATCATCACTTACCGCCACGTGAGATAGCCGTCAAGGGCTAACTTGTAGAGTATAAAAAAAATCCTATTGGTGGATTTCAAACAAAACCCTCGCACACGTTTCAAGGAAAAGCTTTCTTACAGTTATACTGAGGGAAAAACGCTGACGAAATTCTTACATCTTCTTAATAAATATTCTAAAAATGTTTCCTTCCTAAGGCATTATGACAGTCAGTTCTAAAAAGTAAAATAATTTTAAGCATGACAAGTGTAATTTGTAGTGGGAAACACTTAAGGCTTGTGAATTGAATGTCATTCCAATTACCCGAGAATAGTCCATTGTTTATTTGCCCAGGCCTATCCCATAGAACCCTGCCCCAGTGGGGGATTTCTGCAACGGTAATTATCGCATGTTATTGAACCAAACCCGATTGCTTAACGTGCAAGTCGAGGCACTTGCGAAAAATCTCCAAGTGCGCGCTGGTACGAATTATTAGCATGAAAAATTTTGGACCAACGCTTGAATTAATTAATTTTACTTTATGGAATACTTTTTCACACTATTTCAGAAGACAGAACTTTGTAGAAGAAAACTATGCCAATTTTCTTTTAAAAAATCCTGAAGGTCAGTTTTCGTGTACAAACGTAATTTTTTGTTGGTAACTTTAACTCCATCGGAGTGTAATGTTATCAAGATTCCAGTGTATATGTGAGTTTCTTCAATCAGTCATAGCTTTAATGCCTGAACACATTTCATTTGTATTGTGTATCGATAGAATTTATAATAAAAAACTAACATCATGAAAAAATGGCGCTTTAGCATGACGCCCTTTTCAAATGTGAAAATTCAAAATAAAAATACACTTAATACTGAGGGTAGCTGGAAAAAGATCTCTTAAAGAGATAAGCTTTCCTTTGTATACGTGTTATATAAGTGTTTGTTATCACAAATTTGGTACAAAAATAATTAAAAAAAAAACAATATAAAAATTTTATAAACAGTGACACTATTATTAATAGTCTATATACCAAACCCTTCTCATATTGAGAGGAGACCCTTGCTCTGTAGTGAGCCGACAATGGGTTGAACACGATGATGATGATGATTAAAGTAATAGGTGTGGTAACTTTTAAAAATTGAATCTATGAAATATAAATTCCACGTCACTTTCAAGCATATATTATTATATTATTTAAACACATTTAAAGGGTAAGTCGCATGTGCATTACGGTATAATAGTAAATAACGCTATGTTATTGTATATTTTTCCTTAATGTCATATACTATCTGAAGCGTCATAGATGCGTCACGAAAAACATGTGATACTTGCATACCTATACAAGGTTAAGAAATAATAACTTTGCAAATTTATCCACTTTCGGTCGTTTTCTACTTACAAATTTGTATTAAGCACATAAAGTGTCTTCCAAAAATAAACTTTAGTATACTTTTTTAAGAAATGTTAAATAGATAATTAATTAAACCTTATAGCGTAATGTGACAGATTTTCGTTATTGGAACTCGATAAACGGGCCTATCCAGAATTCCACCAATCGTGCAATTCTGCTTAGGTCGCATTGCATTGACGTCACACACTGCGGTTCCGCCTAACTGCCTACTGAGTCAGTACAGATTATATACGTTTATACGGTTTATATTGGCGATGATTCCGATCTGTTGCTCAGTGTATTACAGAGGGTTGGACCTTTTGCACAACTCGGAAATTTGAATTTCGAACTTTGCGTCACATTCGGCCGTTCGTTTCCAAATTCGAACTTGGAATTCGTGTTATATAATAATAATAATTAGTGATCTCTTAAGTGTTTTGTATTAAAATCGTGTTGTTTGTTTTTTAATAGTGCGTAATAATGTATTTAAAAATGTATTCCGGTGATATTTGCTTCCGTATTAACGATTTTGTGGATGTTGTGTACTGTGTATACATTTTAAAAACTAAAAAGGTTTGTTTATGCTTGCACTTTTATTTATTTTCGCTTGCGACTTCGTCTAATTATCACTCACGATAATATTTTCAGCTTACCTGCGGGGACTAAAACAATTTTTCCGATGTAAATAATATGTTATAAATTAATTCAGGATATGGCTGAACGGTCTGCATTTTTAAATTTTAATTCGGTTAGGGTAATGAGGTTATTGTTTAAGAACTATCAACGGATCCAAATAATAGAAACATCTTGGCCAGACTTAAGAATCCATTAATATAATTCAACCTGCTTTAGTTATCGTTTGTGTAGAATATTTTTTTTAATTTCTAAACAACCTCATTGTAAAGTTTTGATATCGGCCCTTAGCATATAACCTACATACATTTTACCTGTTTTTTTTTTTAAAGAAAATCCAAATAAATTGTTTTTCTTCCTAAGTTCCTAAGCAACTTGATCTATAGTACAAATTTTATTTTGGGGAGAAATAGAAATACGGCACGGCTTGCAAAATAGGGCAATGGTAATTTTTTACCATTGCCCTATTTTGCAAGCCGTGTTTTAACGAATAAAATAAGATACGTTTATAAATTTAAATGCAGAAACATGCACGTATTTTCATTGAGGAAATAATATCATTGAATTGGATAGTTTTCGAGGTGATTTATTATGTACGTCACTGGCCATTAATGAAAATTAATATTTATTTATGGTCCGTTGCGTCTCTGGCAATGTTAAATAACTTTGCCAATGTTATTTTCCGCTTTATGCCCTTGTGCCGAAAAGACCTTCACCTTACAATCACGGCCAAGTGTTTTCATTGCCATATTAGCAAGTGATATTTATGTCTAACGAGTGAAGATTCGTTAGTCGAATAATAAAAAAAAATTGAGGATGCTCCGGTATTGGAATAAAATGTGGGTAGCTAATAAAAATAGAGACAAAAATTACAGCATATCAATTTGAGTTTATTGTTTAATATAAAAATTAACTTTAAATACATCATAATATATTATATACCCCAAGGTTATATTGTGATACCCTGTAGGTTAGCCCGCTGCCAATTTGATACTCCCTCGACCTTCGCGCTCCTCTCCGAAAGAGGAGTCCTAAACATATCCTTCATGACCCTGACGATCAGATGACTACTGACAACAAACTCCTACCACACAATCATACGCTACACACCGTCTTCGCCGGCGAAGACGAGGTCCCCGCTATCTTACGTCATCCGGACGTGGGCTCCATCCACAGCCTCACAGACGTACAGAGACGTACGGACCACTCGCCGTCCAACCCCCCTGTTAAGCTGTGGCAACCAATAGGGTTAGTACAGCCAATAGACAGTCCGAAAAAAAAATGCCAATTTGAAGTGCCTAATCACTTACAAGTCAAGAGATGATGATGATGCAGTCTAAGATGGCAGCGGGTTTACTTGTTAGGCGTATGGTAAACCATAATCCTAATTGGTTTCTAAGTGACATCGTGTCGTTTAATCGCTTGCTAACACGTCTTGGTCGGTAGGGTGGTAGGAGGAGGAGGTTGGAGGTCCTGTCCTGTCCTGTCCTGGGTTCGATTCGGTGGCTAGACCACCGAATCGAACCCAGGACCTCCAACTTTACAATGCGACAGTCGTCATAAACTGTATATTAGTATGTTGGTTATATTTACGCTTGCAAGCTATGTACCCTTGTTGTGTAATCAAAGCGCTCCCTAAGTTAAGACTTTTGCGTAGTAAACTATTCCTAGTTGGTATTACCAGTTGGCATATGAATTTCTAATTCTAAAATTAATTATTATTATTTTCGTAAGCTAATAATTCACACTTGTGGTGTATTCAAAGTGGTTAGGAAGTTAACACTTCTGCGTAGTAAACTATTTCTAGTTTGTATTACCAGTTGGCATATGAGTTTCTTATTCAGAAATTAATTATTATTCTATTATTAATGTAAGCTAATAATTCAGCCCTGTGCAGTGGTGCGATCGAACTGCTTAGGAAGTTAACACTTTTGCTTAGTAAACTATTTCTAGTTTGTATTACCACTTACCAGTTGGATATTAATTTCTTATTCAGAAATTAATTATTATTCTATTAGTAAGCTAATAAATTTACCCCTGTTGTGCAATCAAAGTGCTCAGGAAGTTAACACTTTTGCGTAGTAAACTATTTCTAATTGGTATTACCAGTAGGCATATCAACTTCTAAATCCGAAATTCCCATCAAACTGGTTTAGCATACTTGCTAGAAACTATTTTTAACATTTGACCCGGTGATTGGCGCCAAGAGGCATGCCACTAAATCACCGCGTTTAATGGGCATTTTTAACAGCGTTCAAGTTAGCGTCTTGCATGCCACCAATACCAAGCCACCGTTCTATTATTCTTTATTATGATTAGTCTTATCATCATCACGATATATCCATTCTCGGCTCACTACAGAGCGAGTCTCCTCTCAATATGAGAAGGGTTTGGCCATAGTCCACCACGCTGGTCATGTGCGGATTGGCAGACTTCACACGCCTTTGAGAACATTATAGAGTATTCTCAGGCGTGCAGGTTTCCTCACGATGTTTTCCTTCACCGTTGAAGCAAGTGATATTTTAATTGCTTAAAAACGCACATAACTCCGAAAAGTTAGAGGTGCGTGCCCGGGTTCGAACCCCCGGCTTCTGATTAGCTGACTGGCTTACTTCTGACCACTAGGCTATCAAAGCTTCAGATTAGTCTTATGATATGTCGATACTTGAATTCAAAAGTTGGACGCAGTTTGGGGCCGCGATTCATCTTCGATTTAAATTCTGAGGCGAACCAGTTAAACAACTATAATAACTAGGTATTTAAATTATCAATATAGAATGAATGATCGTCACTATTATTGAGAACTCCTCCGACGACCTCCGTAGCGCAGCGCGCGCGCTGTCAGATTATAATGTTGGAGGTCCTGGTTTCGATTCCTGGCTCGAGTCTGGTCTGGTGGGAGGCTTCGGCCGTGGCTAGTTACCCTACCGACAAAGACGTGTCGCCAAGCGAGTTAGCGTTCCGGCACGATGTCGCGTAGAAACCGATAGGAGTATGGGTTTACCATACCCCTAACAGGTTAGCCCGCTACCATCTTAGACTGCATCATCACTTACCATCAGGTGAGATTGCCGTCAAGGGCTAACTTGTAGTAGATAAAAAAAAAAGAAAAGTTACGAGCAACTCGTATCTTAGAACCCAATATGACTAAGACGGGTTTTAATTCAGCACATATTTCCGAAACTGGTGAATCCTGATGATCCTGAGCTTAGACGAAGAAATATTTAGTAAAGAACTTTACAACCTCGTGCCCCTTTCACCGTTTTACCACAGAACTTCGAGGAATCGTGAGCGCTGGCACCCTTACGTGGTTAAAATCCAACCTACACAGACGAAACGATTTGGAACAACGTTTCTGAATCGAAACGCTAAGGTGTGAAACTCTCTTCCAGCATCTGTGTTCCCAGCCACGTATAACCTTAGTTCCTTCAAGGGAAGAGTGAATAGGCATTTTCTAGGCAAGCGCGCTCCAACCTAGACCTCATCAGTGCCTTCTGGTACTGATTGTCGTCAAGCGCAAACCTATCTCAAAAAAAAAAAAAAAATTTAACCGTTCAGATTCGCCTGCCTTTGGTGAATAACAAATTAGGCTTTCTTCTTTGTCGTTACACTCTTGACAGAGTGGTCGTGGTCATCATGAAGCAGTGTCTTTGACGACAGATGTTATACGCCTCACTAGCACCCGCCACTTTTCTCGGCTGGCCGAAAGCCTGGTGCACTCGTACAAAGGACCGCCCACAGCAGACTTTATCTGATCGGTCCATCACGTGGGTGACCTTCGACCTCTAGTGCCCTCCACCAACAAACGCCTTAATGTTCATTATTTATCATGGATTTCCATATAACGCCTGCTTTTAATTAGCAGTTAGGCAGTGAACAAAATCTTTTTCAGGTATCCGTTCGAACATATATTCGTGTTAAGAGAGATTTGTTGTTATCACAACTCTCTCGGTACCTTCCATTACCTTGTAATTGTATTCTCCGATACAGTAGCCAAAGTCATATGTTTATGTCAAAACAATATTTATTTCAATTGACCTTTAAAGACACTTGTTGCATACAGATTTTACATTGCACTAAGAGGATCTTGATAACTGTAACTCAAAACTAAAAGCTAAGAAGAAGCCCACAATCGACTTAGCCAAGTATTCTTTCCATTATCACCATCGCATACTGTTTTTTTTCCACTACAAGTTAGCCCTTGATGGCAATCTCACGTTGTAGTGATGATGCAATCTAAGATGGTAGCGGGTTCACTGGTTAAGAGTATGGTAGACCCGTACTCTCTTGTTTCTACGCGACATCGTACTCGAACGCTAAATCGCTTGGCGACACGTCTTTGTCGGTAGGGTGGTAACTAGACACGGTCGAAGTCTCCCACCAGAGCAGACTCAAGCCGGGAATCGAATCCAGGACCTCCCACTTAATAATGCGATGTCGTCAAAAACTGTCACCTTATACTATTGAATTTGTAAGAACTTATCAATCTATTTAAAAGAAAAGAATTAATATCCTTTAAGAACATACTGATCCTGATTACTGTACAAGTAAAACGTCGAAATAACATCAATTCTTTGCTCTCATTCCAGCAATCAGAAAGATGGAGAAAGCTAAGAAACATAGTACAATGGACGCCGTTCTTCCAAACTTACAAGAAGCAGCGGTACCCCTGGGTCCAGCTCGCCGGACATCAGGGCAACTTCAAGGCCGGCCCGGACCAGGGTACCATACTGAAGAAGTTGAGTCCACAGGAGGAAAGGTGTTTTAAGGTAAGATTGAGATAATTTTACCTCCACCCTTCAAAACTTTTACCTGGACACCGTAGTTGCTAGGTACATCATGATGCAAATCTTAACTTGGTAGGTTAGATTCCGGGTATATGTCAAGTAATAGTTAGGGGTTAAGGCATTTTTTACTTATATTACATATATTAATAGCCTAATCGCAAAACGTTTTTAACCTAAAAACCAAGACTTTACCAAGACCATAGACATAAATCGCTTTTTTATGCTTATAAGTCCTAGTCTCATTGAGTATACAAACACAATATGTCCAGTACCTATATCGCATATGGTTAACCGCGTAAAGAATTGATATGTTAAATCATGTATTACAAAAGGATATAGATTACATCATACAAGTGGTTTTAATACTGACTCATCAAGCTTTTACATTTTATAAAAGATACGGTAATCTTTAAATTAAACGCTATAAAATCATAAAGCATTACGTCTATAATACTCATACTGTTACTTATAAGAAAGCAATTTTGCCTGTTTGTTTTTTATTTGAAAGTAAGAAAGAAAGAAACAAATTTATTTATTGCTCGTTTCAAAAATTAATCGATAATCTGTGGATGAAATTAGGCGCGATAATTAAGAACCTGGTTATTGTATATACAAAAATGGTACAAGTCAACGGAAGTTTAAAAAAAACCAAACTTTTGTACTTTGTATTTTTTTGTGCTGTCGTTATATCACAAATTCTACTATGTTTAAGGCACTCATTTTTGACTGATGATAACAAACAGAAATAAAAATCGTCTTAGCGTTAAAGAAGTAAAATTTCAAGTTAATAAAATATGTTAACTTTAATTACGAGTAACATATTTTGTTAATTACTGTTTTTGGTAGTTAGATTGTAGTTTGACTTTATACAGTACCTACTCTAGTAGTTCAACTGAAGGGAAATTTGTTACATAATAATTATCAATTCAGTGACGTAGTCTGGGCATTACCAGCGGTTGAATTCGGAATTCCTCTTATTACCTCCTATAGCAAAACACCACGATATAATTAACCAGCCATACCCAGATGATTTCATGGGCTGAAATATTACCCCCTTTTAAATTTGATGGGTGTCAACCAAACTTGCCTTGCAGCGATAAATCGTTAACATTTGCAATTATACTTTCTTAAAATTATATATGGAAGAGATTAAAGCGGAATATTTTTTCATTTCTATTATGTTTCTAATTCACAGAGTTTTAAAGAACAAAAGAACGTTGATGTTAAAAAAAAAATTAACATATTTACATAATCAACAAAACCATTGTATAATGGTTTCAAACGCTCGTAAACACGCTTGGGAGAGCTTAATTGAGACGAATGAATGCAATTAATGTAGTTAATTAATGCATACTTTTTTTGTATAAAAACACACACATTTAATATATATTTTTATATTATAAAGCTGGATAAACAACGCAAACTTAAAAGAAACGTTTTTAGTTTGCGGGTTAGAATGTTCTTATCGGCAGCTTTTATTTATTTATTTACACACTTTTATTGTACACCACGAAAAAGGAAAAATAAAACAAAAAAAGACAGAAAATAACAGACACAGTAGTATACAATTTGGCGGCCTTATCGCTACATAGCGATCTCGCAAAATCAAAAACAATTTCATGACAAGATTCAGTGCCTTGCACTAAGGTACAGCACAAAAACGAATAGCTACTTACAGGTGAACACTGCATGCAAATGTAAAGAAGTGTAAATTAACTTATCCTAGTTATAAAATATACTAAGGTAAATAATACAAAAATAACAGAAAATAAACTAAGCTAAGGTTAGCTCGCTACCATCGTAGACTGTATCATCACTTACCACCAGGTGAGGTAGCTGTCAAGGGATAACTTGTAGTGTATAAAAAAAAAAGTGATGATAATAATAATTGTTATAACCCGCCAACCCGCATCGGAGCAGCTTTGTGGGTTGTAGGTCAAAAACCCTTTTCTAAGAGAAAGCAGCCAGCTGTGCCTGTACATACATAGCTGGTGATAATGATGTAATATTATTCTGTGATCTGCGATTAACGTCATTAAGTGACATGTCATATTTTTATGTTGCTCAGCAAACTAATGTGCGTCATCCATTGTTTCAAAGTTTGTTTAATAACTTTCATTATATAAATGAGTTCAATAAACGCAAGCGATTGGTTTAAGAGAATATCTACGAGCTATTTTGTTTGTAATATTGTTGCCAATCAGAAAAATCGGTGTTGAATAGAAATCTGAGCTTTCACATGGTTTCTCTGTTCCTCTCCTTGTTTTTTTTTTGTTTTGTTGCTGGGTGATAAAATGACAAACCAATAAAAACGGATATTTATAATTTTTTAGTAAATAAGAATAATCAATATTACAAACTGTGTAAAGCTTTAGTTATATCAGTGAATAGTAAAAAATACCGATTGCATTAAATGTAATCGGTATAACTTAACCAGTAAGTTATTGCGTCAATCGTGCTAAAAATACACAAAGATTTATATATATATATATTCATCTTTTTTATTTTAATTGTCAGTGTAATGAATTATTGAAAACAACGAGAATTTTCACATAATACTAGTACAACATAAAATCTAAACTACTCCTATGATATTCCATTATTATATAATATAGCAGACTAAAATCATCTATTTAATATCTATCAGACATTTCGTACTATTAAAATTTCATGAACAAAATCGTCAGAAAGTAACAAAATTATAAATTACACCACATTCATTGAAACAGCATTATGTTTAATAATACATGGACTACACTATTTTTAATAAGAAACCAATTTTATTAATTAATTTAAATGCTTAGCCAATTAATCTACATTATCAAATATAACGCTATATGGAAATAATAAAAACCGGTGAAATTACAATATTATGCAACTTTAACACTGAATGAAATAACATATATATAGATTTATATATTATATTATATTTTAGTCATGCGGAATACTGGCAACGATGAAATAACGGTGGTATCTTCATTCTGCGACGTTAAAGTTATTTATTGCTTCATCATATGTAGAATATAATACATATTCACAAAAAAATATCTTACAGGCTCAATTACGAAATGACTTATAACGTTTCAGCCTTGAGCGCACTAGACGAAGGTTTTCAATTACAAAGGTTGAAAATATTATAACTGTTTCTGTGGGTAATCCGATACTGTCACCATATAATACGAGCAGTTGTAAAGTGGTTAATCCATCGTTTGACTCACAACTAGATGTGGCAGCAAATGATGTTTTTTTTTTTAAATCTCTATTTAAAGAGATAAATCGCTGAACGAGTATGCCTCTCTGTAAGTTCACAAATGTTCAATTGAACAAAATAACAAAGAAACTTAAGACGGTCTTCGAGAAAAGAGTTAATATCCGTTCTCGAAGGTAATCCTAACCAATTTCAACACCTGAGTTGTTATAACTGACTCTAAATATACTAACACACTGTTGAAATACCCCATAGAAATAAAGACCTTATTGTAGTTAAAATTATGGTGCCTAAAACTTTTCGGGCACATTACATTATTATACTAATAAGAATATATTTGTTTACTGTTAAAATCTCAGGTGAAATGCAAAATTAAAATTTATTCACTCAATTTTCTTTACTTGTTTCAGTTGCTGATGAAGGACATACTGCGGCCGTTTGTACCAGAGTACAAAGGGCAGGTCACGTGTGAAGATGGAGAACGTATCCTTTTTATAAATAAAAACTAATTTGACATAGTTTAATTACAAATACATACTCTTAGGGTCTATCTGCGTTATTTAGTCGATATTGCATTGAGACGTACGATGCGTTTTGCTACTCCTTTTCTGAATACAACTGGAATACTATTCCAAATGAAAATTGCATCATCTTCCACGCAATTCTCAATTACAAATCACTTACCAATAAGGCCCATAGAGTCTAGGATAGTAGCGGGCTAACCTGTTAGAGGTATGGTAAACCCACACTCCTAATTGGTGTCTACGCGACATCGTGCCGGTACACTAAATCTTTGTTTGGGTGGTAACTAGCACGACCGAAGCCTGTCATCAGACCCAGAATCTAACCCAGGACCTCGAACATTATAATGCGACAGCGCACGCACTGCGTCACGGAGGTCGTCAACACAATATGCGCCTTTTACAATTGTATCAACGGTCATGAGATAACCGTAGTAACGAAATGAGAAGGGAGTGAAAAATCGTTAATAATTATTTCGTGTAATAATTTAAATTACCGTATACCTACCTCCCACTCGACGCAAGAAAGTATCGTTGTTTCCATTCAAGTTGTTCAACTTCTCGTACGAAAACCGTATTTTTTACAATGAGCTATTTTGGAAAAAATATGCATTGCTAGTTACAAACCTCGTTTTCTATTTATTGCATAAAATATTTTAATATAAACACTTATATATACATATATAATAGGCACAACGATACAAGCTTTTCTTGCTTAGTATCGATGCTAACATACGAGTAAATTTTATTCGTTGTAATTTTTTTTGATAAAAGTTTTTTTGTTTGTACAAAATTGCCACTGATCGACCATTGAGACAAAATTACTTAGCAGAATTCATGAAAATGCAGTCAAATAAAAGGGCTTAAAGGGGGGATGCTGTCATCGTGATTATATTTTTAGTACTTTACTGAAAACTTCGAAAGTGAAGCTGAAGCGTTACTTCAAGAGATTTTAACGTTAAATAGTTGTTAATTTAACTTTAAAATCCACTTATGATTTTGCTGTAATTTTATTTTGTTACTTGTATTTATCTACTTTGATTCCTTAACTATTTATTACAACAGTATACTTACAATTACAAGATCTCCTTAGCGATTTCGACTGCCCTTGCGTCATGGACTGCAAGATCGGTGTTCGAACGTACTTAGAAGAAGAATTAGCTAAGGCTAAAGAAAAGACTAAACTAAGAAAAGTGAGTAATTTTATGCATATTCAAAGCCAACCTTTTAGTGTATTATTGCAATCTATAGAGCGTATATTCATTAGACCAAAATTATTATCAAAATTAGTTTTCTTGAGTCTCAGTACCTCGTGCGAGATATTCTACCTATTCGCTCACCGTCCGACCCCCCCGTTATCCCAAACGTCGCCTAAGCCGAGGTTCGGCCTCACAGGACGCGCCCTTAGGCAGACGTTCCCTTAGTTTCTTCGAGCCCTAGGGCTAAAAATTTATTCTGGCAGAGATTATTTCCGAAGCAAACAGCCCGGTTACGCTGTGGCACCCAATAGGGTTAGCACAGGTAGTACACCGACCGAAAAAAAAGGCTACGTGAAAGTTAACTATTACGCGTTCGAATAAGTAGAAATCTCGCACGAAGCGCTCTTAGTTTAATTATACTCTATCGATAACAGCCTAGGAGTTTTGTGCTGTATAAGATTTACACGCTAACAATCTTAATATCGATTACTGAAACACCTATAACGTCACAGTGAATAGGACAAACAAATGTTTTAACCTTAAGACACAGATTGATCGCTAGTGGAATGTTTGCAAAATAGAACTCAGTGTATTGTTTTAATCAAATAATAAATAAAATATTAACGAAGTTTATTAGATTACCTAACTTTACCTTCGATCGACAGCACTCCTTGTGGAATGTTGGTAAATCAAAATCGTTGCGTTTTATATTTGGTTGTATAGTTACGTGATTTAAACTGCTTTTTGTAATAATTAAATAAATAATTATACGAATAGCTCTTTAAACAAAAACTTAGATTTTTATAAACATGATGACGAAAGTACTCACTACTTTAGCACATTTGTATCAATTAAAACATGACAACTACGTAATTTACTTTGACAAAACACATTAAACATTCATTGCGTTAACGAGCGTATAGAAATACATCATAATCCTTCATAACGCAATTCCGGCTATTAATGCTGACACTACTGACTTTGTTGATCATAATAAATGGAGTGACGTTCAGTATTTTTTTATCAAACAAATATGCAATGCATATTACATAATAAATACTGATAAAGTTAAGCATAATTAAAAACTTGCATATTTGTTCAAGCAAATGGAATATAGCTAGGAATATATATACTTAATAAAATCTAAACATTGTAATAATTTTATAAAAATTGAAAAATAAGTTAAATCATAAGTTTTGTGTTATGCAATATAACACATTCATTTCAACCAAGTTTAAAATGTTATGTAAGTACATAGTTGTGAAATAGAACTGGAACGGAATGCAGAAATAAAATTAAGCGAATATTATAAATTAAATTCACATTCTACAAAATTCGGATATAAATGTTCGCACCACACCATTTTATTTTATAACGGTAATCTATTTGCAGTTTATCTTGAACCTAAATGACCTGTTGTATGATATATCTTCATAAGACGTTCTTAATATAGAAATGCTCATTAAGGTTCATCACTGTTCTTTATTTATAAATAATGAACTGGTTTCATACCAACATAACGTGATAAATGACGATAATACCCGATACAAACAACGAGCTTAATTTAAAACCAAATATAAATGAACTCTTTGTGAATACGCTGTAAATACAAGAAGCCTTAATTATTATAGATAAAACTTAGGAGAAACATTTTTTAAACATAAGTACCTAAACCTACATAATATCCGATAAAAACATAAAAACAAGTCGCTTAATTTAAAACTAAATATAAATGAACTCTTTGTGAATACGCTGTAAATGCAAGAAGCCTTAATTATTATAGATAAAACTTAGGAGAAACATTTTTTAAACATAAGTACCTAAAACCTACAATTTATTTCAATATAGGTCTAAAAATATACGTGGTATATCCATCTTATAACGAAGTTTATTACAATCATTTAAACTTAAGTATAGCATTGTTTACTAAAACTAATCAAGAAAAATTTTAATTTGCAGGACATGTATGAAAAAATGATCCAGATAGATCCCAAAGCGCCAACGGAAGAAGAACATAGAAGTAAGGGCGTGACGAAACCTAGATACATGATCTGGAGGGAGACTATTAGTTCTACGTCTACACTAGGCTTCAGAATAGACGGCGTCAAGAAAGCTGATGGTACAAGTTCAAAGGACTTTAAAACAACTAAAACAAGAGATCAAATTGTTGAAGCTTTTAAAGATTTCACTGCCAGCATTCCAACTGCTGTGGTAAGTGTAATTTAGATATTTCTTACATATGAAACCATTCAGCTTAGATATCTATCTTCTATCTTCGATATATTTGTGATCTTTGCCTTTTATCTTATTTCACTACTAAATTAATGAGGAACCCGAGAATTGTCCGTCAACTAATTCACTAACTAGATCAGCTAATGATATGATCGGATCATCTGACCCATGCCGTCCGTTAAAGACAAAACATTGATAAATTCAAAGCATTTACGTCACAATCATCTGATATCTGTTAGTTTGTCACTAATACCTCATACATTTCAACTATGCTGTTGTTGCTAGTTATTTTATTAGTTTCGCTGTTTGTTTCTTAAGTAAAGATGTTATTTTTATTTACCTGTACAACTTATCAAGTTTATTATATCATCAACCAATCATCAAAATAATTAACTTATTTAAAGATAGACAAACATAGTTAAAAGGCCATTTAAATACATAAATTATACTACGAGCTTAAATTTTGTTCGTATCATCCTACATTTGTAAATTTGCATATCATTAATGTTTGATTCAATTCAGTCTAGTGCTCACATATTTTTGCACTTACCTAAATTATAGACCTTTTACAATTTCTCTCGTTACATAGGTAATATGAACTTTGTCATTGTCTCTTTTGTTACAGCCGAGGTACCTCGAGAGACTGAAAAATATTCGAGCTACATTAATAGAATCCAATTTCTTCAGAACACACGAGCTCATCGGCAGTTCCTTACTTTTTGTTCACGATAAGAGAAAAGCTTCCATTTGGATGATAGACTTCGCAAAAACAGTTCCTGTACCTGATGGTATCAACATCGACCACAATTCCGCTTGGAAAGTCAACAACCACGAAGATGGCTACCTCATTGGCATCAATAACCTAATATCTATATTCGAATTCCTTATAAAAGACAATAATGGGAACATTGAGTGTTTTTCTAATTTAACGTTAGATAAAGATGTAGGAATGGACACTTTAGCAACTTGAAATTTAAAATGCTTTTCAGTACAGAGTAAATCTGTATAGTGAATTTGACCTTCTATTTTGTATAGAGACGAAGTACCAGTACCCAGGTACCGAAAGCTATTGATGATTGTAAATAGTGTATTAAAGACCGTTATTGTATTATTAATAAGTTGTTTATAATACTCATATTAGAGTTAGTGAGGAGCATCATTGGATTTATATTTGTGTTTCATTGATAGTGTTATTTGTACCTTTAATTGGAGCTGACGGTAAAAATAATAATACACCCCTTTTGCGATACCGAGAACTTATGTATTAAACCATAACATATTTGCGCTGATCGAACAACGATCTACTAAAGAATTGGCGACTTTATTTATTCATACTGTAATATTAAGTAATGACTATAAAACCACATTATAGGGTATGGACAAATTTAATGATTTTTCATAAAGGACAATTTTATTTTAATTGTAAATTTTGATGAATATTACATTTGATTTCAATAAAAATTATAATAATATTATTACAGATATCAGAATTATGTAAAGTATTATTGAAGTGCTTTTTGAATATTATGTACCTAAAAGAAATGAATTAGCTTAACAACCTTTCAGAATGGCCCATTTCAATCATACAGCTAATCAAAATTAATTTTATCAATGAATAAATGGAACTGATTTCAATGATATATAAACAATTCAATCACAAAAAGGTCATGAATGGATAGGATGCAAGTAATGGAATAAATATTTATTTGCAATTGTCTTTCAAAATTATTGTGAAATGAGAGTTTTCAGGTTAATCAGAAAATTATAACCATCAGCCAGTACGAATCCATTGTTTGTAATATTATTAAGGTTTTTCAATAAAAGACAAATAAACACATTGTAATATAAATATTTATTGATATATATTGTAACTACACTATATTAGTGTCACGACTAGATAAAATTTAATTTCTAAGTATCGTATACGTAATTATCCTTACGTAAAAATAAATTTATTTGGATACTTTAATTAAAACATATCACATTTTTGGGTGTTTTTTTTCCACCTCTTAACTAGCGCTAATTATTAAAAAAATCTAAAACTAATAATTATTAATAAGTAGCGTAAGAACTAGAAATTTAAAATAATACACAAATTTATAAAGCAGGATAAGAATAGATAGAATGATTTAACTACAGTAGTTATATTTTAATGGTGCCAATTCAGTTGTTCAAAAATCTCTTACAAAAGCATATAACGATTTTTCTGTTAATTTAGTATTTTATTTAACTGGAATGGTGATTATGTGATTATGTTAAACTGGACGGTTTATTTAACTCAATAATAAATAGTAATTATACAATTAAATACTTAAATCTACTCATTGCACTAAGGTTTTACTGGCACTGTGTTACGTGTTATCTTTCTCTTTATTATTGTCTATTACAATATCGGTTAAACTACTTCGCCTGGAACCTTCCTCGCTAGCAGAAGCGCTTTCTTTTCGCATTCGTGTAAATAGTCTTGTCACCGGTGCTATACCTGATCTGCTTGATTCAGCAACAGCAGGTGCTGGCGAATACCTTCTAGCTCTTGGAGTTTGAACCTCACCAGCACTTTCTGAGTATGGAGGAGGAGCTTGCATTAACATCGACATGCGATTTTCTCTTTGTGCAGCTGCTGTTATTTGAAGTTCAGCGCCTGCAACAACTGTAGCCAATGTTGGCGTAAACTGTGGTGCCGCAGCTCGCACTGATATTCTACGTCTTCTTGGCCCACTCATTTCGTCTAAATCTCCTCTTCCAGGAATGTTTGGTAAATTGAATTCTGGTCTGATAGAACCGCGTCTTCTTGAAGACGAATCTAAAGAACCTGGCTCGTCTGAAGTACTTTGATCATTAACTGTGTCTATAACGGCTAGGGCTCTCAACAAATCCGCTACACTTGTATTTTCTAACACTTCAACTTGTTCTGACTCTGGTAAATTCGAAATATTTACGTCTGGATCGAATAAACTAGGACGTCCTTGGCGTGTTCTATTCCGGTAGTTATCTAATTCACTAGAAAATATGTTTCCTCGGTCATCTTCATTAGCTTGCCTAAAGGTATTTACGTCACCAGCAAATAAACTACTCCGACCCATTCTTGTTTGATTTTGATACTGTTTGATACTGGCTTCAAGATCACTGGTATGATTTTCTGGTGTACTAATTTTTCTACTTTTGCCAAAAGCCGGAAATAGACTACTGCGACCATGCCGTGTTTTTTCCTTGTAATTAACTAATTCGTCTGAGCTTTCCGGCATCGTTTCATCGTCACTTTTCTTCGATCTACCAAACGTAGGTAAAAGACTAACCCTCCCCCTTCGAGTGCGATTATGATATTTTTGTACCTCATCTTCATCAACAGTGTCCTCATCATTACTAGTGTGATCACTAAAGTCAAATGTTGGAAAAATACTATGTCTGCCCCGTCTTGTATTTTCTTTGTAATGTTTAGCGTCATCTTCTGGGTCACTAAAATCAAATGTTGGAAATATGCTATGCCTACCTGACCTAGTCCGTTCTTTGTATGCTTTTGCAGAAGCTGCATCCTCGTCTTCTCTAAAATCGAATGTAGGAAAAATACTGTGTCTCTTAGGTTTATGTTGATAAGCCCTAGCCGTAGCTCTATCTTCATCCTCCGAGAAGTCAAATGAAGGAAAAATGCTATGCCTTCCTCGTCTTGTATTTTCTTTATATCTATCTACATGGCTTTTGTGTGTTTCCCCAATACCAAACGTTGGGAAAATACTACCACGCCTTTCTCTGTCTTTGTTATTTTCTGAAGGTCCCTGAGGACTGCTTAGTCTGCCTTTCATTGTGTTCTTGATGTATTCTGCGGGGCTTTCACTCGAGCTTGACTTTCTAAATAGGCGAGAAAACAGGCTTCTTGATTGGGAACTGGTATCATTTGGTGATACAGTCGCTGGCAGAGATAGCTTACCACTACGCATGTTGGCCTCTTTTCTATACTTTTCTGCTGTGTCACCATTAGTCCATGTGAAGTCATGATCTAATTTTGCAACAGAGTCTTTTCTGTAATTTGGTACTGCCACACTTAATGCTCTAGTTCTCATACTGCCTGGAGTACTGGGCAAATAATCTTGGCCAATGCTAAATAGAGGTGGCTTCTCACTCGCTAAAATGTGATCGTCGTCAAAAATATTGATACCTCTTTCGCGATTTTGAGCTTCAAATCCGCCAAGAACATTTACAACTCTGGCTAATAATTCAACTGGTTTTACGATAGCTGATGCAGTAAATGTTTTTTCTTTGTCAATTCCAAGAAGATCAGTATCCGACTGGATGCGAAGCATATCTTTCGCGGAAAGTTGAATGTTTTCAGAGTTTGCCCGTTTTCTCTTAACGACGGGGTCTCTAGGTTCTATGTCAAATGTAAAATTAGGGCAACTTGAGCTTCTATATAGGAACGGCGTAGCTTTAACGTAGACAGGCTGAAAATAAAAAAAAGGAGTAAAAAAAAATTGTTCAGAGTGGCTTGTTGACATATTGCTTGTTCGTTACCAAAATAATACTTACTTTAACTTTTAATAAATTGGCTTCATTGACAATTTTCCTTATAATAGCTATATCTCTGGTAAAACCTTGTAAAATTTTGCTTTGAGTGGACTTTAACTGACAGGCGAATTTTTGCTCCAACCTGTGGACGCTCTCGGATCTCATTCCACTGGTGATAAAACCTAGTAGCATCACAATGTATCCGAGGCCAAAGGTAATCCATATGATAAGGAAGATTTGATATGCCATGAAATAGCCAGACTTAAAGCCATTATTTATGGTTCCTGAAAAATCCACGGAGAAAATAAATCACTTTATATTTTATTTTGACAACTAGAAAGGAAGATCTAGAGCCAGAGAAAGAAACCTCATCTTCATCATCATCATCATCATGATCAACCCATTACCGGCTCACTACAGAGCACGGGTCTCCTCTCAATGTGAGAAGGGTTTGGCCATATTCCACCACGCTGGCCATGTGCGGATTGGCAGACTTCACACGCCTTTGAGAGCGTTATGGAGAACTCTCTTTTTCTTCACGATGTTTTCCATCACCGTTGAAGCAAGTGATATTAAAATTTTTTTTTTAAAGATACCTACCAGCAACCAAATCGCCAAAACCAATAGTAGTTAAGGTAACAAATGCGTAGTATATTCCAGCAACGTAATCCCAGCCTTCGAAAACAATGAAAATGCATGCAGGCAAGAATATAAAGAACAAAAATCCAGGGACTAGGTAGAGAAATATTTGGCCAAGCATGCCCAGATTACTGAAAAAATAATCCAGCTTATCAGCACGCCTTTCATCTTTTCTTTTGTACTTGCGGTATACAGAGATGAGCTGAAATATATAAAAAGTATATTACTATTTTATTTTATAGTAAATTACCTATAGATATCTTGGAGATGTCTATCAGTAAGTTCAAAGTTTTTATAAAACGAACGCTTATAGAAAAATCATATGACGATTTTAAGGATTATATAAACGATACAAAAGCTTGGGTGTGAATTGCTCTATCTCCATAGGTACTATAATTTATTATTGACAATGTGAGATGGTGATAACAAAAAATATAAAACTCGGCTAAGTTTGTTGTGGGCTTCTTCTTAGACCAGGGCGCCTTTGGAACCCTCATAACTTTAGTTTTAAGTTTACGAATGTAATTATCACCAATAAATCACTACTACGTAAATTATTGACGCGTCAAAAGTGCCTTTAAAAGGACTATTTGAATATAGATTATTAAAAAAAAACTCTTTGGAAACTGACACTTTAGTGAAACTTTAGTATTAAAGTTTAAAGAGGTTGCAATATAATTGCTATTTTTCTACGTCAGGAGTCTTATAATTATTCCGTACCTGAAGGCCGAAGTATTCACCGAGATTTGCGAGGAGGATACCATTGATTGGAATCCCAAACAATCCGTAAAATATCATCAAGATTCTTGATAAGTGAGTAGTAGGGGCCAGATTTCCGTAACCTGAAAAGCAAAATGATTAAAATTTGATTAAGGTTCTTTTAAAAAATATATTGATTGGCAACAAAAGGTTTTAACGGAGTTTCGAATCAAATAATTGTTGAAAATTTAATCGATTTTTTATTTCAGAATAAAGGGCGATGCCTCTATAATCTTTACATTGTCGAAAGAGATTGCTAAAAAGAAGAAAAACATAAAAAAAAATAATGTAAACCTTCTAAATAGTAATCTTAAACTAAACCATTTTTTGCCAAAAAACTCTCATCATCATCATCATCATCATCATCATGATCAACCCATTACCGGCTCAATACAGAGCACGGGTCTCCTCTCAACATGAGAAGGGTTTCGCCATAGTCCACCACGCTGGCCATGTGCGGATTGGCAGACTTCACACGCCTTTGAGAACATTATGGAGAACTCACAGGCGTGCAGGTTTCCTTACGCTGTTGATTGAATATATTGATTGAAATGATTAGGAGGCTGACGCCCTAACCACAAGCTATCACCGCTTCAAAAAACTATAATAATCTACAACTACAAAATTATAAAGTTTGTAAGTCAATGGCATATTTCTGAACGTGTTAAAATTAACACCAGTAGATAAATTAATGTTTCCCGGGTATTTTGTTCTCGGAAAAATGTATTAGTTCATTAGGAAAGAAATATTATTTAGTCTACGTAGAATACTCACCAATAGTACTGACGACTGTATAGGAGAAGAAGAAAGAGTGATAAAAGTCCCACTTGAAAGGCGGCTCCGCATCTTCTGTGGTGTAGTTAAACATGGACTTGCCGCAATATTCGGATAGCTTGCGCAATATGTTGTCTTGCTTTTCGGGATCATTTGGGATATAGTTCTCGTATAGCAAATCTGGAAAATATAGTCAAGTTTTTTAGTCACAATGCCGAGAAAATTAAGGTTCCAGTGCCCAAACCAAAATGCTTGCCAGAGTGCCAACCCGCATTGAGAACGCGCTCCCTTTGCACATAAGATAGTAAAGTCTTCACTGTTTTTAAAAGCGCTATTAAATCTCATTATCTTACGCTAAAATAAAGATTTTTATTTTTATATTATTAATTTTTATTTATATTATAAGGTATATATATATTAGTATATTTATTTAATAAAAACCCGGCTAAGTTGTGGGCTTCTTCTTAGACCAGGGCGCGTTTGGAACCCTCATAGCTTTAGTTTAGTCAAGTTTACAGATGTAGTTATCACCATCAAATCACTACTATGTAAATTATTGATGCGTCAAAAGTGCCTTTTTAAGGACTATTTGAATAAAGGCTATTTTGAATTTGAATTTGAATATTTATTACTGTATTGTATTATTTATGTAATCTGGTTTATTTATTAGTATTTAGTTATTTGTATTCAGGTTTATGTTTTTACGAGTATGTTACGCCACTTACTTTCTGCTTCTTTTACTTTTCCTAATCCTAAGGTTGCCTGGCAGAGATCGCTACTAAGCGATAAAGCCGCCTTTTGTATCCTGCTTCTTCTTGTTTCTGTTTTTCTTATTATTTTATTTTTACTTTTTGTGGTGTACAAATGAAGAATAAATAAATAAATAAAAAATAAAATTGGGGCAGCTCTGTCTTCCATTCTCCTATGCGAGACAAGCTCCCAGCAGTGGGACGTTAATAAGTATTCGCCTTAAGCCCATTGAAGATATTGAATAAAGTATTAATGAAATATAAGCAAACATAATCATCATCATGATCAAAACATTGCCGGCTCACTACAGAGCACGGGTCTTCTCTCAATACGAGAAGGGTTTGGCCTTAGTCCACCACACGGGCCATGTGCGGATTGGCAGACTTCACACGCCTTTGAGGACATTATGGAGAGCTCTCTAGCGTGCAGGTTTCCGCACGATGTTTTTCCTTCACCGTTGAAGCAAGTTATATTTTAATTGCTTAAAAACGCACATAACTCTCAAAAGTTAGAGGTGCGTGCCCGGGTTGGAACCTCCGACCTCTGATTAAGAGGCGGACGTCCTAACCAATAGGCTATCACAGCTATAAGCGAACATACCTGAAGTGCTTACAGGGAAACTTTGAATATTTAATATTTAATATTCAGTCGAATTTAATTATTAAGTTGGAGGTCCTGGGTTCAATTCCCGGCCGTACAGTTACTATTACTAGCCAAGCGATTTTACATTGCAACAAGATGTCGCGTAGAAACCAATTGGGAGTGTGGGTTTACCATAACCCTAGCAGGTTAGCCCGCTACCATCTTAGACCGCATCATTAGGTGAAATAGCCGTCAAGGGCTAACTTGTAATGTATATATATTGATTTGTTTCCAAGGCTTAGATGTTAATTATTAATATGTCATATATAATTTTGTGTTACGTAGGTATCCACTATGTTGAAGCAAAATAGTAAAATTTCACGTGTTAATAATAGCTTGTAAATCATCGTGACTTAGAACAATGCAAAATAAGTTAGTTAAAACATTTGTGCTAGATAAAAGAGCAGACAAAATAATTTCGTCCCATTATTATCTACCTATATCTATAGTCACAACATATGTTGAGTCTGCAATTTCAGTATAGAAATATATATAAAAGAAAACCATTAAACGTTTAATATTGTTTTTATGATATTCATTGTTCATTATGATGACAAGAACAATAGATTTACAGTTAAAATTTTAAGTATGGCCGTGGCCATACGTGGAACGCCGCGTGCGGTGGCTATCATGATCAACCCATTACCGGCTCACTACAGAGCACGGATCTCCTCTCAATATGAGAAGGGTTTGGCCATAGTCCACCACGCTGGCCATGTGCGGATTGGCAGACTTCACACGCCTTTGAGAACGTTATGGAGAACTCTCAGGCGTGCAGGTTTCCTCACGATGTTTTCCTTCACCGTTGAAGCAAGTGATATTTTTATTTTTTTAAAACGCACATAACTCCGAAAAGTTAGAGGTGCGTCCCCGGATTCGAGCCGCCGACCTCTGATTAGGAGGCTGACGCCCTAACCACTAGGCTATCACCGTTTCTGCGCTTCGCGGTGGCTATAGCTTTTTTTATTTAATCTACGGTATGTTGGTAGGGTGGTAACTAGCCACGGCCGAAGTTTCCTAACAAACTAGACTTGAGCCGCGAATCTTACCTAGCGAAAGGTTTATAATGCGGATATCGTCAAAGGAGCCTATAAACGCTTAGAAACCAATTAGGAGCGTGGGTTTACCATACTCTTAACAGGTTAGCCCGCTACCATCCTAGACAGCATCATCACTTACCACCAGGTAAGATCGCTGTCAAGGGCTATTTTGTAGTGTATAAAAAAAAGATACGCATTCATAGCAGGCTTTTCTATACAACTATATACAACTGTTCTGAACCCCTTTCTACAAGAGCCTAGCTTTGAATTTAAAACGATCCTATTGCGTGGTTTGACATACATCCATAGCTTGGCATGTCAGCACATCTTTGGTGGGAAACCAGCCTTATCTGTTCACGTCACCAATTGTCAAAGCAGGCAATCTATAAGTGAATAATAACGTCATTATGTGGTCAATATTACCATACAATGTAGCAACTTTAACAAGACTATGGATCCAGTTAAACAAAGTATTAAAATAATTGCCAGATCACGACAAAAAGTTAATGTTCACTGTTAATTAGGTGCTTAAGGTTTTTACGAAGCGACAATTTTATGGTCGGCTCAACACAAATAAGACAATTTGTCGTTTAGGATTAAATAAAAATAAACAAGAACGCTTTCGCATTACGGCTTTCTTGTCACGAAACAGACGTACCCAAAACCCTTGTAAGGATTTTTTTTAGTTCTTCTACAGAAAAACTTTTACATCCTGGCACAAGTAAAATAATTACTTAAAAGGATGTCCCAACAACGGATAAATGTTATGTAAAACGAATTTTTTGAATAATTTTTTTTTGATGTTTTGAAATGTTTTGAACATTTGACAGCATCGATTCAGTACCTTGCACTGAAGTAAATCACAAAAATGCTCAGACAAACACAAATAAGATACAAGAATGCAAATAGTGCTAGATTAGATTACAACTAGTCATAAAAATATACTAACAAAGTAATAATACATTGGATCAAATTTATATACAATAAAAAGGATTAAGGGTATCATAAATAAATTTAAGGTAAAAAGAAATGAAACTTAATAAAATGACTTATGGGTTATTTGATCGAGATTTTTTTATAACTACTCGTACAACACTTTTCGATTTCGCGCTGAATAAGGCCTCGATCAAAACGACGCGTCAAACCGACGTCCATAGAGTTCAAGTTAGCTCATGCGTGCAACCAATCATAAATCATAAAATGCGCTAGTTTGTTCAAGAGTCTTCGCAACCCCTCTCTTTGAAGATCTCCGTAGCGCAGCGCTTGCACTGTTGCATTTTAAAGTTGGAGGTCTTGGGTTCGATTCCCGTGGGAGGCTTCGGCCGTGATTAATTACCACCCTACCGACAAAGAAGTGTCGCCAAGCGATTAAGCGTTCCGGCAGGATGACGTGCATAGAAACCAATTAGGAGTATGTTCCATACTAGTACTTACTACCCCTAACAGGTTAGCCCGCTACCATCTTAGACCGCATCATCACTTACCATAAGGTGAGATGCCGTCAAGGGCTAACTTGTGGTGTATACCCCCTCCCTCCTCCTCGTTACGGCCTTGCTTAGAGCTGAATACATGATTATCTTAGTATTTATGTTCTCTTACGAACTCGTATGTTTAAGTGGCATGCCCGTTACCATAACTTAAGCTTTAAAAGGATCTCGTATCCTGTGATACAGATGCAGCGTTGAAGGACTTGTGTATATTGGATATAATCACAGTTTGTTCTGTAACCGGCCATAATAAGTTAATTTATTGCATAACGATACAACACGTTAACGAAGCGAAGCGATCCTGAAGATGATCCAGTGTCGAAGCGAAACTATGTTCTTAGCGTTTCGATATAGCGAGCTCATTTTCGAAGTAAGTGCACTACAGATAAAATATGACAGATAGGGATGACAAAAAGAACAATACAAGACAAACAACCAGTGAACACTTGGCATAGCAATACTATGAAACAATTGTTACAATTGTATAGTCATGAAGTGGCAAGGTTTTAAAATATGTTTAATTGGGTATTATTAGGTCGGGAACTTCAAAAACTTGTAAGATAGAATTGAAAAGTAATATGTAAGAATCTTTAAGCAATTAAAATATCACTTGCTTTAACGGTGAAGGAAAACATCGTGGGGAAACCTGCACGTCTGAGAGTTCTCCATAATGTTCTCGAAGGCGTGTGAAGTCTGCCAATCCGTACATGGCCAGCGTGGTGGACTATGGCCAAATCCTTCTCATATTGAGAGGAGACTCGTGCTCTGTAGTGAGCCGGTAATGGGTTGATCATGATGATGTAAGAATCTTACTATCTTATATAGCTCTAAAATAAAATTTTATTTTTATTTTTGATGTTGAGGTATGGCTTGATTATTTAACCTTTTTAGTATTTCCATTAAATATTAGTTTTGATATTTCAAAAAGTAGTTGTAGGTTGTAGTTAGTAAGAACGTAGGAATAATTTTATCAGCATCGTGTAGTAACCTAACCTAATATTTCTATTGAATATGCGATATTGTATGTACCATATCAGATAGTATTATTATCATACTTTTTATACCCTTACGGAGGGGGTATTTATATATACCGAAGTTATAGTATGAAGATTAGTTAAATGTTAAGGTCGTGTTATCGTGTTTATACTAAATTTAGATTGTGTATGGCAATAATAAATTTGCGCTATGGTAAAAATCCTGCGCAGTATTTGTAGGGAAAAGGTTCACGACAGCCGATGACAAATAAACTAAAATCATCAATCTACCTATTAACGAGATCCTGATCTACGACACACAAATATTTTTCGATAAAAAGGAAATTCATATTATAATGCATTTGTGTTTCTTCCATCGAATTTTAGGTCCCCCTTCAAAATTAATGGACACGATTGACATTCGATATGATTACGGAAACGCTCGGTATTTTTTTGTACCTAAGGCGGCCTTGAATTACAATAGTAGGTCAGGAAAATAGGGAGCGGTACAACTATTGTCATCGGATCACATAAAGCAGATAAACGATAATGAGGTTGGATTGGATGTTAATAATGATAAGGCAGAATCACTGTCAAGATCAAGGGAATGGTTGATTGCGGAAACGTAATAATGTACGCTACCTGTGTAACCCTTGTGCATTTTGACCTTTGACGACCTCCGTGGCGCTGTGCGTGGGCTGTCGCATAATAAAGTTGGAGGTCCTGGGTTCGATTCCCGGCTCGAGTCGCCAAGCGATTTAGTGTACGGCACGATGTCGCTGTAGAAACCAATTGTGGTAAACCCTACTCCTAACAGGTTAGCCCGCTACCATCTTAGCCTGCATCATCCCTTACCTACAGGTGAGATTGCAGTCAATGGCTAGTAATGGAATAAAAATAAAGAGAAAAAAATATCTTGAAAAACTAATGCCGTTGACTTTACTTAACTTTCCTGTTTTCTCTCAGTGACCGGGAGAGATTAACTGAAATGTAGATACTTTGTTTGTGTCTAATATCCAGAGTTTTAAGTAAAATATACATGTTAGTCATTGAGCATAATATGTAATAAGCCACTTTGTTAGTTATCTTTAACGAGTTTCTTGGGCGCCATTTCATCACATCGCTCTTTTTTTTCGGACTGTCTTCTAGCTGTAATAACCCTATTGGTTGCCACAGCGTAACCGGGCTGTTTGGCGAGCTTCGAAAAGAAGCTCTGCCAGAAGAAATTCTGAGTCCCAGGGCTCGAAGAAACTAAGGGAACGTCTGCCTAAGGGCGCCTCCTTTGAGGCCGAATCTCGGCTTCGGCGACGTTTGGGATAACGTGGGGGTCGGACGGTGAGTGGTCCGTACGTCTCCAAAGCCGTGGATGGAGCCCACGTCGGGCAGACAATAATATAATAATATGTAGCGTATGATTGTGTGGTAGGTGGTACGAGTATGTTGTCAGTAGTCATCTGATCGTCAGAGTCATGAAAGGGGCGCTTAGGTCGGGGGAGTAAAAAGAAGCCGCAACTACTACATCACACGTTCTCTTTCGTTTTAACGTTACACTGTCGCTTCAATAGTTAATTGGATGCGAATCCGAATTGTTGTTTTATTTTTATTTATACACTACAAGCTAGCTCTTGACGGCAATCTCACTAGATAGTGATGACGCAGTCTAAGATGGTAGCGAGCTAACCTATGGGTATGCTATAACCATACTCCTAATTGGTTTCTTCACGATATCGTGCCGGAACAATAAATTGCTCGGCGACACGTCTTTGTCGGTAAAGTGGGAACTAGCCACGGCCGAAGCCCACCCCACCACACTCGAGCCCGAAATAGAACCCATTCTCCATCTTGTTTATATTTCGCAGGAGTTTTTAAGCGATGATATCGATATTGCGAACGAAAATGCAATCTCAATCTGTAAAATTGTTCGAAGAGAATCGTGAAACTAGTAACTGGTAAAACAACCGCTGAGCGGCATCGAAAGCAAATCGAGCCTAAAATATCATATTCAGCCTTTTAGCTATTACCTCCTGCTTTATTCACTATTAGTTATATATTAATCAGCGAATTAACGAACTTTACACTTTTTTTACTATAAAGTATGGAAGAAAAATTTGGAACGAAAATTCCGACTCTAAAGTAAAACCATAAGGTCCATTTTAACTTTAACGTGTGATACTCAAAGGCGACTCCACGATTGCGAGTGTGCAAATCGGAAGTAACAACACCAGAGCAGAGACGAAAGCGGGGCCGTATCAGTCTATTCAATAGTTCCTGATGGAGAGACGTCGAATCCAGATGAAGGGTAGTTCACCTGACTATAAGATGCATTTTCTAGGCAAGCGCTCTCCAACCTAGACCTCATCAGTGCTTTCTAGTTCTGATTGTCGTCAAGCCCAAACCTATCTCAAAAAAAAAATCCCTTCTTACGACCCCAAGCTCATAGCGTTAAGACTAACTTAAAGAAAATGTTATTATGAGACATAATAAATCATAAGTGTGGGCGACTTTATAAGAGATCGAACTGTAGCTTTAAATGAAGATGAGATTTTAATGCAAATTTGGAATGTCTTACCTTACCACTATTATAGCTACTAGTCTATTACAGCTTCAACTTTTATTTAATAATAAAAAAAATAATATGTTACTAGCGGCATCTTAAATAGTAAGTGGAAACAATTCTATTAGAGATTGAACTGTAGACTAGATCGATTTTAAATAAAGATGTAGTTTAATGCACATTTGGAATGTCATACCTAACTGTATTCTATATTATTTGAGCAGTATGACAGTAGTGTTTATTCAATTAGCAAGATCGTGATGCTTTTCGCATTAGCACAATTTATTGGAAGTTAGCGTGTTGTCCCAAATTTGTCACAAAATCTCGCATTTAATACAAACGAAAGAGTGGCCTAAAAGTGACATTGAATATGACACGACTATGAATAAGAATATTGACCGAGGCAATTTTCGCCACGGTCGGGCACTAAGATTAACGGTAACTTGGTAGTTAAGGATGCACTATAACATGACCTCTAAGCGACTGACACGGGAAATTTATCGTTCGTCGGAAGATGCAAATAGATTATTGCAAACAAAATACAAGCGACAACGATTATCTTGCAGGTAGGTCTTTGTCGTCGGAAAACTAACTTTACGAGTTCATACGGTAATTTTGATATACCATCGTCATGATTAACCCATTACCGGCTCACTACAGAGGACGGATCTACTTTCAATATGAGAAGGGTTTGACCATAGTCCACCACGCTGGCCATGTGCGAATTGGCAGACTTCAGACGCCTTTGAGAACATTATGAAGAACTCTCAGGCATGCAGGTTTCCTGACGATGTTTTCCTAGACCGTTGAAGCAAGTGATAGTTTAATTGCTTAAAAACGCACATAACTCCTAAATTTATAGGTGCGTGCCCGGGTTCGAAACGCCAACCTTTGATTAGGAGGCTGACGTCCTCACCACTAGGCTATCACAGGTTACCATAGACATATATACCGTAAATAATTGAAAAACGATAATTATTTTAATATTCAAAGATAGATCAGAACTTAAACGTTCGCTACAAGATGGCAATGTCATAACTATTACTGGTAAGTTATAATACCTTTTTGGCTTTTTTGGCAAGATATCCTTTTATCAGATATATGTTATTGTAACAAATATTTGTTACTGTCAAGTTTTATGATACGTACTTCTGTTTATGACGACCTGCAGAGGCGTGCTTTTCGATGCAAGTAATCTCTTACAACCTTTTTTTTTACGCTACAAACTGGCCCTTGTCGGCAATCACTTCTAATGGTAGGTGATGATGCAGTCTAAGATGGTAGCGGGCCAACCTATAAGTACGTTCCAGCACGATATCACGTAGAAAACAAGTAGGAGTATGGATCTATATATATGGGTCTGCATAATTGTATTAAATCATTTAGTTTTTACCTATTCACGACAGGTTTCACATAATCAACCACCATTATTGCAATAGTTGTGTCATTGTTAATCAATATTAATAGAATCCCATCTAGGGTTGGCTTTAGACGAATTAATTCATAATGAAAACATAAAAAAAAAATATTACTTGCTTCAACGGTGAAGGAAAACATCGTGAGGAAACCTGCACGCCTGAGAATTCTCCGTAATGTTTTCAAAGGCGTGTGAAGCCTGCCAATCCGCTTATGGCCAGCGTGGTGGACTATGCCCAAACCCTTCTCATATTGAGAGAGACCCGTGCTCTGTAGTGAGCCGGTAATGGGTTATTCACAACGACGAAAACATTTATATATTCTAGAAACAATACTATAAGAAATTTTGTTTAAATGTGATAAAATAATTAATAATTAAGTAAACATTAAATATTACACTTAACTTCTTTATATATATTTATATTTTTATAATTTTTTAATATCAAATTTTTGTCATGCTGTGCAGTCAATTAGAATTACAATTAGATATAGAACATGTAACTAAGTTAAGATTTAATGATAACAATTGTAATTTGTTATGATTGCCAAATAAAGTAGAATTAAAATGAATGAAATGTATCGTCTCATTACAGTGCATTACGTAAAATGAAGACAGATTTACACAGACAGACATTACGGACGAGCCTCAGAGGGCAGCTGACAACGGCGGCCGTCTTTTTTTTTATATATACATAGCGAGCAAACGCGCAGGCGGGTCACCTGATGGTAAGTGATTACCGCCGCCCATGAACATTTGCAGCACCAGAGGAACCGCCTATGCGTTGCTGGCCCTTGAGCAATTTGTTAATCCGCCCTTTGAAGATCCCCATATATCCCCGTCGGCGAAAACACTGTGTTCCGATTGTATCTGTGTGATTTGTTCAGAGTTCCGGCACGATGTCGCGTAGAAACCAATTAGGAGTATGGCGCTGTCGCATTATAAAGTTGGAGGTCCCGGATTCGATTCCCGCCTCGAGTCTGGTCTGGTCGGAAGCTTCGGCTGTGGCTAGTTTCCACCCTGCCGACAACGACCTGCCGCCAAGCGATTTAGCGTTCCGGCACGATGTCGTGTAGAAACCAATTAGGAGTATGTACCATCCTTGACTGCATCATTACTTACCATCAGGTGAGATCCCGTCAAGGGCTAACTAGTGGTGTATATAAAAAAAAAGTAACAAGGTCCCCTGTTCAAAGATTTGACTTGATAGGGACTAACAAAATTTTGTTGATAGCAATTTTTTTTTTTCATTTTTCAGTGTATCTATGGGCTGAGATTATTGACGCCTGCGTTTATAATTTTATCTCTTGACAAAAAAAATTCGTTAGACGGTGGCTTATTATATGATTTTTCCACATATATTTTACGTCCCGCGACAGGTACTAATCAGAGTCTAATTCTCCAATCACGATGCGACTGAGGCCGTAAGTGTTTGCGCATGCGTCGTATATCTTTCCACTTTGCGGTAGTAAATATAATATTCAGCCTTTTCAGTTGACTATTACATCCTGCCTTATCCATTATTAATTACCTATATAATTAATTAATGAGCGAATTAACGAACTTTACACCGTAATTATACAAAATATGGAAGAAAGAATTGCTATAGGTTGGCCTATAATTTAACGAGCTTCCTCTATTTCTCCATAATCCCATCATTACATCCTATGGGAACCAACTAGGAAGTATACTTTCAAATACAAAAATCTAAGCGGTTTCTAAATGACGGAGTTCTGGGATAACAAACAACCCTGCCTTCCACTATTAATTATATATTAATTAAAAATAATCTAATATATTGCCGGAGTATGGCAAGTCTATGCACTAAAGCCTATGAGAAAAAACCTGGGTACAGACCCATTTGTAGGCCATTAGAAGACTGTGTTTGATGACGATGATCCCCAAGTAATAAGATGTAGATTGATAATTAGGTATATCACTTAAATTACTTAAAATAATAATCCTAAATGAGTGGCATATTATCGTCTTTATCGCTAACCTCAGCTGATAGAACACAAACCTCTGCTTGCGCTCGTATTTGTGATCCGGGTAAATTATTCAAAGTCACCATTATTAGGTTGGGTTCGATGACGATGATCCCGAAGTAATGAGATGTAGATTGATAATTAGGTATTCTCACTGCACCTATCACTTATTATCAATCATGAATCATTGGTGTACGTTTGAAACAATAAGATGTCGCGTGTATCGCATAGCCATGGTTTCATTAGAGCAATGCGGTCAGAGTATACAATTAAATGGCGTACAGTTACATCAAGTCACTGGAAAAAACTTGGACATCGTGCAGGTATATTATGTCGATACGTGCTGGATTTGACGTAAAGCTATTGAAAAAGGCAAAGGGGCCTACGGTCAACCAATAATAGCATGTCCACTACAAATTAGCCCTTAACGGAAATCTCACCTGATGGTAAGTGATTATGCAGTCTAAGATGGTAGCGGGCTAACCTGTTAGGGGTATGGTAAACCCACAATCCTAATTGGTTTCTACACGAAATCGTGCCGAAACGCTAAATCGCTTGGCGACACGCCTTTGTCGGTAGGGTGGTAACTAGCCACGGCCGCAGCCTCCCACCAGACCAGACTCGAGCCAGGAATCGAAGCCAGAACCTCTTACTTTATAATGCAACAGCGCGCGCGCTGCGCCACGGAGGTCGTCAAAATGAAACATAATGATTAGATTTAAGATAGTCCCTTCTTCGAGACGACTTAGGAAGTTTAGTACAGCAGAAAGTTAAGGGGTCCTAGAATTCGGTTAAATAATACAATAATTAAATTATTTTAAAATAAAAAAAAAAAAACAGCCTTCTAAAAACGAAAAAGAAAAAAAATGATTTGTTTTAACACAAAATGTGTGAATGAGTAGGAACTCTTAACTATAATAGAGTTTATTTTACGGTTGAGTTCATGAGTGTTCCCGTGACCCAGCCAAAAGGCGACGCGAAGGAGCATGGCTAGGTTTTAGTGGGTATTTTGGTCGCCAGTCTGGCCGCCGGGGAGTCTCACATATCCCGGAGGGGATGCGTAAACACATTTCCCAGAGTGAAAAAAAAGCACAAGTAACAACGACTAAAAATCCAATTATAGAATGAACACTTTCCATAATAACTATACAAAAAGTAATTGTATACAATTTCTTAATTTCTAAGCACCTTATGAAGTCGAAAGTTATTACGAAGAAAAACAGCCGTGTAAATTATAATTGTGATGTCTTTAAAGATTTTACCGCGAAATGGCCAGGAGATGGTATTACTAGTTTTGGGAATTAGGTGTCGACAATAATACAAAATATTCGAAACCCAAAACATTTTACTTGTACCGGAAATTTCTAGAGTCCATTAGCATTCAACAGTCGTGTGTCATAAGGAAAACTGGGGCTAAGGACGTGTCGGCGAAGACGTCCTCCTTTACTCAGTGTTGGCTGAATCTCTAATGTAAGGACGGAAACCTGTGGCACTTTTCCTCGTTACTGAACAATAATTAGTTTATGTCAATAGATGAGAAAATGCGGAAAGGAACACTATTGTTCAGTCAATTAGATTAATTGTGGAAACTTTCGTAAGTTACAAACAGACGGTAGGTACGTAATTTTGTAATAACAATTAGCTATTCTAATGATTTTTCTCTTTCGATAGAATATATTTTCTTAGGTGAAGCAATCAGATGACGAAATACACCGGGTAAATACTCTTTATGAGGACTATGCTAATAAATTGTTTTATTTTATTGAAGCTGTGATAGCCTTATAGTTAGGATGTTCGCCTCCTAAAACCCTGACGGTTCGAACCCGGGCACACACCTCTAACTTATCGCAGTTATGTGCGTTTTTAAGCAATTAAAATATCACTTGCTTCAATGGCGAAGAAAAACATCGTGAGGAAACCTGCACACCTAAGACTCTCCATGATATAGTCAAACGCGTGTGAAGTCTGTCAATCCGGATATGGCCAGCGTGGTAGATTATGGCAAAAAGGATTCTCATATTGAGAGGAGACCAAAGGGTTGATCATGATGATGATGATGATGATTCCTATTACAGATCTAGATAAAAAAAAACTGTTACTAGTCTGAATAATCTAACATAATACACATACGTTGGCGATTATTTAGAATACCATAATGATATCATCAGAATGTAGATCACGTAATATTTCGTAAAAAATTTACCTTTTCCTTTATTCACTACTTCCGGATACATATTTTAACAAAACATTTTATTTTATTTTTACATATTATGTTAAAACAGGTAAAATAGCAACATAACCTAGACGGGCAAAAGGAGCTTAATAAATAGCTCTATTTATTTGTCCTTTTGAGGAACTCCTGCTTCTTTTCTAATAAACCATGAGTTTGCCAGAAGATTTTCAAAAGGGTCAGATTGATACACAATATTTAACTCTTCTATTCATTTACTTTGTTACTGAATATATATCGGTTGATTTTCATAGAATGTTCACTTACAGCCAAGAAAATGCAATTTTTAATGCATCAGCATTATTCTAACCTGTATTGACGTTAGAAGCCATTGTTACTACAAAAAGCATTCTCTAGTATCTAAGTCTACCGTACATTAATAATTTCATGAAGTTTATGGGATCATCATGAACAACCCATTACCGGCTCACTACAGAACACGGGTCCCCTCTCAATATGAGAAGGGTTTGGCCATAGTCCACCACGCTGGCCATATGCGGATTGGCAGACTTCACACGCCTTTGAGAACATTATAGAGAACTCTCAGGTGTGCAGGTTTCCTCACGATGTTTTCCTTCACCGTTGAAGCAAGTGATATTTTTTTTTTTAAACGCACATAACTTCGGAAAGTTAGAAATGCGAGCCCGGATTCGAACCGTCGACCTCTGATTAGGAGGCTGACGCCCTAACCACTAGGCTATCACCGCTTCTAATCTTCCGAATATAGAGTTTGTGTCAATTCTAAGTCCTCGATTTTGTAGATAAATTGAGCCACAGATTTTTTGAACACTTGCTAGGTTAATGTTTTATGAGAAGCATTGGATACTATCGTGTATGTAAATAAACAGGAATTCGTTCGCGTTGAAACAATGGAATTTCAATGGTACTATAAGGCAATCAGGTCTATTTCATAGTCGTTGAACTGTTTATATATAATAAGCTATTAAATTTATTATCGCTGTAGGTTTTAAAGGTTTCGTACGCGTGTAAAATTTTTTTTTTTTTTATTCACCACAAGTTAGCCCTTGACTGCATCTCACCTGATGGCAAGTGATGATGGGCTCTAAGATGGTAGCGGGCTAACCTGTTAGGAGTATAGTAAACTCATACTCCTAATTGGTTTCTACACGACATCGTGCCGGAACGCTAAATCGCTTGGCGACACGTCTTTGTCGGTAGGGTGGTAACCAGCCACGGCCGAAGCCTCCCACCAGACCAGACTCGAGCTGGGAATCGAACTCAGGACCTCCGACTTTAAAATGCAACAGCGCACGCGCTGCGCCACGGAGGTCGTCGAAATTTATGTTAGGACGCGTGTCTGATTGTCTGTGTAGGAACTTTACTAATTGGCATCTTGGTTAACATATTTAAGAAGTTCTTGTTAGCGAGCTTTCGTGTACTTTTTTATTGTTTCATGCACGAAATCTATTTCGTGGTCTCTATGGATATTGTAATTTCTTAGGTACCAGGTTGCTTTGGCTATTACCTTCAATACTTTGTTATAATTCGACATTGGTACGTTTGGTACTATATAGTAATCTGAAGTGCAGTTTTTATGTCATTGGGATATGTAGTCCAGGAGAAAAGAAAAATTTGAATTAAAATACTCACGCGAGGGGTGTGTATGTGCATTTTTTTTTATTCACCATGAGTTAGCCCTTCACTGCATCTCACCTGATGGCAAGTGATGATGCGCTCTAAGATGGTAGCGGGCTAACCTGTCAGGAGTATAGTAAACTCATACTCCTAATTGGTTTCTACACGACATTATGCCGGAACGCTAAATCGCTTGGCGACACGTCTTTGTCGGTAGGGTGGTAACTAGCCACGGCCGAAGCCTCCCACCAGACCAAATTACAAATGTGCGTACGTCGTGGCTCATATTATGCTTTATAACATTACATTGCGAGTATTAGTTAACGTGGGTGAAACACCTGGTGATAGACAGTACTATATAATATAGATTTACGAAAATTATGATAGAGAAGGGAAGCAATTGTGTGAAACCACAGTATGTGCTGATCAGCTCAGACCCTTCATATGATTTAAGTCAACGTGTGTTGTAACAGCTAGCGGTCATGAATGCCTGTTGAAAGGTAAAACTGTGACGTCAGTGAGAGCGGATCTGTCAAGTGTTTGTCTCCTTCAATTATGAGAACATTGATAAGTGTAATTTATCCATTGATAATGACTGGTTGCCTACTTGATATATAGCTACTGTTTATTACAACAATCTTTTGCATTTGATTGAAGCACGTACGGGAATAAAGATTATTTCTTAACTATGATTATAAGACACGTTTTTTTTTCATGTGAGTGAGTATTATCACTAAAAACAGAATCCAGAATGTTCTGGATTCCTCTAAGATTGGTTAGGAAGCTTTGCGTTCTGGAAATGGGCATGAAGACAATTTAATATTACCGTAAATAAATTTTAAACGCGCTTTGGTGGCTTATATGGTGCTACAGATATTCATAGGCCAGCTCTTGACGGCATCTCACCTGATGGTAAGTGATGTTACGGCCTAATTGGTTGGTTACTACACGACATCGTGCCGGAACTAAATCGCTTGACACGTCTTTGTTGGTAGGGTGGTAACTAGTCACGGCCGAAGCTTCCCACGAGACCAGACTCAAGCCGGGAATCAAACCCAGGACCTCCAACTCTTAAAATGCAACAGCTCACGAACTGCGCCACGATTGAGATTCTGGATTCGAATCCCGGTTCGAGTTTTGTTTGTGGAAGGCTCCATCCGTTGCTAGTTACCCACTCACTGACAAAGACCGATATCGCGTGGAAACCAATAAGGAGTGTGGTCTTACCTCTAACAGATTAGCTAGCTACAATCTCAAACTGCATTATCACTTACCACCAGATAAGATTACCGTCAAGGGCTAACTTGTAGTGGAATAAAAAAATAAAAGATGAGTATCGCACAGGTCAAAACTTTAAGTCGGTATAACATTGGATTTACGTAAGTACATACACGTAAGTCCACTCCCCCGACCTAAGCGCTCCTCTCCGTAAGAGGAGACCTAAACATATCCTTCATGACCCTGACGATCTGATAACTACTGATAACATACTCGTACCACCTACCACACAATCATACGCTACACACCGTCTTCACCGGTGAAGACGAGGTCCCCGCTATCTTACGTCATCCGGACGTGGGCTCCATCCACGGTCTCGGAGACGTACGGACCCCCCGTTATCCCAAACGTCGCCTAAGCCGAGGTTCGGCCTCAAAGGAGGCGCCCTTAGGCAGACGTTCCCTTAGTTTCTTCGAGCTCTAGGGCTCAAAATTTCTTCTGGCAGAGCTTCTTTCGGAAGCTCGCCAAACAGCCCGTTTACGCTGTGGCAACCAATAGGGTTAGCCCCAATCGTCACCTAAGCCGAGGTTCGGCCTCAAAGGAGGCGCCCTTAGGCAGACGTTCCCTTAGTTTCTTCGAGCCCTAGGGCTGAAAATTTCTTCTGGCAGAGCTTCTTTCCGAAGCTTCGCCAAACAGTCCGGTTACGCTGTAGGGTTAGCACAGCTAATAGGCAGTTCGAAAAAAAACGTAAGTCCTGTGTGAATCTGGCTTAAGTTGCTATAATTATTATAACTTAAACACGTTTGCACAAGTCTTTGTCGGGGTGAATTTCAATAATTTTGACATTTGTGCAAATGTGCTGTCACAAGTGTACCTCCTAATGGGTCGGATGATGAGTGTAATTATCCTTAGAAATGCTTTTGTTGCTTTTATCTGTTTTGCTTGGAACGTCACATTTGTATAATTATAGCATTATTGATATAAACATTTTGTTTCAATGCAAATGCCTGAAAATTATACCCACGTGACATTTTAGTTGTAGGTGTGAAAAGGTGACGTCAAAACTAGAAATTTGAAAATTTTTTTGAAATGCTTTTGTTTTTTTATTTCTATGGCTTAAGTAGCCATAGAAATAAAAAAAAACAAAAGCATTTCAAAGGTAAAAAGGTAAGGTAAGGTAAAAGGTAAGGTCTTTACTTCCCAGTCTGTCATTGTTCTTAATATTATGGTGGAATTTGGCAAGCTAAGCCGAAACCTGTTATTATCACCATCATGACGTAATCATCGTTAAAGTCCGCCTACCCATATTATAACAGCATGGTGAATATAAACTCTAATGAAATCTGTTCTATTAGAGGAAATGTTCGTTCGCATGAGACGTAAATAAGCTAAGGAAGGAAATAAAATAAAATACGTAGGTACATAGAAATCTTTTTATATACACTACAAGTTAGCCCTTGACGGCTATCTCACCTGATGGTAAGTGATGAGCTGGGCTGTCTAGGATGGTAGCGGAGTAACCTACCTAACCTCCAACTTTATAATGCAACAGCGTACGCACTGCGCCACGGAGGTCGTCAAAATAAATTTGACAATATATAAGTTTGCAAAGTAAGTAAAGAAAGAACCCGGTAAATTAACCCATAAATATATTGGAAAATAAAATATAATTGAAGTCAAAATAAAATATTTATCAACAACTTCCGACTGCTCGCTTTAATAAGGAAACAAATGACGATAAATCGTGAGGAAAATTTTGTAACAAATGAGGTACTTTTGAACGCCAAATGATAGATGTGTCACGATATTGGCAATACGTTAAATTGTTAAATTATCAAGACGCTACTAAGACCCTGGCGCCATTCATCAGTATTATACACCTATTATAACATTTATATATTTATCGGTAATATATGCCTTGCTTACAAACATTTGCAGCGACGGAGGAGTTGACATCCTCCTAATCCGTTTCTACGCGGCACCACACCGAAACGCTTAATCGCTTAACTTAGTATTAGAAGGCAGTGGTAGCTGGATAAAAAATCTATATTCCTCTTTTTTTTTTAATTATAGTTATGGTTGCGATTGACTACAATCATGCCTAGCGGAAATCAATGCTGAGGTGCCTAGTAAAAGCCTTTTCACTATTCTCTTGAAGGCACCACCAATATTGTACTTGTCTGGGAACACGGAAGCTAGGAGGGCGTTCCACACATAAGCAGTCCGTATCTATCAGAAACGTGGAAGAAAAACACTATTGTATTCACAAAATAAACAATTTCGCTTAAATTAGAAAGTTGACATAAACAAAAACATCTATTCCGTAAGTGTGATAAAAAGTAGAAGCTAAGTAATAACATAAACGTGGTAGGTTTATTCATAAAAATTAGACAATAGGAGGGACCGCTCTTATTGGAGAGAAGGTTTTCGAGAGGAAAGACCTACCATGCTCCAATTAAATTAAATTAAAATTCATTTATCAGGCTACGCCCATACTATATGTTTATGATACAAAGTAAAACAGATAATACAAAATATGATTCAAATGCGAATTGGTACGTTTTAAAGTTTATTATCACGTTTCAGTTAAAAAATCCGCGGCTATTAATCTTTCCGAGGCACGGCATTGGACATAACCAACTTCCGATTTGTTACTGAGTCTTTTTCACTGGCCTTCCGCTTACAACCGCTATTAGAAAAGCCGAAGACCGTACAGAGTGGAAGGCTTCAGTTAGCAACATGACGAAGGCACTTTCATGTGAACACCTTCAGCAATGAAATGTACAACCAAGAAGAAGAAGACGGAATCTTTTTAATAGGAAATCTTGCTTGACCCGACCCGGGAACAAGCCATTCACTGACAGGCAGTTACAGACAACTCCATACGGTGTGAGAATCCCTACAAAACAACCTTGCCCAGCAAAGACAATCTTGAAAGATGAGCTTTAAAATTTCTCTAATACTGGTATACTGAGAAATGCTATGAAAATTGATAAAGTTACTACAAAAACATACATATTTGACGACCTCCGTGGCGCAGCGCGCGCGCTGTCGCATTATAAAATTGGAGGTCCCGGGTTCGATTCCCGGCTCGAGTCTGGTCTGGTGGGAGGCTACGGCCGTGGCTAGTTACCACCCTACCGACAAAGACGTGTCGCCAAGCGATTTAGCATTCCGGCACGATGTCGCGTAGAAACCAATTAGGGGCGTGAGTTTACCATAGTCCTAACAGGTCAGCCCGCTACCATCTTAGACAGCATCATCACTTACCACCAGGTGAGACAGCAGTCAAGGGCTAACTTGTAGTGTGTAAAAAAAACCTACATATATCATTTCCTACGGTTGAATGCAGACCGTGATGTTCAATGCAAAATCATTTTATACTGCGTTTTATAACTGCGTCAGCGAAAGCAAGGAAAATGTGATTCTTTTTTACTTCTATTACAATCAAATTATTGATTGTAAACACACCTGGCGGTAAGTGATGGTGCAGTCTGATATAGTTCGGGATTTTTTCCTTCATTTATGGCTTAAAAACGCACATTACTCCGAAAAGTTAAAGGTGCGTGCCTGGGTTCGAACCCCCGACCCCTGGTTAAGAGGCAGACGTCCTAACCAATAGGCATCCACCACTATCACAGCTTTCATTTCAATTCATAAATAACTGTGATAAAAAAATATACTGAAATCTTTGTATGAAGTCATGCTGAGAAATTCTAACATGACTTGTATAACAATATAACAAAACTAATAATTATTATCATAAGTTTTCTTTATAGAATTAATTTACACTATTGGGAAATATAGTCCATTTTTCCTTAGTTAGGATGTCAAGTTTGCATGATTTTCTTACCACAAACAAACAATAATATCCTGCATAAATGATTGTTTAAGAAAAAACATACGTGCCAAGTTGTTTGATGCTCTACTAACTATATTTTGCTTTTAAATCCTGTAAGATTTATATTATTTAAAAGATAAGAGTTGTAATAAAAAACGTAAGCTAAGAGTCTGTGAGCGATATATAATTTGATTGCGAGTTAATTCTGTTTGTTTACTGATTAGGTACTCTCTGTAAGTACACCATTCCAGTAACTGGACAGAAAAAACCGAAATCGAATTCCAATAACTGGAATTATAATAACACAATATATTGTGTTCTAGAGGGTTTATTGACTAGAATGATGTAGGAAATATGGTAAAATCCAGCTTCAACAAGGTTTACTGCCAACGTCCATACTATGTTGAATACACCGGTTCTCGTCCGATCACCGAAGTTAAGCAACATCGGGCGCGGTCAGTACTTGGATGGGTGACCGCCTAGGAACACCGCGTGATGTTGGCTTTTTTTCACCGTCCGGCCTCCCCGTTATCCCAAACGTCGTCTTAGCCGAGGTTCGGCCTCGCAGGAGGCGCCCTTAGGCAGACGTTCCCTTAGTTCCTTCGAGCCCTGGGGCTCAAAATTTCGTCTGGCAAGAGCTTCTCTCCGAAGCTCGCCACAGCCCGCCAAAAAGCCGAAAAAAAAAGAAAAAGTGAAATGCTGTTGGAACTGTATATACTTGTAGATTCGAAATGATAGGTAGGAAATAATATGCATTTTACGCACGCATCTCTCAAATAAAATATGGTCGGTATTTAGATTAATCTGTGAGTATCTACGTCTCCGTAATTATTTGTTGGCATTCGCATCTGTCCTAAAATTTGCCTATAATCAATTGACGATTATTTGCTAAAAAATCAGAAGGTATTTATTTTTGTTTGGCCGAATACAATGATTAATAAAGGTATTTACTTTAACGTCACGTTAGCCTCGTTAAGTTACATAAATTATTTGACATTAGTTACATGTTTACAGAAAAATATACAAATGGACGGATCTTGTGACGTCCTTTCAATCCGTTTGTGTTATCAATTAGATTTTTTATCGAGCACCGTGGAAAAATATAACAATTGAACGATACGTTGATTCTCAGTGAAGGCTTTGTTTGTTTGTCGATAGCAATTAGGTAAATCAATATCTTTATGCATTGACAAACGAATGAAATAGACTGTATTCACCCATCCTTGGTAGATACTAATTAGGAATGAATGAATATTTTTTTATCGTATAGTATACAGAAAAAATTAAAATGGAAGCGGTGATAGCCTAGTGGTTAGGGCGTCAGCCTCCTAATCACAGGTCGGCGGTTCGAATCCGGGCACGCACCTCTAACTTTTCGGAGTTATGTGCGTTTTAAAAAAAAATTTAAAAATAATAAATCATTTGCTTCAACGGTGAATTAAAACATCGTGAGGAAACCTGCACGCCTGAGAGTTTTCCATAATGTTCTCAAAGGCGTGTGAAGTCTGCCAATCCGCACTTGGCCAGCGTGGTGGACTATGGCCAAACCCTTCTCATATTGAGAGAAGAGAGCTCTGTAGTGAGCCGGTAATGGGTTGATCATGATGATGATGATATAGAAAAATAAAAATGCAAAAATCGTACTGCTGAACAAGAAGTAATACAAAGAAAGGGGAGTTTTTATGCTGTGCCAAGCTCTGCCTATAAGTTTGAGATCTAAGCGCACTTTAACATTGCTTTTTTGAGACAGATTTATATAGGATACATAGCTTTATTTCGTTGTATCTTGAATTAGTAAGTAAGCCGAGGCGCTTCGTAGATCTCAGCCTAAGTCAGACAGTACGATGTGGCACATGAGACGTTCGGAGTTCTGACGGCATGTATTTGTAGGGTATTTATAAATTATACTTTTGTGAAAAAGAAAAATTAAATATATACCCAATTTAGAACTAAAATGGTTCTTCAATCTGTCCAGTGTTCTAGAAGCAATGGCGTTATATGTGATGCGCTTATAAAAGAAATTGTTTTAGTTTGTTAAATAATAATTCAACAAACTAAACCAGTTTCGTAATAGCAAGACAATTTACGCCATCACCCTCTTATCTATAATTTAAAAAATAATCCATGATTAATATTAATAAATTTATTTAATTATTATTTATTGAGGTAGGTCAGTACTATTTATCAGTACCAAGAAGCTCGTTAAAAATGGAGACTACTATACCTACTACTATATCACCCATACCTTAAAACATTATACCTTGTATTCGGTTTTATAAAATTCGTATCGCCATTCGTCTTATATAAGATAACTTCTTATTTATTACTAGTTTACTAACACATTATTATTTCTCATAGATAACTGGCATACTGGCAAACACCGCCAAGGTATTCAGCGTTCCGGCACGATGTTGAGTAGAAACTGATATAGAGGATGGGTTCAACCGGCAACGCAAGTTTTTTTTTCTTAGCTCCTACTAAACAATATTCTGTAAATGGCTAGGATTATTCCGATAAGGTTTATTTCATAGTTATGAGTACCTCGTTAATTTAAAATTATTTTCATTTAGACTAAAGACCGGTAATTTTGTACGGGTAAATATAGTTGAACCACACGTAGCTTCGCTATCAATTTTTCTAAGGACTTAAAGGTAACGAATACTATTATTATTTAATATTTAGAAATGGTATTACTTATTACTAAAATAAATAAAAACCTAGCGTATAAAATAGCTTTCTAACGGTGTAAGAATTATTTAAATAAGTTCATTAGTTTCATTGTAGTTACTAATAAACAAACGAACTTACTTTTCATGAAGTGAGTATATGAAATTGAAAGCTTAAGGAACCTTTACTGATTATTTTGAAATTTTGGTGCACAAAATAGCGTGTTTGGCAATAGGCATATTTGAAAAATACATATACTAAGTTAGAATTCCATTGTGTTTAACTGTCTGAGCCACTATAACTCTTAACCGAGTGTAGTGCTACAGATAAAAAACACATGTTAAGTTATGTTATGTTAAGTTCCTAATTTATTTATTACTGGACACGGCTTATAGCTACTATTATTGATACTTTACTATATACTACGACAGAGCGTGATGGGAATATTTTTGACAAACAATCGGCACACCAAAAACTTTAGAACTTTACTAGATAAAAACTACACGGTAGTTCTTATCTAATAACGCCAGATCCTTATCGACTGGGCAGAACAGGAGAAAGACAGCACTATTAAATAAAATCTGTTATTTGAAGATTTTGGATTAGACCGATTATTAACATCGGCTGTAAGCCTTAATAGGGAGAACATTGCTTTGAGTACCTCTATATTCGGAAATGAGGAAATCTAAAGAAACTTTAGTAATAAAGTACCTAATGGAACGGCAAAATATCCCCAGAAGTGGACTTCGACGAAGACAAAGCTCTAAGTAGTAGTTTAATAGTTTTTAATAGTTTTAAATTGACGCATAATTACAAATATATGAATAAATTGGCGTATTTAATAATATAACTTTTGATGCTTATTCTTAACTTTACACACTTGTATCTTAATAAATATTGATGGCAAACTGACGAAATATTGGGACGTAATTAATACATTGGTACATAAAACCCGGCTAAGTTTGTTGTGGGCTTCTTCTTAGACCGGGGCGCGTTTGGAACCCTCATAGCTTTAGTTTTAAGTTTACGAATATAGTTATCACCATGAAAAAACTACTATGTAAATTATTGACGCGTCAAAAGTGCCTTTTTAAGGACTATTTGAATAATGATTATTTTGAATTTGAAACGATATGAGTTTTTTTTTCGTATGTTAAGCGAAGTTAGATTGAAAAAAAAATAATAACAGAACCGATCGCACAATTTCGTAATACATAAATGTCCTTCATATAAAATTGCTTGTTTAATAAATTATTGCAACATTTTCCATTGTTTATGCGTCCATAGTTAGATCACTACATCCACAATCCCTTAAGTGGAACGATAAACGTAAACTAGTGAAGTGTCAAGTGTATTGAAAAGTGCATTTATTCATTTAGGTATCTGAGTGCAAGGTTACTAGCGGCTAATGTATTTTATAATCTGTTATTTTTTTCATACGCTGTCAATTATTTTTTATCAATTAAAAAAAAAAGTGTAAGTGACAGTAATGTTTTCCAAATTATATTTCATAATACTAAAGCGCGAATAAATTTATAGTAAACGATTTATAACTAACTTTGAAATTAATTTCGCTAAGCGAACGCATTATGCCATATAAACATTACTGTCGAAGTGAAAAAGGATATGCTACAATTTCTAAAGCAGTTTTAAGGCCATGTGTCTTGCATAATGGGTGTAAGCGTTATTGATTAACTACTCACTTTGGATTTCAAGTCTTTCCAGTTTTTCTTCAGCCCTTTGCGCCAATTCCAGGGGGCTTTCTATATGATAAAAAATGCTCGCGCCGACTAGTAAATACACTATGTGAAGTGCCAGCATGCAAGCCAATTGCTTTTTGGACATCATCTTGACTAGTTTTCGTTTTACACCGTGACAAAACTAAAAAGTTCCCGTTCGAAATTGCAATACAAAAGTTTAAAAATCACAATCATATTTCGTATGTCCGTATCTTGGTTTCGAAATGCAAAACTTTCGACATCTTCATAATGTCCGGAAAAATAATCGTATAGTGTTCATTTTTTATTAAAAAAAAAAAAAAAAAGTGATGCACTGGATTCCGTAGCGTTCATTGAAGACGCCCAACTGCACTACCACTTTCAAATAAACATTTTGGAACTGTGAAGTTTGATTGGTGAAAATTTATATAAAAAACGCTGAGGACACTCTCCGATTGGACGACGTTCGACCGAAGCGCTAGATCAGATCGAATGATTTTCCGGCGCGCGCGCCTACGAACCGCATGCCGGCCGCGAATGCGTCCTTTTTTTATACGATCAGCTCTAAATGTTTGACTGGCAACACGCATTAGCTCGTCGTAAAGGATAATACGTAAGGTTATTGCCAGCATCATACTAACATACGTGTATGTGAATACCTCAATGATAATACTCGCACTAAACACTTTAAAGCGAAAGATTTCCGTTTACAACAGAAGATTAAAGAGGATTCTGCGGCTGATAATGGTCGTCTAGGTGCGAGAGCGTTACATCATTTCTCTGATAGCGAATTCCACTAAGTTTAACCTCGTTTGACGTAACGAGAGTGAGATATTTTCTTAAGCTTAATAACTAAATCTTTCAATTATTCGAATTTTTCTCACCTTTTAAACCTTTCCTAGACCTCCACGAACATTTCAAGACCAAGATAAGACAAATTCGTTCAGCCGTTCTCGAGTTTTAGCGAGACCAACGAACAGCAATTGATTTTTATATATATAGATTTGGGTTCTACAATAAGTAGGTTTTATTAAATAGATCCAATTACATCCAGCCAAATTGAGCTTTATGCCATGCAATATTACAAAATAAATAAAAAAAAAAACAATTATTTAAAATGTCAATTAATCTTTCATCTATAAGGTACTCATTCTCTACACTCAAGTGTAGATCTAGAGTAAGATAAATTGATTAAATTCTGTATGACAGAAATACAGAGTATCGTTTGCAGATGCGCAAGAGTAAGTAAAAATATTATATTGTATAAAAATGCTATTGTCTGAATTTCTATCCGGTTTTTATCAGCAGTATAATATAAATTACTTCACAAAGGACCTTTAAGGAAGATTTTTAATGTACTCTCTATTGATAATTAATTATTATTATAGTGTAAATCAACAACGTTCATCATCAGGGTCATTCTAGCTGTTATATGTAGACTAGGGCTTGAGCGTACAAGCTCACTTAAAAGTACAAGATACTGGGTTCGATTATCAGTGCTGGCCAATTTCCGTAGACAGGAAAAAGTTTAGAGCATGTAGTTGCTAGTATTTCGGTATTCTACAGGGTATAGTGAAGCGGTGATAGCCTAGTGGTTAGGGCGTCAGCCTCCTAATCGAGGTCGGCGGTTCGAATCTGGGCACGCACCTCTAACTTTTCGGAGTTATTTTTAAACAATTAAAATATCACTTGCTTCAACGGTGAAGGAAAACATCGTGAGGAAACCTGTACGCCAGAGAGTTCTCCATAATGTTCTCAAAGGCGTGTGAAGTCTACCAATCCGCACTTGGCCAGCGTGGTTGACTATGGCTAAACCCTTGTGTGCTCTGTAGTGAGCCTGTAATGGGTTGATCATGATGATGATGATGATGCTGAAATTACTAACATTGCGGATTTTTAGCATTAAAAGCCTACGTTCCTTTTGCGGAATCAGTGATCTTAGTAAGAAGACTACTTTTTGTAGGGGTGTTTTAACTACCACGTAATACGAATTAACTATTACTAGCCTGCATATGTTATGAGGGGAAAAAGTTAACCTCAGTTTACTTTTAAAAAGTAGATTCACTACTATGTAAATTATTGACGCGTCGAAAGTGCCTTAAATGCCTTAAATGACTATTTCAATAAAGATTATTTGAATTTGAATTTGACTAGCTTGGGATCGTGTTTAATTTAAAAAATTATATATTGTTAGTTCTAATGCAATCTTCTTTCCCTTTGGCATCTTTTATAATGCCAAGACACCACTGAATAATCGACACTCAACTAAATTAGCACCGACGTCGGGCCAAATTAGTGTAGGTATGAAATTTACCAATTTGCGAAGTCAAGCAGATCCAGTGCGGACGATACCTGCTACGTAAAAAAACATACCCATAACATACAAGCCAATGTATCATAACACATATACCGTAAATCACCAACATGCGGGCAAAAGAATTCATATTATTTACAAGGATAGTTTTTTTTTTCTAGAATATAAACAAAGAGTGTCAGGGTTTTGAACCGATGTCCGCGTACTCATAGCCGTAGTTACTCATTTCAATAAATCAATCTTTTCACATACGACATACTTAGTGCTGATAGAAATTAAAATAAAATTCAAACATCTAGTATTTATATTTTATTAAATATCGACCTTAATCGTATTTATGCTAAGTTCCATATACCCCTTCCGGAAGACGCAGGCAAGGCTGCGTCGCTTCCGGAGGGAGATGCGTAAACGCATTACCCAGCGGAAATAAAAAAAAACCATAATTCTACTTACATTACTCTTATTACAAAATTTATTATTGAATGTTTTCGAAACTTTTAATATTTGCTTTTATTTGAAACTTTCATCATGTAATGTATAACCCCTTATTTGAAAAACATATTTCTTTTGCAATTTGGATTTTCGCAAAATGTTTTCTTAGCGAAATTTTCTAAAACAATAAGTCTTTTAAACAACTACTAAATTGGAACCTCCTTCATTCCTAAAAAAAAGAAAGAAAGAGCTTTCCTAATTGACACATTCATAAATTAAGAAAAAATCTGTAGGTTTATGTACAATATTATTTAATACTTAACTTAATCGACCTAGATTGAGATTTTATTGGTTTAAAAAGGTACAGAAATCGCGAAGGCGCTACCCGATAATCCTGCAAAGGAAAAACAAAAATACATTATCTGGCATTTTTCCCTATTTTATCCTACATTTCCCCAATTTTCCAGCGGGTTGTTCCTAAATCTCGCGACTTTTTACTCTGGGAGCAATCCGGCAACCACCCGCCGCGAATCCAGAACAAAATTTCTTAACTAAATTTGTTACAAATTAACAGAAATTGTTACAAACCTGAAATACTAACTGAAATTCTTGATAATGTATTAATGGTAGTTTTTGTATCAAGAAGCAACGATGACTGTAGCAGTACGTGAACTCGATACAGTATTTGTATATAGCATATATTATCTACAACGTACTATTTAGTCAGCGAACGTAGATAAGTTAGATTGGTAGCGCTTTTTCAACCGATTTGTTTTACACATACCAACCTTTATTTCTACCTTTATAGGCTAAAAATATTATAATAACTGGAATAATAATTAATACTTCAGTGCCAACACAATAGTTTTTGAACTTAAGTTTTTTTCGGACTAACTATTAGTTGTACTAACCCTATTGGTTGCGATAGCTTAACCGGGCTGTTTGGCGAGCTTCGGAAAGAAGCTCTACCAGAAGAAATTTTGTACCCTAGGTCTCGAAGAAACTAAGGGAACTTCTGCCTAAGGGTGTCTCCTGTGAGGCCGAACCTCGGCTTAGGCGACGTTTGGGATAACGGTGGGGTCGGACGGTAACAAATTTTAAGTGTATTCATTAAATACATGAGAAAATTTTTGATTGTTCGTAAACCTGATATTTGTTTTTTTTATACATTACAAGTTAGCCTTTGACGGCAATCTCACCTGATGGTAAGTCATGATGCTATCTAAAATGGTAGCGGACTAATCTGTGAGGGGTATGCTATATCTATCCATAATTGCGCCATCCTTGTCGACGCGCAAGTATAGGAAAAGGACAGCACTACTACATTCAATCCGCTATCTGAAGATATTGGGTTATATTGGTTATAAACATTACGCGTAAACGTTTGTAAAGCGCGCAAGAAGTGAGCCTATTTAAAATAAAATAATTCTGAATTAGAATTTGAATGTATAAAGGTAATTCGTTATGTCTTCGACCGTTCACAAATGGGTCATCTCGTCTTCCTGTTTCACGTAAAAAATGTATCACCCTATTAAAGTTCACGAACGCCAAGGTAAGCCACAATGTCCGCATTCAGTCCGCTGATTACAATTTGCCAATATAATTCATTCGCTTAGCGATGCTTTTTCACCTTTGGCAAGAAAACGGTAAAACCGTATTAATGTGAGAGTTCTTTTTTGCAGTCTTAAAAAATGTATTTAAAATGATTGAGTCGTGATCGTTAAACATACTCGTAATTATTTATATTATTAATTTCAACCACTTTATTGCATATTCAAGTAAGATGTACAACATTTTAATTATAACTTATTAATTATTTAACATAACTGTCAAACGTTGACACTGACAGCTGGACTAAATCACAATCTTCAAGCCACTCAGCGTGCGTTAGAAAGGGCTATGCTTAGAATCTCTTTGAGAGATAAGGTCCGTAACGAGGTGATTCGCCAGAAGCACCATGAAGTGGCAATGGGCGGATAACGTCTGTCGCAGGACCGACGGACGTTGGAGTCGGAAGGTCCTCGAGTGGAGACCATGTCTCGTCAAACGGAGTGTGCCGACACTTGCTGGAGGCCGTCCTCCAGCAAGGTGGATCGATGACCTCCGAAAAGTGACAAAAGCCTGATATGGGATAAGTTGGCGCTGCTTTAAATAGGCCTATGCCCAGCAGTGGATAATGATGGTACCTTACTGGTTCGCTCGTTTGTTTCTCTATATGTAATATTTGAAATGTGGTAAACTTAACATATTTATAACGACTGCCGTGGCGCAGTGCGTGTGCTGTCGCATTATAAAGTTGTCCTGGGTTCGATTCCCGGCTCGAGTATGGTCTGATGGGATGGGCTTCGGCCTTTGCTAGCTACCACCCTACCGACAAAGACGTGTAGCCAAGCGATTTAGCGTTCCGACACGATGTCGCGAAGAACCCAATTAGGAGTGTCGGTTTACCATACCCCTAACATGTTAGTTAGCCCGCTACCATCTTAGATTCCATCATCACTACCCCCAGGTGAGATAGCCGTCAAAAACTCCTCTCCAACAAAATTAGTTCCGAAATCGCACGGATTAATTATCAATGTGAAAGCACTTAAGCAGTTCAGACGCCATTTTCATTCGTCACTTTCAACCACGTGTCACAAATATTTACAAGCCTTCCTAATCTCCGCCGAAACGACGCGAGGCTCAAGATTAAGGAATTAACGAGAAAGCCTTATATTATACGTCATTCGCATGCCCGGTTTATTCGAAGGTTAATTTACGCAATGCAAACAATCTTTTTATTTAATTGGAGGTAGTACTTAGGCAGGTAAACCAATTATTTTTTCATATCAGCTGCGAAACGGAAAGAAAAACCTATTTTGCGACTAAATAATTGCAATACAATCAAAAAGGCAAAGACATCGATCCTATACAGCCTATTCTTGTGCATTAATAAAATAGAAAAGATTTTTTATTTTTATATTATGATCACAGATAAGACTCGATGACGATGGTTATGGCAAATACATGGCTTTTTATTTCTCGTTTTATGACATTACATGGTTTTTTTTTTTTTTCTTTCGTTTTATGGCTTTACACAGATCAGCCAATGTCAAGTTTATAGCAATGTAGAAGTTAGGGAGAAATGGCGGGAAACTTCGCACTCCGCGGACGCGGCTTCCTCAAACCCTTCCCAAATCAATACCTGTTAACCATTCAGAAAACCAGCCACTACACAAACGACACCAAAACTGTTCACGTCACAACCAACACCAGTCGTTTTACAAAATTAGCCAACAAACATTAATTCCAGAAGAGCGTGAAAAAACCGCGCCCGCCGTATACGAAGTCTCCCGCCTTTCTCATTACATGGTTGTACATGACTTTGATTTCTTTTGACTTAGTAAATATAGATTATCATTTAGATAGTCATTTCGACACTGCTGTGAAGTACGAAGAAAAAGTAAAAGAAAAGTAAGATTTTGACGATTTATATGCTGCAGTAGACAAAGTGAAAATTGCTGGAGGTTATCTGGTTCAAATATAGAAATGAAGTATTTTACTTCGTGTCCTATAACTTCCTAAATGTTTTCCTTGATTCTCAGAAAATTGATTATCTTGTGGAATCACTCTTAAATTTTTACTAAGGCTTCAAAACAGAACTACTTAACTATCAATAGCTACACAAATAAATTTTAATTGTATTTAACTTTTTATTGGATTCAATAAATGGCCGACGTCCGTGCGTGACCTCTATCTATCTTTTCATCGAATAAACACAAATGCTTTGACTTAACATAACAATTGCTGTAACATTGGCTCAACAGGATGGGCACGAAATGGCTTTTAAACCAATTTTCAAAACTAACCAATTTCTCAATTCGGTGCATTTGTGTCGAAACTTAGTTAGTGCGCAAGTATATCCGGACTTAAGAAATTGGCTTTATCACCCCTGCGCCACAGCGAGGACTTGATGCCCTGAAGTGCATCATAACAAGTGCAGACATAGATGCGAAATGCTATCATTTATATATGATAATAATCATCATCATCACATCAACAGATTCAAGTTCTTTTGTGGATAGATATTTTGTAAGGTCTACGGTTTCGGTTTAAAGCAGGTCGTTTCATGTCGTCTGTCCACCTAGTTGGGGACCAACGAAGCTGCCATCGGCATCATCATGAATACCCTCATCATCATAATAACCAATCAGTAAACAGTCCGGTAGAATTTTCAATCCGGCTTTCAATCTCCTTGAACTTCCTTACTTATTCGAAAGTATTTTAAGAGAGAAAGGTTTATGCTGAGAAGAGGAAAATACTAAAGGTTTAGAATTAACTTTTATTTTATTTTTATTTATAAACCTAGTGAAGATATAGTTCTTTGATATGCAGTTACTTCACGTTTGAGTATAGCACTTAGGTATTGTTAACATGTTGAACATGCATATTTCGCGTCGCTCACGGCTCGCGAAGATGGGCATTGCATCCCAATATTTCGTTTCAAGGTAATTTATGACATTCACGTCATTTCAGTTCCGCTGGAAAAGAGGACACTTATTGGATACAAATAATATTAAGTTTGACTTCCTGATTACGCCTTCGAAATTTATTATAATACTCCAGAAGATTCTTCAGTTTGCGAGTTATAGTCTTTAGTTTAGGTGCATCAAGGTATTTAGTCATATAATTACAAAATAATAACTACTGTTTTAAGGGATGGTAGTAACCTCTACAGTAAGGCTGATTGGTGAGAGAATAACCAAGCCACGACGTTCGTAGCAAAAGCCGGATGTTAATAATCATCATGATCAACCCATTATCGGCTCACTACAGAGCACGGGTTTCCTCTCAATATGAGAAGGGTTTGGCCATAGTCCACCACGCTGGCCATGTGCAAATTGGCAGACTTCACACGCCTTTGAGAACATTATGGAGAACTCTCAGGCGTGCACTTTTCCTCACGATGTTTTCCTTCACCGTTGAAGCAAGTAATATTTTTATTGTTTAAAAACGCACATAACTCCGTAAAGTTAGAGGTGCGTGCCCGGTTTCGAACCGCTACTAGACGGTATAAGCTTTCCAGCTCGACGACTTTCTGTCCTTTTCCTACTCTTCATAGTCGATAAGGATGGCGCTACTAAATTCAGTTAAGCGATGATAGCCTAGTGGTTATAGCGTCAGCCTCCTAATCAGAGGTCGGCGGTTCGAATCCGGGCACGCACCTCTAACTTTTGGGAGTTATGTGCGTTTTTAAAAATTAAAATATTACTTGATTTAACGGTGAAGGAAAACATCGTGAGGAGACCTGCACGCCTGAATGTTCTCAAAGGCGTGTAAAGTCTGCCAATCCGCACATGGCCAGCGTGGTGGACTATGGCCAAACACTTCTCATATTGAGAGTAGACCCGTGCTCTGTAGTGAGCCGGTAATGGGTTGATCATGATCAATAAACACATTGATATTATTAGATACGGCATATTTTAGGAAAACTGCGTCTGTATGGAAGGAAGGCAGGCAGGAAAAATGACAAATTAAGTTTAGTGCCTACTAACGCAAGTGCACAATAAGGCGAAAGAATAAACCTTCAATTTTACAACTATATGAGTGCCTATAGTGGTACGTAATATAGTCCTGAATTTAGGTTTAGATTAACGAATGTCAGGGTTTCATTGTGGAATGACAAACCGTCTGTTTGCTGAGACATCATCATTAATAGTCTTGGCAAAGATCTCTCTATTAATCGTCAAACTTTTTTATGACTCATTCTTCACAGACGTAGAATTTCCCACCAAAGTGTAAAAAAAAACAAAATCATGGTCACATGTTGTTAACTTGGGTAGAAATGCATTATATATTTTCGTCCGCCTGTGAGTGTCATATAATCTCTAATTTAAGAAACAGTAGGTAGTGTCAAATTCACAAATATTGTGTAAACCTGTAGCCTGAAGCCGAAAATGAAATTAAAAGTAAATATGGCTCTCGTACGGGGCCCATATAGGGGCTGATTTTTTTTTAATCTAATATAAGCCAGTGAAGTATTATTGGAAAAGCTCTTTAAATAGAGCACGAACCTGTTTTTATTTTAAAATGTGTCTTGTTAATCATTGAATTTTTTTTACCAAAGTAGCTGTTTATAGAATTTATTGTTAACAAATAATAATATCAAAAGATTTATTAAGAACCAATACGAAATAATATGTTTATTCCGTCTTAACTTACTTTTTTCGATCACTTATTAGTATAACAAGATTTAGAAAAACAGCCATACATATAAGGAGCAGTTTCAATACTTAGTACTTAATTATATCCTTTACATTACCTACTTTTTAACTATTTATTGGCATATCTAAGAATTTCTATGACTAGGTTTAGTAGATATTTCTTAAATAGAGAGGTTAACAAATAAGTACAAATACATAAGCAATGAGTAAAGTACGGAACCTTTATATTTTAATATGTCCGACCAAATCTGCATGCGTCCGGTGTTTCAGGATTATGATTAAGGTTTTTCGGCTTATCTAGTCATATGGGATTTAAACGAGATTATCCAGTTTATAATCGAGGTCAGTTTTACGGCAAAGTGCAATAACATCGGATAATTCTATTTATTAGCACTCAATAAATGTCTTTGTCGTTTTTAAGTAAATAACTTACAAAAGGTACGAGCTAATGTACCTGTTTCTTCCTGTTTCTGTTTACATTTCTTATATTATAATATTATATTTTCGTTTGTAATAAAGGGGCTGCTTGAATACCAGTGCTGCGTCTTCAATAGTGTGCAGCAATACTGAACAAGCTCATATTTTGTCATATAATCA